>OX375870.1:56058036-56129599 GCA_947359475.1 Heligmosomoides polygyrus bakeri | reverse complement strand
GTTCGGAAAGCCTGTCTAAGAGCCGGAGCCGAGAATAAGAGTACAGCTATCGGGCTTCCTTTGGCACGAAGGCATGCTCACAGAAAGAGTTATTTCCTGCACTTCGTCCATGTGTACCGCTGGTGTTGAACATGCATATTTCATCTTTCTGATTGCCTTATAGTTAAAAACCGGTCAGAAGCAAGTAAGTCGCAACGAAATTACTATCCACAGAAGGGATGCACACATGATTCTGGGCGGTAATTTGTTAAAGGATTTTCTAACGGAAATTTTTCGCCAAGTTTCCGGTAAGTCGTTAAATTTCATCAAAAATACAATAAGGTGCGAACAACTATTTCAAATGAAAAAAATCAGGAGGAGCGTTTTATGTCGCAACTTCAACTGGTCAACAACTAAAGTTCAACGAATGCAGATACTACAGTGTAACAAACAATGCACTTCCAACGAAGCGTGGGCAGCAAACCAGCTTCCAGCAACAAGTTATCTTTAAAGTGTGGGAGAAGAACATGTTTGTAATTATTGTTTAATGGAACGGTACTTTGTAGAATGGTGCCCCATAGCTTTACTGGCAAAGCATCTAAGAATGTAAGTTTGATTAGGCAAACCCCAACAGGTCGACTCCTAGGTCTATCTGGGAAGAGAGCTGAACATGGATAACGACCTCGCTCCTGAAATCGCCCGCAGGAGACGCGCAGCATGGGCAGCCTTCAGTTCGATTCGCGAAGTCACCGATCAGGTCAAGAATGCCGGCCTCAGGGCCTCGATATTCAACGCCTCTGTACTGCCTGCGATGTGTTACGCGACGGAAACTTGGCCCGACAACAAGACAATCGCCAGAGCAATGCAAACTACGCATCGTGCATTGAAGAGATGTCTTCTGAGGACAAGCCTTCGTCAGCAATGGCAAGAAGGCCTACGAAGCTCGGAGCTAAGGGAGAAGTCACAATTAGCAGACCCGCTGCAGTACATGAAGAAGTCCAAATATCGCTGGGCCGGACACCTCCTTCGACGAAAGCACGATAGATGAAGTCTCCTTGTCACAGAATGACTCCAGAGAGACCATAGGAGACCACTAGAACCGCTAACGCGATGGACAGACTCATTCTCAAGATCTTTCAGAGAGCGGAGTCTGCCTCACTGGATGCAAGCAGCCAGAGATCGAGCGGTCTGGAAGAGTTGTGGTCCCCGCTGAGAAGACCTCCAGGCGACAAAAGGACCACCAAGGTATCAAAGTAAGTAAGTAGAGTGTAGTAGAAATTATATAAACAATAGCAAGTAAAGCTGCTGGTCGACGACAACATTTGAAGTTATACGAATGCACTTATTACTGCAAAAATGCATTACGCGATTTTCTTTTTTCTGGGAAAACTTTTAAAATTTCCGCTTATCCCTGATGGGCATGTACAATCTTGGTGCGGGCACCTGCCCGCTAGGTACCGAAGGAGCCAATGAAATGCTGACGTGCTTGGCGCTTCGACGGAGAACATTTCTAGCTCCTAGATGTATTATTTCCAAAAATTCAACTGCGTCATGGATTTCAATAGTTTTTCAAGAGCAGTCTCAATCGGGGAAGGAAGGTGAGGTCTGCGATATTAGTCAAGATTGAGAGGAAATATGACGAACTTCTCGTGAAGAAAGTCCGCTAAAGAATGCCGTCGAGTTAATGGCAATTTCCGTCAAGTCGTCAAGTCAGATTTTAACGAAAAATACCGTTATACAGCTGGAAAATGTGCAGAAAACACCTGAAAATTGTTTAGACGTCAGGATCCCTTAAATCTCAACCGATCAGTTGAAATGTCAAATTACGCATCGGACTGGAACCGAACCCCCGGCCTCCCTCGCACGAAGCAACGCCACAATCCACTGCGCCCTGAACCGCTTGTTGGACGGGGTATTGCGGGCGTACAGCTGCACATTGCCAGCGTTCGTGAGGGCACTCTATGGCCTCTTAAGGACAATATGTTGTCCAAATTGCCGAACTGTTTTCAGATCCCTGAACTTCATTCCTATCGTTTTCATAAAAAGGTAATCCATCATTATAGTGTATACTCTAGAACACGTTTGCAGCATCAGCGGAAATTCCATCTAGGTGTAAACATGCGTTTGTAACTCCTATTTCAAAGAAAGGTCAGCTAAATGATCGTAATAACTACATACCCGTTAGCATTACCTCACTATTTGCAATTACGTCCGAAAAGACTTTTAAGAAGCGTACATTGTAGCATTTTGAGACTTATAACGTGATCTCTAACGACCAGTAGGCATTATGGAAGGCAGATCGGTGGAAAACGCTCTGCTTACATCCCGTGACTGGTCGAAGGCAGCCGAAGAGAAAAACGCACTGGTGTTGTGTATTTTGACTTTTCAAAGGCTAGTAAGGCCAATAATAGTTTCTCAGCAGTGAATAACACGGCCGACAGACAGGTGCGACGAGTCCAGGGAGGTTGAGGGTGGACTCTTCTGGTGGCCGGGCGGACGCGGTCGAATCGGGGAGTCCTTCGCGGCCGTCGTCGGGTTCCGTCCTCTCGCTGCCGGTCGCCGTCCTCGTTCTCTTCGTTGTCCTCGCCGCGCCTCCTCGTCTGAAATCGCAACAACTGATCGGAATGCTCTGAGCCAGCGAACGCTCGGGCTCGCTTCACCTACACCTCCATTTTTTTCACTGAAAGAATCTGACCCAGATTCTTAACACCTTCTCCTTTGCCAAAAATAATGACGCTAATTTTAATGTAGGAGAAGGAAGAGTTTGTAGTCTAAGAAAGTGAAGGAGGACTTGCGCTATTATGCGTCAAAGCATTCGCCTAACCTCGCGGCGGGCAGGAAGCATCCGTGTTGGCGGGTCCAATCGAGCACGGCATTCCAAGTCGAGATTGTTATGAGGCCCCACTGAGGCGAAAATGAATTGTCCGTGTTGGCATGTCCGGTTAGGGCAACGTTCATTCTGTGCGGGTCATCAACTCCATGGTCTCCGGCGACACGGGTCCTGGTTGTAAGGAGGATCATGACGTCCTTCTCTCTGTCTTGAACTGAGTCAATGGTAGACAGGTCGATGCCCTTTTCTCGCATGGTTCTCTCGAGGCGGCGGTGCTGCTCCTTATAGAAGGTTATTACGCAGATGCTGCCAGCCGCGATGTCCGGGGTCTTTAGGTGCTATTAGGGCGCATAGCTCGCCTTCCGGAGCGTCATGAATTGGGACCGTGATAGGGCCCTCTGAGATGAGCCGCTTACATGGAAGGAGATGAAAGGTAGGCCGGAAATCGCATCGCGTCCAGCAGAATGCGACGTTCCTCGTATTAACACCAATGGGTGAGATTAGGACTTAGCGCCAAGGAATCGGGGTTCAGTGGTTTTATAGAAATGAGCACGAGATAGACCTGACAGAGAACGTGTTTATCTGAAGACAGTAGGAAGAGTGCCGGGCCCACCCTTGACTCGGGGCGGGCCGACAAAGGTCGCATCGTGGGCGACGACGATATCGTTGGCGACGACGATATTCCGCCGGCCAAACAAAATACATTTTAAACATTCGATTAATCATGACATGCAAAATTCGACGACGATGACCATGGTCGACGGTGCCCATATGAAGTTATTGAGCGACGTCGACGTTGCCCATCTGAAGTCGACTGCCCATGAAGTCGACGTCGATCGGTTGCCCATGAGGTCGAGTTCGAGCGTCGTCGTCGTGGCCCATATTGCGTGAAGTCGAGTAGTAGTCGAACGTTGAACTGCAGCTGTCGATGAGGGGGGGGGGGGGGGGGTTGAAGTAGCTGGAGTTGGAACTCCGCTAATGCGGGGGCGCTTCATGGGGTTCCCATTAAAGGCCCGACGCTGGGTCGAGACCACAACCCCCGCACTTCACACCACAGTCGTCTTGGTGACTGGGCTTCAGACACCTTAGACATAAGAGGAGCCGCGATGCCTGCGCCGTCCTGGAGACGGAATCAGTGAATCGCGTGCACCTCCCAGTAAAATGCGCGTCCCGATTCTCTTCGACAGAGCAAAAAGCGCAGGCGGATGTCGGGGCGCTGCGCTCAAGCACAGTTTTGAGCGCTGCTGCATTGGCCCTCATCAGCTCTTCCATATCCTCGAAGCGGGAGATGATATAGGCGATTAGCGTTGCCGAGTCGCACTGCTCGAGGTTGGATAGAACAGTCTTCATCTCGTTGGTGAATGTCATCATGATGAGTACCGATACAAACCCCCGTGCCTTATATGCGCTTTTTCGGCCTGCAGTGCTTATCTTTCCTCCGAATGATTGTCGATTTTGTTCCTCAAGGATATATGAGAGTTGGTGGTAGTTTGCGCTGAGGCCCGATTGATAGCATGTGCACAACGAGCCTTTTTTGTGTTGCGATGCACTCGATTGATATGCAGAGCACGCAATAACCCTAAAGCATCTCTCCTTGATTATTTTTATTGGTTAAGGGATATCTGTTGCTTTTCTGTATTCTTTGTGCGCTTTACGACACATGATGAACGCGTGATGATACCCGCGCGATGTACGAAACGCCTGCGGGTGCAGTCTGCCAGCAGGCGAGGACGACCGCGCTAGTACCAGCGCGATGTACGGAACGCCCGCGGGTGCAGTCTGCCGCGTAGCTGCGAGAAACGCCCGCGCACGAATTGTTTAGTGCGGGCACGTTTGTGCCGCCCGAGAGTGCGTGTGCGCGGGCGGCAGATTTTTGGCACCTAGTAGAGGAAATCGCCCGAACGGGAAAAAAGTGCCACCCGGCTACCAGTGGAAGCCGGGTGGCCCGCCCCCTCCGCGCGACTTGGGAGGAGGCGGGGGTGTCAAGTGTAAATTGACACCGGTGTCGACCGGAATGGCCACAGACGCCCCAGAACGGGGCGGGGACGGGCTCCGAACTTGAAGCCTGTCCTCACGGGTCTCGCCCTGTACTGGCGAGTACCCGCCCTGCGCCATCCGGCGACAGGGCAAGGGAGAGGCTTTGCCGCCTAAGTCGTCCACGGGGACGGACCATGGCTGCAGTGGGCATGACCATGGCTTCGGTGGCCATATTTTCACGCGTATGGTTCGAATTCACTGTAGTTAGATACGTGGAAGGGTGGTTAGTATATGATATATGTGTTCCAATGTATGTGTATATCATGATGTGGTGGCCGTGCATTCACTTTGAAATGGTTTCTTTCTTCTGATTGCATCCTACTTTGAGTACAAACGTCCATATAAGTTTGAGTATTGCTACCACGAGGTTGCTCACAAGAGATAGTACGCTTAGGAGAACCAAAGGTCCTGCTAGATAGGTTAGACCTGATAGCACCACGATGGAAGTCACCGCTGCAAGGGTCAGTCTCCAATGGTCTTTGATAACGTGTATTAGAGGGTCGATATTTGGTAAGCTTATATCGGAAAACCACTGGTGGTGTATCGGCACACTATGTGACCTTGATTCAAAGACGGACATGTTCGACACTATTACGTGGTAGAATAAAGTACCGTTCAAGAGGAACTTCGTTGGATTCTCCGAACAGTGCGCGTTGCACTTTTCGTGCACTGATGGTTGATCAAAATGGAGGGCTGTTGTATTCTCCTCATTAGAGGGACCGCATTTGAGTAGGAATTCCTGTGTGTCGCATGTAACTGTGACAGTGGAGTTGTATTGAGCATTGCATACAACTGTGAGGCGCGCTCCAAGCGTGCAATCATAGCATCCCTTTAGTTCGGAGATCGGGAGTTCGCACTTCTGCCTAGTAATTAGTTCAACTGAGTCTACTAGAAGCTTCGATTCTACACGTAATACGAACTCCTATTGGTCAGAGATTGCAGAAGTATCGTTATCGGAAAATGTTATCGTTCCATAAGGCGTCGATAGAGGGAGTTTGGTTTCATTGTAATCGAGCACGCGGAGAGTCCGCTGGACATTGGCATGTGCGAACCGAAGTTCCGCAATTGCACCGCATCCGATTGGAAAATGTGTCGAATCGAATTAAGACTTGTATGGGACTATCACAAGCGATAGGAAGTTGGAAATTGCGTGGCAATAGGTATGAAAGAGGTTTGTGTGTGATTCTGTAGAACCAACATGCAGGTTTAGGTAAGAAACACCCGCAGAAGGCGCCACCGCAACTGTTTAGACAGCCGGAATAACCGGGATATATCTTGGTGTAGTTAAGCTCGGAAACGACCTCGTTTGGACCAAGTTTTTCACATTTGTCTGCGATGCATGAACCAGCTTGTGCGCACCGTTTCACATGAAAGATTTGCATTTTGGTTGGTCTGCCGAAGAACTCGGTCACCTTTGATCATTTAAATTGAATGCTTTGCTTTCGAAACTTTGCCATTCCAACGGTTTGGTTGTCATGTATTATTTCTATGCATAGCTCCGATTGTAATCGATTGAATAACAGCTCTCGGCTGTACTCGAGGTGGCAATGGTTATTATGATTACAGACGACCTCTGCAGAATGGCGCATGAATCCATGCTGGCATGCGGTTGCAGGCGATATTAAGCAAAGTGCTAGCGAAATGAGTAGAGCACCTGGAAGAGGTAGAAGCTCAAATCTTGGAACTGTGCTCGTGTGAGGTAGCACATCGATCTGCTTACTTCGCTCTGTGCGTTGGGTAGAGGAGTTGGCTTTCTTTCCTAGTTTGGAAATGAGCCATGCCATCCCTAGCAGTACTATTATAACTAGGTAAAAAATTATTGCGACGCTGGCGATTGCGCCTGCGGGCCAACAATGCGGGTTGCCCAGTAGACTTTTAGACAGTAGGTTTTGATGATCGCAAAACTTAGCACGCTCACATAGCTGAAGGTGCTCTACAGTAGTTTCGTTGCTAATCGTTCTTAGGTGAACTCTGGCGCAGTCTTCTGTGGGAGAGATCGGAAACATGTACTCCAATGGACGTGAAGTGTTTTGCATTGTCTGGCACTCTTGGTCAATGCACAATTCGAACCAGCCATATATTGGTGGTAGGTATACCATGCCCTTAGAGCATGAAATGAATGATTTGGTTGCAGCAAAAGGTGATATCAATGCTGCGAGAGTAAGGATCAGCAAGGATGACGTTAGCGATTAGGAAGTATGTCGATGCTCTGCATTTGTCTCCATATTTCGAAAAAGATCATAGGCTCGTGTCTTTGACTCACGAGGTATTGACTGGCGATTCACAGCACGTGTGGGTTCCAGAAGGGATTCGCGTGCTACATCATCAACACTGTTGATTGTCCTAGTTTCTTTGATCAGGTCGCAGGAATCATCGATAGTACTGCGAATTTCTAATGGATATATTTTGTTTAATGGCCTGTGCATGACGGTTTTGTTCGGCATCAAGATTTTGGCAGATCTTATCGGTCCATCGGATAATGTTATGACCTCGGTCATCTTACCGTAAGGCCAACTTCTCCTAGGCAAGAAAGCTTGTTCTTTCAGTACGACCTCGCCCAATTCGGAGTAGTCCCTCCTTAGGTGGCGAGGTTGCCGAAGCTGTTGTTTTTGCATTTCTCTTAAGGATACGAGGTATTCTGACCTCCAAGTATCCCAGAATTTGTTTGCAATTTTCTCGGAGGAGCTAGTCGCTTCCATAGCTTGTTTCCTCGATTGGATGAACTCTGGGTCGTAATCGTGGTCCTCGTCGTTTCTGGCGAGTTCTCCTTCGGAGAGAGAAAATGCAATACTTCTTTGTAGGAAGTCGATTGGACGAAGGGGAATTTCCGCGACGTCGTCGATGTTGAGCTTTGTTAATGGTCTTGTGTTGAGAATAGCTTCGATCCTTGTTAGGACTGTACACATCTCGGTAAACTCTAGTCTTTTTCGTCCGATAGATTTATTCAAAGCTTTCTTCACTAGTCCAACTAGTCTTTCCCAGACGCCTCCCATCCAGGGTGAAACTGGAGGATTGAAGACCCATTTTATTCGTTCAGTTGCACAGTATGTCATTAGCGAGTGGCCTGTGGATCCGTTTTTCTCAAACAGGCTATTATCTGCTCACCGTGTTTGAAGTTTGAGCCACAATCGCTCCTAATTATTTTAGGGACACCTCTGCTAGGGATGAATCTCGTGAAGCTGTTCAAAAATGCTCCTGTGGGTAAATTTTCAACTAGCTCCAGGTGGACAGCTCGTGTTGTAAGACACGTGTAAAGGCAAACGTACATTTTGCCGTCAGTTTTGGATGTGAATGGTCCCATGAAGTCACAGCCCGTGTTTTGGAAAGGCCGAGATGCGATGACTCTATCTTTGGGTAGGCTCAGCATAGCTGGAGCGCCTAGTGGCAACCCGTGGAATTTTCTGCAGGTCGGACAATTTTTGAGAAACTTTTTGCACGCCTGTGATGGACGAGGTATCCAGAACCTTTGACGTGCGATAGAGAGCGTATGCTCCTTACCGCAATGAGCATTCTTAAGGTGAATTTGCTGAACAATGAGTCTAACAAGCTCTGACTTACATGGTATGTAAATCGGACACTTAGTGTCGTGTGGGATTTTCGCGTGTTGAAGGCGCGACTCATGTCTAATTATGCCATCCACGTCCATAATGAGTCGTTTGTCAGGAAATCGTCTTTGTTGTGAGTCTAATGTCACGTCGCTTTGTTCCTGAACAAGGACAATTCGTTCGGAAGCAGAAATGTCGTCAGGTGTTATTTCGTTGACGTTATCATATTTTGGTATAGCTGACAGCCTGATGACAGTGGCTCGGTTTTTGTTAGTTAAGGCTGCCCATTTATGTAGCAGTTTGCCAACCAAGGCTGTCGTTCTTAACGCCTTGTCCAAGCAAGAGAACCTTGTCAAGTCTATGACTGACGTCAGGCTACTAGTGACCTGTGGGTGGATGTATACCAACGCAGGTGCTACAATGTCAACTTCTGTAGATATTTCCTTGACATATTCTATCGATTTTATTGGCCATGTACTTTGGTTGTCTTCTAGCCATCTGGGACCATGTACCCAGTCGTGGATTTTTATGGATTCTTTGGTTAGTCCTCTTGTTCCTGCGTCTGCAGGGTTGTGAGACGTCGCAACATGGAAGAAAGAAACAAAAATTCCTTTGGATGTTATGGTGTTCGTGATTTTGTTGATGCGGTCACACATGTTGCTGGCAAATATGGGTAACTTCTTCATGGTCTTTAGCCACCATAGTGCTATTTCGCTGTCAGTTACGATGGAGATTGTTTCTATTTGTTTCTATTGTGGTGAGCATGTTTGCTGTTATAGACTCACTGAGACGGGAGGCCATAAGAAGCCCAATGAGCTCAAGCCGAGGAATGGTCTGACGACATTTTTTTTTTTGGAGTGAGTCGGGTTTTACCACTGATTAGGCTCGAGACAGATCCTGTCACTATATCCTGTCCATAAGCACACGTTGCAATAGCAGCTTTGCTGGCGTCGGCGAAAACCCATAGGCGCATTTTGCCACCTGTAGATGTGGATCGCTCTACCGTAACCGAGGCATTATGTACATCCTTGCATAAACGATTCTACTTTTCGCATGTTTCTGCACTAAGATTGCTTTTCCAGTCAATGTCTGTGTCAAATACTTCTCTCATCATCGATTTTAAATGAACTAGAAGAGGGCCCACTGCACCGAGAGGGTCGTAGACTGAATTTATTTGACTTACGATGGCTTTTTTTCGTTAGTTTTGTCACTGGTGGAAATTTCGTACCGATAATGAATCGATCGGTCTCCGTCTGATAATCGACACCTAGCAGCTTCAGACGACTCGATTCCAATCTGTCTTCTACTGGGATTAGGTTGTTCAGTTCAGCGCAGTTCGAAATGTACTCTCTTATGTTCATGCCTATTTCGGCAAATAATTTTTTTTTGATTCTCTGTATTTGCGTAGAGCTTCAGGGATGCTGTCTGCTCGCAGAAGAATGTTATCGACGTACAGATTACTGCATATTTCGCTAGCTAATTCTGTGTCTTTGCTCTTCAAAAATGAAGAGAGTGCCATATTTAAGATGCTGGGTGAGGCTGTCACTCCGAAAGGAAGTCGTTTGAATCTATACTGAATGAGGTTGTCCCTTGTAGGAGCAGCGTCCATGTTTCTCAGCCAAAGAAATCGATATAGGTCTTTGTGGCTGTCCAGCAAGCGGATTTGAGTGAACGCGGCTTCTATGTCGCACATCAGTATAATTTTTCCACTGCGGGACGACAGTAAAATATCGTGTATTTTGTTTACAAACGCTTCTCCTTTGTGAGTTGCGTCATTCAGAGACAGTTTTCCTCGTCGCTTTGATGAAGCATCGAATACTATGCGGAGGGGAACCTTTTTTGATGATTTCCACACACCTGAGTGGGGCATATAATATGTTCCAACTGAGTTATCTTCGGCTGCGGTAAAGGTTTATATCATTCCTTCCCGCTGGTAATTTTGTAGTATATCACAGTACCACTTACGCTGTAGAGGGTTCTGTCGGAGCGAATTTCGTAGCGACTCCAGCCGACGTATCGCAATTGAATAGTTATCCTCCAATTCAGAGATGTTATCTTTCAAAGGAAATGGTGCTGTTATATATCCATTTTTAACTAACAGTTTCTTGGAATATTGCTTCAAGTATTTTGTAGCCTTGTCATCTCGTTGGAATTCTTCGTTAGAAATTCCCAGGCCCTCCTGCTCGAACGTTTTCTGGAGAATTTCTCTCTCCGTAGGTTCGAAAACTGCCGTCATGCCATAACAGACTTGATTGTGAATTTCTGATGATAACACTCCTTTACCGTATATTGTCGGTCCAAAGACGGTTTTTGATAAATGTAAACCTGTAGAGGTTCTCATCCCACAGGTTGGGCTAGTAACCAAATCGTGGAAGTAGTCTAGGCCAACTAGAACATGCGGTATTTGACGTTCTCCGCGCAATTTGGAATTGGCGAGACATAGGTTATTTGCTTTCAGGAATTCTATGTCTGATTGAGCTAGTTTCACACTTGGACGGGTTTTGTTTGAAATTTGAGCTCCAGTTGCTCGCCAAATGCTATTCCTACTTTGACATTCACGATATGGCTCTCGAACCTTTCGATTTGTCCTCCAATTCCAGACATTGTACATATTTCAGTAGTTTCTCTTGGAAGGCCTAGATCCTCAGCTAGGGATTCTTCTATGACGGTTTTTTGAGCGCCGGAATCGAAAAAGAATAGAGCTTTATCATACTGCTCTTTTCGATTGTTCCATATGTTGCCCTCAGCTGTCATTAGGATCAGTTGCAGAGTGATGATTCCATTCGCAGTCGAGGTCGGTTGCTCAACCTCGGCGAACGTTTGGGTATTATTGTTGGGAAACCTGACATTTTGGTTACGCCGTTCACTATTACGATTGTTCTGCGGTCTAGTCTGGTTTTGAGATCCCTGATTGTTTCTTTGTGGAGGGTTCCAGGCTCTAGGCTCCAAGTTTTGAGAACCCTGACTGTTTCTTTGTGGAGGGTTCCAAGCTCTATTTTGATTTCTTGGCTGCTCTGAGTTACCTTTGGTACATAGAGACATATGGTGTTTTTGTCCACACTGAATGCAGTCCGGCTGTTGGCAGTCGAAGTTGTTATGGTTTGATGAGAAGCATTTCCAGCATACATTTTGTTCTTTGACAATTTTGCGCCGTATTGTTTTATCGCTGATTGTTCTGCATGCCGCTGACGAGTGGTTATCTCTTTGGCAAAACAAACACGCTTCCTTATTATTATGGGGCCGAGCGGTGATATGCGTTTCTTTT
Organism: Heligmosomoides polygyrus bakeri; assembly: GCA_947359475.1. Taxonomy (NCBI): domain Eukaryota; kingdom Metazoa; phylum Nematoda; class Chromadorea; order Rhabditida; family Heligmosomidae; genus Heligmosomoides; species Heligmosomoides polygyrus. Next base: position 56,117,943 of record OX375870.1, on the reverse strand, counting down.
GATGGCGTAACTCTGTTGTTTACTCTGTGACCGAGTCTGCTTTCAACATAGGTCTTAGCCGCAATCTCCTTTTTGAGGTGACCCATTAGGTTCTCGATCGTTTGATTGCGTTCGGTTTGGCAGATTACCAACACTGGCTTGATAACATTCTGTGGGAACTTGGCTAGAATGGTTTCCGACCAGATAGGATCACAAGTATTTCGAACGTCGTAACCGGCGGAGACCATCTGGTTTATCAGCACCTGAATTTGTTCGATTGAAGATGAGCAGCTATCGGCAAAATTGGATGCTGCTTTCATGTTCACAAGCTTCTGAACTATCTGGGAGCGATTCACTGAGTAGTCGCTGTAGGTTTGCTGCAGGGTTTTTATCATCCAGTTGTAATTTTCAGGCAGAGGCTGAATTCCTTGAATGGCGTTCTTTGCTCTACCTTTTAAGCTTTCTCTCAAGAGAATTATTTTCTCAACAACGTCTAGCCTCTCGTTTTTATATACTAGTGTCTCGAAGATTGCCCAATATTCGGCAAATTCTTCTGCTTTTCCATAAAATTTGGGCAGCGATGCTTGCGGAGGGTTTATGGAGCGAAGCATTCTTTGTGCAGTGTGGCTCGCAAGAGACGAGAGATGCGCATCTGCTTCAGGATTGTCGGTCCTGACCTGACTTTGTTCATGGACAGCCTGTAGGTCAGGATTGTTTGTTGTCTCGTTAGTGCTATTTTTCTGTGAAATGTAGCCTAATTTAATGCCCATTCCTTCTCGGGCACTTTTTGACTCGTCATACCTAGCTGTCAATTTAAAGATCAACTTGCTTGCGTCAGCAATCGCTACTTGTATCTGCGATTCCTGCTCTATTTGTTCGATCTCTGCCATAAGATCTTTTTTCTCGGATTTGTTCTTACAATTCCTATACTCGTCTCTGATCTCGTTGTGCAATTTTTGAAGGTTTTCTCTGCCTTCTCTGACTTGCTTTAATGCGCTCAGCAAATGTGCTATTCTCGAACGAGATTCTTCATAATTTTCTTCATCAGCCGCTGGGTATTCCACGACTAACAAGTAACCCTTATAGAGTGCTACTAGCTCATTAAGCGTTTTTGAGCACAGCATAATGGGTGCTTTGTGGAAGTAAAGCGCCATTTTTTGCTACTTTTACTTTTTTCTCAAATTTAAGAGAAATTACTCCAAGTACTTTGTACGGGAGATTCTATTCCTTTATGGAATGCTTTGCCTCTAGGTAATGAGAGGGCTTTTACTCCAGGTACTGCGTACGGGAGATTTATTCCGTTGAGGAATGGTTTGCGTCTAGGTAATGAATACGAGACGACTTATTCTCTTGAATCAGAGAATGCGATCTTATCTTCGATCGACTTTATGCTCCAGGTCCCAAAGTTGTCACACTTTGACACGGGAGACTTAGGCTTGCTAGGCCGTTGCACCAAAATATTAGCACCAATGGGGGAGATTAGGACTTGGCGTCCAAGGAATCGGGGTTCAGTGGTTTTATAGAAACGTGCACGAGATAGACCTGGCAGAGAACGTGTTTATCTGAAGACAGTAGGAAGAGTGCCGGGCCCACCCTTGACTCGGGGCGACGACGATACCTCGGCAGGGGTGCCGCTCCAAAGGGTCCCATCGTATATGAAGGAGTTGGGTAGCGTATTGAACGGCGGATGAGCGCGGAATGTTGTAATGAGTAGCGCCATAGGTAGTGCCCTTGCCCTCGTGAGGACTTCCATGATACTGCGTGCTCCGAAGCATACGGAACCGAGATGACGAGAACAGATGGCAACAGCCGCAATGCCACCATGTCGACTGTAGCCATCTCTTGTAGCACCCGTCTGCCATTTGATTTTACCAGCGTCAATAACGAAGTCCTCCGACGGTTCTTCTATTGTATTCTCATCAACCAAGCGTCAAAACACCCCTGCTTGATCAGAGCAATCAGTCTGTTGAGCGTAGCAGAGAAGAAATAACAGATTTGCTCCTTAGCAGCTATAATGATCTCTATCACTCGATCGCCAACGCGTTCGAAGCTTACAACCGCATCTCGAAAATGCTTGGAGACAGTCGCTAATACCCCTCGTCTTGCAACAGAACTCTCTCGCCTCCCGTACCGCATATAATTAACTAGTCGCTCGTGCGATTTGACAGAAGCAGTGCTTCTGTCAAATCGCACGAGCGCTCCTTTCTTTACCCACGTTCAGCGATGCTACGCGCATCTCGCTCACGTGACGGCACTTTCAGACCAGATCGGTTGCCCTAGATATCGTCCTAGCATTACAGACCCTCTCATACTTCTTACGCTCGCCGTGCCTTATCCGTATGCTGCGGCTCACGTAGAAGCATCTCGAAAAACAGCAACTGTCCTTCACCATGTGATGTGAGATATGATTTCCGTAGGTTGGCCTCTTTCAGGGCATGTCACCTAGACTCCACTGTCCACTTTTACCTCACCTCGTAGAAGCAAGCGAGCCGAAACATGAGTCGGCTCCTACATCGGGCCTACATTTTGAAACATTGAAGAATTGAGTGTAGCAATCTCGACATCCTTTAGCCCAGAATCCGCTTAACAGTTTTAGGGTTTTATCCTTCAAAGACAGACCTGTTGACAGGGAGATCGAAGGTTTGGTTGACCCGGACGAGAAGCCTAAAGAGGGGAACATGGGAATGGGTGCGCGCGACAACCCGCGCCTCCTATGACAGCGCAGCAACCTCTTCTTCTTCTTCTTCTTATTCTTCAGCGTTTGTCCCGCATCGTCGCGGGGTCCGCTCTTCTGGTGTTACGACGCCACCTTTCCCGATCCTGCGCTTGATCAGGGTGGACACCAGCTACTTTCATGTCCGTGTGTAACGTATCGGACCAACGCTGCTTCGGGCGTCCTCTAGGCCGCTTTCCAGATACTTCCAACTCAAGGCCAATCTTGCGGACGCTGTCTTCTTTCCCACGCAGAACGTGGCCGTACCATCGCAAGCGAGCTTCGCGCATCTTGTCCGCTATCGGCGCGACACCGAACTTTTGCCGAATAACATCACTTCTGATGCGGTCCATGCACGTGACTCCAGCCGTCCAGCGCAGCATCTTCGTCTCCATGACGCTGAGGCGTGTTTCAACTTCCTTAGTCGCAGGCCAACACTCAGCGCCGTACATCGCTACCGGGCGCACGACGGCTCTGTAAATCTTCGACTTCAGGTGCTCTGGTATCCTCCTATCGCAGAGCACGCCAGTCAGCGAACGCCACTTGGACCAAGCTGCACCCACGCGTGAGTTCACTTCAACCATCAGACCGCCGTCAGACGCCATTGCTGATCCCAGGTATTTAAACACCGAAGTGCGTGCAAGTTCAGTACCGTTAATCTTAATGGAGCCGGACTCGTTCACGTCAGTCGTTAGGTACTCGGTCTTCTTGAGGTTTAATTTGAGTCCGAAGCTCGCCAGACGGTCGCACCAAGCTTGCACCTGCCGCTCGAGATCGTCTTTCTCTTCGCAAGCGAGCATCACGTCATCAGCATAAAGCAGCGTCCATGGAACAGGCTGCTGAAGATCTCGCGTAATGGCATCCATGACGACAACAAAGAGGAGTAGAGAAAGCGCAGAACCCTGGTGCACCCCAACAGAGATGGGAAACTCCATTGAGGTTCCAGCTGCAGCTTGCACTCTACTCTTTGGGCAAGAGTAGAGCATCCGCATCCACTCTATAAGTTCCTCAGGTACGTTGTGTCGTCGCAAGGCGTACCATATAAGCTCACGCGGTACGCGGTCGAAGGCCTTCTCCAAGTCGAGAAAGGCTATATGCACCGGCTTCTGTCCCTCGCGATGCTTCTCCACCAGGAGGCGGGCGGCGTGTATAGCATCAATGATCCCACAACCAGACACAAAGCCGCACTGGTTGTCGGAGAGCTTGACGATTTCACGAATTCGTCTGTTGAGGATTCGCTCGAAGATGCTGTGCGAAAGCAAGCGATACGGACGGTAATTGGAGCAGTCTGCAGGACTGTCCTTCTTCTTCCAAATCGGAACTGTTGTGCCAACATTCCGGTACTTTCTCCTCCTTTACTACCTGGTTGAAGAACTCAGCCAACCACTTAGCAGGATACCAGAGCTTCGACCTCCAAACATCGACTGCCAGATCATCCGGCCCTGTCACCTTACCGGGCTTCATCTTCTTTAGAGCCGCTTCTGTTTCCTCCACGGTGATCTTGCGAACGGGACCGTGAACAGAAGCCACAGAAGGGATGGCCGGATGAGGAAATTCCATAGTGGAAGTTTCCTCAAAGTAATCACGCCATCGCTTCAGCGCCTTTTTGCGGTCTGTCAGAAGATGGCCGCTCTCATCATTGATGCCAACAAACTTTTCAATGTCCTCGGTTTGGCGATGGCGGGTCTTAGCAAGTCGGTACAAATACCGCTCACCATCGCGCGATTCGAGCTTTCGGTAGACATCACCATAATGAGTGGCTCTCGCAACAGCCACGGCTTTCTTTGCAGCCTTCTTCGCCTTCTGATACTCCTGCCAGTTCTCGGCTGTTCTGTCGCCGAGAAACACATGATACAGCGACTTCTTCTCTCGAACCTTCGCTTTCACATCGTCTGTCCACAGCCATGCCTGCTTGTCGACTTTGCGTCGTCCAGGCTTCATAGTGCCGAGTTCCAACCTTGCAGCTTGGCGTATCGCGTCGGTTGCTTTCTTCCAAGTTTCATCGACAGTCGTAACTGTCGGTAACCGCACGCGAGAAATCACAGCTGCTTCCTTCTCTTTCATTCGCCACCACTTGATTCTTGCAGCACCGCATCGCTCGACGTGCTTCAGTCTCGGAGAGGCGATCTCCAAAGTACAGATCAGCGGACGATGCTGTGGGGCGACCGTTTCATACGGCACGATCTTCGCGTCTGTGACGAGATTTCGGTCACGATCCTTCACAAGCACAAAGTCTATCTGAGACTTGGAGCTCCCACTATAATATGAGATGAGGTGGGAGTCGCGTTTTCGGAAAACGGTGTTCACAATGGTGAGGCTATGCGATTCCGCATACTCAAGAACACGCTCACCATCGGGGTTACGAGACCCGTATCCGAAACCACCATGACAGCTGTACCCGTCCTTCGCAGCACCTAGGTGCCCATTAAGGTCACCAGCGACTACGATGACATCTTTCGACGGTTCCTCCGCTGTCTTCTCATCAAGCAGGTTCCAAAACTCATCCTTGGCCTGATCGGAGCAGCCACTCTGCGGAGCATACGTAGAGAAGAAGTGATAGAGTCGTTCCTTAGCGGCGACAACGATCTTCATCAATCGATCGTCAAAGCGCTCGACGCTTACAATCGAGTCACGAAATCGTTCGGAGTGGATTATTCCGACACCATGGTGGTCCTGGGACTTCCACATAGAACGGGCTTGAAGCCACGTCCTATGTCCCTTGACTTGCTGCAGGACCACCTCGTCTCCTGTACCGCACAGAGATCAACTCTTCTACGCTCCAGTGCTTCAACCAACTCGCACGAGCGGCCCGTCAACGTACCCACATTCAGCGTTGCCACGCGGGTCCTGCTTACGTTACGGGACTTTCGGTTTAGCTCAGTTGCCCCCCGATGCCGTCCTCGCATCAGGGACCCTCGCATACTTTGCACACTCGCCGGGCTCTGCGAGTGCGCGTCGGCTCCCGCGGACGCCGTAGTACTATCTCGAGAAACTTGACTTATCATACACCATGTGATGTGACATGGGTCTTCGTAGGCCGGCCTGTCACAAGGGCCTGTCGCCTGCATTCGAATGTCCGTGATTAGCTTAGCTCGCAGAGCGAGCAGTTTCCAGTGGCACCACGTGGAGGAACGGACATCGCCACCTATGACAGCGCAACAACCGTTCCCATATTAAAGGGTAACTATTTCACTGAATCAGTACGCAGCTTAAGCGAATTCTGAAGCACGTACTCTGAATTCGAAGGCATGTTGACGACGTCGGTGAAAGGTTTTGTGAATCTTGATGCGCGTTTCAGGAGAACATCATCTCAAACCAGACGCACAACGACGTCAGCGACTGTCGTCTGAATTTAGAGGCACGTTGCCCAAGTTTTGATGCATGTCATCTGAATCCGGACACATCTTGCGCGAATTCTGAAGCATGTCTTCTTAATCGTGACGCACGTTGCGCGACCATTGGGGCACGCCTTCTGAAGCCGGATTGAAGCTTCACGGCGTCTGCGACACATTTTCCAAATCGGAACGCATACTGCACGACTTCTGAATCGTGAAGCACGTTGCGCATCTTTTGGGAGCAGGTCCTGTGAATCAGGATGCGCGTTGCACGACATCTGATGCACGTCCTTTGAATCCGGAGGCACATTGCCCAACTTCTGCTGCATATCCTCAGAATCGTGAAGCGCGTGCGTAACCTTTGGGAGCACATCCTCTAAACCTACATGGATGTTTCACGACGTCTGTGAAACGTGAAGCAGGTTGCAGGACCTCTGGGGGCACCTTCTCAAACTGGATAGACGTTGCTCGATGTTGAAGACACAGCCTCTGAATTGTGACGCACATTGCGTGAGCTTTGGCGGCATGCCTTCTAAAGTCCGATGGACGTTTTACGCCGTCTGCGACAATTCTCTATCGGGTCGTGTGTTGCACTTCTATTGTACGTCATATGACCCCTAACGCACTTTGCTTGATTTCTGAAGAAACGTCTTCTGAATCCGTAGGCACGTTCTGCAAAATTATGAAGCACGTCTTCTGAATCCGGCTATACGTTGCAAGACTTCTTGTGCGCAAATTCTGGATTAGGTTAGACGTTGCCCGACTTCTGAAGTAGATCTTGTGTAGCAGGATGCGCGTTGAACGACTTCGGCGACAAACTTTCTGAGTTGTGAAGCACGTTACGCGACCTTTTGGAGCACGTCTTCTGAATCCGCATGGGCATTTCACGACGTCTTATACACGTCTTCCGAGTCTCGATTAACCTTTCGCGGATTCTGAAGTACGTCTTCTGGATTCGGATGTACGCTGTAGGACTTCCGTTGTACAACGTGCCCCGCTAAACCTTGGCGCACTTGCTCGACTTCTGAATCCATAATCACATTGTTCGACTCTTATGGTGCTCGACTTCTCTATCGGAACGCCTATTGCACGACTTCTGTTGCACGTCACATGACCCTGACGCACGTTGCTCGATTTCTTAGGCACGCCTTCTGAATCGTTAGGCACGTTCTGCGACATTTGGGAGCACGTTTTTTGATTCTGTATAGACGTTGCACGACGTCTGCGAAAAGTCTTCAGAATCTGAAGCAGTTGCACTACTTCTGAAGCAGGTCTTGTGAAACAGGATGCACTTTGAACGAATTCGTTGACACTTCTTCCGATCGCGAGTCACGTTCCGCAACCTTTGGGAGCACGCCTTCTGAAACCTAATGGACATTTCACGGCGTCTGCGACACCTCTTCTGCATCAGTACGCATGACACAGAATTTTGAAGCACGTCTTCTGAATCCATAGGCACGTTGTCCAACACATGATCCTCGACTGCTTAATTAGTATAGACGTTGCACGACTTCTGGTGCACATCTTCTTAACCGTGAAGCACGTTGCGCGACCTTTGGGAACACGTTTCCTGAATCGGGATGGACGGTGGTCGACGTTTCCAACACGCCTTCACAATCGTGAAGCACCTTGCGCGAATTCTGAAGCACGTGAATCAGGAAAGGGCGTTGGACGACGTCTGCGACATCTCTTATGGATACAAACGCAACGCATGTTGCACGACCTATGGGGCTCGTTTTTTTAATCCGTAGTCGCGCTGCATGATTTTTGGCGCTTTTCAAGGTTTTCTGAATCCGGTTGGAGGTTGCACGACTCCTGATGCACGGATTCTGAATCGTGATAGACGTTTCACAACGTCTGCGACACGTCTTCTGAATCCATATGGACGTCGCTCGATGACTAAAACACCACATCTGGATCGGAATGCATGTTGCACACTTCTGTTGCATTTCATCTTAATCCAGGCGCACGTTGAACGATGTCGGCGGCTGGACGCCTGAATCGTGAAGCACGTTACACAACCTTCGCGAACACGTCTTGTGAATGAGGATGCCCGCTGGACATTTCAAATCGCAGTGGAAGAGGTCGGCAGAAAGAAAACTTGGCTCCTGATTCATGAACGCGGCCGGAGGTAAATCCTAGCCCCATTCACCTCGACGGCCACTTACCCGCCACTTTCCCTGAACTTACCCCTATTTCTGATGCATGACGGCCAAAGCAAGGGTTTTGCTTCACTGCCAATTTCTGACCCAATGCATCCCTCCGCTGGCCCGTTGCCCGCTCAGAGCTGGCATCAGGCCAGCGGAGAGATGAATTGGGTCAGAAATTGGCAGCGGAGCAAAACCCTCGCCTTGAAAGTAAATGTTTCCCTATGCGCTGGCGAGGTAGCATTTACCTCGACACTTACCTTGGGTTTTCCCTGCCGCGCGTTGATGAATCGCGCGTAAGTGGGGAGTGGGGGTAAATCTTGCACTTACCCGCAGGTAAGTCGTTCATGATTCCGGCCCCAGTTTCCTTGGTACTATTGTACTTTCGCGACTCCAGAGGTGGAAAAATTCTTCGCCTAAACATAACCTAAACGGCTTATTTAAAGTGCTCATCACCTATATGAGGTCCCACCACTGGTAGTTACATGTGGGTGATCAGTGCCTTAAGTAACTCTCTCAGACGATTTTTTTCGACACCCCGGGTCGGTGAGGACAGTACTGCCGACTTATCTCCCAAACTATGTTTTCACCAGTGTTAGGGTTGGCATGCCTTTTGGAGGAGTCCGGTCCTTTCGATACTTCACGCGCAGCAGTGGTGGCGCCGGGGAGTAGAGGAGCGGCGTGGTGATAAAGTGGATTATGGTTCGACTCTCCTATGAAGCAGGATTATTGCATTTCCTAAAAAAGATCTTCCACGATCAACCAAGGCTCTCTATGTCAAATCGCAACGGACAACAACGTGGCCATAAAGGACTCGTCTTCATACAGACAACTTCATACAGTTATGACCGTATCTTTTAATTAAATCCCGAAGCAGCCGCATTTTCCCGACTTCTGCGTGTTTCGGATATAACTCGCCTAATATTCGTAAGTTTGAAAAACAAAGGATATATTTGAGCTCAGGAGCGCGAGCTCTATCGTTTGGTATACATTCTTCATATCGAGCCATGAAAATGTTCGAAATTGAAAACTTGCGCTCCATTGCCAAGGGCGGTCGCGGACAAGTTGTCGTCGCAAACCGTCGAAAACAGTTGCATACTCACAATTCCTCTAATTTGAGGTTTCTTGAGGAACGGTTGGAACCGTTCGATTCGTCCCTTCGAGATCTACACAATCATGTACGCAGCTTTGCAAGATCACCGCATTTTCGCAGTGAGTGGTCCGGGACAGAAACTACCCTAATTCAAAATGCGAATCTGAGGGAGGGCTAGAGCTCTCGCGTTATATAGGGCATTCCCACTTCCGATTGACCTCGGAGTCTCTGGTATAAAACCAAAATGCCTCAAGGGCTTTGCGCGCGGATGTTTGAATCTCGTGCTAAAGTATCTCCACCTAGACCCCGAAATCCTCCCCTTCATGGCGCTGAATCCTATGGTAGCCTAGAGCGGTAGAGGCTCTGAGTTTTTTCTTGCCGTCAAAATGCTCCTTGATTCTCACATGATTTGGTCGTCCAGTTTCCCCGATGCACTCTGCTCCGCACGATTGGCATGAAATCAGGCAGACCACACCAGATACAGTGCAGTCCCTCCCCCCTTTACCACCTGGGCAGACCACACAATTAGGCGGCACCAGGGGTGTGCGTAAATGAAATTTAAAATTTCATAAATCGTAATTACAAAAAAACCGTCGTAAGTTGTAAATCGTAAACCGTAAATCGTAAGAGTCATCTGACCTGTAGCGCAGTACAACTAAATTTCAAAGCGTTTTTCTGCTAATGTTAATCAGACGTGATTCAATATACTTTATACTTTATTTCAACACGAGTGTTGCCACCGTGTGTTAACATAATGGAGGACCATTGAAGCAAAAAAGGACCAGTGTAACAGACCATTCAAGGTTATAAAATGCTAAAATGTAACATTCTAAAACGAGTCAAACAGGAACCAAAAAAAGAGAAGAGAGAACTAGACATGAAGTAGAACAATAGAGAGAACCAAACACAAAAGAACTGTCACTTCCTTCCCAGATCCGAACTAGAGCTAGCTAATATTTATTTGCCGTGTGATCTCCAGCTGAAGCTTAGCAGTTTTTTTACTAAACTATTTCCTTTTTTTACGTCTTCTTGCTAAAGAAACATCTTTTAAGTCAATCTTTACACGTTTCAAGATAGTCGAAAAAACTGCGGATCCAAAAACTTTACTTTAGCTTATGCTTAGAATTCCAACAAAAGGCCAAGCACCAAACAATAGTCACAGTGCGATATTCGAATTCCGAAGTTCTGCTAATTGCACAAAGATTGCAGCTAAGGTTTTTTTTTACTTTAGAGGTGCTCTCAAGCTCTGAACCATCGATCGACCATATCAGCTCTCGCGGTAACCTAAACCTTCCTAGAGTGCCGGTTTCCTACGCAAGTTTGTCTGCGTTTGTCCGATTTCGAAAACTTTAAATTATTGCTCTGCTGCTCAGTGATTTTCTGCACTCACTCGGGCCATCGCCAATTCCGTAAAGAACGTCTGCTCCCCGAGAACCTGCAGCATTGTAGGCGGACTAGATGGGGCGAATACGATAAACTCAATCACACAACCGAAAATGGAGATCAAAACTGTCAAAACCAGTTCGAGCTTTTCTTGATATGCTACGCGATCGGTCTTACACCACTTTGTATATGAATTTGCTTGGCCCTACGAAGTGCAATGTCAGCCGGTAGAAGCATCAGTGGCGTATGCCCTTCACATTAGTGTAGCAACTTTCTAGACTCCGCTTCCAATCACGAATGATGTTCGGTCGTGGATTTGCTTCAATTCTATTCGGTAGTGTTAGCTTGAATCTGTTATAAATAAATTGACTAGACCTCAGTACCAGGAACGTGGATCTAGAACACTCGTCTCTCTTTCTCTAATAAACTGCCTCAATGTCTTTAGGTGGGCTGAAATGGAACGACATTTGACAGCAGGAAAGCGATGTGCCTTGCTAGCGCTGCTCCGATGCTCATCCTCTTAGACATTACAAGTAATGTGCTGCACTTGTTTCTCCTCTTGAATTGCTCCGATTCCAAGCGGCAGCCCATAAATGGAAAAAATAGACGAAGAGATCAGTCGAATTCGAGAAGCATGTGCACAGAACGGTGTCTTCTGCACATTAGAACATCAGTAACCCATTAGATCATCAAAGACAATTCTCACGGGCAGCGGGAATGAGCTCTAAAAGGAAAGAATTAGGGTGGGCACACTTTTATAACCCGGTCCACCACACAAATTTGAACGCCAGTTGGTTGTGATCAAAGATCACATTTGCGAAAATTTGCGACTTACGATCCGAAATGTCGTAAATCGTAAATCGGAAAAAATTCGGCCGAAATAGCCGTAAATCGTAAAATCGTAAATCGTAAATCATAATTACGCACAACCCTGGGCGTCACGCAGAAACGATCATAGAGGCGGTTTCGAATTAGCTGTTGTTTCAGATTACTGGGTGGGAGATCCACAACAATAATTGACCTGTCCACCCCGATCTTCTCAGAGACTTCCGAATGGAATGGATGTGTTTGAGGAGATCGGGTTGGGCAGCCCAGTCGTGTTGTGGATCTCCCACCCAGTAATCTGAAACAACAGCTAATTCGAAACCGCCTCTATGATCGTTTCTGCGTGACGCCTAATTGTGTGGTCTACCCAGGTGATAAGGGGGGGGGGGCTGCATTGTATCTGCTGTGGTCTGCTTGATTTCATTCCAATCGTGCGCAGCAGAGTACATCGCGGAAACTGGACGCCCAATTCATGTGAGAATCAAGGAACTTCTTGATTGCAAGAAAAAACTCAGAGCCTCTACTGCTCTAGGCTACCATAGGATCCAGCGCCATGAAGGCGAGGATTTCGGGGTCAGTGTGGAGATACTGGAGCACGATATTCAAACATCCGCGCGCAAAGCCCTTGAGGCATTCTGGATTTACACCAGAGACTCCGAGGTCAATCGGAAGGGGGGAATGCCCTATATAACGCGAGAGCTCTAGCCCTGCCTCAGATCGCATTTTGAATTAGGGTAGTTGCTGTCCCGCACCCCTCGTCTGTCCTATGCGACTTCCACTGGTCCTTCGGTGGACTACGGTCAGGTGTGGCACTTGGACTCTCTATTGATCCCGTACTACAAAATTTGGCACTGAACTTTGTAGGGTTGAGGCGACATTTGGTGGGATAACTTCTAGTCAATTTGACCCCTTTCAGACTCTGAAGAAAGCGATCTCGCCGAAACGATGTTCAGTAAATAAATCCATCTACCAACCTCGTGTAGAGGTCAACGTGTACAACAGCTATTCACAATGGAGGTTCTTTAAGAGTCAGTCACGGCGAAAGACTTCTGTGGACCCATAATAGCTACAGTGGTAAGCACAGTGGAGCCGCAATACTCGCAGTGCAATAAGTGTCCCTAAGAATGTCATCAAACGCTCTATAAGCAGGATATCGCGCTAATCCTTACACGTTCTACATGACGTTATTTCGATACAATTTAGAATGGTCTCTTCGTCTCGTTTGAACTCCAGTGGAAGTAGCTCTTCAAAAGGTTCGCACAAACAAAGTGTTAAAATGAATATGTATACTTATATTTTCTGCTAACAAGACCGCAGGGGAAACTCAATAGCACGCTTCGCATCGTTCGGCGCTCGAATATATCCAGATGGATGGCCACTGGTAGGGGTCGCATACCAAGCCTTCTTCAACGATAGTTAGGGTTTCATCCCCAGCGTCGGCCAACTCTGGGTCAAGCTGCATACCTAACGCGTCTTTCCATGTTCGGCTTCGACGAAGCCAGCGACCTGGGGGATGGTTAAATATCATAGAAAGCAATGTATCGACGGGGCGCTTCTAATTAGCGACCTTAACATAACATTGCTCCATTCTTAACAACTCTTCTCAGTTGCTGCTTTTTCAGAAGCAACGATCAGACGGTGTACACTGGCATCTGGTTCGATGTGTTGGAGGGCAGCTCCTCGCAGGTGCGTTCGTGTCCTATCGCTTCCGGAACAGTAATCCCACCGCACATACAGTTTGCCACTTGCTGCGAATCATTGTGAGTTAATATCCTCCGAACTACTTCTATGATTTGGAATTATATTCTAGTAATATCCGATGTTAAGCCATGCCTCATTTGCCTCATGCTGGTGTTCCAATGTCGATCCATGACGCCGCACCTGATTGAACCAACGGTGAGTTTCGCCGTCATTCTATCTTCCCTAAGAGATTCTATATCTCGTCAAAGTACTTCAAAGTGCTTTGGTTGTTTTCGCCTAGCTTGATTGCGCTCCGACATGAGCATATATTAATCAGACTACAATACTGCTTAAATTATTTTAAAAATACTTTCCGACGGCTTAGTACGTCGGGAAGCGTCACCTTCGCATAACTTGCTTCGAATTTATTCTTTCTTATTCCTGCTAACCTCATCGGAATCCCCTCTTCAGAGCGCATCCTATAGCCAAGATATAGAGGATTTTTTTTGGAGTGTCCCTAATTGATCTACGACATCTCCAAAACTGCCTACGGCGTCTACCTTGGTCACTCAATCAGCCAGTTTTAACGAAATCTTTATTTTGATATTTTCTCGAAATGCTGAATTCGGCTTGCTGTGTTGTCTTTCCTCGGCAAACACTCTTTCATGCAAATGTTTATTCTTGTGATGTCGGTTGAGAAAACTCCTTCTAAGTCTGACAAAATAGTTTAAGAACTAAAACGGCCGCTTTTATTTGCAGGGTGACCCATAAATACTGCAAATTTTTTTTACGACCTTGCTTAGAGGCACTTTCATTAGACTTGAACCGTACAACAACTATTATGCAGTACATCCTTAGTGGTATGCTTCGTACATTTACCATGCCTCCAACTTCTCGTACTGTGCTCTGACTTGAAAAATGACCGGCTGTGTTTCCATGTCCGCGTAAGGCCGGCATCCGAGTCTTGCGGGTGCCGCGGATCCGCCATAACAACGGCAGGTGGTGCGACGCCGCGAGGATTACTGTACGTAATACTGCGTACTTTTGCTGGCATTTGGACCTCTGCGAATGTGAGAGATGTAGTAAGCAAAACGCTTTTTGTTTCGTGAAGAACCGTTTTCTAAGCCAAGTTAGGAGTTCTTGAATGTAAGCCCCGAAATCTAGTAAAACACTTTATAACTCAACAGTTCTATACCATTCTGCGCTTGCTCTCACTTCTGTCGTTCTACCTCCACTAAAAGTTCCTCGGTGGACAAGCAGCTCGAAGATAATGTGGTAGCCCTTGTGATGACAGCATTCCCTCCGATGCCTTATTGAGTCAGAGGTCTGTCCGATGCACTTATAGCTCATACTAAAAAGGTCTGCACGGTTTGCTTTGTTGTTGCATTTCTGTGCAACGGTTTTCTTTAAACCTCACACGGCTAACTTGTGGCCAGAAGGCCACGAAGATTTGCAGTGCAATCAAGGTTACCTAATATCGTGTTAGGATTTTTTGCGTTACGTTTTGAGTGCAGGATTCCATACGCCTCCACTTGCCGACACTAACGGTGATTATATTGTCGGTTGTCAAGCTCTTTTAGGGACAGAAATTATGCACCAATCTATTATATTCCTATCATGTAGATTCGTTAAAAAAATGAATAGATGAACCATAACCGACACCTATCCATCACGCCCCCTGGCTGGTCTCACCCGCAGCTCCTGGCACTGCGGGTGAGAGCCGCCGTGAACTACGGCAGCCCTCGGGGACCTTTGCGATCAGCGCTCCGCGACAACTCGTCCGCGTCGCGGCTTCTACCACAGTGGCAGCGTGGGTCCACACTGCGGCGGGAGCGATATGAACGAGTTCTCCGAGTGCTGCCGCGAGACACTGTAGAGGCCCTAAGGCTTATGGTATACTCCCGCAGACACTGAGGCCCCACGTCTGCGACAGGGACGTGCAACGCGGGAAGTTGTCATCGATACGGGCTGTCTTTGCATTGCAGCGCGTATTCAGCGCCGAACTTCTGTCGTTGCCTCTAACTAGGTAAATTCAAAATTTATGGCTCAGCCCCTAAAAGGTATGTAGTGCTCGCAATTTTATAAAGGTTTTCATTCTTCTAGCAACAAATGTGGTTTTAACCTTATTTGAACCATCCACTAGTCCCTCTATTTATCTGACTGGTAGTCTGTAAATGCGGCGCAGTGGAGATATGCGTACTCTCTATAATTGTTTCTGCTTTACCGTTGCCGTCTGGTAGCGCAGAGGAGGTGTCTGTTCTTGCCTGGCCCCCCTCCCCCAAATTAAGGTTCTTGGTTCGGTTCGTGTCCAGGATAACCAAGCGCGCCATTCCTACAGTGTCGGTGTATGTAGATTCGTTTAAAAAATGTTTAGAATAGATGAACCAGAATGGACACCCATCTATCACGCCCTCCGGCGGGTCCCACCCGCAGCTCCTGGCGCTGCGGGTGAGAGCCGCCGTAAACTGCGGCAGCCCTCGGTCACCTTTGCGTGCGGCGGCTCCGCGACAACTCGTCCGCGCCGCGGCTTCCACCACAGTGGCAGCGTGGGTCCCACTGCGGCGGGAGCGATATGGACGAGTTCTCGGGGTGCTGCCGCGAGACTCTGTAGAGGCCCTTATGCGTTACCCTTTTTACCGTTGATAAGTGCATGACTCGAAAATCGCGATGTGCTGGACAAGTGGACGAGTGGCGCGATCTTTTGTTGTAGCATTGTCGGAAATCACTGCTCTCCTGTACTAGCTTTAAACCATTCTTTTCTTAAAAACAAGAGTACTATAAGATTTTAAGCATCGTATTCACATTTCGGGGTAGAAGATCTACAGATTTTCAAGGAAAGTCATAGTAAATTTTCATAAAACAAAGATTTATTTCGACCTTCTTATAGTCTAGTTTAGTGTGTTCGTTTTGATTTAGAAGAAATATTTTCAAAAATATTCAGTTTGGAGTGAAAATGGAACGAGCCTCGCTTTGTGTTGCCCCTGTTGTTCTCTGGGTGTTTGTGCTTTGACGACGTCAGAGGTAGCTGGCCCTTGTAACTACTATTAGAATAGTAAGCTATTACGGCAGTGAAAAGAAAGCGTCGAAATGACTGCGCAGCGATCTGACGCATGAACAGCACGATCCCCTACGCCCCATCAATGCTATACAATGAATCCGAATGAATCGTTTTCGGATATCCGACTCGAATAACCCGATCCGAATCATCCCAAAATCTGGGGTCCACAAAATCGCCGTTATCCGAGTCATCCAATTCTTCTTCTTCTTATTCTTCAGCGTTTGTCCCGCATCGTCGCGGGGTCTGCTCTTCTGGTGTTACGACGCCACCTTTCCCGATCCTGCGCTTGATTAGGGTGGACACCAGCTACCTTCATGTCCGTGTGTAACGTATCAGACCAACGCTGCTTCGGGCTTCCTCCAGGGCGCTTTCCAGATAGTTCCAACTCATGGGCTATCTTGCGGACGCTGTCTTCTTTCCCACGCAGAACGTGGCCGTACCATCGCAAGCGAGCTTCGCGCATCTTGTCAGCTATCGGCGCGACGCCGAACTTCTGCCGAATATCATCATTTCTGATGCGGCCCATGCGGGTGACTCCAGCCGTCCAGCGCAGCATCTTCGTCTCCATGACGTTGAGGCGCGTTTCAACTTCCTTAGTCGCAGGCCAACACTCAGCGCCGTACATCGCTACCGGCCGCACGACGGCTCTGTAAGCCCTAGTTTATACTTGTGACGCCACGCGGCGCGGCACCACGATCGCCATAGATATCGATTTTCCGCTCCGTCCGGTCGATATCTATCCCGACCGTCGAGCCGCGCCGCGCAGAGGAGCAAGTATAAACTAGGGCTAAGGCCTATGGTATACTCCCGCGTCGCTCCAGCGACGGGCGCGGGGCAACTGTCAACGGCGCGCCTTCGCTGCAGTGGTGGACGGCGCAGTGGGACGCGGTTGTCGGTTGACGCGCCATCGCTCCCGCGATGCGTCGCAGAGGGGTGTTATACCTCCGCGTCGCGGGAGTGAAACATACACCCGTGAGACGGCCGTCGCAGCCCGTCGCTCGTCGCAGTGCACTGCACAGCGACACCGAAATCTACATTACTGTGCCGGACAAGTCACAAGGAAGCTCCGTTGACATGTCCGACACAGAGATGTGCCAACTGGAGGCCGGTTTTTTCGAAGTCGTGTTTTTCTAGCGGGGTTTTTTCCTCGTCTTCGTTGACTGCAGTATTTCTTTTGATTCTCGTGTTCCACACAGGCACAGAGACGCACACTTTCGTGCTTGACAGGTCATTAGAGGGTTATCGTGACACTTGAATACAGAAATCACCAATCTTATCACCCCTATCATAACAGGGAACAATTCAATTGAGGCACAGATTTATTCAGGCCACTACTATCAGTCCACTCCAACAAGGAATCCAAGAAAAAATGCACTGAATCAGCTGATTCGCTAAAATTCTGCAAAAGTCTCCCTGCTGAACTGTGTCAGCCTCAGCGATGGCGACGGCTCGCGACGCGCATCGCGAGCCGTCGCATCGCTGTGCACTCCCGCGTCGCTGCAGCGGACGGGAGTATACCATAGGCCTAAATCTTCGACTTCAGGTGCTCTGGTAACTTCCTATCGCAGAGCACGCCAGTCAGCAAACGCCACTTGGACCAAGCTGCACTCACGCGTGAGTTCACTTCAACCATCAGACCGCCGTCAGACGCCATTGCTGATCCCAGGTATTTAAACACCGAAGTGCGTGCAAGTTCAGTACCGTTAATCTTAATGGAGCCGGACTCGTTCACGTCAGTCGTTAGGTACTCGGTCTTCTTGACGTTCAATTGGAGACCGAACCTCGCTAGACGGTCGCACCAAGCTTGCACCTGCCGCTCGAGATCGTCTTTGTCTTCGCAAGCGAGCATCACGTCATCGGCATAAAGCAGCGTCCATGGAACAGGCTGCTGAAGATCTCGCGTAATGGCATCCATGACGACAACAAAGAGGAGTGGAGAAAGCGCAGAACCTTGGTGCACCCCATCAGAGACGGGAAACTCCATTGAGGTTCCAGCTGCAGCTTGCACTCTACTCTTTGGGCAAGAATAGAGCACTCTATAAGTTCCTCAGGTACGTTGTGTTGTCACAAGGCGTACCATAGAAGCTCACGCGGTACGCGGTCGAAGGCCTTTTCCAAGTCGAGAAAGGCGATATGCACCGGCTTCTGTCTCTCGCGATGCTTCTCCACCAGGAGGCGGCGGCATGTATAGCATCAATGGTCCCACAACCAGACATAAAGCCGCACTGGTTGTCGGAGAGCTTGACGATTTCACGGATTCGTCTATCGAGGGTTCGCTCGAAGATCTTCATGCTGTGCGAAAGCAAGCGAATCGGACGGTAATTGAAGCAGTCCGCGGGACTGCCCTTCTTCTTCCAAATCGGAATCGTCGTAATGTTGTGCCAACACTCCGGTACTTTCTTCTCCTTTACTACCTGGTTGAAGAACTCAGCCAACCCCACAGAAGGATACCAGAGCTTCGACTTCCAAACATCGACTGCCAGATCATCCGGCCCTGTCACCTTACCGTGCTTCATCTTCTTTAGAGCCGCTTCTGTTTCCTCCACGGTGATCTTGTGAACGGGACCGTGAACAGAAGCCACAGAAGGGATGGCCGGATGAGGAAATTCCATAGTGGAAATTCCCTTGAAATAATCACGCCATAGCTTCAGCACCTTATTGCAGTCTGTCAGAAGATTGCCGCTCCCATCATTGATGCCAAACAACTTTTCAATATCCTCGGTTTGGCGATGGCTGGTCTTAGCAAGTTGGTACAAATACCGCTCATCATCGCGCGACTCGAGCTTTCGGTAGACATCACCATAATGAGTGGCTCTCGCAACAGTCACAGCTTTCTTTGCAGCCTTCTTCGCCTTCTGGTACTCCTGCCAGTTGTCGGCTGTTCTGTCGTCGAGAAACACATGATACAGCGACTTCTTCTCTCGAACCTTCGCTTCCACATCGTCCGTCCACAGCCATGTCTGCTTGTCGATTTGCGTCGTCCAGGCTTCGTAGTGCGGAGTTCGAATCTTGCAGCTTGGCGTATCGCGTCGGTTGCTCTCTTCCAAGTTTCGTCGACAGTCGTGACTGTCTGCAACCGTACGCGGGAAATCACAGCTGCTTCCGTCTCTTTCAATCGCCACCACTTGATTCTTGGTGCACTGCATCGCTCGACCTGCTTCAGCTTCGGAGGGGCGATCTTCAAAGTACAGATCAGCGGTCGATGCTGTGTGGCGACCGTCTCATAGGGCACGACCTTCGCGTCTGCGAAAAGAACCCGGTCACGATTCTTCACAAGCACAAAGTTTATCTGACACTTGGAGCTCCCAGTATAATATGAGATGAGGTGGGAGTCGCGTTTTCGGAAGACGGTGTTCACAATGGTGAGGCTATGCGATTCCGCATACTCAAGAATACGCTCACCATCGGCGTTACGAGACCCGTATCGGAAACCACCATGACAGATGTACCCGTCCTTCCCAGCACCTACGTGCCCATTAAGGTCACCAGCGACTATGATGACATCTTTCGACGGTACCTCTGCTGTTTTCTCATCAAGCAGGTTCCAAAACTCACCCTTGGCTTGATCGGAGCAGCCACTCTGCGGAGCATACGGAGAGAAGATGCGATAGAGTCGCTCCTTAGCTGCGACAGCGATCTTCATCAACCGATCCTCATAGCGTTCGACGCTTACAATCGAGTCACGAAATCGTTCGGAGACCATTATTCCGATACCACTGGTGGTCCTGGGACTTCCACATGGAACGGCCTTGAAGCCACGTCCTATGTCCCTTGACTTGCGGCGGGCCCACCTCGTCTCCTGCACCGCACAGAAATCAACTCTTCTACGCTCCAGTGCTTCAACCAACTCGCACGAGCGGCCCGTCAACGTACCCACATTCAGCGTAGCCACGCGGGTCCTGCTTACTTACGGGACTTTCGGACTAGCTCAGTTGCCCCCCGTTGCCGTCCTCCACCAGGGACCCTTTCATGCTTTCCACACTCGCCGGGCTCTGCGAGTGCGCGTCGGCTCCCGCGGTGCGCCAGTGGCACCACGTGGAGGAACGGACATCGCCACCATCCGAGTCATCCAATTATCCGAAGAATATGGGGGATTTTCGATCGGATCCAATGTATACTGTGCGCGACCGCGTTCTGCTGTGTTATGCCCCGTGGCAGGCTGTCGGTCGGCAACGCCGCGGCGATACAAGCCCCTTAAGGCCTATGGTATAATCCCGCGGGACCGTCCGCAGGCTGCCGGGAATCGCGCCGGGACCCCCCTAGCCAATCGCAGCGCCTCTCCACGGGGTGCTGTTAAGGCCCCACACACTTCTGCGAAGGCGACGCCACCGGAGCGGCAGCGGCGATAATGATATCAATCATTATTGCCGTCGCCGCCCCAGCGGCGCAGGCAGACTCTGTCTGCCTCTAGCCCTTCAATGAGTCATTCTGCTCAGCGGCTCCCGCGGCCGCAGCTGAGCGACATGATTCATCGTTTTCGCCGTCCACCGCTCACCGCAATGGTGTGCGGAGGCCTTTGTACTTTCCGCGGCAAAAACGCGCTCCAGTGCGTTAGCTGCCCCTGGACGACAACGACCGTCTACGGTGCACCTTTCGTCAGCGGACGTCCCGCGGGAGTATAGCATGGACCTAGGAGTCGTTTAGTGTGCACACGGCGCGGTACACGATGTAATGATAGGCTCCCATATTGGTTGCACGACGCGACGTATCGATATGGAAGCTTATCTTTACATTGCGTCGTGCGTCTCGTGCACGCTAACAAGCGAGGTCAATTTGCGTCCCGCGGCAATTTTGAAACTGACCTATTGAGGGTTGAAGGGGACTGCAAGAGAAGCACCGTAGTTGTTTTCAAACTTCCTGCGGACATCTGAGTAGGTCAAGAATTGCAAAAAAATGTTGCACTTCAGTGCGGGCCGATAAAGCAAAACTGACGTCTGGAAGTGCCATGTCGTGGTTACAGTCTGACCTGCAAAAAGTTTGGGGCTGGAATGGGCGCGGAATCACAGCGATCTCGCAATTTGCTTGTTAGCGGTACAATAACCGAAGTGGAACATTGAGGTGCGCCGCTCACCACCAATGAGGCAGCGACTGGATGGCCGAGTGGATAAGGTGGCGGGCTTTCAGGGAAAGGGTCAGGGGTTCGGATCCGAGGGTCGAGTTCTGGATTGCTAGGCTTGCCCGATCCATTTTTATAGATGTAAAGTCTAACTTGGCCACGGTAGTTTTCCATACTGACATTATAACCTTATTTTAACCTGGATGATACGATATAAACGCAAAAATAAACGCGCAAAGCAACAGCGTTCATAATACATTCGATTGGCCATTGCCATTGAGAAGAACGGGTGATTTTCGTTTGCGTACAAAACAGAAAGTATTCTATGTCTTGACCGTCTTCGTTAGGCATTGACGGTGGGTTTATCAGCACTACTGCACTTCATGTCCAAAAGTAGAGGAGAGGTTGAAAAAAGAAGGATAAAAGATTTATCTTTATTTTTCACCCACTAATGTTTATTTATTATTTTTATTTATTAGGTTGGAAAAAAAGTCTCTTCACACTTCGAAATTTTTTTTTACCGTTCCCCTTGTAAACGCCCTAGCCAATGTTGATTGCTGATTTCGTTCCTATCACACTTGTCTACCGTTCGCACGCGAACACAGGTTAAGACTCTTCTTGTAATTCGTTATCCATCCAATCTTCCGCACTGAATGCCAGATCTACCTCATGGCCATTTTCAGCACGGTGTTCTTAGTGAAATCATTAAAGGATCTACAGCACGTCAGGCAGCCGACCAAATTAACCATATATATGGCATGGGATCTGCTACTCATCGCGCCTGTTATGAGTGGTTCGGAAATTCTTTAAAGGGAGATTATTCACTGAGGGCAAAGCATGGTCAGGAAGGCCAACTGAATTGGACGACACAGAACTACTCCATCTTCTTCGTACCGATAGTAGGCAGACGACACGTCAGCTGGCAGAGAAGCTCGAAGTGTCTCATAGGATAGTAGGAATCCATCTGAAGAATCTTGGCTTTCATGGAAATTTGGAGCTTGGATTCCACATGCCCTGTCAGACACTCAGAAAGGTCGACGGCTCTCCATCGCTGCTTCTCTTCTGTCCAGATAAGGAAGAAAATCGTTTCTTCCGCGGATTGTGACAGGCGAAGAGTCCTGGGTTCTGTGTGCCAACTTTCGACGAAAAGGCAATGGGTACAAAAGGGAGAGAGCCCTAAGTCTGATCTCAAGCCCAATGTTCACGAAAGGAAGATTCTCTTGAGTGTTTGGGGGATATCAGAGGAGTGATTTACTGGGAAACTCTTAGAAGTGGAGAGACACTCACTGCTGCCACATACAGTGGCCACCTCCACAAAGTCGCCGCAGCTCTCCAAGAAAACAGGCCGGAGAAGTCGAAGGTGATGATCCTGCATGACGATGCGAAACCACATGTTGCAAGACTCACAAGAGAAACAATAAAGGAGCTGCGCTGGGAGGTAATTCCACATCCGCCGTATAGCCCTGACCTCGCCCCTACCGACTACCATTTCTTCCGTGCTCTCAAGCAAGAAATTGGAAAGAAATATTTTGAAGCAGATGAAGACCTCAAAAATTGGATTCAGCAATGGTTCGACTCCAGAACTGCAGTCTTTTAAGCGAGAGGAACTGGAAAATTACCCAGTCTTTGGAGAAGTGTAGCGGAACAAAATAGAGTTTATCTCAATTGATTTGACTTTGTAGTTGTGAAGTAATAAATTTTTGAATAAAATGAAAAGACTTTTTTTCCAACCTAATATTATGTATTAATTATTATTCGTATTTATATCTTCAATTAATTAATTGAGGAGATCGCCATGGCAGGTGCGTCTCGGGGCATAGAAGTGTTTTGTTTCATGTTTATTCCATTGACGTTTTCTCATTGGTTATGTTAGCTTGATTTGAACGAAGCGCGGATGTAGACTGGTCGCTGGAGGATGACGACGACGTGGGAGGTACTAGGTCTTCTTGCACAGTGAGGAGATTGCTGTATGTGACGGCCGTGAGATCACTAACAATATGGTTGGTTGAGGATGAAAAAGACAGATCGATACTGTTATGCTTTCTCTCCAGAGTTCGAGTGGGGGTAAAAAAATCAAACATGAATACATTATCTAATTAATTAATTAAAAATATAAATATAAATAATAATTAATTAATAACAAAGTATAGTAAATAAAAACAAAATGATAAGGAAATAAATAAATGAAAATAAATGTTTTTTATCCAATTTTTCCAATTTCGTCTCGATCCTTGGAGTCGTGAGGTACAGCAATGCTGACAGATCCACCGCCAATGCCTAACGAAGACGGTCAAGACATAGAATACTTTCTATTTTGTACGCAAACGACAATCACCTGCTCTTTTCAATGGCCAATCGAATGTATTCTGAACGCTGTTGCTTTGCGCGTTTATTTTTGTGTTTATATCGTATCATCCAGGTGAAGATAAGGTTATAATGTCAGTATGGTGCACTACCGTGGTCGAGTTACACTTTACATCTACAAAAATTGATGGGGCTAGACCAGCAATGCAGAATCCCGACCCTCGGATCCGAACCCCTGACCCTTTCCCTGAAAGCCCGCCACCTTATCCACTCGGCCATCCAGTCGCTACCTCCTTGGTGGTGAGCGGCGCACCTCAATGTTCCACTTAGGTTATTGTACCGCTAGCAAGCAAATTGCGAGATCGCTGCGATTCCGCAACCGTTCCAGCCCCAAACCTATTGCAAGTTAGATTCCAATCACGACATGGCACTTCCAAACGTCAGTTTTGCTTTATCGGCCCGCACTGAAGTGCAACAGTTTTTTGCAATTTTTGACCTACCCAGATGTCTGCAGGAAATTTGAAAACCACTACGGTGCTTCTCTTGCAGTCATCTACAACCCTTAATAGGTCACTTTCAAAATTGCCGCGGGACTCTCATTGAGCTCCCTTGTAAGGCCTATGTTATACTTCGCCGACGCTGTGTTACACGGGCTGCTACGAAGTGTGTAAACAATTCCTTATCGCCCGTAGGCGACGACCCGCGGATGCCGGGCGTGGCGGGCTGCGACGGGTGGCAAGGTGTTGGGTCCTTTCACGATTACTGTCCGTCCGCTGGCACTCCTGCGGGAGCATACCTAATGCCTACATTAGTTCCGCGGACGCTTCCGAGGACGCCGTCGTTAACCCGGTGCGGCCCGCATCGCATTGGAGCGCGTTTTCGTTGCCGGACTCTGGCGACGACGTACACTGCATCACAGAAGGCTGTCGCGGGAAGTATAACAGCTCCGTCATCGTCCGTCAACGGCGATCCGCGGACGACGGGCGTGGCGGGCCAGGACGAGTGGCCAGGGCGGGGTACCGCAGCGATTCGTGCCCGTTCGCCGACGCTGCGGCGGGAGTATACCATAGGCGTGTGAGTATTCCCATTCCAAAACGGCTAAATCTCTGAAGATTGGAGGATGAACATTCAGCACTATGGTTACTGTGGAGTAGTACAGGGCGTTCTCCAAAGTGAACATTATATGAATTGATCCGAGCTACAATTTAAAAACGCTACTAGTTGGGCGATCATACGCAATGCTGCAAGGAGCTGTTACCGCTACGATATTTAGCCGTGTGATTATTAAGAAACAACAAACACACCTCTACAAGACCGGAAACGGTGAGGACTCGGCGCCCAACGTGCCTGGGGATTCAGATAATCACCGACGGAAGGTCTTCACAGTAGGGAGGAAGGCAAACAATATCGATCGATGTTATTGATTTTCTATCAATTTAACTGGGAGTTGACGTGCCGTTCACGTCATCTGCTAAGGGGGATCATTGAGAGGAGACCAATGCCAGTTATGGGGACGAGTTACACTAAAGGGGACCAGTAATGGAGGACCAGTTCCAGTAAGGTGAGACTAGTAGTGGTGGATCAGTACCAGTAATGTAGGACCATTTCCAGTAGGGGGACCAATGCCAGAAATGTGGTACCAGTTCCAGCAAGGGAGGGGGGGGGCAGTAATGGTGGAGCAGCACCAGTAATGGGGACCAGTTCCACTAAGGAGGGACCAGAGCCCGGACTCATGAACGCGGCCGGAGGTAAACCCTATCCCGATTTACCTTGACGGCCACTTACCCGCCACTTCCCTGGAACTTACCTCTGTTTGTGATTCCTGACAGCCAAAGCAGGTGTTTTGCTCCGCTGCCAGGGAAAGATTGCATTGGGTCAGAAATTAGCAGTGGAGCAAAACCTTTGCTATGGAATGTTCCCCGACACGTTGGCGAGGCAGCATTTACCTCGAAACCTACCTCTGGTTTTCCCCGGCGCGTGTTCATGAATTGCGCATTAGGGCCTCTACAGAGTCTCGCGGCAGCACCAGGAGAATTCGTCCATATCGCTCCCGCCGCAGTGGGGACCAAGGGTGTGCGTTTAACGATTAACGATTTACCGATTTACCGGATTTGCTGCCATTTTTCGTTAAAAGTTTTTCTACGTCTAGTGCACGTTTTTTGAATGCTGAAGCACGTTGAACGACGTGCAGTGTTCGCCTTTTGAATCTCTACCCACGTTGAGCGACACCTGCAGCACTTCTTCTGAACCGTGACGTACGTTGAACGACGTCTAGGGCACGCCTTCTGAATCATTACCTACGTTGGACGACATATAGTGTTCGCCTTTTGAGTCCTGTCTCACGTTGGACGACGTCTGGGCACGTCTTCTGAATCCTGACGTACGTTGAACGACGTCTAGGGCACGCCTTCTGAATCATTGCGTACGTTGGACGACGTCTTCGGCACGTATTCTGAAAATTTCCGTTAAAAGGCATTAGCGACATTTTAAACGCCATTTTTTAAAATTTTACTTCTTCATCATGAAAATGCACCTTCGACGATTTTTTGGATGAGCTTCCGCAGAATCGTTGCGATACCGAGGTAGTCTTCTACTTACTTCGAGATAGGCATTCGATATCGTCCTCATATTTCGAGAATTGCTGGCATTTTTCTTGCTCCTTTAATAATTTATTTGCGTGCGCCCCCACTTTTCTCTGCTGATGTTTCGCGTTTTTGATTTCTTAGGCCGTTTCTCACGTTTCTCACGCTACATATTAGTTCTTCATACTTACCAACCAGTCAGTTTTTCACAGCTTTTTGTTATATTTGTTTCATAGGTGGGGTTGAAAATGCATAGAAAATGTGAGGAATACGTAACGAAACACAATTAAACTGTTAGAGCGCGGTTGCTGGTACTGTCACTGCTTCGCTTTTATTGAATTTCGTATTGTGCATGTCAACGATTCTGCTTATCCTTTTCGCCCTCCTCGAGAGCTCTCTTGGCAGTTCGTTTTGGAAGAAGCACAGTCAGTATACACGTGCGCGTGTCCCTTATGAATTTCCTTGGAATACAGAGGAGAGGAAGGTTAAAGATTTAAATCTACGATACTTGGGTGGCAGAGACAAAATTACTCAATGCGGAAAAATTCGATTCGATTAAAAATTTGTCAACGGTCTGTGACTTTTTGATTCTCTGCTTCTGAGAAAAGGAACCGTTCTGAGTTCACAGACGATCTGTGAACTTCGTAAATATCTTCCGAAAACGAACTGTGCCTAAGAATTGATGATCACTGTTTTACCTGAATTCTTTAAGAGATTGTTCATTAAGAGAAAGGATCGTAATATCCAAAACAATTGTCATACTCTATAATAACGGGCTAAGCGATTAGCCATGGAGCACGTCAAAAAATAGGGGCGGAAACATCAGGGGCTGAAACATCAGGGGCGCGAAAATATCAGAAAATACCCAGACGCCTTCTACGTGCCTGGCGATGCCGTAGATGCACCGAACACGTCGGCAACCCTGCATGGCGAGCCGTAGACGTGCCGAACACGTCGGCAACCCTGCATGGCGAGCCGTAGACGTGCCGAACACGTCGGCAACCGTGCCCGGCGATGCCGTAGACGTGCCGAACACGTCGGCAACCGTGCCCGGCAATGGCGTAGACGTGCCGAACACGTCGGCAACCGTGCCTGGCGATGCCGTGGACGTGCCGAACACGTCGGCAACCCTGCATGGCGAGCCGTAGACGTGCCGAACACGTCGGCAACCGTGCATGGCGAGCCGTAGACGTGCCGAACACGTCGGCGACCGTGCCTGGGCATTTAGATGATCATCGACGGGAGGCGTTCACAGCAGGGGAGGGAATCGATATCGATCGATATTATCGATTTTCTGTGGATGTCGTGCAAGCGCCCTGAAACATCAGCCCTGGGGGTAATCGAGGTCGCTGAACACGAATCTGAAGTCGACCAATCGATATCGATCGATATTGTCGATTTTTCTGTGGATGTCGTTTTGGCGATCGGAAATTTCAGTCCTAGGGGTATCGTGGTTGGTGAATACGACTCTGAATCCCGTTATTGAAGTGTCGAGTGCCTTGATTCCATTTTGAGCCGCATTTACGATTTGTTTGTGAATGTCTTTCTTGCAGTCCGGTCTCCCCACCCCCAGGCTAATCGACGTCACTGAACTCGAATCTAAAGTTTATTTTTGAAGTATCGGTCGCTATCAATCGATATCGACCGGCATTACCTTTTTTGTGTAGTAAAGGCGCTGTTTCCCTACCAAAATCCAGGTTTGAATAACGCGCCATGTGCGGTTACACTCTTTAACGTGCAGTGTGCCTTGGTGCGTGAAGTTTCGAAAATCATGGCTGAATATCGATTTTTCTGTGGATATCCTTCTTGCGATCCGGTACTTCCGTCCTGGGGTAGTCGATGTCGCTGAAGGCAAGCGTGAAGTCCACATTTGAGGTGTCCATCGCCATCAATCCATTTGGGCCATATTATCGATTTTTTGTGTGGATTTAGTTAGTGGGCGGGGGGAAATAGGGCGGGGGGTGAATTACGGCACGAAAACACGAAAATAGCGAAAAATACCCAGACGTCTTCTCCCTGCCTGGGAACTTCTGCCCTGGAGGTGGTCGAAGTTTCTAAACACAAATCTGAAATTCGCTTTTGAAGTATCGATCGCCATCAATGGATATTGATCAAGCAATAGATTTTTTGTGGATGTCGTCTAGGCGATTTTAAAACTTTAGCCCTGGAGGCAGTCGAGGTCACTCAACACGAATCTGAAATTCGTTTTTGAGGTATCGATTACCATCAATCGATACTGGTCAAGTTACCGAGCGCGAAAATAGCGGAAAATACCCAGACGTCTTCTACGTGGCAGGGATTTAGAAGACGTGCGGAATACGTCGCGTGACGTGCCTGGGACTCAAAGGACGTGCCATAGGCTTCGCTCAGCGTGTTTGGGGATTCAGATAGGCGTGCCGAAAACGTCGTCCGCTGAGGATGGATCAGTGAGGGGGACCAGTAGCAGTAATGGGGAACCGTTTCCATAGGGGAAGACCAGTAGTGGGGAACCAATAGATCGCCCTATCACACCATATACTATACGTACTGCGAACCTTTTGTACTCCTAGGTAGGGAAGGAAGCTGCACAAGTAGAGCAGCTAACTTGATGTGATTGTCCTTATCTTAGTGATACTGCAACATCGCGCGAAGCGCGCATGTGCGAGGAACGCCGATAGGCGTGGCGGAGCACTTGTGGTACTATAAAATAATCTGGGGCTGCAAAAGTCGACTTAGCGAGCGCAAGTTCTGTAAAAAAAAGATGTTATCAGAACAAATTAAAAACGATCGGCCTTGTTACGGTCATGACACTTTAGACCTTCCCAGCAACTGGACTACTTTCCACAAGCTAAACGAACTTCGTAAGTAAGGAATTTGTTACTCTAGAAGTCTTGTTGCTACTGTTTGGTTTTAGAATCTTGGCGCCTTTTCTCCTTTAGCAATTTTATGATGATAGATGGACTGTTGTTATTTGCTGTGAAGACGAAGACATGATCATACATATAATTGCTATGGAGTCGAAAAAATGAACAAAGAAAACAATCTACCTTTTTACATACTAAAATACAGCCAAACTGACTGCAGCTAAGAAAAGATTTATTTAACGAATTTACCGACTTTAACGCGAAACTTTTTCGTTAAAAAATTGTCGGTAAAAATTTACCGAAAAAAATTAACGCACACCCCTGGTGGGGACCCACGTTGCCTCTGTGGTCGAAGCCGCGGCGCGGACGAGTTGTCGCGGAGCCGCTGATCGCAAAGGTCCCCGAGGGCTGCCGTAGTTCACGGCGGCTCTCACCCGCAGTGCCAGGAGCTGCGGGTGAAACCCGCCCGGAGGGCGTGATGGATGGGTGTCGATTATGGTTCATCTATTTGGAAGCATTTTTTAACGAATCTACATGATAGAAATATAATATGCTGGTGCACAATTTCTGTCCATAAAAGAGCTTGGCAACCGACAATGTAATCACTGTTAGTGTCGACAAATGGAGGCGTATGGAATCCTGCACTCAAAACGTAATGCAAAAAAATCTTAGCATGATATTAGGTAACCTTAGCTGCACTGAAAATCTTCGTGGTCTTCAACCACAAGCTAGCCGTGTGAGGTTTAGGGAAAACCCTTGCACAGAAATGCAACAACAAAGCAAACCGTGCAGACCTTCTTAGTATGAGCTATAACTGCATCGGACAGACCTCTGACTCAATAAGGCATCGGAGGGAATGCTGTCATCACAAGGGCCACCACATTATCTTCGAGCTGCTTGTCCACCGAGGAACCTCTAGTGGAGGTAGAACGACAGAAGTGGGAGCAAGCGCAAAATGGTATAGAACTGTTGAGTTATAAAGAGTGTTTTACTAGATTTCGGGGCATACAGTCAAGAACTTCTAACTTGGCTTAGAAAACGGTTCTTCACGAAACAAAAAGCGTTTTGCATACTACATCTCTCACATTCGCAGAGGACGCAAATGCCAGCAAAAGTACGCAGTATTGCGTACAGTAACCCTCGCGGCGTCGCACCACCTGCCGTTGTTATGGCGGATCCGCGGCACCCGCAAGACTCGGATGCCGGCCTAAGTGGGGAGTGGCGGTAGGTTTTGCAGTTACCTGCCGGTAAGTCGTTAATGAGTCCGTGTCCAGTAGTGGGAGACCAGTACCAGAAATGTGGGACAGTACCAGTAAAAGGCGACGAGTTCCAGTAAGGGGGACCAGTAATGGGGACTTATGGCTTTGTGATACTTCAACATCGCGCGAAGCGCGCAAATGCGAGGCACGCCGATAGGCGTGACGGAGCACTTGCCTACCAATATCTGCTCAATGGTGTGGCACCCCTTCTGGGAATTGCTAGTTGCTGCAATTCTTTCTCTCGGTGTGACCGATCGCATAAAACTGGAGGTGGCCTTTTAGTCCTGCTTGGGAATACAATTTCTTTTAGGGAAGTTTTCGAGGAATTCGTAAGAGATGGATATGCGGAAGTCCTAATTATGCTCATTGCGTTTATTCTTGGTACTATCAACTTTATTCTTATATATCCTACTCCGAACTGCACTGCCCACAATTCAATTTGCTTCAAAAAGCAATTAGTGATTTCACATGTGATAAGGATCCAGCTATAGTCTTAAGTGGTTTCAGTTTGCCCGACCTAGACTGGAATCATCCTATTTCTTTACATGGCACATCATTATATTTTTACAGTATCTTCTGCTCGCACAACCTCTCTCAACTTCTGATGTAGCTAACCCGTGGTTGCTCTTTAATGGACATCTTGTTCACTAATGACGTTAATCTCGTCAGTGACGTTAAGATTGTATGGGTGTTCGGAAAGTTTTGGGAAAATTCAGAATTTTCATTGTATTCAAACTGCAACTGAACAAAAGATTAGTCAATCAACAATGTATGATTCCTCGGTGTCTCTCCAAAAAGAAGCAGGGCGTGATGCTGCCCATTCGTCGACTGCGAGCACGATTTCATCGTTGTTGTGAAACTGCCGTCCACAGCAGAAGTGTTCCAGATTGCGGAAAGCGTGGAAATCGCAGGAGAGAAATCCGGGGAGTAAAGTGGATGAGGTAGCAACACGATGTTTTGGTTCTCTAACTGGTTCTGGGTAGTCTTTGCGAAGTGTAACCTCGCATTATCCATTAGAAGATGAATCTTGCCCTTGTACATGTGGTCAGCGGGTAACCTGAACTCCATCTCTATCAGTTGTGAGGAGACGAGGTTGGCATCAATCGACTGCTCGGCTGGCAGGACCTCTTAATAAACGACACGACACCCCTGCTGAGTAGTACAAAGAGAGCAGGTGCTTCTTGCTGTGGATATCTCTCTTTGTGATGGGCTGTGAATCTTTATCGTGAGGCAACCACTGTATCTTCCTGTCTGGGCTGCTGTTTGTTATTCATTTCTCATCCATAGCCGCTATCGTCCCAGTCCATGCCGTCGTTCGGTAGAGGGAGAGTAGAGAAGAGCAGACCTTCACACGTGTGTTTTGCTCGGCGGCTGTCAGATCGTGGGGATCGGTATGAGGACGCTTCGCTACAAGATCGGATTGAGTGAGGATATCATGGGAGGTTGTTTTAAGAGCGCTCATCTCCCTCTATATATCTCGTACAGGCTTAGCTGGATCAGCTTGAACAGACGCCACGACGACCGTTGTACTTCTCGATTGAGGACGTCCGGATCGAGTAGCATCGCCGAGGGAGAAGTCTCCTTTTGCAAATCGATCGAACCAGCGGTACACCGTAGGCGTGGAGGGGACTCGTTACTCATCAGCGACACAACCTGCTGATAGGCCTCGGTTGGGCTGAGGCCGGAACGGAAGCGTCGAAGCAAAATGATGCGGTAGCCGGTTCGGCTAGACATGATAAGACTGACTGATTTTCATAATCTAGAGGACAAGGCGACTGTATTGATTGGGGTTTAGATCAGAACGCAATGTTCAACAAGTATATTTAGTAACATGATATAATGCAGAACCTGTAAGATGATATGTCATTTTATTTGAATGCATCAAAAATTATCAAAACTTTCCAGACACCCTAGCACCTATTGGTGGAAGGTGATCATTCTGTGGTAGACTTCACTGTATACCTAAGTGCGCTAGCTCATCCCCCGTGACTTCTGACTTTGCCCCTTTGTACTTCATCAAACGTATTCTTTTTGTACTGCCTCCCCGCTCGAATTTCTCTTTAATTTATCCTTTATCAAGGGTGAAGTCCTTAGGCGTTGAAACACTCTTTCGTAGTCCCTGTGCCTAACAAACCTCCATTTCACTGTCCTCTAAATTGTCACGTGAGTATTACATTAGTCTACGCCAGGCTGTTTGAGAGAATTGTGAAACGTAAATTGCTTGAATACTTTGATACCTTGACTTTGATAAACAAAAAATTATTGCACATTCTCAGCATGGTTTCTGCAAAGGCAAGTCAAGGGACAGCCTCGCTGTAGTTCTTTAACGACTGAACCAACGCATATGATGGTAAGCAATCCACCCACGGGTCTATTTTGATTTTTCAAAACCTTTGATAGAGTTTCGATAAAATTGTTCCTTAGCAAACGTAAATCGTTCGAGACTCACCATTGAATCCTTACGAGGATTGGATATTTTTACATGGACATGCATTCCAAGCTCGTATTGGCAACCACTTCTCCTGTTTCTTTGACATTCCCTGCGGCGTTCCGCAAGGTAGAGTTCTGAATCCTCTTTTATTCCTGGTTTATATTGCTGATTTGCCGTAATTGATTTTTCAGCTAGGAGTTATCTGTGCAATGCATGCTGACGACGCTAATTCTAAGATTTATAGGGTTATAGAGACAAGGCTAAGCTTTTTTCTATGGTAACCATTATCATATGATTATAAAATTGCTACTGATATCCTAGAAAGAGTGCTCGAAATAAGGAATTTGGGTCTCACTTGGGAAGGGTTTCGAACTCCTATGGAACTTCAAGTGGAGACCAGGGTTATTAGAAGGAGTTCGGAATGCTGATTACAAATTACTTACTTAGTACTTAGTGCCAGAGGATTGGAAAAAAGGCCTAGTAGTCAAACTGCCGAAAAAAGGAAGCTTATCGGATTGCGGAAACTGGAGAGGTATCACCCTGTTATCAGTGCCAGGCAAAGTATTCTGCACCGTATTGTTAAGAAGGCTTCGAGATGCAATTGATGATCGACTGCGGGAGGAGCAAGCTGGATTCAGAAACGGAAGATTGTGTTGCGATCAGATCTTTACGCTACGCAACATCATCGAGCAGTGCCTGGAGTATCGCTACCCGCTTTACATAAACTTCGTCGATTTCAGGAAAGCATTTGACAGTGTCCAACGTGAGTCGCTGTGGGAAATACTCAGTCTCTATTGAGTACCTGCAACCTTCATCAAGGTGTTTAGAAGTCTACACCACAACTCCTCGTGTTGCGTGAAGACAACTCTCGGGAATACAATATTCTTCGAGGTTACCACAGGAGTCAGGCAGGGATTTGTTCTCTCACCTTTGCTCTTCAACATCGCTCTCAACTACGTACTGAGAAGAACGACAGCCGAAGTACAAGGGGGTATCCCTTGGTCTAGCGGTCCCCTTATGAACCTGGACTTTGCCGACGACATTGCCATATTCGCGGAGGACAACGATACTCTTCAAAGAAGCACGGAATGCCTTAGCCAGGAAGCAAGCAAAATCGGCCTCCGAATTAGTCCCGAAAAGTCAAAGGTCATGCACGCAGGAAATACGACCTCGAGAGACGGCATCTACGTAGGAACGGATCACTTGGAAGTAGTGGATAACTTTACCTACCTGGGAAGCATGATCATCAGTAACGGAGATGCTGAAGCTGACGTTCGATGCAGGACTGCGAAGGCGACAGCAGTGTTTCGGAGGCGTAAACCACTGTGGACGTCATCCTCTATTTCAAATAGCGTCAAGCTGCGTTTGTATTCTTCGATAGTCGTCCCTGCAGTGTACGCTAGCGAAACATGGAAGATGTCAGCTAGCATCATCAGACGGATGAACGCGTTCCACTGCAAATGTCTGCGACAAATAATGAGAATACGCTACACGGATCGCTTGACGAACGAAGAAGTACTACAACGCTGCCGCTCGAGCAACCTCTACGAAACCGTTGCGCAACGCCGACTCCGCCTGGCCGGACACATTCTTCGAATGCCGGCGTACCGCCTGCCAAGATCAGCCATACAATGGACACCGCCAGGAAAGCGAACCAGAGGCCGCCCAAGGAACACGTGGCGTCGCACGTTTATGAATGACTTGGAAGTTATGAATATGTCTAGGCAGGAGTGCGAAGAAATAGCCCAAGACAGGCAGCGGTGGAAAGAGTTCGTCCCCCTATGCGCTCAACAGCACGGGAGGAACTAAGTAAGTAAGTAAGAGAGTGTAGGGCACTCTTTCTCGCTTCAAGCTCCACTGATGATGTTGTTACTTGGTCACCAACGCGGTGACTACTTTTTGCTATTAGACAAGGCCAAGCTTTTTGCTATAGTAACAATTCACATATGATTATGAAATTGCTACTGATATCCTAGAAATAGTGCGCGAGATAAGGAATTTGGGTCTCACCTGGGAAGGGTTTCGAACTCCTATGGAACTTCAAGTGAAGAGGAGGGTTATTAGAAAGAGGTCGGAATGCTGATAACAAATGTGGGTGTTAAAATTGCAGAATGAAACTTCTGAGCGAATTGTGACCTGTCGAAGTTCACCGGGTTGACTGTGGGCTGGCCGCGCAAAAGAGCTGGCGCGGGAGCGGTGAGAGATGGGGTTCCTTAGGAGTGGTCCGCTAGCTGCGGCAGTGGCGCAGAAGCAGTGATAGTCGACGGGTAGTGCCTCAGCTCGTCGCTGTGAGGTCATTAGTTCCACTCTTGTGGCTGTGTGTCTTTTTGCATATCACGATTTATCTTCGAAATGACATTTTATTCTTATATTACTTTAGTTTCACTGATTTGTATTTACCATTTTGCGCAAATGGAGTACATTTCTTATACTGAAGAACTAGAGATGTGTCTAACAGCAAGACATTTATGAAGCAAAGCAAAAAATGTATGAAGCAAACATGTTCTTCACACACTGCACATATCATACATGCAGCTTCTCTACAACCACCAACAAAATAGCTAATTTTACCACAATCAAACAAACTCACCAGGAGTGACAAACACACCTGGATGCTCTACTATAATATTAACTGTTTACTCTTAACCCAGATTTCGCCCAAGGGTGCTGATGACGAAAGTAACATCCGCTTTTCAAATTTCGGCCGATTACGGTAGGCTACGGTAGAAGCGGGCTTACTTACCCTCACCGCATCCTCCTGTACTCCACCGTGATACCAAAAACGGATGTCAGATTCGTGATCAGTACCCCAAATAACCTTTTTGGGCGAAGTTCGGGTAAAAAAATTGCGATCACTCCTCGACCTCCTCGGTGGAGAAGTTCCATAGGGAAGACCACACCTACAAGGTGATCATCAGCGATTTCAACGCCCAGATCGGGCTGCGAACATCATCTGAAGAATTTCACATCGGCACTCACGGTTTGGAGTGGAACGAGCAAGGTGAAAGGCTGTCTAAGTTTATCATGTCGACCAAGACCATCCATGGAAACTCACAGTTCCAGAAGCCTAACGCCCTGGGGAATCCCCCGGTAGCCAGTTCCAAAACGAGATCGACCACATCATCTCCAACCGCAAGCATTGTCTGATCGACGTATCCGTTGTTCACAAGATTTGCACGGGATCGGCCCACCGCCTCCTTCGCGCGAGGCTCCGCTTTTTGCATCATGGAGAGAAGGCCGCAAAGTTCAAAAAGAGGAGTCCCAGAACGACCATCAACTGGGACCTCTACACCTCTCTTGCCGGCCTTTGGGAAGATACCGTCATGGACAACTTCGACGAGGAATACGAACACTTTGTGCACCATCTCCGCGATAGTGCTAAGGAAGCCGATAGCTTGAAGACCACCAAGAGACGCCTCTCTCCGGAAACTCTCGAGCTGATACGCCAGCGTGGAGCAGCACGAGCGTCAGGCAACTGACGTCCGAGCTTGCGAAGCTAGGCAGAGCGGTGATAAAGGGTGATTTTGTGGAGAGAAGGGGAGAGTGTTGGTTGAAGCTGCAAAGGCAGGGTTGACCATTCGCAATGCCCGCATGAACTTCGCCAACTTCAAGACCAAGATGACCGATCTCCGACGTCCTGACGGAACCGTTACCTTGTCTAGAAGGGCAGTGGAGAAGGTCATCACTGACTTCTGCTCCGATCTCTCCGATGGCCACATCTACCTGCCCCCATGCTATCTTCCGCAGGATGGATGCGCCGTCCCCTCTGTTCTCCCTTCCGAAATCCGACACGCCATCTCGTCACTGAAGAAACGTACAGCACCCGGTCCAGAGAAGATTAAACCAGAACACCTGAAGAACCTCACGCCAGCGCTCATCAACACCCTGGCGCGGCTCTTCACGCGCTACCTGTCGGAGTGCAAGGTTCCATCTCAGTGGAAGACCAGCGGGAACGTCTTGCTGTACAAGAAGGGGACGTGCACGACATTGGCAACTATCGCCCGATCTGTCTGCTGTCCGTAGTCTACAAGATGTTCACTCGAGTCATCCTGAATAGGATCAGCAGAACGCTGGACGAAGAACAGCCATGCGAACAAGCAGAATTCCGGAGAGGATTCAGCACGATCGACCACATACACACCATTACGAAGCTCATCGAAGTGTCGCGAGAGTACAAGCTGTCGCTGTGCCTTACGTTCATCGTTCTGTGGAAGGCATTCGATTCCGTCGAAGCAGAAGCGGTCATCGAAACCCTGCTCACCCAGGGCGTTCCTACTCAGTACATCGGAGGTGTGAAGTGGATTCACGACCAAGATTTGTTCTACAATGACGTCGTCATCAACGTGAAGAGAAGGGTTCGGCAAGGGGATACCATATTTCCAAAGCTCTTTAGCCCCACTCTCGAAAACGTGATGTGCGAACTACAATACCGCTCACGTCGCACGGTCAAAACTGCGATTTGCGATGGAAAAATACCGTCGCAGACGGTCGCATGCTCATAACTCTTTCAGTTTTGGTTTTTTGGAAAAAAGCTTCGAGCGTTCGATTCACCTCTTAGAGTTCTACAAGAACATGTATACATCTTTACAAGATCACCGAATTCTCGCCGTGGGTAGCCCAAAGAGTGAGTGGTGCAGGTTTATGCGATTAGAGCAGCTTATTTCCCAGAACATGTGTGCTTTCGGAGTACCTCAAGCATGCGTACGTTGCCAATGCGCTGTCATGCCAGGAATGCTCCGAGTGTGTGCCATGCACAATGCATACAGAATCGAACCTATCAATCGAGTGGGCGAACGCATGTCCACTGTTCTTCTATCTTCTCTTACTCGGAAATGCGAAGTTCTCAAGACTATTTCGAACCGTTTGGAGAATGTCATTAGAAATTTCCAGCCGTCCTATTCTGCAATTGCTCTAAGGGTGTCCAGCTAGGCTTTGGAGAAACACCGTGAACAATGCACATAGAATCGAACCTTTCAATCGAGTGGGCTTAACAGCTTGCAGAGTAAGCGTTTGTGGAGTTTTACCAGAAATTTTCAGCCGCGCTACACAGGAGTTGCTGTACTTTGTCACGGGGAGACTTTAGACTACGCTGTGAACAATGCAGATAGAATCGAACCTATCAATCGGGTGGGGTGATCGCTCGCAAATTGCGCGCGCGGGCGAGTTCGTAGCACAGTATCTCTATCAAGTTCAAATCTTTCCGGCTGCAACTCGAGGACTATGTAGGCAGCAGAAGGTTCTTGGCGTGCTGTACGGTGTAGCTCGTGAATGGACTAAGTTACAGCGCTGCGAAAATGCAGGTGAAGCTTGTGCGACACTTTTTTCCGATTTTGGTGGATCACTGCGGGAAGACGCTGCGAGCTAACGGCCTTAAAATGCGTGAGCGAACAAAACACTCAAGAGACGTGCTCAGAGTTACCGAGCTGCCTATACTGCCTTAGCCCCATCTGGTATTTTAGAGAGGCGGACGGGAGCTGTAAAGTTTCTTCGTCCTTACTCACCCATGTTTGCGTTTTCGACACTCGCAATATCACCATACTGTTTAGCTCAAAGAGTTCTATCGAAAGGTACCAATTTAGACCAATTTCAGAAAAACCGATTTTTTGACGAATTCGCATGGAGGCCGCGGCAGACGGACGACGACGTCATCGAAAATCGATTTCTTCGAATTGGGCCACGCTTGACACCATTCGATAAAGCTTTTCATGCTGAATTGAAGGGTGTTATTGACAATAGGGGAAGCTGTAATATGGGCGAGTAAGAGCGAGGAGAACATCGACCGATGTTGTGCTGAATTGCACGCGCGGGCGTGTTCTGAGCGCGATAACCTGTGTCACATGAGAACATTTGCGATTGCAGCTTGTTGGTGTTGTAGGAAGCAAAATGCTCTAGTAGTTCGCAGGAGCACAGCAATGTATCTTACGATTGAACTAAGTTGCAGCTCTGTGAAAATGCAGGTTAGCCTTGAGTGCCACGATTTTTTTCCGATTTCACTCGACCACTGCGGGAAGGCGCGGAGAGCTAACGGACTACAAATGCGCAGACAAGCAGAACACTTGAGGTGCTTTAAGACGACTTGCTCACAACTCCCTAGCTGTTTAGACTGCCTTAGCCCCAGCTGCCATTTTGGACGTCGAACGTAGCGGTTGAATTTCCTGCGCCCTTACTCGCCCATATTTGAGTTTCGACGCTCGCAATAACACCATTAGCTTCAGCACGAAGAGCTCTATCGAATGATGACAATCTCGACCAGTTTCAGAAAAATCGAATTTTTTACAATTTCCCGTTGAGGACGGAGGCGCTAGGCGAGCCTCGCTGACGATGACGTCATCAAAAAACGATTTTTTCGAAATGGGCCAAAAGTTTCCAAAATGATCTAGGGGTTATTTGGGGCGCTGATTACGAATCCAACGCCCGTTTTTGAAAATCCCGCCGATTTCGGTAGGCTTCTTCCCGTTTGAGGGTGGTCGGATCAGGATCACCGATCACCCTCAGTTATCGGTAAGGGTGGCTTCCTGTCGTAATCGTTCAGGTGGACTTCGGCGGCATTGTATGCGGAACCCCGAATAAGCCCCTGTCCCTATGCGAAGTTTGAGCAAAATCGGTGACAGCGGTCGATGTTCTCCTAGCTCTTACTCGCTCACATTAAAGCTTTCCCTACTGTAAAAAACACCTTTCAATTCAGCATGAAAAGCTCTATCGAATGGTGTCAAGCATGGCCCAATTCGAAGGTATCGATTTTCGATGACGTCGTCGTCCGTCCGCCGCAGCCTCGAGCAGCCTCGGCCTCGAACAGCATCGCCCTCGATGCGAAATTGTCAAAAAATCGATTTTTCTGAAATTGGACTAAGTTGTTACCGGTCGATAGAACTCTTTGAGCTATGGTGATATTGCGAGTGTCGAAAACGCAGACATGGGCGAGTAAAGGCCGAAGAAAGTTTACAGCTCCCGTCCGCCACTCTAAATTAGCAGATGGAGCTAAGGCAGGTGAGGCCTATGTTATACTTCGGCGACGCGTCGCCGACGCTGCGACACGTCACCAACGTCGGCGACTCCAACGTCGCTGGCGACGTCGCCAGAGCCGTCTCCGAAGTCGTCGATAGGTTCTGTGGCGACGTCGGCGACGTCGTCAACAGGAGAGCATCGGCGCACATTTTTAGCATCACAGCGCGGTTTCAATGTCATCATTTGGAACCAGACTGCGGATAGAAACGCTAGGTGATCACGTCTGCCTGGAATTTGCTTTCATTGTGTGCTTTTTTAAATATGTTTCGAGACTGTAGAATTGATTGTAGACAAAGTATGATAGTAGAGTCCCAACTCAGCAGCATGGACATCGTGCGGGATCTAGGTTCCCTTATTGACCCTAAACTCTCGTTTAATTCTCATTGTGATGATGTATCCAGTAAAGCCAACCGAACTGTCCCCAACATATTTCCTTAAGCACTAATTCAGTGAAACATTTACTTTCAGCATATAAGTCCTATGTATGACCACAACTTGAATATGGTACAACCGTATTTAATCCGTCCTCAAGTCGCAACATAATAAAACTTGAAGCAGTTCAAAACAACTTTACTAGAAAGTTGTGGATAAGGCTTCATAAGCAGGAGCACTCCACCATACCGCCTGCCCTGTACGCAATAATATATTTGACACCTCGTCGCTTCCTATTTAACGACTATTGATTTACCGATTTAATGATTTTACCAGCATTTTCGTTAAATTTCTTTATTGGAGTTTAGCAAAGGCTTTTTCGTTAAATCGCATTGAAATTAAATTTACGCGGAATTTTCGAAATTCACAGGAAAATTTAAGTCTTATTTAATACGAACTGTTTTTCGAAAAAGCCCTTCGTAGAGGTTTGCAGTATCATTTCAGAAAGCGAGGAAACACTACTTATTTTCTTCACAGTTTTATTTTGTGTTACTTGCTCTGCGAGAAAGCGAAAAGGCCTAGAAAACGCGAATAGAACGGGTGAGAAGGACAGAAAAGCGAACAAAGGTGACAAAGTGAAGGGAAGGTAAGGTTTAGGCTCCCACTCCCTCAACAATCACTCAGTGTTCTAGCGAGTGGCACTATTGGTGTACTCAAGACGGTCGTCTTTTGCACTTCTCGATTTCGTAATTAGAAGTCCGGTGGGGATGATGGCAGTACCGGGAACGAAGAGCCAACCCACAATCAAAACACTCCATCGAAACGCAT
Organism: Heligmosomoides polygyrus bakeri; assembly: GCA_947359475.1. Taxonomy (NCBI): domain Eukaryota; kingdom Metazoa; phylum Nematoda; class Chromadorea; order Rhabditida; family Heligmosomidae; genus Heligmosomoides; species Heligmosomoides polygyrus. The sequence goes on along the minus strand of OX375870.1, from coordinate 56,077,050 downwards.
TTTCTGCCACCCTTGGATGACGTCGGCGATGTCGGTGACGGAAGTATAACACCCCCTACGGAACTCTCGGCGACGCCACAGGCGACGCTGTGTTGTGCGGGCTGCTACGCAGTGCGTAGCAGCCCCTTGAATACAGCGTCGGCGACGTTGGCGACGTGTCGCCGAAGTATAACATAGGCCTTAGGCAGCTGGATAGATTTGAGCACGTCGTCGTGAAATGTCTTTAGTAGTCCGCTCCCTCACGCATTTTAAGCCCGTTAGATCGCCTAGTCTTCCCGCAGTGGTCTACTGAAATTGGAGAAATGCATCGCACAAGCTTCGCCCGCGTTTTCGCAGCGCTGTAACTTAGTCCATTCACGAGCTTCACCGTTCAGCTTTAGAACACGTCAAGAACCTTGTGCTGCCTACATAGTCCTCGAGTTGCGGCCGGAAAGATTCGAACTTGACAGAGATATTGCGCTAAGAACTCGCCCGTGCGTGCGTTTGCGGACAATCGCCCCACTCGATTGATAGGTTCGATTCTATATGCATTATTCACGGCGTAGTCTAGAGTCTTCCCGGTTCAGAGGACAGCAATTCCTGAGTAGGACGGTTGAAAATTTCTGATACAACTCCACAAACGCTCACTCTACAAGCTGTTAAGCCCACTCGATTGAAAGGTTCGATTCTATGTGCATTGTTCACGGCGCACTCCGAAGCCTAGCTGGACATCCTTAGAAAGATTCTTGAGTATAGCGGCTAGAAATTTCTAATAACATTCTCCAAGCGGTTCGAAATAGCCTTGAGGATTTCGCATTTCCCAGTAAGAGAAGATAGAAGCGCAGTGGACATGCGCTCGCCCACTCGATTGGCAACGTAGGCCATGCTTGAGATAATCCGAAAGCACGCATGTCCTGGGAACTAAGCTGCTCTAATCGCATAAGCCTACTCCATCCACTTTTTGGGCCACCCGCGGCGAAAATGCGGTGTTCTGGTAAAGTTGTATACTGTTCTTGTAGAACTCGAAGAGGTAAATCGAACGCTGCCAAAGTTTTTGAAAAAACCTAAAACTGAAGAAGTTACGAGCATGCGACGCTTTGCGACGGTATTTTCCGTCGCAAATCACAGTTTTGACCGTGCGACGTGAGCGGTATTGTAGAATGGGAAGACATGGGAGTAAAGATCAACGGCCACAACCGCCCCATCTTCGCTTCGCTGACGACATCGTGCTCATAACATCGAGCATTAGCCAGGCTGAGCGAATGTTGGCCGACTTCGATCGTGTATGTGGAAACGTTGGACTGCAGCCGCATCTCACGAAGACGATGTTCATGAGGAACGAGCAAACTTCTGATGCCCCATTCTCGATCAACGGAACAAACATCTCCGAATGCTCCAGCTACGTGTATTGGATCATGAAGTCAACATGGGCAACGAAATAGTGCCGGAGCTGAGTAGGAGGAGACGAGCGGATTAAGGAGCTTTCAAGAGCGTCGAGGAAGTCGTGAAGAAGGCGAAGTACGTCCGGCTTCGTGCCCGCGTATTCGATTTTACTGTTCTTCCTGCGCTAACATACGCTTCAGAGACCTGGGCCGCACGAAAGCAGGATGAACACGCGATGAGTGTCGCGTGGAATCGAGAGGACGCTGCTCGGAGTGACGCGACTCACGCAATTGAGAGAAGGCCTCCAGTGTTCCGAGCTTCGTCGACGTTCGAAGAGCAGAGATACTGTCGCATGGGCCAAGTCGCCGAAAACTATGTGGGCCGGCCACGTAATGCGGTTCGCAGACATCCACTGGGCGAGAGTCATCACCGACCGGATTCTGCCGGATGTGAGGGGAATGCCAGGACACCACCAAAGCCTTGGTCGTGAAAGCCGTGGACGAACGATATGATGCTATCCCTAGAGCAAGGAGGATCCATTGGAGCACTCTGTCACGCGACAGGGACAATGGAGACGCCGCTGGCCTCCGCTCGAGCAACTCGATTATCAACGGGGCAGATAATACAGATGATAATCGCTTGAAAATAACAGGACCACTGAAATTTGTTAGCCGAAAAGAGATCTATCATGTTGGCCTACGCCTAACTGAGACGTGAATATTTTTCCTTTGTGTTCCAACTGATCTGCACTCAGTGCAAAAGCAAGGACAGGAGCAGAGCGTGGAAGGAGAAGTATTGAGTTTCACCATGAGTTTGACTCATCTGGTGAAAGTGGTGGTGGTCAACCGCCTCGCGCATATCACAAATCAATCTTAGGTTCGGTTCGCGCCGACGACATAAATCCCCATCGTTCCATATCCTAAAGAGGATGAGAGACTGATTTCTCCATCACCGGTAGGTCGTCGTGTAGGCCGAGTTGTCTCTAGAAATACCTTTGTGCGATGTCATACAGAGGTAAGATGTGAGGACATTTTGAAAGGTATTCCTCACGTATCTGGTACGTTGTGAATCGTAGAGTACAACTGTAACTCATTCCTACACCAGCGCTGTTAAAAACAATTTCATTACAACATTCAGCCAGCAAAAGTGTTGCAACTAGGCGGTTCAGGTGGTTGTCCCACCACTGCTACATATCGATTGGATTAGTTCATTTCTGGTTAGATCTCACCACTTTATATTCTACGATTAATTTATACATTTGAAATAGTGTTCTGCCTTAATTGCAAATGGATTCAGTCTAAAAATTCGGCCATTATTCCCAAACAATAATCAGCTTTACAGTATCTCGAATACGCCAAAAATTCCCTCATGTTCGGCTTGGTTTTCAATGCTGTTCTTCTCGCCTCCTCAGGGTGGCATATCGGTGAGTGTTTCAATTGATGCCCTTCTCTATTGCTTACTAGATCTCGTAACGTTTTTGCTCAGCCGGATAGCCCGTTACCAGCAAAGAGATAAATATATATCTCTATAGCAGTCGTTTTTCCATTACCACGCATGAAAAATTGCCGATTTTATGCAAAAAGGGTAATCAATTGTTTTAGAGTAAACAAGAGTTAACAGAAATAGAAGAGCAGCGCGTGACTGTTCCAAGACGTAGTGCGCAAAAACCATTTAATATTGCTCAAAGTTGGCTTATTAGGCTGCTACGTATGTTTAAGCCGTGTAGCTCTACTGCTCTAATAATTTCGAATTTTAAAAGACAAACATCAGAGACGCATTGGACGCGCTCTCGGGTAGAACGCGACTTCTCACTGTTCGCCCCCTGGTGAGGAGTATTATTCTTTCTGAAGAAATTGTTCCTCCCCAACATATTCTTTTGTGTTTTTTTCTCGTAGAAGAATTTCGTTGAATTATGACATCTAAGTGTTGACACTCTTCTGCTGCAGCGTTGCCACTTTTTTGAGAAGCTTTTCCCTTATTAAGGCAGTACCTCTATTTCCATCGGGGCAGCTTACACATCTGAACATACTATTTTTTCAGCCCACGTCGCGGTCTCTTCCGCTTGCGCGGCGAACTGCCACTCACGCTGCGCTCCTATGTAGGCTATAATGAAAATTTTGAGCTCTAAGAAGCTTCAGAGTCACGCTATATTGTAGCTAACACAGTCTGTCCTTCCGTCTGTCCATCTGGACTTTCATAGACGTCGAGTAACAGGCATCCGGGATCAGCTGAGATGTCACCTACCGAGTGTCGAGAGCGTCAGAAGATGTGTCACCGATGTGCGCAAGTGGTGTCCGGGTTGAGAAGACATGTCACCGACATCGTTCAACAAGCGTCCGAGTTCAGAAGAGGTGTCAACGAAGTCCTTAAACAAGCGTCCTGGTGCAGAAGACGTAGTTCAACAGGCGTCCGGATTCAGACGACGTGTCACCGATGTCGCGCAAAGGGCGTCCGGGTTGGGAAGACATGCCACGACGTCGTTCAACGGGCGTCTGAGTCCAGAAGAGGTGTCACCGAAGTCCTTAAACAGGCGTCCGGGTTCAGAGGACGTGTCAGAAGGTAGAGAAGTCGGTAAGGGATTCTAAGATAATTTGGTTGCCCACTATGTCGTTTTCATAGTTCGTGCGGATTGCTTAGTTTGTGGAATGCCAAATCCCTTACAACATACAACAGCCTACCTTCTTGGCTGTTCATAACACCTGCCTTCCTGCGCGATGTGCCGCCATAGTTCAGTTCTTCCCTTGTGCAATCCTTTCTGGCGTAGGAGTGAATTAATTCTTTTGTTAGGGGTTGCCTTTCAGTCCTCATGTGTTTCAATAATTCGTCTCACAGCTCCTGGCTACCTAAGTTGTTTTTAATTTTATGAGGGCGTGAATTGTTTGTCTTTTGAACCTCCGGATGCCTATGGAAGGAAATCTCGCCACAATTAAATTCACCCAAAAGCCGCTCATCACCAGAGATTTCAACGATCTCCTTGATGGCTTCCTTGTCAAAAGCATCGGTTGCCTGTTCGCTACATAGCTTGCCCACCAGTGCCATCTTATGCGACACGCTTTTGCATCAACAACTTTCGCGTCGGACCTAAACTTAACTACAATGTTATAAATAGCATCTCTTGGATCCGAGGTTTTCTTGGAGTTCGGAACAAGCTTCTCTTCAGCATGTAAAGCTTCTCATTCAAGGCATCCAGTCTCATTATTATAGCGAGCTGCGATTCGTGGGTCTTCACAAAAAGGTCAAAAACCTTGTCAAACCCTCGAATGTGCTCGATCTAACGTTTAAGCAGCGGCATTAACCATGAATGTGCTTCGTCAGAAGATGCCTTTTTTGCACCATGTTAAAAATCTGCAATTCAAGGAAGAAGAACGAGAATTAGCAGAGAGCGAAGCGAATAAACCGAACGTGATGAGTTTACTAGGCACCAATGACTACTGGGTGCGAATGTCTACTATTTTGGCCATTAAGACGATAGCAAGTATAGTTTCTAGTCGTTGCATCATCGCCAGTCATCTTATCTGAGAGAAGTAGTGGTCCGACCATCTGAAAATATTGCGACCAAGACATTCTATAAGAAGGACTATTAGTTGTCCTATTGATAATTCGTGTGTGTGTGTGTGTGTACAGCCTCTTTGTGCTACGTGAGAAGCTCGCATGTAGCCTCTATGGCACACTCATTATTGACATTGGTATGTGTATAAAGCCGCGACATCAAAAGATTCCAAGACACAAGTGGGGTTCGTTCTTGCAGAATGCAGATGCTCTAGGGACATCTGGGTATTGCTCAAATGGACTGGTATAAACCTGAGTAATTGTGCCAAAATCAGGTTTAGCAGGTTTAGGTAGGCCTCCAACACAGCTAATTACTGGACGCACCTTGATCAGATGCCAGTGATTCTATACTGTTCAATGGTGGAAATTTGTATCTTTATGATCAGATAAAAGGCTGGGCACGATGAGGATTCAAATTTAAGGCGTGTTATTGTTGCTAGGCTAACCCCAGCTGATTTTGCCAATGATACCCACGTTCTGTTCAGCCTTCAACACTGCTCTTAAATTCCTTTCAGAGGATGGGCCATCCCGAAGGTTGTGTTCGGTTATTAACAAATCTATGTATCTGGAAATAACAACGAACTCCTTACCCTTATCGCTGATTGACAGCCTTACAGTTCTAGACCTTACAAGGTCGCAAACTCCTTTATTTCACGGATCTGGGCATTAGTGAGGTTGTTTTTTTGTACGCTGGGCTTGAGCTCCCGTGTTCTGTGGGGGCACTCATCTACCGGTCTGGCTTGGGGTCTCTGGCGTGAATCCAAAACGTCTCCTGGGGCTTGCGGGCGGCAGTTTGATCTTCGACTGCCAGTAGTTTGACCCTGACCTCGATTTCCAGATTTTAACATCATCAGCGCGCATTATGCAGCAGAAAGAGTAGAAGAGAAAAACTCTTACCTGCGGTGCTTCGCTAAAGGCCTCAAAGGTCATGGGAGCTGCCCATCCACCTTAATTTTCTCGGCAGTCTTTCTGAGAGGAACTCATGTGTCCAGCTACTGGCATTTGACGCACTCCGACCATTTTTAATTTTTGCCGCAGCTTTATTAATGGAACTGTAGGAAAGGCTTTTTAGAAGTCGAAAAAGACCACATATGTGCCCCTCTTTTGCTCAACAGCTTTTGTCCATTTATTTGACGGTGTGTGTGTAGCAGTTCAAAAGCTTTTGTAAATACAGTGCTATGCTCGCTGTTCTGTAGTTCATAGGGTCGCTATAAGCAGCTTTTTCAGAAATAGTGATAAGCAAATGCATGTTTCCTTCGGGATGGGACCTCTGCTTTCATATAACTCCTGTTAAAAATATGTTCTAAAGTGCATCCTATGTGTTCTGTACTGTCCTTAATGGAAGCAATTTTGTTGCTATGGCTGTATGAGTTAAACAGAAAGCATTTTAAAGTATGCGTTTTACTTTTTTTCCTGAGGAACGAGCTTTTAGTAGATTTCAGCACGTCTACTCTCTCCCCAGCGCTCCATCCAGACTCGCTTCTTTGAATCTCTGTCGCGAATGCTTCACTTCTGCCTTGAATTCTTTTTCCTTTCTTCCTGTGTCAAACTTTTACATTCAAATATATTGTGCGACTAATGCGCATTCGAAAGTGCAGTATTCCAGTGTGATTAAGAGGGTAGTACCACCTTAACCAGTCTTGATTGAGAATCGTTTGGTTTTTCCCATACGATATATTTCAACAGGTCCGTATCAATACGGCTATGATCGAGTATCTCATCTTACGTTCCAGCTCCAGCTATTTAGCGGAAGGTGGTATATTTAAAGCTGACTCAGGTAAACCTGATAAAGAACGACTGCGACCGCGTTCTTCTGCGTCATCTGTCTCAAATATTTAGTTCACGCTCCAATTTAGCTTGGTGTCCCTAAATAAGCTTAGCTAAGAGGGGCCCTTGTTTCCATTAATAACAACATTCATTATGTCGCTTACGGACGTTTTAACAATCTCATCAGCAGTAGGTGTCTTGGTTTAGTAGCAACTGAATCAGTTTTCTTTATACAGTCCCCTTCCGTTATAACGCCTCCTGATAAGACGCTTCTCTCGATATAACGTAGATCTTCTCTGGTCGCGGCCAGCTTGCTTTTACGCCAATACAAGCCAACTCCGCTCAAGACGCGTCGAATACAACGCTACTCCCGTTATCGCACGATTCTCAGAGGAATTCAGCGTTCAAAATGACACCCGTTATAACTCAACCAGAGCTCAGTTCCGGTCTGCCACAGAAGTTCAGGGCAAACATGATGCAGACTGTGATTGCGATTAAACCTACTCTTCTCTTGCCTCGTTCAAAGTCATGACCAGCACCCGTGCGACAATGTATTAGATGCGTATGAATGTTTCTCTCGCGTGCGCGGTCAGCAAAGGTGTTCATAGTCAGTAATATGTCGAGCGTAGTAGAAGACTGCCGGTGGTCTTTAAGAAGATTCCGTATATTGGGAGATTTCCCCTATTGCGAACGAGAGACAATGCGAAGACAAAGTCAGACTGTTCAAAACAATCGCTACACATTTGTTTTAAGCCTAGAGCTGGTATAGATACTTCGTACCGTTACAGGATGCTTTTTTTGCGATCACAACTCTCGCGCCGTGCGAAGCTTTTGCCTGTACCCTGCGGATAGGACAACAGTAACAATGCTGTTTGATCACATGCGACATTCCCATATCGTGAGGTGCTGATAAGCCATTTGAAACGAGAATATTGCAAATGTGGCGCGCGATTTAGCAGCGTTGATAGTGTAGTCGGCTAAAATCCTGCCCGAATGCAGGGGTGGGTTTGGTTTAAGTCTCACCTGACGCGACAGTTTTGTTCGCAACAAAGACCTTGCAACATTGGGTTGCACAGTTTTGTTGCTGATCACGTCTGACTACCCCTGGTACTCGGTTATTCCTCACCCACATTTGACAGTCTTATGCATATAGCAGAGAGTCTCTATAACAGAGAATCTCTAGCGACCAGGTTTCATTAATAATCTAAAGTGGTTCTTTGCCTTCACACTCTCTTCGTGGTCAATATTTTGTTGATAAAGCCAAATTTAGTCACTGTATGTGATTTTAGATAAATCTGTGCATAAAACAGTAAAAAGGTTAGCTCCGGTTAGGACAGAACTCCCGCTATAACGCGGATTTTCTCCGATCTCTTCAAACGCGCTATAACGAGAGGAGACCGTACTTACAAGCCAATAAACTTCCCGTGGAGATTTCCAAAATGACCGATTATAGGAGACTGTTTGAGAAGCGCCGTAATGGCTTTTAAATTTCCTGCGAACATCTGGGTAGGTCAAAAATGGCGAAAAACTGACTTCAATGCAAGTCGATAAGGCAAAACTGGCGTCTGGAACTCACACGTCGTGGTTAGAATGTAACCTGCAAAAGCAATGGGGCTTTAGTTATAGTCAGATTTTAGGGACCCAAAACAATTTGCTAGATTTCCTAAAGGAAGCTGCAAGGCATATTCAGGTGAATCACTCACTGGTACCACGGCAGCGACTGGATGGCCGAGCGGATAGTGAGGTGGACCTGCAGGGGAGAGGTCAAGGGTTTGAGTCTGAGCGAGGGGTTTACGGACTGCTTTGCATTTTTGTAGGTGTAGAATAGAATTGACCTCCTTAATACAACGTCTTCACTTTTTAACTCTGTTGTTAACCTTTCCACGCGATTACGTTTACCATATTTGTTATCAGCGCCTCAATTAGCCCTCTAGACGAAATTCGGGCGGAACTTGCTTTCGATCTCTAGAGTTGTGGGAGTACAAGCCCCTACCCCTTCGACTAGCAGAGAGTGGTGGAGGAAAATGGACAGCGTTGTTTTTAAATCGTTTCATTCAGGTTAATATGATGCTCTAATGTCAGCATGGTTCATTAAGGTGTTCAAGATACACTTTACATCGAGACAATATGAGCGAGCAAGCTTAGCAACGCAGAATCCCAACCTCCAGATCCGAACCCCTGACCCTTTCCTGCCTGCAAGTCCGCCCCCAAATTTCCTCGGCCATCTAGTCGCTGCCGCTTTGCTCGTGAGCGGTGGATCTCAATGTTCCACTTCAGTTACTGTACCGCTAACGAGCAAATTTTTCTTCTAGCCCCAAACCTTTTGCAGTTTGGATTCTAACCACGACATGGCAGTCCCAAACGTCAGTTTTCGTTTATCCGCCCGCCCTGAAGTGATACGTTTTTTTTGTTGCAATTTTTGACCTACCCAGATGTCAGTAGGAAATTTGAAAACCACTACGGTGCTTCTCAGACAATCCCCTACAATCCTCAATAGGTCACTTTTAAAATTGCTACGGAAAGTTCATTGACCTCTAGACGTCCACTAACTTGGAACATGATGTGTGATTTCGAGAGAAAAATGTCAAGAATAGATATGCAGTGTCTCCCAAGGATACCCGAAGCCAACCGACCTTCCGTAGGGAGTGCCGTAGGTAGAAGGGATGGACGAGTGACAATTTAAATTTCGCGAAGACATTACATTAAAACACATCGAGTTAAAATTACGAGTAGAAGTCCGTTCAGGAACGACACTGGTGCCCGGCAACCGAATCGGCAACTGCCTCTACCAGCTCGACGCTTTGGCCTCAATATGTATCGGAATCGCTTGGCTGACGTTCCCAAAGTGGTTACTTCATAAGCAGGTGCGAAGCACAAGCGTAGATTCACCAACCACACGTTGGCGCGCCAGGTTCTGAGGCGATCTTGTATACTAGTTGCTATGTGATGCGTACTGCGACAGCGCTTCTTTCGGACTTCATTATGATTTCGTCATGACATACTCTGCTTAGGTCGTCGTGCCACTGGATGAATCTCACGAGCTTTGTGGACGAGTTATGGGTGCACTGTTCGTGACATCGTACGCCGTATCAGCCCACGCACTGCATTGGACGGACAACTCTCAGAAGATGATGGCTGTCGACAGTCGAGTTGTGGTAAGTGAGATCAGCAGCAGCAGAACTTTAAGTGTGCTTAGCTAACTCATGTTGTGAATGTATAGTGTAAACAATACCTTCACTAGTATAGACAATCTGGATTGGACTTTGCACTAGGTGTGATTGCCCGTTACCTCGTAGCCTGCGGACTACAAGGGTATCAGTGAAATCGGCAGTGTAAAGGCGAACACATATTACCCAACTTAATCTGCAAGAATACATTTAGCTGGACATATCTGCGTTATTAATAACTGTCGAACCGGAGGTCGCAAGTTCAAAGGGTAGGCTCGAGAATAAATATTCGATGCGAGAAACTGCAGCCCTACCGGTACATTACAATTGTTAAAATCTGCAGTTATTTCAAAGGGTCTAACTCATTTGCTTTTTTGAGATGAACACTAAAGCTTGCTCTACATTGATTTCTTAATGGTACAACAGTAGATGTCTTAGTAGTGGCGATGTCCGTCTCTCCACGTGATGCCACTGGAAACTGTTCGCTTCTGCGAGCTGAGCAAAGCGCGGACATTCGAGCACAGGCGACAGGCCCTTGTGACGGGCCGACCTATGGATATCCCATCACATGGTGTCACAACACATGGTTGATCTCACTATGTGAGTATTGAGATAGTGGTACGACGTCCGCGGAAGCCGACGCGCACTTGCAAAGCCCAGCGAGTGTGAGAAGTATGCGAGGGTCCCTGATGCCAGTGCGGTATCGGGGGGGGGGGGGGGGGGGGGGGACTGAGCTGGTCCGAAAGTCCCCTAACGTAAGAAGGACTCGCGTAGCTACGCTGAATGTGTGTACGTTGACCGACCGTTCGTGCGAGTTGGCGGAAGCACTGGAGCGAAGATGAGTCGACTTATGTGCGGTACAGGAGACGAGGTGGTCCTGTTGCAAGTCGAAGGATATGGACCTTTAAGGCCATTCTGTGCGGCAATCCCAGGACTACCAGCGGTGTTAGTGTGATCGTCTCCGAACATTTCCGAGATATGATTGCAAGCGTGGAACGTTTTAATGATCGCTTCATGGAGGTCGTTGTAGCTGCTGAACAATGTATCAACAATGTAACAATGTATCATTTCTTTATTGCGTACCCTCCGCAAACAGGCTGCTCCGAGCGAGCCAAGGACGAGTTCTAGACCCTACTTGATGAGAAGTCAGCAGAGGTGCCACCAGAAGACGCTGTCGTTGTCGCAGGTGATCTCAACGGCCACGTTGGGAATGCGAAAGATGATCACAGCTGTAATGGCGGTTTCGATTATGGGGCGCGCAACGCTGATATTAAGCGAATCCTTGAGTATGCGGACTCGCATAACCTCATCATCGCGAACACCGTATTTCGAGAACGTGACTCCTAATTTGTGTCTTTCTATAGCGGGAATGCTAAGAACAGATCGACTTCACCCTCGCTAAGCATCGCGATCGAAGGCTGGTCACAGAAGCGAAGGTAGTGCCGTATGAGACTGTCACTGCACAACACCGTTTGCTCATATGCTGTCTCAGGTTCGCCCCTCCGAAACTGAGGCATGTCGAGCGATGGGGTCCACTGGGAATCAAGTGGCGGTTGAAGGAAAACGCAACCATGGATGCCATACATGCTGGACGTTTTCTGGTGAGAGACAACGCGAAAAGCAAAAAATGCTGCACCTAGCTTTTCTCGACTTACAAGGGAACTGTCTGAACGGTACGCCGGAACGGCAAGAACGAGCACCATAGGGAGAATCCCCGTCCTCCAAATAGTAACAGAACATGTTTTGTTTTTGCCGAATCCTCGAGGCAAACGAGTGCGAGGGTGTAATGGTTAAGGGTCCGCAGAGCGAGATCTTCACGGGAGCGCAAGATCCCATTGCTGTGGACTCGGTGGCGCAGTGGTAGAGGGCACGCCTCACGTTCGTGAGCTCTAGGGCTCGGTTCTCATGCTACGTCGCGTTTTTGCACTTTTACCATAGTATCGGATTTTCATAGAGATTTCCATATCTGAACTTTTTTTGGAGTTGGCTACGGTAAGATGTTTTTACTACTTATTATTTGTCGACATCTCGTAATTCACCAGCAATGTCCGAAATATGCCAAATGCGATTTTGTATGAAACTTTTACTCCAATAAATTGTTCTCATTGTCAGTGTAAGAAATTTTGACACAGGAACAACATGAAACAGCGGCAGAATGCCAGAAAATGCTTCAAATGCAATTTATTAGTGTCGGTGAGGTGAGTGCCACCAGTGTACTCACAGTGTAGGAGGAGACGACATGATCTTTAACTTGATCTACCACCTCGATTAATATTCTCGCCTCTGTTATGCTTACAAAGTCGCACGGTCATAACAAGCTGCGGACGCCAACACTGACTCTATAATGTCTGCTAACCCTCGAGTGGTCATTCACCTACTGACACTGAAGTGCGGATCTTCACTGGATGCTGTCCCTTCGAGAGAAGAAATGAAGCTGGCGGAAAGGATAGCAAGTACCCTTCAGAATTTCGAACTGCGACAGCTGGAAATCGGCGAAGTGGAGAAGTTGGAGGTAGTGGAAGAAGAGGACCAAGAGTTTCAACAAGAAGAGGATTGTGCTGGAGTCACGACACCACTAACCAGTGAAGGCAATATCACGTTTTCGGGAGGGCAGATCGTTTTGGAGGAAAAGGTTTGGCTATACTAGAATTGTTATTCTATACAAGTCTGAGAACTGGGGAAAGTGGACTGTATCGCGATTCCAGACTTGGGCTGCAGCGCAGTACCAGTGGAACTGGAAGCCAAACACAAGTTCAGATATGGAAATCTCTATGGAAATCCGATACTATGGAAAAAGTGCAAAAACGCAACGTAGCATGGGAACCGAACCCTAGACCTCAGAAACATGAGTCGTGCCATCTACCACTGCGCCACCCAGTCCGCGACACCGCTTCCGCTGCAGTGAAGAGCTCGCTCTGCGGACCCTTAACCATTACACCCTCGTACTCTTTTGCCTCAAGAACTCGGCAAAAACAAAACACTGTTGTTCTGTTACTATTTGGAGGACGGGGATTCTCCCTATAGTACTCGTTCTTGCCGTTCCGGCGTACCGTTCAGACAGTTCCCTTGTTGGAGAAACCATTTGATTGTGTACGGCGTGAGGTCATAGGGTACGCCTTACGAGGACACAGTGTTCCCGAAGAGCTTATTGAGTGGGACCGCATACTTTCCCAAAGAGTGGAGCGCGAGCGCCAGCCGGCACATCGGCGGAGTTTCGTATCTCCGTCGGTGTTCACCAAGGCTCTGCGCTTTCCCCGCTCCTTTTCATTGTCGTGATGCTATTTCGAGAGACCCTCAGAAGCCTACCCCCTGGACGCTGCTATATGCAGATGACATAATGCCTGCACGGGAAGAGAAGACCGAACTCGAACGACAAGTGCAAGCTTAGTGCGACCGCTTGACGATGATTGCACTCAAGCTAAACGTCAAGAAATCCGAGTACTTGACGAAAGACGTAAACGCGGCCGGGTCCATTGATATCAATGGCTTACTGCGCTCGTATGGACAGCAAACTTCAAGTACCTTGGTTCCGCAATCGCGTCTGACGTTAGTCAGACGGTCGAAGTTAGCTCACGCGTGAGTGCAGCGTGGTCCAAATGGCGCTCGATGACAGGCGCTTTACGCGACAGGAAGATACCGGACTGTCTTACCGGACAACTCTATTTTGTTCCGCTACACTTCTCCAAAGACTGGGTAATTTTCCAGTTCCTCTCGCTTAAAAGACTGCAGTTCTGGAGTTGAACCATTGCTGAATCCAATTTTTGAGGTCTTCAGCCGTTTCACAATCTTTCTCTCCAATTTCTTGCTTGAGAGCACGGAAGAGATGGTAGTCGGTAGGGGCGAGGTCAGGGCTATACGGCGGATGTGGAATTACCTCCCAGCGCAGCTCCTTTATTGTTTCTCTTGTGAGTCTTGTAACATGTGGTTTTGCACCGAGTGTCTGACAGGGCATGTGGAATCCAAGCTCCAAATTTCCATGCAAAGCCAAGACCATTCAGATGGATTCCCACTCTCCTATGAGACACTTCGAGCTTCTCTGCCAGTTGACGTGTCGTCTGCCTACTATCGGTACGAAGAAGATGGAGTAGTTCAGTGTCGTCCAATTCAGTTGGCCTTCCTGACCTTGCTTTGTCCTCGAGTGAATAATCTTACTTTAAAAACTTTCCGAACCACTCATAAAGGCGCGATGAGTGGTAGATCCCAAGCCATATATGGTTAATTTGGTCGGCTGCCTGACGTGCTGTAGATCCTTTAATGATTTCACTAAGAACACCGTGCCGAAAATGGCCATGAGGTAGATCTGGCATTGAGTGCGGAAGATTGGACGGATAACGAAGTACAAGAAGGGTCTTGACATGTGTCCGCGTGCGAACGGTAGACAAGTGTGATAGGATTATGAAATCAGCAATCAATACTGGCTAGTGTGTTTGCAAGGAGAACGGTAAAAAACCTTTCGAGGTGTGATGAGACTTTTTCCAACCCAATACACTCCCAGTAAGACGGGTCGCGTTCCCTAAAGAGTCTCGAGAACGAGTGTACATGTCGGCGGTCTCCTTGGCGAAATCTTCGAATCTTGGAAGTCGTTTAGTAACTTTTAGACTCCGTTGCTCGTCTTTTTATCGAAGTATGTAGGTGACCAGCCCAATGGTGTTTCGAATTCTACATGTTTTGCAAGGAGCTCGATAAACACAACTTTTTTCTCAGATGTGAGAAAGAAGCCCTCCGCTCAGTTTTGCGACAGCCCTACCACTAACCACAGCGCAAGGACGCAGAGTTTGCTGCCACGGCAATAACGATTCAGACCACAAATGCCACCGCGGCAATAATGATTCAGACCATTATTGCCACGGCAGCCGCTTTGCCACCGACAGAATTCTGTCTGCACTCTACCCAGAAATGGTAGAAATGGTGGATTGGAGCAGGCAGCGAATGTGAGGGAGCGGCGCTGCGAAAATAACTGAGGATCGCCATGCACCACGCCCATTTCAAGGCTCCACCCAAGTCTTGCAGTTCCTCGCGTGTCGCTTTACCGCAATAGTGTGCGGAAGGCTTAATAGAAACCGATTCTATGCTGTCTCGCATTTCGGGGCTCTCTTTTCACTGCCTCTCCATGTAACCTTAGTCTCGTCGGTCACTTCACAAATCTAAACGAAATCACCCCATGTTACGCCCTTCCCTTCACAAGATAAGGCAGGCGACCACCATGTTCAGCTGTAGCTGTATCCAACGATGTTGAGTACATTAATCTCTGTCTCCATCCTGGCAACATTGCTTGATATAAGAATGATATCGTTCTAAATATTACTTAGTAAAGGTTCGTTGTTAGTTCGTTGCTACGGGAGTTTCCAAAAAGTAGCCAGATGGTAATTAATGAAGTAGTTAGGTTTCCCTTTTTAATTTGGTTGATTGTTCATTTTGCTGTTGTATTTGACGGCTACCTATTTGTTCCAGGTTTTCGTTGACGTTGTAGTGCACCTTCGAGTGCATTTAAATAAATAAATAAATAAATAAATATCGTCGGCTGAAGGGAGGTTGCTGATCAATCCGATGAGACAACCTTCATCTTCCCGGTCAACACTGGAAACACCTTACGTTGCGCAGCTGCGAACAGTTTGGGAGAAATAGCGTCTCCTTGTCAAAACATTTAGAACAGCATCATTTTCACGAAGCAGAGGGCTCATACTTTAAGAGAGAGAAGGCAAGAGAATTGTGATATTCACGGCTACTTCCAGTGAGCTGGGTGACATATTGAATATGGTCTAACCAAGAGTTGCTGCAAAACCGGCTTATTCCACATGTTGGCAGCTAACCAAGGTTCTTTTCATATTGTTGAAAATAATCTAGGTAAATTCTTCTATGAAACAGGCAGCAGTAAATAGGTCGGTAGTTTCCAATAACCCCGCGCTTTCCCTCCATGAACAAAACCCTGTCCTTGATTCCTTTCCCATGTTTGGAATCCTTTATGGAAGCAAACAGGAATTGAAGTGCTTTGCAGGGAGAGAAGGAAGAGCGGAACACCCTGCTGCTCAAAACATTTCTGCAAATATGTTGTCTGGATGCAGTTTCTTTTCCCATGCTTCTGATGGCAAAGCGATTTCTGGTTCAATAACGAGCAGAACCTCTTCAGCATGCAGTATCGAGCGTCTTGGAACAAGTGCGGATGAGCGGATGGATCCGACTAAAACTCCTTTGCGATCTTCTTCATGGACCATTATGGTGCTGGGGTTCTTCCATGCTTATCAATGAGACTTTTCAAGCCCTGACCTCATGTTTGTAATAGAACGCCAGATGCAGGAATGTGAGCACTCCTTCGCCAGCTCGTGAACGCCGGCGAAGCCGGCGACGGACACTGGTAGCTATATAAATTGCCTATGTAGACTATGTAGAGGAAGAGAGTGTAAAGTTGTCACTGTAAGGAAACTTCCATTCTATTAGGTCGGTATATATGAAATGGCAGGTTTTTACTGGAAATTTTGACAGATCGTAACTTTGCTTGGCACCAAGTTTATCAATCGAAATAAGCCCCATTACAAGTACACTTTTCCCAACGCGACATTATCTTACACATTCCATCTTAAAAAAAACAGAACTACGAAAATGAATAAAACATAAGTTATTGAGTAAGTATAACTAACTGTAACTTATATTGTATTAACACAAGTTATTTTCGACATCATCTTGGTTGCTGAATTTTTTATCCTTCACATGACGATCTAAATGCTTGATTATAATCGATAGGGACAGATCTGGTTAGCATGCTGAATGTGGCAGAGTTTCGTATCCCAATTCATCAGTTTCTGGACAACAATTTTTGAGCGTGCAGGCTCGCGTCGTCATGCAGTACAATACCGGCCTTATCTTTTGGTCTTTGGGCGGAAAAAGCGAAAAAAACCGCCTTTTCCGCCGCTTTTCTGTAGCGCTCTTCAAATTGAGCGCATTGCAAATTGAATGACAAATTCGTGATCAGCACCGAGACCTCTTCCCGATGAGCTGAAAATCGCCTAGGGAGCGCCTGAAAAATAGTTCATTGACCTAATTCCTGCCTGGCGCCGCTGACCCCTGTGCTCGCGGGAGATAATTACACCCACAGCTCCTGAGTAGCTAATGAAGGAAGGAGATTTGGCCTATTACAGTCTGTTTTCCACCTTATATACAGCAACACATAGTTCTCTGGATTCCTTAGTATTTCACGATCACAATGATGTACTTTTTCAGAGGATCTAATAATTTAAGTTCTATTATTTTCAGAAAATGTCTTCACTTTGGATGGCTCTAATTTTAAAATATCGAATTTGTATGTGTTTATATTCATTTGTCCCGTTAAGCGTGATAGCTGAAAATAGTTGCGAAGGTGGACCTTTCAGATTCGAAGTGCTTAGTGATAATTATACGCTGGCAAAGTTGCCCAAACGACACTTCTTCGCAGTTAGCCACTCACTTTCCCCACTTTTGAGGTGGACACAGAATCGTTTCTTTGAAGAAAGAAGCATAGGGATTTGGAGGCCCATGCAAACTCCTTATAGTCTTTCATGGGTGAGATTTCAAGTGGACTAGGAGACATTTTAGCCACTCAGTGACGCAGCAAACTCACTCCAAATGCTAACTGACTGTCATTTAAAAAAATTCAAAAATGGAAAAATAGTCTACCAGTGCATTCGCCATTTAAAACTAACTCGAACGGTGGTTCAATTTCAATTTTTCGTTCACCCGCACCAGTTTACTGCGAGTCAAATGCCCAATAGCCCTGGTGCGGTCGCAGATTAGTTGGCGAGTCCGTCCCGTCGCTCGCCCTTGTGACCCCTCCCGCCATCTGAGGACGCCGTAAATCGCCTAACCAGGGTCCTCACACTTCTGGTGTCGCGGCGTTTTATTGATCCTCCCAAATACCGCGGTGCGGTCTCCGATCGAGTTTTGACCGTATCTTTGCTCCTCTACTTACATACATGAATTTTCACCAATTCTTTGTGGACTATTTTTTATAGCTAACTTTTTAATTTGTATTTTTTGGGCATGCGTGCTGGTAGGCTTTTGGGCTTGGCTCGCATCGAGGAGCCAAGTAACGTGTAAGTCGTGTGCGTGGCTCAACCGAAGAAAGGTTTAAGTTCTTTTTTTTTCGATTCAACGTTTCACATAGAGTAAACAACACCTTCCCGTTCACCACCAACCAGAATTTTATCCCCTCCTATTCTTATGCGCACAGGATATATGCTCCTAAATAGCTAGCTTTTTAATTCGGATGTATACTCCTAAAACCTGACTCGATCTAATTTAAACCTACTTACGGATAGATAATATCACATAGTTCTTTCCACTTCCTAGTTTTCGATGTAATTGCCTAAAGAACGATCCGATAGCGTCCACTAGCTCAAAAATTCATCCACGAAAAACGCTAACGCTTCGGCTGAGGACACATTATATAACTCACCGTAAGTACCTGATTTGAGGTGATTATGAAGGAATGAGGCCGTCCTGAATTTGTAGTGTCCAAAACAGCCTTCATCTCTGCGCTGAGAAGCCACCCAGTACCCCTCAACTTTAGGGTACTGGATGGCCCGCCCCCTCCGCGCGAATTGGGAGGGGATGGGGGTGTCAAATAAGACACCTTGGCGCTCACCGGGATGGACACAGAACAACCCCTGGGCGTTTTATCTGTGTATCAAATTAAGATATCAAATTTAGTTTTAAATGGCGAATGCACTGGTAGGCTATTTTTCCATTTTTGAATTTTTTTTTAAATGGCAGTCAGTTAGCAGTTGGAGTGAGTTTGTTGCGTCACTGAGTGGCTAAAATGTCTCCTAGTCCACTTGAAATCTCACCCATGAAAGACTATAAGGAGTTTGCATGGGCCTCCAAATCCCTATGCTTCTTTCTTCAAAGAAACGATTCTGTGTCCACTTCAAAAGTGGGGAAAGTGAGTGGCTAACTGCGAAGAAGTGTCGTTTGGGCAACTTTGCCAGCGTATAATTATCACTAAGCACTTCGAATCTGAAAGGTCCACCTTCGCAACTATTTTCAGCTATCACGCTTAACGGGACAAATGAATATAAACACATACAAATTTGATATTTTAAAATTAGGGCCATCCAAAGTGGAGACATTTTCTGAAAATAATAGAACTTAAATTATTAGATCCTCTGAAAAAGTACATCATTGTGATCGTGAAATACTA
>OX375870.1:56032209-56057836 GCA_947359475.1 Heligmosomoides polygyrus bakeri | reverse complement strand
GGGGTGCCAGACGACAACGATGCCAGGGTGTGTTTCGCCCAGGTGTGTTTGCCATTCCTGGTGGATATTTGTTTGATCATGCTACAATTGACTGACTTGGACAAGGCTTCGCAACTGACTATCGCTCTCAGACTCTCCTTGTTCGTTTTCATAATAAGGACTTTCTCGAAAATGTCGTCACGGGAGATGAGTCCTGGGTCTCCCTCGTTAACCATACTCGGTAGGCCCGGTGGCTCCCTCAAGGAGAACCACAACCTCAAGGCGAACATTCACCAGAGGAAGGTAATGCTGTGCTGTTGGTAGGGTTCTCGATGAATCTCTATCATGAGCTCCTTGACGACGGCACCGCAGTAACAGCAAACATCTATGCTACACAGCTTTAAAAGCTGAGCGAGATCTTGTCTCGCAAACTGCGAGGGTGGAGGAATGCGAGGGTTCTTCACGACAATGCTCGCCCCCACTTTACATGCCGTTTCGCCAGAAGTTACAGGAGCTTCGTTGGAAGGTACTGCTCCACCCACCGTATTCGCCAGGTCCTCCATCGGACTACTACATCTTTCGAGCTCTCAAGCAACAACTAAGGGATAGTGCTTTAACGCCCGAACCAAACTGGAATCCGAGGTGGAGCACTTCTTCGAGTCACAGCTGACTTCATTCTGGAAGGAAGGATTTTGTGATCTCCCCAGCAGATAGCAGAAGGTTGCAGATGTAAATGGTAATTACTTCGAAGATTGAAGTCGCTCACAAAAGAAGCAATAAAATTTTGAAAAAAAATTACGCTGTGGTGCAAGACTTTTTCACCAACCTAATATAAGATGTGCAGTGTGTGAGCAACATTCCTGCTTCACACTTTTTTTTGCTTTGCTCCACGAATGCGAAGGTTGTTAGAGACATCTCTAGTTGTTCAACATAATATTTGCGAAATAGTGAATAAAAATGTCACCATAGCAGTCTTTTGCCTTCAAGCATTTTTATAAACGTGTATGTTAGTTTTCCCGGCCATTTACCCAGACACTTGTCATAATTCAGAATAAAAGGTCATTTCGAAGACAAATTATGATTTGCAAAGAACCGCCAGCAATGGGGAACGAACCAAAGTCGTCACAGCTGACCAGCAGCACCATTACCCCTGCGCCACCGCCGCAGCTTTCAGGCCCATCTTACGGGGACCCGATGACTTACCACTCACGGGCCAGCTGTGTCCTCTGGCCAGCCTGTGGTGAGGCCATCCGATTTCGGCTGGTCATAACTCGCTCAGGAGTTTCACTTTGCAATTTTGACCCTTATATTCGTTATCAGCATTCCCAGCTCTTTTTTGTGATCCTGGTATCAACCTGAAGCTTCTTGGGAGGTCGAATCGATGATACTTACCTGCAAGCCAGTGTCCAAAAGGGCAGTTCGTGTCGTATCCAACAACTGGACTTGCACCGTGGTTTGCGCGCTCACCAGATCTTCGTGGATCCGCCTCGGTGGTTCCACACACTACCTACTGAGTGAGGCCGTGGAGATCTTCGGCTCCCTTTGCGGTTCAGCCGACTTTGTGGGTTTGTCCTCAGCTCGCTCGCCTTCCGTTCTGCGCAGTCCTTTCTCAGCTTCCTAAACTTATTGCAGTTGAAGCACTTCCTTTCTTCAGGTTGCGCTTGGGCGCGCTGGGGATCCGCACTGCTAATCGGGTTTCCTCCTCCAACATACCGCGGTGATCGGTTCACCGCGGTAGCATGATCCCTTCCGCATCCTCTTTCGGGGCTCTTGGCCTTTGGTGTTTTCATTTCCTCGCGCACAGCTTTCACCACGCACTTGCTTCTCTCACACAACTGCACCATGGTTTTCACCATCTCGTAGGGCAACTCCTTCGGCGAGATCTTCATCGCCGTGTAGTGCTGGAGGTATTCAGGCCAGTTGGTTAACTGGCTCACCAGCTCTCCGGCTCTGGTGTGAGACAGATCTTCTTCGGATTGCTCTGGGTACGCACTTCGCTTTAGCCTGTCAGGCTCGACACATTGCGTGCTGACGTCCCCAGTTTTTCCTAGGCTTTCAACTAAGGTAAGCTTTTAGCTGTATGGACGAGTGGTCTTCTCTCAGCTTGACACTGAGAGTTTCACCAGATCCTTAGAATCCATCTTGGACAACAGCAAATGCGACAGCATGCCATCACGGAGCCCTATGTTGCCGTAGTTCATGTTGAAGTCCAGCACCAAGTCGCCGAAGTTCCATCCCTGAGGATCCCTGTACGTCTCTGCGTCGGGTAGGGTCATTGCCGCGAACATTGCGCCTAACGCTCCTTCTGCGTTACAAGATTCACTTAAGGCTTTGCACGATTTCGTCGTCGACCGGCTCACGCCCCTCATCGGTGTAAGCGATGCGGTCATCCTTCCTTGCAGCAACCTATTCACATCGAGTCTTTGATTGCTTTGTACGTCTCCTCCAGACGTTTACCCTGAGCGACTGCTACGGGATGAAAAGGCACGATAGACCACACCGTCCAAATTGGTCGCCTTCGGCCGATCGTGGACCGGCACCCCACCAGTGTTCTCACTCTGCTCCGCCTGAAACACGGAGCGTGACACCTTCACTAGTATACTGGTCTCCTCGACCATCCCCTTCTCTATGATGCAAAGCGCTGGTGAACGGCTACCTCGCTGCCCAACGACAACATCTCGAGCAGCGAACTGCTGCTCCAGTCCATTCCGCGCTTCCTTAGCCAGCACCTTGGACGAGAGGAGTTCAACTACCAGCCTCTGTAGCCCCACGAGCTGTTTCTGGATAGCCTCACATTGGGTCTTGATCTCCTCACCCATGCCTTTCAGCAGCCGATTCTGTCCTCTCTTTGACTTCGCCTTTGTGTTCTGTATTACCTTGGCTGGTATCTCCCGCAGCAAGGCTAGGGAGATAGAGACTTTCTTGATCACGTCTCACCTGTGCGGAGCATTTATTGCCGATTTCATTCACTTTCTCCATGAGGCGTTCAACCCTCGCCTCCATGGAGAGCTGCTCGGATTGTGACGGTTCTTCGAGTATCATCTTCTCGATGTCGTCGATCCTTATGTCCATAGCGCCTAGAATCTACGCTACACCCTCTTACTACGTTGGTGTACGGGCGAATCTCGCCACACGCAACGATCCACGCAAGACTACCCTCGCGAATCCTGCACCAAAGACTCGACGCAGTTGTAGCTTGGTCGACCCACCGCGACCACTACACGCGCACCGACACCAGAGAATCGGCAGCAAGGACGCTCCACCGCTACGTTGCGACACGCAACCGCAGGGCGATCTTCTGCCCGAACTCCATCGAAGACACCGCGCTTCACGCTGCTCAGCGGTTCACACGATCCGCTACACTGCCTAGTCTATAGCAGGACTCGCGCCGTATCCGCTCCTCGCGGCCTTGAGAAGTATGGGTACCGATCTCCTGTCCTTTGTTTCGGCCCCTATTTTACACCGGGGTCTTTCGCCCGCTGTCGGATTTAAAGAAGTGGCGTGAACCAGGCAGGAGAATCGATTTATTCGAACTCTATGGCATCGGCCACTCGGAGGCGGCGGGGTGGCGCGTGTACAATTAGGCGCCTTTTATACTCGCGCCCTCGCGCGGCGCATTGACATAGCTGTCGATTTTTCACGCCGTCCGGCGGCACCGCATCGCTTTCATACTCCGCCGCCTCAAAACACCACATTTGACGGAATTTCATGTTATGGTATTCGGCGAATCGCGCCGTTGGATGGAAGGGCATGGCGCGGCGCAATCAGTTGTGGCAGACTCGATGTGGAGTGGGAGATTTCATACCGGTGTGAATTATTTTGCTATGCCCTTTTTGTTTTGGTTCCCCAACCAAGAAAACAGTCAGGGTGTAGCAAAATGATGGCACTATTGTACGTTCAGGACTCCACAGGTCGAACATTTTTTTCGACACTTCTACCAAGAAGGAGGGGTATTTAGGGTGCTGATCACGAATTTGGCATCCGTTTTTGAAATCTCGACCGATTACGGTAGGTTACAGTAGATTTGGATGACTAAGGCTGTCGAGGTCATAACCACCAATTTCGCCTAAATTTCGCCTAGGATGGTTATTTGAGGTGCTGATCACGAATCTTACATAATTTTTTCGTATCACGCTGGAGTTTGAGCGAAATCGGTGACCATGAGCTTAGTCGATGAGTACCTTCCAACAATTTTACTTTTGGACCCTCTTATGCTGCAAAATAAAGGGTCGTTTAGTGCCAATTGCATTGTAGGGGATCCGACCCAATACCACACTCACCAGTTTCAACCGTAGGTTGAGCAGACGACTTCGACCCCAGGGTTAGGAGAGGATTTGTCGCTCTCCAGGAAATCTACCACTAATATTAGCAAGATGCATTCCGCTGATCAGCCGGACGAATCCTTTCTGTTTTGGTCCTCCATTGACCGTTTTCTCCCTCCATCCATCATGGCGCACGGACAATAGTGAGCAGAAGCCGTGGCCGCACGTTATTGACGCTCATCCTTTCTAACTGCAATCGCGCAGTGGTGCGTCAAATTCGGGCGATGGAAGTACAAGGCCGGCAGCATACTTATGCTTTTTCAAAATTTTTCGAATGAACGAATAATCGATTTATCCCTTTTTTCTGTTATTCGTATTTCCGAATAACCAAATAACCCCGTTTTTTGGTTATTCAAATTTCCGAATAATCGAATAACCCCCTTTTTTGGTTATTCGAATTTCCAAATAATCAAATATTCGAATAAATCGAATAATCGAATAAACTTCATTATCCTTCTATATATAAGCGAGAACGGTCGTTTGTCTGTGTGTGAGTTAGTATGTTTGTGTGTTTGGGAGGGAAGTGTGGGGATGGGAGGGGGGGGGGGGGGGGGAGTGTTGTAGTTGTGCAACGTGCCTGGCGACTAACTAGACGTTCCGAACAGGGGTGTGCGTTTAACGATTAACGATTTACCGATTTACCGGATTTACCGGCATTTTTCGTTAAAAGTTTTTAACGAAATTTAACGACGAAAAATTCCGTTAAATTGCATTAACGACATTTTAAGACCATTTTTAAAATTTTGCTTCCTCTCCATGTAAATGCATTTTGGACGTTTTTGAATGAGCTTTTGCAGTGTTTCGAGGAAACCTTCTGCTTACTTGAATCAGTGTAGGTAATCGATATTGTCCTCGAGTTTCAAGAATCGTTGGCACTTTCATTGCTCGTTGACCAATTTATCTGCGTGCGACTCCACTTTTCAACGCTGTAGTTCCGTGTTTTTCGACTTCCTAGGCAGTTTCTTGCGTTTGACTGCTACATATTAGTTTTTCATAATTACCAACCATTCAGTTTTCCAAAATTTTGTGATATCTGCTTTTTCAAATTTTTCGTGCAGCATCAGTCGGTGACTGTATAACTACATTAAGTCAATTTTGAGCCTTGCCTGATTGATAGAGCATCAGCCGGTGACTGTATAACTACATTAAGTCAATTTTGAGCATCGCCTGATTAATAGTGTGGCTACGGGTACTGTCTTTGCTCCATTTTTACTGAATTTTATGCCGTGCACGTCAGCGATTTTTCTTAACTATTTCGTCCTCTTCAAAGACTTCCTTTGGAGTTTCCTTTGGGAGAAGCACACCTAGTATACACGAGAAACAGTGAATTATGTAGCTAAAGCACTAGAATTACATAAAAAGATATGAAGTCGATGACCAATCTCTGTCATTTATTATACAGGTTAGTATAAAGACGTACTTTACATGCAGTCCATTGCATAAAGTGTTTTTTAAAGATTTACGGAAAAGGTATATTTAGAAGGTGCAGGTCAGGCGTCTATGGGTTTTTTCGTCTAATATACAAATTTACTATAAAACAGTTCATCAATCCAAAATGTCTCTACAAAAATGGGAAGAAATCGAAGGCTCAAAGCACATTCGAACATCAAGCAAATGGCTGTACAGTTTGGAACCAGGTCCTTCAAGAAGAAGATCTGAGTGATTAATTGCTGAGAAATCGTAAATGAGTGGTAAATGAATTGGAAGAGTTAGGAAAGATAACAACACTTCGTAGATATCCTACAAAGACGGACTGTACCAAAGGATTCGCTGTGATCGCTGCCTGAATGAATTCTTCATTAAACTTTCTGTACTTTCCCTAAACAGTTATGGCAGTATGGAAAAATGTTCGGCTGGAAAAGTCTACTTAGCGAGCTCATGTTTTGTAAAAATTTGAGAAACTTTTGTAAAAATTTTGAAAAAAAGAAAAAGCTCAAAAGCTAAAAGAATCAGGCATAGTAAAAAATTTCCTATTTTAGAAGTCTTGTTGCTGTTTGGTTTCAGAATCTTATTGGTTCTTTTCGCTTATTTTGTTGATGATAGACTGTTGTTATTTGAAGGTGAAGGCATTGTCATATAATTGTCATGCAGATGGAGTCGAAAAAAATCAATCAAGAAGAAGATCTGGCTTTTTACATACTAAAATACAGCCAAACTGACTGCAGCTAAGGGACATTTATTTAACGAATTTACCGAATTTACCGATTTTAACGCAAAAATTTTTCGTTAAAAAATGGTCGTTAAAAATTTACCGAAAAAAATTTAACGCACACCCCTGGTTCCGAACAAGTTCCCCAACGTGCATATCGATTTAGTAGACGTGCCGAACACTTCGCTAAACGCGCGTGGAGATGCGACGCTGGAAGAGTGTGTTATGGAAAGCATGGGGACGGCGGGGGAGGGGGTTGTAGTTGTGCAACGTGCCTGACGACTCAGTAGACGTGCAGAACACGTAGTCGAACGTCTATTGAGTCGCTAGGCACGTTGCACAACCACAACCCCCTCCCCGTCTACTCATTGTAGATCCTATTCTAGGCGAAAACCGACATTTGTCCGTCTGCCTGTGTGTTTGTTTGTTTGTATAGCAGTCCTGAGGATTGTGTTGAGGGAAAGTGAGGGGGTGCTGGAGGGAGGGGGTTGTAGTTGTGCAATGTGCCTGGCGACTCAGTAGACGTGCCGAACACGTTGTCCAACGTGAGAACGCCTATGGTAAGCTTACGGAAGTTAAGAACGCATTAATGTAAAAGTACGCAGCAGGATTTTAAGCTTCACAAAAATTGGTTTCGCACTCACAGCCGACCACGACTCACGACCCGTTGCCTTCGTGATGCGGCAGTATACCAAAGGCCTTTCCGTAGATTAGTGATATTGCAAGCCCGCACGAAGCGCGCAAGTGCGAGAGACGCCGTTAGGCGTATCGGAGCACTTGTAACTTAATACACCCCTGTTCAAAATTATAGGTTCACCCCCACGATTTGTCCATTAGTACCCGAAGAATCCGCTGCCTAGGACCAGCGATGTTACCGTCGCATTCCTCACAATCGAAGACCTCTATAGTAGAATTCTAAGCAGGTTATCTTATTAGTGCAGGATTCCACGTACCTTTATTGAAAATTTAACGAATGGAGACTGGTGCAAAATATAAGTTCGCTTCATAAAAAACCTGACTAATTACAACCGTACCTACAGACAAAGTAAGATTAGTACTTCGTCACATCACCTTTGTTGTAAACACTAACAAAAATTCTATTTGGCATACTACTGATTAGGTTATCAATACATAACAATTAACATTGGTCCATGCATGAAGTATGGCGTTCTTCAGATCAGAAACCGAAGTGTAAGTGATTCCATTTTTGTACATTTTGTGTACAACAATGCCCCACAAGTTTTCTAATTTTCGGGTTGAGATCTGGAGAACAACTAGGCCCCTCGAAAAGTTGAATTCTGTTGGGGTTAAGCCAACCTGTAGTTGACTGCGATACGTGTATGGATGCATCATCCTGTTGGAAAATTAGGTTGTGCCTCCAAATCTTCTGAAATATGGCAAAAGGTGATCTCCGATTCTTGATGGTCTTCACAGTTTATCCTACACGAGAGGAACTTCTGAGACGAACGAGATAAGTCTGCATCCAGAAAACGCAGCCCAACCATGAGACTTCCACCGCCAAAATTGCGCCTAGAGGATACTCGACCTCCTTTCTCAGATCTCTACAGCAGTGTAAGAATCTTGATGGTCCCGACGGGTACAGACACTATTGGAGGGATCTGAGGAGAGAAGAGGGAGTATTCTACAGGCGCCACTTTGTCGGTTGAACTCTGGTTTGGGCTGCGTTTTCTGATTACGGACTTGTTGCCATGGAGTTCGTGTAGGATGAACAGTGAAGACTACCAAAAATTGCTTGCAGTTTACCTTTTGCCATATTTCAGAAGATTTAGTAGGCACAAACTTATTTCCCAACAAGATGATGCATCCGTATCGCAGTCAACTACAGGTTGGGTGAACTCCAGCAGAATTCAACTTTTCGAGTGGTCTAGTTGTTCTCCAGATCTCAACCCGAAAAGTAGAAAGCTTGTGGGGCATTGTTGTACACAGTGTACAAAAATGGGACCACTTCAGCTTCGATCTGAAGAACGCCATACTTCATGCATGGACCAATGTTGAGCAAACTGTTATTGATAACCTAATCAGTAGTATGCCAAATGAAATTTTCGTTATTGTTTACAACAAAGGTGATGTGACGAAGTACTAATCTTACCTTACCTGTGGGTACTTTTGTGATTGATCAGGTTTTTTTATGAAGTAAACCTATATTTTGCACCGGTCTTCATTCATTAAATTTTCAATAAAAGTTCGTGGTATCCCGCGCTGATAAGATAACCTGCTTAGAATTTTTCTATAGAGGTTTTCGATAGTGAGGAATACGACGGTCACATCGCTGATCCTAGGCAGCGAATTCTACTAATGGACAAATTCGGGGTGAACCTAAAATTTTGCACCGGGGTGTATTAATAAGGCGATGAGATTTTTATGTTAGCTAATTTTGTCTGGTATCGTTTATTAACTTCAAAAGCGCGTTGTGTAGTAGAGTAAGTTCAACGACGACATTCGCCAGAGACAAAATAAAAAATAGAATTCTTTAAAAAAATGCAAATAATGGAGATATTCAGTATCTTCTAAAAACCGTTTACATTACTCGTTAAGATGGCAAGGCATGAGAATTTTTTCCTACAAAAAAAATCGTACAAAAGGAATTCCTACAGAAATACGGGAGGGAGGGGAGGGTGCGTTCGTATCGGCTGGTTGTAGGCGCAGCGGCCGCGCGCCTGCAACCAGCTGATACGAACGCTACGCACCCCAGAAATACATGTGCAAAACATCTACGCACAAGTGCAAAGCCTTTGCGAAAAAAAAACCCGCTCACTGTACTTGTTCAGTTCATTATCTCACAGGAATCGTCACCAATAAAATCGTGGAGTTATATACCATTTCCAGTCGAAATTCAAAGTTTTCCAAAGCAAATTCAAGGTTTTTGAAATAAATTTCAACGTTCTTCTGGAATCTTCCCCGCGTGACAACGTTGAATTTGATTTGAAAAACTTTGAAATTCTTCTGAAAATGGTATATTATCGTGTCATATAAACAAGAGCTTCAGCTCCGGAGTAGTTTAGGTCGCTGAACACGAATCTAAAGTTAGTTTTTGCCGTAACAATTGCTATCAAGAGATATTAATCAAATTATCGATTTTTCGTGAATATCACTCAACAAGCTCGAAACTTCAGGCCTGAGGTAATCGAGGTCACTGAACACGAATCTGAAATTTATTTTTTAATTATCGAAATTTGTGTTTATTGTGCAAATTTCGTAGAGGATTCAAGTGTACGACATTCATGATGGTCGTGGTCACAGAGAATGCAAATGTGAAGTTAGATTTTGAAAATGTCGACCAAGACCGGTCACACAATTGATTCGCCTTAACGAATTCCCAATAGAAAATCAGTAGCTTGATCAACTTCAACCGATAATTTCAAGAACGAACTTTAGATTTGTGTTCAGCGAGATCGACTACTCCAAGGGCTGAAGTTTCACAGCAGGCGATCGCCATCAACAGCGTTCAGTTTCGTCAATACGTCATGCCCCCACGCCAGTTGTGATGGACTGATGGAAACACGCACGCGTACAGACACACTAGCCTTCTATGTATAGTAGGACATTAAATGCGTTTTCGTAACGGTGAGCTCCTCGACAGTGTGCTATCGGAAACAGTCGTCACCGGGATGAACGTCGCTTACAAAATTCATCGTTATGCCACATTCGAAACAACCACGTATTCGAAATTCGAATATTATTCGAATTTTCGATCATCGAATAATCGAATTCGAATAATTATTCGAATTTTCAAACCTCGAATAATCGAATTCCAAAAATTATTCGAATAATCAAAACTCGAATAATCGAATTCGGATATACAGGGTGCGCCAAAATTATGGCGACAGCACATGCGCAAACAACTTGACCTTTTATTCGGAGCGTCTGCTGTTTTTTTCGTGCTCTTATTGTTTTTATTGAGTCAATTAGTTTATGCTTATCTCAGTCAAAAATAGCAATAAATCGTTTTTCCAGATAGTGAAACGTTCGTGCCACCGTTCTTAATCATTGAGCTTTACCGTCAAGGTTTCTCGGCACGCTACATTCACCACCGTCTTGGAGTTCATCAAAGTATTGTGAATAGGTCCATCAGACGCTAAGAAGACCTGGGAACCGAGGATGATAGATCCGGACGGGAAAGACACGTATCTGTGACAACTACGGACCACATTAGGAAGGTACGTGAACGAATTCGCAGGAACCGGCGCGCCCGGTCCGTCGGTTGCCGGGAAAAATGGACATCATGGAGACGTCGTTGAGAAGAATCTTCTGTAAGCTGGGCCTTAAGGCCTACAAGAAGACCAAGTGCACCCTCCTGCACCTCTCAACAGAACGGAGTTCCAGCTCACAGAGCAAGAATGCTGCAAGACTGGTGCAAAGGCAACTTTCGGCATTTCATCAGCTTCCACGAGTGGCCAGCCGACTCTCCGGATTTGAATCCGACGGATTACACGGTCTGGCCAGCTCTGGAAGCCAAAGCCTCACCGCCCGTGGATCCTTTGAAGGACAGCCTGGGATGAGCTCAACGCGCCTTACTTGCGTGCCGCAGTCGATGCCTTCGCGAAGCGCCTCAAAATCTGTATCGACGCCGATGGAGATATTTTCGAATCTCAATGTTGAGGATATTTTACAATTGACTGATAAACATTATCGCATCGTTGGTTTCTCGAAAGTACCGTATTTTCTTTTTCGGCGAATTGAACACCTTGTCGCCATAATTTTGGCGCACCCTGTATATTCGAATTTGCGAAAGTCGAATAATCGAATTCGAAGAATTATTCGAAATTGCGAAACTCTAATAATCAAATAATCGAAGATCGAATTCGAATAAATTATTCGAATAATTATTCGAATGCGATTATTCGAGCACAAGTATAGCCGGCAGCAGAGTCTTGCGGGTGCCGCAGATCCGCCGTGACAACGATTACTGCGTACTTTTGCCGGCAGGAACGAAAAAATTCAGAATGGATTTCGGCGGCATTGGTCTGACTCATCTGAAAAGCGAGCTTCCGTGAAGTGCTTTTTAATGCTTTAGACTGAACGATTCGATTTCTAATTTGTGCTGGGATTCTTGAATTGGTCTTTCATTTCTTTATGAGAGGTTCAGCTACGTCTTCCGGTCTGTGTTCCATCCGCTCTAGCAGTTAGGTGCCCTCACTCGCCCCAAATTCGCACACCGCTATCCATTCTACCAGTACTATTATATTTCCCGAACGACCTCAGAAAAGGGCTTATTCAAGGTACGAAAAGGCAGATTTGTAGTTTCTTCTCGGAAAGGCGAAGCTCAATTCCTAGATGATTCATGTCTGGAAGCCCTAGAACAGACCTCAGTTCCTAGTACAGCTTAACGACGGGATCACTCGAATGTGGTGGTTCTAAGCGATGTCAATCTACCAATCGATACTGAACGAATTTATCGTTGCATCCTTCCACTGTATCTTCTAGTTAGTTTTGTGTTATGCTGCTTTCTGTTAAGTACCTCTTAACTTGAACTATTTTTCTTATTGCTTTAAGAGTGTATAACCTCTTTTGTTACAACACCGGGAAGGTGTTATAACAAAAAAAAGGTTTATCTGAAGATAGGTGGCGAAACGAAGAATTTGGGTAAGGAAGAATGTGTAATTTTATTTTTTCCGCTTTAAATTTTTATTTATTATCGGTTCTTCTGCAGGTTATACATACACATCGAGCTCTCCTATCCGACCACGCCCTCTGGCGGGTCTCACCCGCAGCGCCATGAGCCGTGAACTGCGGCAGCCCTCGGAGACCTTTGCAAGCGGCGACTCCGCGACAACTCGTCCGTGACGCGGCTTCCACCACAGTGGCAGCGTGGGTCCCACTGCGGCGAAAGCGATATGGAAGAGTTTTCGGAGTGCTGCCGCGTGACCCTCTAGAGGCCCTAAAGGCCCCCGCACACTTCTGCGGGAACGCCGCGGCGCTATCCTTAACCATAGGACAGGGACGCAGAGTTCGCCGTCGGCGGCGTCCCTGCCCTATCCTTAACCATAACGGCGGGCAGCAACGCCGCACAAGTGTGCGGGGGCCTTAAGAGGCGCCTAAGGGGCCGGCCTTCCGCCGCGCTCCCCTATATAAAACGGATCCGGGCCCGCCGGGCTCAGTCTTCACCTGGTGCGAGGCCGCCAGCAGCCGGTTCAGAAGGAGTGGGGCACAGCAGAGGCGGACGGACCAACCCCTGCTGTGTCAACTAGACTTGCGAGGAATGGTCGAGGCGCAGTTTGACGCTCATGATAAATTTAAGGATGTGAAGGGTGGCGTGGAAAAGACTGAAGCGGCTTTGAAGAAGGTGAGGCCAGGCAAGGCAACTGGGCCGGACAAGTGGCGGCTGATTTATGGAAGTCAACGTTTTGACATTCCGCTGAGTGGTTGGCGAAGCTCTTTAATCAGGTTGTAGCAGAGAAGAAAGTGCTTGTGTGCTGGCGCCAAAGTGCGACGATTCCAATTTGGAAGAGGAAGGGCAGCCCTGCAGACTGCTCAATTTACCGTCCGATTCGCTTGCTTTCGCACAGCATGAAGATCTTCGAGCGAATCCTCGATGAACGAATTCGCGAAGTCATCAAGCTTTCCAGCAATTAGTGCGGCTTTGTGGCTGGTTGTGGTACCATCAATGCCATACATGCCGCCCCTCTTCTGATGGAGAAGATCGCGAGAAACAAAAGCCGGTGCACCTTGTCTTTCTCGACTTATAAAAACCCTTCGATCGTGTGCCGCGTGAGGTATAGGTATATAGGTATATGGTACACCCTACGACAGCACAGCGATCATGAAGTACTTGCAGAGTGGGTGCGAATGCTATACTCTTGTCCAAAGAGTCGGGTGCAAGCTGCAGCAAGAACATCGATGGAGTTTCCCGTCTCTATTGGGGTGCACCAAGGATCCGCGCTTTCCCACTCCTCTTTGCTGTTGGAATGGATGCAATTGCGTGAGATCTTCAGAAGCCCGTCTCTTGAATGTTGCTTTATGCTGATGACGTAATGCTCGCTTGTGAAGATAAGGATGAACTCGAGGGGCAGGTGCAAGCTCGGTGCGACCGCTTGGAGATGTTCGGGCTGAAACTGAACTTCAAGAAGACCGATTATCTAGCGACTGACCTAAACGAGTCCGGCTCCATTAAGATTGGCGGTGCTGAGCTTGCACGCACTTCGGTGTTTAAATACATGGGATCGGCGATAGCGTCTGATAGCAGTCTTAAAGTGAATTCACGCATGAGTGCAGCTTGGTCCAAGTGGCGCTCGTTGACTGGAGTACTCTGCGGCAAGAAAATGCCAGAGCGCTTAAAGTCAAAGATTTATATTAGGGGGGGGGGGGGCAAAAGTAGTGAGACTCTCCATGCCATGCCCAAATATGTCGTGACTGGAGTCCGGTTTCGTGCTTATCGTATTTGTATGATTGTTGGCTACTTACTGAAGGCCACCTGAGAAATGACCACTTTTGTCCTTTCCAGAAGCATGCCAAAATCCCAGTCTGTCTCATGCCGAAACCCCGGTTTGCCGAGTCGACTTGTATCGCGCAAATCTCGCCCAATTCCCATCCCCGAGCAGCCTGGACTCAATAGTCACGCAAGATGTACGTCTCTATCTTAACCCTGCCAAGCAGCGAGTCTGGGTGAGGCTTGGTGACCTGTTACCAATCTTCGTTCGACGGGATGTTCACGGCGAGAAGTACCTTCTGAGCTTTTGAGTCTGCGCCCATGGACCGGTATACTGGAAGCTGTTTTCCAAAACCACGACGATGGACTTCAAGGTCGTGGTGAACGAAATAGAAGAGATGGACCGGCGACTCGCACTTATTCGGTCCCAGCGCTTCAAGAAGGTCCTCCTCTTCGACAACGCCGCACCCCATCGGGCAAAAGTGACTACGCATAAGCTTGCTCAGCCGGGCTACGTTCACATGCCTCACCCGCCGTATTCGCCGGACATCTCTCCATGCGACTACCACTGCATACTTCTTGAGCCTATAGGACTTCATGGTCGGAAGGGACACAAGGACCCACGCACGATCGACAACCATAACGAGCAGTGAGTCAGCACCAGGCCTAAGCAGTTCCGGAAGGATGGGATCAGGAAGTTGGCTGATCGATGGCGAGGTCATTGACCTTAATAGCGAATACACTCTTCAGCACCGTTGAGTTGTAATCCCCCCATATATTGAATTATAAAAAGGTAGAGAAATTTGTTGAATTTGTCTCATTACTTTTGGCCCACCTTAATAGAACCGTCGTCCGTCCGGTGGCGACGTACGGAGCTGGGTGTTGGTCTGCGACAAAGAAAACGGAAAGTCGCCTCAGCGTAATGGAGACGAAGATGCTGCGATGGACGCGCATGGACCGCATCCAAAATAATGTCATTCGACAGAAGTTCGGTGTAGCGCCGATAGCTGATAAGATGCTCGAAGCTCACCTGCGGTAGTACGGCCACATGGCACCAGAATAGCGGACCCCGCTATGAAGCGGGACAAACGCTGAAGAAGAAGAAGAAGACCACGAAAAATGGGTATTGTAGAAGGTGTCGTTTTCAAAGCATTCGACGGTGCGCAGTCTTGTTGAAGAATCACCTGACAGTTGTTGATGTTTGACTCTATCCACGACAGCAATAACTTTTTGAGAACTTTATTCTGATAGAGTTTGGCGTTGATCTTCACCGATTATTCGATAAAAACGAGGGTGCTTTGGCTTCGGCGGTAAGTGCAGCTCAAACTACAACACTTAACGGGAACAGCGTCTTCATATGGAATTGTCTGTTTTGGGACTTTGCTTCAGTCGGTAGAAGTAGCTTGCGATGATTCTGGGGGTTGTGCGACGGAAAACGATAACGAACAAACAACAAAATAAAGCGGATCTTAAATTGCCCTAAATTCAACAGTGGATCAGGATTTTACAATAATGAGGCCCTATGGAAATTTTGGGCCTGCACGTGGGAAGAATCATTTTTTGCGCTCTCAGAGCCAATCTCGTTTTGTTATTATGCACCAAGATAACCAAAACTTCTAACTTTCCGAGGTCAGCGAACTGCTACCAAGCTTATTGGGAGGAACAGTTGCAATAGCGTATTGCTATGAAACCAAGCCTATTTGCAACTACAGCGTCACTCGTCAGATTTCTTGCATTTTACACTCGATAGATTGTTTTTTGCTTGAATACTTGTTGTGATGTTTTTTTTTTTTTCAGAAAGGGGCCGAATCGATTGGTTTGTGCTTTTTTATGGTTTAAAACTTAAAAATGCACTTCGGCCTGCAAAAAATGTAGGATGTCTAAAAAATGCAGGTACTATTTGAATGGTTCTAACATTGCTGCTAGTGAGGCTTTAGGATGCCTTTAAGGCTCATATGAAATTACAGGGTAAAGAGATTTCTGTAGCGTGCAAACAGTCAGGATCGCGCCATGCCCCCGCCTGCAACCCTGCATTTCAGACTCGATTGATTGTGCAAGGGCTGGATGCTTGTTACAATCTTGTTACTACTTGGCCAGATTAACTTGTGCTGCGCTTCTTTTAACGTTTAGGACTTGACAATCACGTGCACACCTGACATGTGAGTTCGTTGATTGCACAATTTATCGCTCTCGCTATCGCTGTAATAACGTTTTCCACATATCTGAGCCCATAACAAGAGCCATACCCGGCTCCCGACTTTCCTTCACACTAACACAATCAATCGGGTCTGGAATGCAAGGTTTCAGTCGAGTGAATAGCGCAATCTTTACTGTTTGCACGTCACAGAAATCTCGTTATTCTGTGCTCTCATATGAGTCTCAAACATCATCCAAACCCTCACTAGCAGCAATGCCAGAACTTTTCAAATAGTACCTGCATTTTTTTAGACAGCTAGATTTTGCCTTAAAAGAAACACAAATCAATCGATACTTCCACATTGTGAAGGAATTGTCACAAGTATAGTATAACAAGTACAAGTATATGTAACATGCGGAAAACAATCGAGTGTTAAATGCAAGAATTCAGACGAGTGCATGGCGCAATCCATTCCACTCATATGTCAGGAAATTTCTGCTTTTTTAAGCTTTTATATGAACCGTTTAGTTCCTGAGTACCCCTACTGTGAGCAAAGTAATCACCTTTCAAACAGTGTATACATCTTTTGAGACACCTTGTACTATTGTCTGATGTTTAGGTATATCTGCATTCTTCTGTAACAGAAGAAGATAAGGGAAGGTTGACGAGGTTGAGTTCACACTGAGAGAGAATGAAGCGAAGGAGGTGTAATGCAACTTAACTAGCCGCATGGAAACAGTCGAAAGGTTAATAGCCACCCTTGGCGGGAGACAAAGATTTTGTGAGATTTCTTCACGCGTTATTCGCTCACATTTGTCTTCATTCGACAGCACCTTACCCGCCTTTCGCCTGTTTACGTAGTGTTGGTTGGTCTGCTTATTCATCGGTCGCCTAGTTCTTTTTGTTCAATTAAAGTTGCTGATTCTTGTTGGGCTGCGTAATTTCTCCGACAGCTTTCGTATTCTTCATGGAAAGAAGAACCAGAGGCGCCGAATCGTCGACCGAATAGTCTACATAACTATATTGGTTCCGAGGCTTGATGAGAACTATAGTGCTGTTCGGGAGTACCTCAGCATCCAAAGCAGTCGAACGCACAATTATCTGGGATTGATAAAATGCTAGCTTCACATCGGCTAGCCACTGCAAGCCGGGTGCGAGCAAGGATGCTCACTCGCAGCCACGCGTGCGGTCGCGGTGCGGCGCTGCAGAAAGGGGTTCTTCTAGTTATTACAGGTATGCGTACGAGTTGCACGATGCGTCCAGCGTGCTACTGCGCGAAGGCAAGTCCCGAACTACCGCTGAACTGCTTCGCCTAGGCTATAGAAGGAAAGCAACAGAATGCGACACGGTTACGGTGGAACGGGTATTGCTTTCTTAAGCTAAGAAGTGAGAGCTTGCTGAGTGCTCAGGAGTGATATGAGTCCTAAAATACATGTAAAACCTAAATAGGTGAAAAATCGCAATAATAATTAATAATAAAAATAATTAATAGTTTTGTATGAATATGTCATGCACTTTGAAACTTTGAACCAGTGTGAGGGAGAGAGAGGTGCCAATAAGTTCTCATGAATTAACTAAAGCTTTGAAGCTTTCAAAAAAAGATTATTAAATTCAATTTTTATAGGCTCGCTATTTTTTTATGTACTCGGCCTCTGAATAGACAATATGCCTTTCTGATGTATGTGTATCCGCTACAGGGAACACTCAAAACGTACTGTATCTACCCTTCAAATGAATAATCTAACTTAATAATTGAACGTTTTCCAACTTTTAACACACAACTTTGAACTTAAAAACAGAGATTTGTCACTCTAGAACCCCTTATCATTTTCCTATTATTAGATTTTGTCCTTTTTCCTCTTCGTTTAATTTTCACCAGGTTCCCCTCTTCCACTTATATCACGTGGCTTAATGCCACTCGATTAATGAACACTATTATGGTCTCACATTATACCACTATATTTAATCGTCCTGCCGTTTTCTACCCACGTTTCGACCATCAGTGTATCCGTCTGCGCTCATAGTAGCGCTTCAGCTGGCCGATGCTCGGAACGTCAGCGTAAAACTCGTCCTATAAGCAGGCGGAGCAGCGAGGACTACGCTCGTCCGACGCACGCGGACGCGACAGCACGCGTCAAAATGAGTATCGCTGCCGCCCCCCCCCCCCCTGCAAGGCATTCTGTAGTCCAAATACAATCTCAGAGAGCTACGACATCCGGAAGAGCACAAGTAAAGTATCTGGCGCAACTATAAAAGCGAATATAAAGAACGTTTATCTAGAAAGAAGTTCTATTAAAAAGTTAAATTCGAAAGCTCATCGATCAGAATGAATCTGCATGTCTTGCAACACTTAAATGGATAGTTGATTCTGGATAGTCTATGCACCATTTAGATTTTCAGTAGAGAAAATCAAAGACTTAGCATTACGAACGTGCTACTATTATCACCGCGAATCGAAAAGAAAATGCTTTTAGAACATCGTTTCTATAAAAATATTTCACGTAATTGTAGGAGTGTTC
This sequence comes from Heligmosomoides polygyrus bakeri, assembly GCA_947359475.1. Classification (NCBI taxonomy): domain Eukaryota; kingdom Metazoa; phylum Nematoda; class Chromadorea; order Rhabditida; family Heligmosomidae; genus Heligmosomoides; species Heligmosomoides polygyrus. The sequence continues at coordinate 56,039,343 of OX375870.1, read as the reverse complement.
AATGAATTCTTGCCAGACTTCTCTGTAAAGGATAAAACACTGATTTGCTCATCAACGGTCCCCGCAGATCATTGTGTAGACCAATACGCAGTCAAGCCTCTACGACATCCCGTAAAAATAGAATGCGTGGCGGATCCCATAGGGGATTGATTAATGCCGTCCCCATCCTATAGTTGTAGGAGCGTCACTTGCTCCATTTATCTGGATTAAACCTATTTCCCTTGCATTGGAGTTTACTGCAATACTGCGGTATTTGTTTGATGATTCACAACAGCCGACAACTAAAAGGATCCCATTACCGCATGCAATCAAATCAAACACAGTGCGTTCTGGATCTACAAAGGACAGGACTCTTCCTAGGATGTGCCAGACCCTCCACTTCAAACGATTAGTAATATCAGCTTATATGCTTTGTAGGTCTGCATATGACCTGCGTTGACAAGCCGATGAATAATTCAGTTCTTATTAGGCCTCTCTGTTGTATGATACACGATTAGATGTTCCTGGAGCTTTGGAGGTAATGTATCCTACATGCACGTAATTGTAGGAGTGGTCAATGAATTCTTGCCAGACTTCTCTGTAAAGGTTAAAACACTGACTTGCTCATCGACGGCCCCCGCAGATCATTGTGTAGACCAATACGCAGTCAAGCCTCTACGACATCCCGTAAAAATAGAATGCGTGGCGGATCCCATAGAGGATTGATTAATGCCGTCCCCATCCTGTAGTTGTAGGAGCGTCACTTCCTCGATTTATCTGGGTTAAACCTATTTCCCTTGCATTGGAGTTCACTACAATACTGACTATCCTATCCTACTTTACTATACTTCTACAAATTCATGAGATCAAGATTTCAAGAGAGGAAAAGTATTGGAGTTATAGTCGCAGAAGATGGAAGCATCGTCAGAAACGATCTAGATAAAGCTCATCTATTAGCAGACACCTTCCTAAAAGCTTTCACTGATAATGATCACGACAATATATCATCCCCAATCAATGCGTTCCCTAACATGGAAGATTCTGTTTGGTTTCATCCAGACGAATTGTACGAAGGACTTCAAGGTAGCCTACGTCTTACTCTCAAACGCCCGATGAAATACGGTTTTTCTTTGTAAAACAAGTAATTGCAAGTATTGTCAAGCCTCTTGAATTCATTTACAATTTAAGCTTTATGACAGCTGAAGTTCCACATAGATGGAAGAGCGCTATCGTTACACCAATACCGAAAAAGCCCCCATTTACGACACCACAGAATTATCGACCGGTTAGTGTCACACCTATGTTCACCCGTCTTTTATGTTCACCCGAAAGAATTCTTAAAAAGAGAACTGTTGCACACTTGGATCGCCACTACATAATCTCAGCAAACCAACATGGTTTTCAGAGAAAAAGATCCACTGAGACAGCTATGCTACAGGCCTTGAATGATTGAACCAATAGATGACATAGGATGGCTTGATGTGATTTGCTTGATTTTGCAAAAGCCCTTGCAAAAGCCCATAAGAGACTAAAAGCTAAACTGATCATGGTGGGCATACATCCTCGAATAATTTCTTGGATAGTTGAGTTTTTAGATCGGAGAACTTTCACTGTACGCGTGAATTCCAATGATTCAGTACCTCAACAGGCTCTTAGTGGCGTTCCACAAGGTTGCGTTCCATCCCCTATTCTATTTAATATCTATACCCATGAACTACTGTCACTAATAACGAGTTCAGGAGTGAAATGCATAGCTTTTGCGGATGGCTTGAAAATTTACTATAGCTCACCGATCCATAATCAAAACCTTCTGCAGCGAGCCATAGATGCTGTTGATCGCTGATCCCACGAGTGACGGCTCCCTCTGTGAAAAGAAAAAACTAACATGCTCCATCTAGGAAGAACAATTCCCGGCTACACATACAAGTTAGGTGAAAACGAGATTACAAGCACTGAACAAGCAACAGATCTTGGGTTTCTCCTCAATGCAAATTTGTCTTTGGACGCGCATTGTGAATAAATTTCAAATAAAGCGATGGCTGTAGTACAGAATCTCTTAAGAAGTCTTTCCACAAAAACCCTAGTAATGGTTCACAAAATGCTCCATGGTTTCTGCGGACTTGATAAACGTGATTTCTTTATGGTGAGTCCATCTAGTACCCGAGGTGGAGGAGAGCAACTTTCAATAAGTACTGCAAAATCTTCAATTCGACATATTTTTTTGTTAATAGAGCAGGTTCGGATTATATGAAACTTGCCAAAAACTCAGTTATTCCGTACAAGCTGAAGCAATTTATTATGAATACAAGTCGATTCATAAATAATTCTAGGACATAACGAGATCTTGTGCCAGAACCTCTCTTGGTTTGTTCTCCTTTCTATTCTTCATTCTCTGGGTGTTTGCTATCGCATATACTTTCTAATCATTCTATTACACTTTGGTGTGGATCGTTAGCCAATGTCATGATGGCGATGTCCGTTCCTCCACGTGGTGCCACTGGATACTGCTTGCCTTTGCGTGCCGAGCCAATCACGGACAATCGAATGCAGGCGACAGGCCCTAGTGACAGGCCGGCCTACGAACATCCTGTGTCACATTATATGGTCGATGACGTTTCAGAGTTCTCGAGATAGTGCTACGGCGTCCGCGGGAACCGACGCGCACTCGCAAAGCCCGGCGAGTGTGAAAAGTATGGGAGGGTCCCTGATGCGAGGGCGGCATCGGGGGGCAACTGAGCTAGTCCCAAAGTCCCGTAACGTAGGCAAGACCCGCCTTGCAACGCTGAATGTGGGCACGTTGACGAGCCGCTCGTGCGAGTTGGTAGAAGCACTGGAGCAAAGAAAGATAGATTTCTGTGCGGTGCAGGAGACGAGGTGGTCCTGCAGCAAGTCAAGGGACATAGGACGTGGCTTCAAGGCCGTTCCATGTGGAAGTCCCAGGACCACCCACCAGTGGTGTCGGTATGATCGTTTCCAAGCGTTTCCGTGACGCGATTGCAAGCGTAGAACGTTTCGATGACCGCTTGATGAAGATTGTTGTCGCCGTAGAAGAGCGACGATGTCATTTCTTTTCCGCGTATGCTCCGCAGACAGGTTGCTCCGAACAAACTAAGGACGAGTTCTGGTCCCTGCTTGATGAGAAGACAGCGGAAGTGCCGCCACAAGACATGATTGTTGCGACGTGACCTTAACGGTCACGTCGGAGCAACGAAAGATGGTTACGGCTGTCATGGTGGTTTTGGCTATAGGTCATGCAACGCCGATGGTGAGCGTATACTTGAGTATGCAGACTCACACGACTTCACCATCGTGAACACCAAATTTCGAAAGCGTGACTCCCACCTCATCTCGTTTTATAGCGGGAACGCCAAAACGCAGATTGACTATGTCCTTGTTAGGCGTCGCGACCAAGGTCTTGTCACAGACGCGAAGACCGTGCCGTATGAGACGGTTGCCACGCAACAACGTCCACTGATCTGTTCGCTGAAGATCACACCTCCGAGGTGTAAACGTGTTGAGCGATGCGGGACGGCTAGAATCAAATGGTGGCGACTGAAAGAGAAGGAAGCAGCCGTTATTTCTCGCATTCGATTGCCGACGGTAACAACTGTCGTCCGAACCTGGAAGGATGCTACCGATGCGATAACTCGGGCTGCGCGCCTCGAACTCGGCACAACGAAGCCTGGACGGCGTTGGGTCGACAAGCAGGCTTGGCTGTGGACTGACGATGTCAGAGAGAAGGTCAGGGAAAAGAAACGGCTATATCACGTATTTATCGGTGATAAAGCAGTCGATGATCGGCGGAATTATCGAGAAGCGAAGAAAGCGGCAAAGAAGGCAGTGGTCGGTGCTAAAGCCGCACACTACGCTGATGTAAGTGAAAAACTGGAGACGCGCGATGGTTTGCGTTATCTTTACCGCCTCGCTAAAGCTCGCTGTCGCCAAGCAGAAGACATCGAGAAGTTCTTTGGCATTAGCGACGAGAACGGTCATCTTCTGATGGATAGTAAGAAGGCTGTGAAGCGATGGCACTACTACTTCGAGGAAATCCCGATGTCGAATTTGAACATCCTGCTGTTCCTTTTGCTTCACCTGTACACGGTCTCGTTCAGAAGATCACAGTGAGCGACTGAGGCAGCCCTGAAGAAGATGAAGTCAGGCAAAGTCACTGGTCCTGATGACCTGCTGGTCGACCTGTGGAAGTCGAAGGGCTGGTGCCCTGCTGACTGGCTGACAGAGTTTTTCAATCAGGTTGTTGCTGAAAAGAAAGTGCCTGAAAGTTGGCAGCAAAGCACGACTATTCTGATTTGGAAGAAGAAGGGCAGCCCTGCGGACTGCACTAGCTACCGTCCATTCGCCTACTTTCGCACACCATGAAAATCCTTGAGCGAATCGTCGATAGACGTATACGGAATGTCGTCCAGCTTTCCAATAATCAGTGTGGTTTCGTTGCCGGCTGTGGGACGGTTGATGCCATACATGCCGTTCGTCTTCTGCTAGAGAAGCACCGCGAGAAACAGAAACCGGTGCATTATGCCTTCCTGGACTTGGAGAAGGCCTTCGACCGCGTTCCGCGAGAAGTTATATGGTACGCGTTGCGACGACATGGTATCCCTGAAGAGCTTATTGAGTGGGTGCACATCCTCTTCTTGTGCCCAATAAGCCGAGTGCGTGCACCAGCGGGCACCTCGATGGAGTTTCCAATCTCTGTCGAAGTGTACCAAAGGTCTGCGCTCTCCCCACTGCTCTTCGTGGTCGTCATGGATACAATTACACGAGATCTATAAGAGGCAGCTGCTTGGATGTCTCTTTATGCAGATGACGTGATGACTGCATGTGAAGACAAAGTCGAACTCGAACGGCAGGCACAGGCATGGTGCGATCGCCTGGCATTTTTCGGACTCAAGCTAAATGTCAAAAAGACGGAATACTTGACGGCGGATGTGAATGAGCATGGATCCATTAAGATCAATGGTACTGAGCTCTCACGAGTTACATCCATCAAGTGTCTTGGATCAACAGTCACGTCCGATGGCAGCCTAAAGTTGGAGGTGAACGCACGTGTGAGTGCAGCCTGGTCCAAATGGCGTTCGTTGACTGGGGTGCTTTGCGACAAGACAATACCTGAGTACCTCAAGTCAAAGGTGTATAGAGCAGTCGTCCGCCCAGTAGCGACGTACGGTGCTGAGTGCTGGCCCGTGAAGAAGGAAATTGAAAGCCGCCTCAGTGTAATGGAGACGAAAATGCTAAGTAACGGAGTAGCGCGATTGGACCGCGTTCGCAATAAAACCATGCGACAAAGGTTCGGTGTCGCCTCGATAGCTGACAAGTTGCGTGAAGCACGTCTACGATGGTATGGTCACGTCCTTCGCGCTAACGACGACACCGTGTGTAAGCTTGGTCTGAATCTTGAAGTCCCTGGAAAACGGCCCGGAGGACGCCCGAAACAATGTTGGCTAGATACGTTGCATATGGACTTAGCTGGTGTCCATCCCGACCAAGCGTTTGATCGGGAGAAGTGGCGTCACCAGACCAGAAGAGCGGACTCCGCACCAAGCGGGACAAACGCTATTGAAAATGATGATGATGTTAGCCAATGTCATGTGGATGTCATTCTATACTGTTTCTAATCGTTCTTCACATGGATTTTAGCCATGTAATAATAATGATAATAATAATTCTTCCAGCTGTGTCAACTTTGCCTAAGTAGAGAAAATTCCCCACTTAATCATTCTTTATTTAAGTTCCTTCTATTGCAGTTTACGATCACTCTTATGATTGTGAAGGATCTTCTACACATACTATGCAACACTACGTCAAACCTGAGCAGCCAGCTAATTAGTTGTTAGTTATCCGGCTCAAAACTGCCGGATAATGAACAGCAAAAAGATAGGCCAAATCCACGGAAACCGGATAGCGGATAACGGATAAACCGCTCATCCCTATACCGCACCCGAAGGTTTCTGGTGCCTATTCAGATTCCACTACACCAGCTATTCATTTGGAGCATTAACGTACCAACAGTACAAGGTTGAACTCTGACATTTTCAAGGCTTCTTTGCAACACTTTTTTTTTCAGTGCTGTGTGTTCATACTTTCCGCGCAAGTCTGGTCACAAGTCGCCTACCTCGACTCCTGGTCCGGAGGACACTGGGTCGGAATCTCGTTGTTCTCCACATGGACAGTGGTCTCAATCATCTACCGGCTAACTCTTTACTGTGCGGCAAAATCAAAAAAAATGTAGAACATTCGCATTACCTGGTCATATGTTGTTTTTAGATTCAGTCGTGAAACAATGTTCCATGGACCGGAAATGTTGCGCTGTAAAAAATAAAGTGTTCATATACTAGTTTGCCAAGCGCCGAATAGCCAGTCAGGCTCGCAGTGGAACTAGCTGATGGCGTTTCACAATACCGCTCTTGTCTTTTGGTTTTTGGGAACTGATGCACACAAAACGCCGTTTTCGAAGGTTTCCTATAACTAACTTCAATGTATCTCTTTTCAGAGGAATTCTTTTCCTCACCCTAACTCTTTAGTCGAGCTGCGGCCTCCTTTCCTCGCTCGAAATAATCGTGACCATGTATTAGGTTGTCCCATAAGTCCCGCCGTTTTTTCAACGATTCACTGCAGATTTCGCCGGCGGTCTCTTGCATAGCGCTGCATAGCTTTCGAAAGAGAATGATTTGCTCTATCAGAGCATGTATTGCATTCCTTTTTGACCATGAATTCCTTTCTTTTGATCATGGACGTCCCTATTTGATGGCCTGAAAATCAATAAAGAGCAAGTGAGAGAATAGGAACAACATATATTCTTGTAGTACAGAACAATGTCTTCCAAATGCTATAAAAAACTGCTCAAAAAATTACAAACCTAAGCGGAGAGAACAAGTGCGCAAATGGCTACTTTTTCACATCTCACTTCAACGACCTAAAAATTGACAAAGTTCATGATGAAAAAGGAAATGCAGTGCAAGCTCTGATAGAGCAAATCATTCTCTTTCGAAAGCTATGCAGCGCTATGCAAGAGACCGCCGGCGAAATCTGCAGTGAATCGTTGAAAAAAACGGCGAAGACTTATGGGACAACCTAATAATAACCTAGCGGTTCAGGTTATTGGCATGAGGAATGGAAGGTGATGCCGTAGTGGAAACCATA
>OX375870.1:56003121-56032009 GCA_947359475.1 Heligmosomoides polygyrus bakeri | reverse complement strand
TTAGAAGATAGCAGTTACAGTTTCTTGCGCTCTTACTCGGCCAGAATTGAGTCTTCAACGCTCGGAATGGTACCACTCTGTTTAGCTCGAAAAGCTTTATCGAACGGTATCGATCTCGGCCAATTCCGGGAAAATTGATTTTTTTCACAGTTTCCCTAGGGGACGAGGGCGCTCTTCGCTGAGCCTGCCCGAACGATGACGTCATCGAAAGTCGACGGTTCCGAAATTGGCCAAATTTTCTTGCCCAGATTTCGCCAAAATGGTTTAGGGGATGTTTAGGGCGCTGATTACGAATCCAACGTCCGTTTTTGAAAATTCTTCCGATTTGGGCATGTTACAGCCATTTGACCTTGGTAGGGTCAGGATCACTGACCACCTCAGTTATCGGTATGGGTGGTCTCCTTCCATAATCGGCCAAATGGACTTCGGTATCGTATTTGGCACCATGAATAATCCTGCCCTTGGACGAAGTTTGAGCAAAAATCGGTGTTTCCTGACCCGGCCATCCTCATTTATCCAGAAGAAATCCAAAACCTATCGAAATCGGCAGAATTTTCAAAAACGGACGTTAGATTCGTAAATCAGCGCTCCAAATAACCCCCTAAACGATTTTGGACGAAGTTTGGGCAAGAAAATTTGGCCAATTTCGAAATCGTCGACTTTCGATGACGTCATCGTTCGGGCAGGCTCAGCAAAGAGCGCCCTCGTTCCCTAGGGAAACTGTGAAAAAATCAATTTTCCCGGAATTGGCCGAGACTGATACCGTTCGATAGAGCTTTCGAGCTGAGCAGAACGGTGTCATCTGGTGCGTCAAAAACTCAAATTTGGGCGAGTAAGGGCGGAAGAAACATCGCCGCTGCCCTCCAGCTGGGACTAATGCAGGTTAGGCAGATGAGGAGCTATGGGCACTTCATCGTAAAACAGCTTAACTGCTTTGATAGCCTACGCATTCGTAGGCCATTAGCTGATCGCGCGTCTCAACAGTGGTCGACTGAAATCTGAAAAAATCGTGCCACACAAGGTTTACCTACATTTTCGCACCGCTGTAATTTTATACAATCATAAGCTTTGTTGCTATGTTTCAACGCAGTCTTTAACATTCTACTGCTTACAAAATCCACAAGTCGCAGCCGGAAAGATTCAAACGTGACAGAGTTATTGCACTCAGAACACCCCGTGCGTAATTTAGCACAACAACGGTCTATGTTCTCCGTGCTCTTACTCGCCCAAAGCAACTGTTCTCGCAACTCATAAACACGTTCAAATCAGCACGAAAAGCTCCATGAAATGGTATCAAACTCGACCCATTTCGGAAACATCGATTTTCGATGACGTCATCGTCCGTCTGGTGCGACCATCTTCGATGAGAAACTCAATCAAAAAATCGATGCTTTCAAATTGGTCGAAATTGATACCATTTGATAGAGCTTTTCGAGTGTGAACAGAATGGTACCCTGGCTGGGCTCGAAAACTCGAACATGGGCGAGTAAGGGCGGAAGAAGCTTCATCGCTGACGTCCGCCGCTCTAAAATGGCAGCTGAAGCTAAGGGCAGTTTAGGCAGCTGGAGAGTTAGGAGCAGATCATCGTAAAGCGCCTTCGCTGTTTTGCTCGCCCGCGAGTTTGCATGCCGTTAGCTCGCCTAGTGTACCCGCAGCGGTCAACCGAAATCTGAAAAAGTCGTGTCACACAAGCCTTACCTGCATCTTCGCAGAGCTGTAACTTGGTCCAATCATAAGCTACATTGCTGTGTTTCAGCGCGCTACTAGAGCATATTACTGCCTACGGAACCCACACGTTCCAGCCAGAAAGATTTGAAGCTGACAGAGTTATCGCGCTCCGAACACGCCCGCGCGTGCAATTTAGCACAACAACGGTCGATGTTCTCCCCGCTCTTACTCGCCCAGATTACAGTTCTGTCCTGCTCTTAATAACACCGCTCAATTCAGCATGAGAAGCTCTATCGAAATGGTGTCAAGCATGGTACAATTTGAAGATATCGATTTTCGATGACGTCACCGTCCGCCCGCCGCGGGCAGCGGTCTCGAGCGGCCTCGTCCTCGATGGGAAACCGTCAAAAATCGATGTTCCCGAAAATCGGCCGAAATTGGTACCATTCGATAGCACTTTTCATGTTGAACAGAGTGGTACCATTCCGAGCGTTGAAGACTCAATTCTGGCCGAGTAAGAGCGCAAGAAACTCTAACTGCTATCTTCTGCTGCCTCAAACTGGCAGCTGAAGCTAAGGCAGTTTAGGCAGCTGAGGTGTTCTGAGCATGTAATCGTAAAGTATTCTAAACGGCCTGTTACCCTACGCGTTTTGAGGCTGTTAGATTGCCGCGTCTTCCCGCAGTGGTCCACCGAAATCGGAAAAAATACGTCACACAAGCTTCACCTTCATATTCGCACCCCTGTAACATTGCCTCTTCCTAAGCTACCCTGCTCTACTTTAGCGTACTGCTAGACCGTTCTACTGACTGCAAGACCCAGGAGTTGCAGCCGAACGATTCGAATTTGACAGAGTTACTGCGCTCTGAAACGCCCGCGCGTGCAATCTGCGAGCGGTTGCCCCACTCGATTAATAGGTTCGATTCTATATGCATTGCTCCCTGCGCACTTCTAAGTCTCGCCGGACAGAGTACAGCAATTCCTGAGTAGGGCGGCTGAGAATTTCTCATAAAACTCCCTAAATGCTCACTCTACAAACTGTCCCGCCCCCTCTTTGATTGATAGGTTCGATCCGATATGCACTGTGCACGGCGCACTCTCGGAGGATTCCTGGCATGACAAAACACTTTACGCCATGCTTGAGATGCTCCGATAACATGCAAGTCCTGAAATATAAGCTTCTCCAATAGCAAAAAGTCTGCTCCAGTCATTTTGACCACCCACTGCGAAAATGCGGTGGTTTGGCGAAGTTGTATATATGGTTGTGTAGATCTCGAGGAGACGAATCGAACGGTATCATCCTTTTCTCAAAAAACCTTAAACTAGAGGAATTGTGATCATGCAACGGTTTTTGACGCCTTGCGGCCGACAACTCGTCCGCGGCCGGCCTTCTCAATGGAGCGCAAGTTTTCAATTTTGGCCATTTTTGACCTTCCATATGAAATGTATATACCAAACGATAGAGCTCAATCTCCTGAGCTCAGATGTATCCTTGGTTTTTCAAATGGATGACCTTTGGGCGAGTTATAGCAAAAAGACGCAAAAACCGCAAAAGTGCGGTTTTTTCGGCGTCTATTCAAAAGACGCGTCCGGTACTGTACTTGATGCGGCGCGCGATGAACTGTTACCACAACAAATGGATACAATACGTGTTTAAAGCACTTCAAATGACGGGTACTATTTAGAGAAAATATCCAGCATTACAAAATGGAGAACAAGCCCGTTGGTAAAATTGCAGCGACATATTTTCTATGTCGAATAACAAACCCTGTTAGTGCTAATTAAGGCGACATCTGAAATCGTGGGGTAGTTCTCCTAGGTTGAGTAGGAAGCTCTAGCCGTTTTCTACTTCACATCCAACTGATCGTACAAAATCGTCCCTAATATTAATCTCAATTTGTTATATCGGACTAACAGTATCCACTGTTTTGACGTCAAATATTAAACGTTCGTAACATCGTTCATTGTGATACAATTATGTTACGGCCGAAACTTCTACACTTGACGTGCAACTGCTAGTTAAATTGAATAGCAACCACCTTCATGTTGTAAAGAAATGAACAACTAGAGCTCTTTAACTGTCGGGGGCACTTTTGCTCTCCTCATCTAAACGGTGAGAATTCTGCTCTAAAAGCATTCCAAGAAATACGAGAAATAACCATGTGAATGAGGCATACATCGAGATCACACAATTAAAAACAGCTTTCTACTTGAAACCCGACACGTTGTGTTCTCCAGGCGCTGAAAAAGGTGGTTATGCTGGAATAACGGCAACGTAGAATGGCAGAAATGCTGCAATGGAAAATAGTCTTTGCTTCACAGCTTGACGACCTTCTACTGTTCCTCCTCGTTAAGCTTGGTAGCAGTTCATCAACCGTGGAGAAGTATATACGTGTTTCGGTTACTTGGACGCAAACCGAACTTCAGACCGGATCAGAGAGTGCAGAAATAATGATTCTTCTTATCGACGGGTCTCAGCCTTTACGATAATTTCTTCCACCTTGCGGTTATAGTATGCTACCTATCACGATATTCCATCCAAGACCCCCTGCTGATACAGCATCAGCGACTTGCTTCCTTCCTTTATCATGCACCTTCCCCTCCTCCCTCCGCCCACCTTCCTTTCTCCCCCTTTTCAGGTTGTAGGCGTAGCACACCTCCTGCATACAACTCTTCAACTATGAAATGCTGCCTATTCTCTTCTAAACATAGGAGTTAGTACTGATGGAGTTTATAAAAGCCCAAATAGTCATGAGCAGTGTAATTTGGCGCTTCCAGTACTAGCCGCACCATTTGCTACAAAACGGGTCTGACAACCTCGTAGGACAGCTGTTATGGGAAACTGCTTACTGTACCTGGGTTGGTCACCCAGGTCACTTTCTACAAATATAAAATGGGAGCGGTCAAGAGATTAATAGATTTCGAAAACTTTGGTAAAGGATCTAATTGTAATGATACTTACAAACATTGTCATTCAATTTTGAAGAGCATATAGTTCGCTCGGTAACAAATTTCTTATAAACACTATAAAAAGATTCTAAGATTCTGCCAATTGTATCGCTAGTTCGCTAGTCTATAGCATCGGAGAGCGGATCGAACTTACGAATGGTTATCGCGGTTACTGCAACCACCGCCACGCAATAATTAGCCGTTGCTACGTGGTCGCTGATCACTGTCGCACGTGCGGATGCCCGTGCCTCGAATGCGACGACTACTTCTTGGGACTTTGCATGAATCCGTCAGTTGTTTTTGCCAAGATATTTAACCAACTCAGGTTCCCTTTCGTCAAAAGGTCATTGGCTACCTTCTAATAAGGGAGGTCAATGAACTTCCCGTGGTAACTTTAAAAGCGACCTATTGAGAGTTGTAGGGGATTGTGTGGGAAGCACTGTAGTGGTTTTCAAACTCTCTGCCGACATCTGGTTAGGTCAAGAATTGCAAAAACTGTTGCACTTCAGTGCTGGCCGATAAAACAAAACTGACGTCTGGAAGTGCCATGTCGTGGTAAAATCTGACACATAGATAACAGGCCTTCTCTTAAGGAGCACCCGACACTCACGCAAGCGTTTGTTGGAAAATACATTATATGTCAAAGATTAAAAATAAAAAATTAGGCCTCTCATTGGCACGAATTTCGTACACCTGCTAGGCGCATAAAGTTGCCAAGGAACGAAATCTATCAACCGCTAGCAATGGTTGATATGAGGTAGAAACGGAAACATTTTGGATACTAGATGTAAGAAAATTAACATATGACGGTCGAGTGAGGTTTTACGAAAGCCTTTTGGAAGTCGTCTCTCGAAGAGACAGTTCCTTGCGTCGTAAAGGTTGAATCCCCGATGCACCACGTTTTACAGTACCGCCGCTAAACATTCAACCAAATGACGTTTGCGACGCAAAAACGCTTTTTTTGCGTCGCATCATGATAACCTCTTTCAAAATGAAAATTTCCTAGCAAAAATTTACAGCGATTCTTACCATAGTGCGTTCTATCATATGACATGTGACCTTCATTTAGAAATGGGTGGAAGCCTTAAAAGCAAAAGCGAAATTAGGGAGCCACTTAATTGGGTTGACCTGACCGACATACGTCGCTGCGCCTCGCTTAATTGGGCCCTCAGGAAAGACTGAACTCCTTCAGCCAATTTTTAAAATCTTTGATTGTTCCTGAATTTAGTTTTCCTAACGTTTTTAGGATTCGTCTCCCTACGACAATTCGTTTGACACCAAATTCAATAGGAAGATATCCATTTTGAACCGGCTGGTGTTTCCCAACCGTCATTTTCATTTATTTCAGCGAAGAGATTATTCATCATTCAGTGGCTGGTAAAGTCTGCAATTCATTCTGCTTGCAGGCAAAAAAGAGCAACTTTTGCACTATAACGCGAAGTTGAAGTTCAGATATCGGTGCCTGAATTTGCTAGCAGAGCATACTGCCCACTGAAGGTTTGCTTGCTTGCGAATTCGACAGTTGGCAGCCGGTCGAAAAGCGGATAAAATAACAGTAAGCGCGTATATCCTATGTGCTCTTTTTCCCTGCAAGCTGAATTAATTACAGACCTTACTAGCCACTGAAAGATGGATAATCTCTTCGCTGAAATAAAGGAAAATGACGGTTATGAAACACCAGCCGATTCAAAATGGATATCTTCCTATCGAATTTGGTGTCGAATGAATTGTCGTAGGGAGGCGAATCCTAAAAACAGAAAAAAATCAAAGATTTAAAAAATTGGCTGAAGGAGTTCAGTTTTGCCTGAGGGCCCCATTAAGCGAGACGCAACGACACATGTGGGTCAGGTCAACCCAATTAAGTGGCTCCCTAAATGAAGGTCACATGCCATATGATAGAACGTACTATGGTAAGAACCGCTGTAAATTTTTGCTAGGAAATTTTTATTTTGAAAGAAGTTATCATGATGCAACGCAAAAAACGCGTTTTTGCGTCGCAAACGTCATTTGGTTGAATGTTTAGCGGCGGTACTGTATAGCGGGTGTCGTGAGTGACTCACGAAACCCGCTATAAAAGCTGCCCCTTAGGGCGGTTCAGGCCGACTCCGGAGCGGACTGCCGAACCGAACGGCGGCACGCTCCGTGCGGACTTTGCAATCTCACTCCTCGTAACCGCACTCCATCAAATGAGATTTGATATGTAGAGTGTGACTTGTGAGATTGGTAAGAATAAATCATTATAATAAACCGCACACTCGAAGGGATGAAGAACCACCGTATGCTCCTGCAATCAAAACAAGATTGAAAAATTGTCTTTATTGTTTATTATTTATTTACTTATTTTTTATTATTTTTAAATTTATATTAGCATTTTCAATTAATTAATATATCTATGTTTAATTCTTCGACCCTTCTTCGTCCTCTGGAAAGGAAGTAGATTAGTACCTATCTGTCTTATTAATGCTCAAACAACTATTGTAGGTTGCTAAGCGTCTGTCTGTCTTTCCGGGCGGTGTGAACCAATGACCGTCTCTGACCGGAGAGGAGTGTGAGGAGGGAGGTTGTAGTCGTACAGTGTGCATCCAGGCTGCGTTGCGTCGATTTTACCCCACTCGACGTCTGTTTTCAATCATCTTCTCTATTAGTCTTCCTTTTATGGCACGAAGTAGGGAGGAAGTAAGGGACTTTGAAATAGGCCCCCTAACAACTACTGATTTCATTCGGGTCAGTTTTTTTAAGCCTCAAGTGGCTGGTATCAAGGTTGCAAGCTGTTACAACGATGCTTGCGATGAAAACTCTAGCGCCAGGCGGGACTCAAACCCGCACCTCCTGCTGACCCGGCAGGAATGCTCCACGTCATTACACCACCGAATTGATCGAACACAACGTCCGCACCTGGTGGGAACCAACAGCACTCAACCCTATATCGAAACGAGCCGTTCGCTTATATCAGCATGGAACCAGTAAAGCCGAAGGTCTTGAGAGAAATGATTTAAGTCAGCTTACTTAAAACTTAAGTTGCTAGTATCGAGGTTGCAAGCTGTTACAACGATGTTTCGTAGCGACCTCGATATATGGGTGAGTGCTGTTGGATCCCGCGAGGTGTGGATGTTGCGATGGGTCAGCACAGCGCCGGTGGTGTACAGGGCGCGTAGAAAGTATTGACGCACCTACATTTTGTTTCAGCTCCAGCTTTCTCTTTCTACCTCTCTAGGTTTTTGTGTGTTATTTTTGTTTCCTGCATTGTGCTCAAAAAACACTCACGAAAAAAACTGATGAAACATGACCATCGTCGCTACGGTGGCCCTTTTTTGTCTGTTACCCAAAGAGCTGAATATTTCCTTAACAAGAGAATTAGGCGCTGTTCGAAACGGTTGGTGAGGAAAGAGGTCAGCAACCTAAACGTCAGCCACGGCTCTGTTATAACAGATAATGATTACAATATGTTCAAGCACGATAACGTTCAAATCCAAAATTATCACTCTTTGTCCGATAACGGCAAACAGGTAACGCTCACAGGGGTGGACAGCTTCTCAGACGAGCACAGCTTAAACATGAATTTGCTGGATTACTCTTTTTAGGCGATTTTGGAGAATGAGGTCTGGGCTACATTCAACAGAAGTGACCAGTCGCAGAAGGCTACCCTGTTAAAAGCAAGCGAGTACTTGCGGCGCGTGCTCATGAATTTTTCCGTCGTTTTCGCTCCTGTATTCACAGTAAAGGAGCCAATGTCAATTACGAGTTACTCTATCGTGTTCGCAAGATCATTTTCCATATCTCTCAAGTGAACATTTTAAAACTTACTGCGCAATACTATTTCCACAACCGTCATTTACTGCGTCAATACTTTTTACGCACCCTGTAATGGCGAATAGCATTCCCGCCCAGTAAGCAGGCGGTGCGGATTCGAGTCCCGCCTGGAGCTAGAGTTTTGATCGCAACGAAAAATATCGTTGTAACAGCTTACTGATTTCATGTTTTAAACTTGAAATTAGGAGTAAATGAGTTTGGAATCTACGAGGGAGCGAATCTAGGCGGTACCGTCACTCCATTTGCCAATGGGTTTTTGATGCTTTATGCAAAAAGATTTTCTGTATTGACATTTTTGAGTTGATTTTGCCCTATTTATCACCTCTTATTAATATTCTAACGTGGGATTCGTCCAGCTGAAGTGCGTAGAAAGCACTGCAGTTCCAGAATAAGGAGGTTTGAATTGGAATCTAGGCGCGGTAACTCTCCAATTTTTAATCGGCGGTTTATGTTTTACGCAAGAGTTCCACTACGTTGACATTTTTGCGCTTATTTTGCATCATTTGTTGCCTCTTTTCATAAGGATTCACCCAGTTGAGCTTCGGATAAGGAGGGAGTGAGTATAGGCGCGGCAGCGCCAATCCAGTTTAGGAATTAATGTTTTGCTCAAAAACATTTATGCGGTGATATTTTTGCGCTTTTTGCTGCATTGGTCGTCTCTTTTAAATTATCTTACGTGTTAGAGTCAGCCTTTGGTGGTGTGAAGGAGGGAGAGCGGAACGTTTAAATAGGGGTTAGGAAGGGAGTCCTGAGGCGTTCACGTACGACGGCAATCACATTCGGCAGACTCCTGTAGCAACAATTCTTCGAAACAGAGGGACGTTTTCCCTCTTATTATGTAGGATAATAGTATACCCTTACCATAATGACATTTTTGAGAATGTGTAGACCACACTCGGTGTAAGTCTCATGATTTGAATTTGATGATGAACATCCTATGTAATGAGACGCAGTTTGCGGTATTTTGTATCATTTGTTGTCTCTTTTCAATTCTCTGATGTTGGAGACATTCAGCTAAGGTAGCGCGGAGGGAGTGAATATAGACGCGGTAGCGTCACATTGGTTCCAGAAACCTTTTAATGTTTTTTGCTCTAAAAGCGTTGTGCGGTGGTATTTTTGCGTTACTTCTGCATGATTCGTTGTTCATTATAGTTCTTTTTTGCAGAAGTCAGTCTCTGGTAGTGCGAAAGAGGAAGGGAGTATGAAACCGCCGAAGTCCAACCTTCGATAAATCTTGGCATATCGAGTATACTTCAGCGTGTTTCTTCTTTAAGCTGTTTGCCAAGAATGTTAAACAGGCTTTACTTCAGCTGACGTTTCGGTGTCTTCGCCTTCTTCGGAGCCTGGAAAAGTCGAGAACATTAGTGAAACTATTCCCCCAAACGCCAACTCGTCATATAGAATAGCATTCTCAAGGCACCTAGAGCAGGAGTGTGCGTAATTACGATTTACGGTTTACGATTTTACGATTTACGGCGGTTTTTGGCAAATTTTTTACGATTTACGATTTACGACAGTTTGGGTCGTAAATCGTAAATTTTCGTAAATGTCAACAATCTACGGATAACTGGCGTCTAGATTACGTGATGCGGCCTGATCTATAGTATGAATAAGTGTTTCTCGATCGTCGTACAGATCCTACCGCATGTCGTTTTAGCACTGTTTTTTTAAAGATTCTGACATGATACCATGCCAGATTACATCGTACTGTGCACAGAATTCTCGAGTTTGACTTATCTATTTGCTTAACTGACTTTTCAACGTCTATAACATTGTAAGGGCTGTCCCTTGTTATCAGGCCTGTTCTAATGGAGAAGCAGGAACATGCCACAAAGCGCAGTGTCGCAAGGGGTCGTTAAAACTATGCGCCCATTAAGAACGACACCAAAGCCAACAGAGCTACTAAACTCGGATATCGAACAGCGGTTACTGCTTGGTACTCTCTCACTAGTTTCCAATTACTACGTTTAAAAGAACTTTTACAAATCAAATCGAACCTTTTCCAATTTGAACTGCATTCTTCCCAACTCAAATTGAATGTTTTCTTTCAGATCAAATTAGGCATCCTATGCAGTGCATCAGTGGCCACACGTTTACTCTCCATGTGCTATGGGGAACGTTGCTGGACTTGTCTCAAACTATAGAAAACTTAAGGGTACTAAGCCGCCCGCATCGCACCAGCAAGGTATTTCCAAACGGGTAATGCTGGGTAAGCCAGACTTTGAATTCCCCTCCTTTGCCTGGTTCTGTGCTCTCAGAACTAGGCAAAGGAAAGAAGGACTAGGCGAGACAAAGGACAGAAACCACGTTTGTGTGAATGTGTTTGTTTTACGACCACGTGCAGTCTCGATGCGGGAACTAGCCCACTGACTAATAACTAACAAGATCTTTTGGTGCTTCGTGTGATAGAGTTGCGCCATGCATTAGCCCAGTACGATGCATGTTGGACAACATGCGCAGTTTCTTCTCTCCTCAAGTTCTTTCACCCTCAAACGATTTTTTAATTTATTGGTTTTGACAATGGTTTTTTCCTATTGTTTCCTACAAATCCTAGATTTATAGGCAAGCTAAAGAATTGCTGAGAGATTGGAAATTTACCGTTCCCTCAAGCGGTCAAATCTTCTTGTTACATACCATTCATATAATGAAGTAAAGTTTTTGAATCGACAATTATCTCGACTTTGTTAAAATGTGTACAGTTTGCTTTAAAAGGAGTGTGCCTAAAAAGAAAACTGAAAGTGAAAAGAGGAAAAATTGTCTAGAAAATTGTTCATCCTCAGCTGAAAATAACACGATAAACGAATAAATACTGGGTCAGAGGTCCGAGCGTGTGTTCGCAAAGCGGATCTTCAAGAAGTGGTGAGGGTGGTCGAGGTTCCTCCCACAAACTTGAAGGGCCGTTGGTCCGGAACCGAATCTACGATCGGATGTGCTCCACTCCATCTTGCGTAGTTTGCCCTAACGGTAAGGAGAGAGACTGCATGAAATCATGTCATGTAGAATGTGCGGGCAGGAGAACATAGGGAAAACGGGCGGACCGTTGTGTATCAGAGTCAAGGAGCATTTGAACGGCCTTAAAAAGCCGAATGTGTCAACTCCTTGAAGAGAGCAAAGGGTCCTATGCCACTATGGTGCCATGTTCCAAGTGCCCGTCTCCATCCTAGCAAGAGAAAGCGACATCTCAGCACGCAGGACACTTGAGGCGCTTTGGATAGCGGCCAAAAACGCACAGGTCAACCTCAAGGATGAATGCATAGCGATAACCCAAGAACTGGCACGCTTTGTCGAGCTCTGTGGGTTTTGATCAATTAGATCTGACCTCCAGGGTACTTAAGTCGGGTGGCATCCGCAGTTAAACTCATTCACCCACGTCTATCTCTACCTGCGGGTGACTGGTGGTGCTCGCCGGCACCCATCTGGAAGGTTAGTTAATACGCTGTAACTCGGACACCGTTTCTTTACTCTAGCTGCCTTGAGAATGCTATTCTGTATGATGAAATGGCGTTTGGGGGAATAGTTTCACCAATGTTTTCGACTTTTCCAGGCTCCGAAGAAGGCGAAGACGCCGAAACGTCAGCCGAAGTAAAACCTGTTTAGCAATCTTGGTAAACAGCTTAAAGAAGAAACACGCTGGAGGAAGAAACATTGAAGTAGTTAGAGAACCGGTCTGTGCCGTTCACGTCCGACTGCAATAGCATTCGACAGCTCAAGATTTTAATTTGAATATGTCCACAATAAGCGAGCAGATCTACTTGGGTGAATTACTTCTACAAAAGTATTTCGATCTGATTACCGTCGGCCATATCGATTGGCTTTATCGATCTCTTCGCAGATAGGAGGAAGTGGAGTACGTGGAGAGTGCGTCTGTCCATTGGCAGATAGTGCAGGAGATACGGATTTAGAGAAGTGGCTTACGGAGATAATCACTAGCACAGGAGTCACCCGAATGTGACAAAAGGACCAAACGGCCAATATCAATTAATTTTATCAATTTCTGTGTAGAGACAAAGTGTGTAGGGACAAAGCGGAGTAAGCGGGAACGCTTCCGACACACAGTGAAGGGGTATGGTGTGGAAGAGAGGAAGACTGAGAGGGTGACAGAAGTAACTGCGGCCATGGAATTATTCGAAAGCGAAGACCGACAGAAGCTAACAGTTCGATCAACCGACCGACCAACATCGATTGCCTTTTTCGATCTCTCTCCGGAGGGGACCAATTGAAGTAAGAGGGAATAGCGTCTGCCTGCCGGCACACACAGTGCAGGGTATTGAGGGTAGAGGGAGAGAAAAGAGAGAGAGAGAGTGAAAGAGAGGAGAAAAGAGGATGAGAGAGACGGAGCTAATTACTAACATGGAAATCACTCTCATGGGACGACCGTCGAAAGTTAAAAGAATCGGTCGACCAACCAGTATCGATTCATTTTATTGATCTCTCTCCAGATGGGACGAGTTGAAGCAAGCGTGATCGCGTCTGTCTGCCGACTCACAGTAAATGAATATGGAGGACGCACAATGAGTGAGCATAGAAGGGGAGATAAAAGAGAAGAGAGAGAATGAGCTAGTTGCTAACATGAGAACCACGTCAATATGGTGACCGTCGGAAATTAAGGGTATCGATCAGCCAACCAATATCAGTTGACTTTATCGCTCCTTCTCCAGATGGGACGAGTTGGGGAAAGTGGGATCGCATCTGCCTGCTGACTCACAATGAATAGAAATGGAGGGGATAGAGAGGTGAGGGGAGCGAGGGGAAGGAAGAGAGATGGGCATCGCACGAGGGCCAATACAGTGAAGACGTTCTACGGGAGAGAGGCTGTATGGTGTCTGTCTGCCGACACGCAGTGAAAGAGTGTTGAGGGGAGAGGGAGAGAAAAGAGAGAGAGAGTAAATCAGATAGAGAAAAAAATCGCTCGAGGGCCGACGCACTGTGAGTGAGAATGAAGGGTCGGGGAGGATAAAAGAGTAGAGAGAGGGAGATGATGATAATTGCTAACATGAGAGACCCGTCAATGTGGTGACCATCGGATGTTAAGAGTATCGATCGGCCATTTGTTGAATGACATAAATCGCAATCAGGGACCCGTTAAGGTCCTTCGGTGCATTGAATAAGCTACCTCGTGAAGTCTCTGACGTCCCAGTAAATACGGTTAAAACATTTGGAAAAAGGAAAATGGGTCAGGCCTAGAAAACCGTACGTGTCAACAAGAACACTATTCGTTGCTTTTCCATTTTGCTTAAGCCTAGAGCGGCTGTTATAGAAGATAGAAGCTGTTAAGAGGATGTTTAGTTGCGGTCAAAACTCTTGCGCCAGGCGGGACTCGAACCCGCATCTTCTGCTTTCCGGGCAGCGATGTTCGCCTTACACCACCGGCGCTGTTTGACAGAACAGAACATCCACGATATCTTCCTAGCAATCTCGCCTATCAGCACTCACCCGTGATATCGGGATGAGCCGGCCGCTGATATCAGCATGGAACCGGTTAAGCTGAAGGCCTTCAGCTTAACCGGTTCCATGCTGATATCGAGATTGCTAGGAAGATATCGTGGATGTTCTGTTCGGTCAAACAGCGCCGGTGGTGTAAGGCGAACATCGCTGCCCGGAAAGCAGAAGATGCGGGTTCGAGTCCCGCCTGGCGCAAGAGTTTTGACCGCAACTAAACATCCTCTTAACACTATTCGTTGCTTTAGTCTGCACATCGGTGTCAACCACCCGTAAAACCGGCGTTATCGCTGTGCTTGTGGACTTTTCGGGCAACGTGCCCACTATAAATTGGATCCAAATGAATCATTTTCATTTCCGATTCGGATATCCCTATCCGAATTATCCATGTATCCAACCCCAGCGAAACTGCCCAAAAATCCCAAAATCCGGTGTTCGTAAAATCACCCTTATCCAAATCATCCAAAAAACCGGGGTCCGCGAAATTGCCATTATCCGAATCATCCAATTATCCGGACTCTGGACAAATGCTACGATTCGGATAAAATCGGATAACCCGTTCAATTTCCTCGCTCAATTTCGAAATCGCGCACATTGGATAAAAGCACATTCAAAACGAATTTCACAGGCGGGCACGCTGCTGAGTCATACGTTTTCGCGCCCCACGGTGAAATAGTGTCGTAATTACGTTGAGTACATGTAGCACGCTGCTGAGCGGTAAGTCGATTTTGGCGTCTTCTTTTATTAAATATCATATTGCGCTGCCAGGAGGCAGGAAGGACGGGGAGTGAGGGAGAGAAGGGGTTAAGCACGTACTCTGATCGGCACTTCGCTATTCCACATTGTGTAGTATTCGGCGCAAATTGGGTAGAGGGGGGGGGGGCGGTCACCATGTAGAGCAGCCCCATACGTAGTGCTGCACGAAATTAAAATTGTTATTAAACTCTGGTGTCCTACCTCATTAGTGAACAACGTTAGACTATTTCTGGTGTAATTTGGCATTTATGTGCCTTTTCACAAAGGAGGGAAATCACTGAAAACATAGTGACCCCCCCCCCCCCCGACCCAGTTTGCCATAATTCTCTTAAAGCATTCCTACTGGTAGCTGTGTGTCGAAAATATTGTTCGATTTGAAATTCAGGGCAATCGTTGCTTGACCACGCTATCATTATCCTCTTTGTAATAAGTCCTCGAGGTCCACCATCTGTGAGTGTGAGCGAGACACTATTGAATACAGAAAACGTGATCGGACAAAACGTAAACCTTAAATCAAGTGTCTTAACTACCACACTCCACATGCTATGCAGAACATAGGAAAGCAAGGCACATTGGTTCAGAAGTCGAATAAGTGATATGAAGAGTAAGAGTAAATAGTAATAGTAAGAGTAAGAGCAACGAAACTTGGAAAGTTCGAAAATTTTAAGTGTAACGGAATAAAGTGTGATGTCCTGAATGGTTCCTTCCTTGAAGAGAAGTGAGAGTCCTTCGATACAGTTGCACTGTTGTAGTTGCTGATAAGGGGGTTCCTCTTTAAGGAATAGTAGTATTCTAATAAAATGCATCTTGCGTTAAGAAGTCGGATATCCGATTCGGATATCGGAAATTCAGGGTCCGCGAAATTGTCATTATTCAAACCATCCGAAAATCCGGGGTCCTCAAAATTGCCGCTATCCGAATCATCCAAAATCCGGGGTCCGAAAAATCGCCCTTATCCAAGTCATCCAATTATTTGAAGATTTTCGATCGTATCCAATGTATAGTGCCCACGTCCCCATTCCCTTCTTGCAGCACCAGATGGCTCGCTCCAAGAGAGCCGATGATATGTCCTACCTCGCCAACGTAGTATCGATTGCCGAGTAAGAGCGCTGGGGCGATAAGAGGACGGAGCAGGAGCTCTGCAAGAAGCAGTCCTCGTACTTAAGGCCGTATGTGTTGGCTGAAGCGATCGACGCACATCGACACCGTTGTGTCGACTACGCTGAAGCAGTTGAGGCCACGAACTTCGAACATACGACCCTCATAAAACAACGCCGAACCTCCCCCCCCCCCCCACTATCGAGAACCATTATGGTCACGCGGAAAGAACGACGGAGGAAAAGGACATCCTTTGATTACGCGACGATCTTAGAATTTAAAGACTCAGGACTACTCTTACGGCCTCGGGATCGTTATGGTTGTATTTAGTAGTTGTATTGTAAGTTTGAGTTGTTTCTAGGTAGTAGTTTTCGTACTGAATGTGTTGCATTGATTGTTTGAATGTGCATGGCCGCGGGCTCGGTGCGCCGTAGCCGAGACCGCTTTCCGACCAATAGACTTCCTCTGCCTGGCGGGCATAAAAAGCGAGCGCCCGGAGAAAACAGCACTCTTGAGTCTTTTTTTCTTTCTTGAATCGCGCGGTAGTGTGTGGCCGTTCAGAGCTATGTGCCAATAAAGGTTTGAGAACCGCGGTACAAGCGCATACCAAAGGAATCTTCCACTATATAATTGAGTTAGCCTTCAAGGATGATTGAGCGATCAAACCTACGTGAGATACCCCTCATGGAACCCGCGCGAAATTTTGCTCGCGCTGTAGATGAGGAGGCATATCTCATAAGGCGGAAACCGATTGATATGGGTTCAGCGGTAGTTTCGATCGAGTACGCGAGTCAACTATATGCCGAGTTGTTACCATAGAGTTTTGTTACCTCAAACTTGGGTAATTAAACCAAAAATAAGACACGGGAGATCACAAAGTATAAGGCGAATAACAAGGCACATTCACCATAGAAACTATAATGTCAAATACAAGAAGAGAACATGGAAAATGGCAAACTGTCTGCGTATTCAATGACACTTAATTAGACTGAGATGTCTGCGTCAATTAATTAATACAAAAAGAAGCGAATAAAAATAGAGGAAAAAATATATGGGGATGGGTGCGGGCGCAGGGGACAGAGAGCCGTCGCCGCCACTCGAGACGGTCAGCTGGTCGGGTACTGTTCCGCGGGCGGAGCATTAGATTCTGCGTCTGCGTTGCCCTTTGACCGCTCTCAAAAAGTGCAGATCGCTGTATAGCAGCGACACTTCCCACCCCGAGTTTAGTGCCTGGGTCCGTTTACGATAAACTGGTCCAACCTTCTGCGTCGGCGGATGATCTTGTTGACAGCTTCTTCGTAGCTTCTACGCAGCCACATAATCCTCCGTCGACTATGCTGCGTTGTTTCTGGCATCGTGCAGATCGCGGCGTGGTGTCCCGCCTGACCGCAGTAGTAACAAGGCGTTTCCCTTTTCCTGCAATTTTCACCACCATTGCACCCGTTGATTACTCACTTATCGCACCTTCCCTCTGCTGCGAGGTAGATCCTGCATGATTCTACGTCCACGACTACCATGCATGAATGTAGTGTCGCTGTGTGGCATCACAGAATACACATCGAATTAGTTTCGTCTCATATCGTCCTTGATGTGATATCTGCGTTCTGGGCAAGAAGGCAACCTTTCTAGTTCATTGAGTCTGAATCCCAGACCGTCCCTTTCCTGCACTGCACTGCGAAGGTCCTTTTGCAGTTTTTTATTCTCCTTTCTCTTTCTGCGGCTGGACCTTCGTCCTCGATGGGTCTTTGGATCGATGTTTCTGCGTCTTCTGGCGCGTATTTTTCTTCTACGACCACTCAGGGTTTTCTGGCAACTGGGCTTCGTTCACCAGTTGCGGTTCGTCCTGGGGTGCGTATGGCTGCCCGTTAACACCCTCCGCTAGCATCGCTTTCGCATCTTCTACGAAGCGCCGTCGTCCTCGCCAACCTCATCTATCATCTCCATGAATTCGTGGTTCGCTTCGATCATTTCTCTCTCCAGATCACCCTCCTCCTCATCTGCTTCGATCTGCAGAGCTATGTCTTCGGCTGCTTTGTTGTCGAGCTCTTCACTTTTCTCTGAGGCCTCAGTTGCTGGCGGTGTATTACGTTTCGGCTCCTGTGAGAAGACGCTCTTGCTGGTTCTCTCGGCCTCGCAAGCTTCGTCGTGAGGGGGCTGGCTCAAACTTCCTTCTTCTTCGACTCCTGTTCCTCGATGCCTTCGGAGCAGTCAGTTTTAGAGTAGAGTATCCAGTCGTCGCACTCTTCCGGATACCTACACCAGCGTACTCTGTACTCTATTCCGGCGAGATTTTTCCTGTGGTCAACGATGCGGAGAGGTGACTCGAAGAGGTGTACGAGGTAGATCCACAGATTTTCCTGTGGATCTACCTCGTACACCTCTTCGAGTCATTTCGTTTGCCTACCATTCTCCATCTTCACTTCGGTGGCGGTCTGTGTCTGTTCTTCCGTGAATCTCGTTCGTCGAGTTTGCGTCCTATTGTCCTCCTGTTTTGCCATCGTCTGTGTTTTTCGAGTCACTTGTACGTTTGGCCCTTTTGCGTACTTTGGTCGACTCCACTACAGGGGATCGACTGCATTGCTTTATCGATGCCCGCATCGGCTCCGCCGGATTCCTGCTTTGAACGGTGGCTTCAATGGAAGTACGAAGTTCTGCGGTAGCGGAGTGGAGGTGGCCGTGCAGGAGGCGGTGTTGATCTGTCACGAGTGCCTGCGTGGTTGCTGCAGTATCTGGGACGCCCGTGAGGTTCTGCAGCGCGGATACAATAGTGTGAAACGATGACAGGCAGCCTAGAAGGTTTCTTTTTCTTCACGGGCGCCTAGGAAGGCCTCCCCATGGCATCTATCGAGGGTGCTGCGGTGGTCCTCCAGCGGTTTCAGGTCCTTTGTGATGCAGCGATCGAGGAGATCCTTTTAAGGCACATTGGTCTATCGTTGTCGTCGTATGCTGGGCTTGTGGTGATCTCGTCCCAGAGATCCGCTGTGGACGAACCCATGGCTACTAAGATGGGGAGAAGTGTGAACAATGTTCGCAACTGTGTCTGGATATATAACAGTTCTACTTTGATCTTATGAGTGCAAGAAAACGGCGCTGTTGCATACGTTGGGACCATGACTCCTTACTACTTGGAAGCGCCCTAACCTGATGGGCAAATGATGACAATCATGATGAAACATTATTTAAATGACAAGCATTTAGTTCAATCTAATCACGTAGCTTTACTGCATCCGAGAAGAGTTGTAAGGCGTTGCGCAGTCAACCCAACTGGATACGGTCTTGTCGAGCGGGTTGGAATTCGTCGTCGTCATCACTCATAGGTTCATTGTTGAGCGACAGGTCGGGAAATTGTGCGTCATAGTCGTTGTTTATGTTTCTAGAATAATAATTTTAAAATTTGTGCTTGTCTCTATAGTATGTACCTCCTACACCTATCGGCTCTATATGGATGTCTAAGCTGTGATAGTGGTCAAGTTTGTTTTTCGTGCCGCCTTGAAGTTTTCGTATGCCAGCAGGATATGGCACAAATGAATAAGCGAATAGGTAGGCACAAGACCACTTTGATAAGGTGTAAGAGAAACCAAAAACTGCTTAAACTTAGCCGTTTTAGGCAGACGTAGGAGACGAGCAGCGCAACCAGGAGGCCAACGGCGGCTAGTGTGAGTTTTGTTCCAATCGAGCACGACGTCGAAGATGTGTCAAATCCGGCCAGACGAAGTCGTTGTGGGCAGGGCTTGTGCCCATTAGGAAAGTTAGTGGCGCTTGCGGGTCTCCGAGGTGCTTCAGTACTCCTGCAGGGTGAAGTAGCGTATGCCCTTACCGCACCGTATAGAACAGTTTTGAGACTGACGAGCGGTGTTGAAGTGACTGCGTAACTTTCATGGAGTTCCTTTCGGTTAGCCCGAGACGACGAAGTCTTGGTGACCGCATTGGATTTCTCCTACCGTCTCGCCGCGTGAGACAGGTTACCGTCGCTTCTGCGCTCCTGAAGCACGAGCAGCATCCTTCGAGTGGTGCGTTCGCTATCGCGCACACGTCGTCATCTTCAAGAGTTATTAGTTGTTCGATGGTTTGGTCAAAGTCGATAATCACATCCGAGGAGACTAGGTGTGGTATGTTTGCGATAACCGTATTCTTTCGTCGTCGCAATTCCCAGGATGATGTCTTAACGGGTAACTTCAACTCTGGGTTTAACTCCCCTGTGATATCGTAGGGCGAGCACTCGCACTGTGTTTTGTTTTCGGCTGCAGTGCACCAACAGTCATCACTTAGAGTGCAATTCATATTGATAAGAGGGGCCTCCTTGAGGGGCAATGGAGGGGAACCGCGTTCGGCATCTTCGTTAGTGCAATATCGTAGTTGTCTGAGATGAAGTGCGAGTGGAGCGACGGCATAGGAGGTAGCGTTAGCGTTACTGAAGTCATTGTCAGGCGAAGCGATGGAAGATATGTCGGAACGTTAGACATGAGTTGAAGAACGTAGCCCTGTCTGCTCTGCGTTTTGTTCAGCTCTTCTATCACGAGTTCTAGTTTTACTTCTGCTAACCATCGTAGACAATGGAATTGTTTGTAGACTTTGTTATCCGTCGGCACTGCGTATACTCTGTAGAACAAACAACCAAGAACTGGGGTAAGAACAGTCACATCCCAGTCCTCCGCATGATTCGAGGCATTCCGTTCGACAGGATATTTGTTGCCTATCTCTAGCTCTGGGATTAATGACGTACTGTTGAACAATTCCTGAGTGGGACGGCAGAAAGTTTCTCATAAAACTCCTCAAATGCTCGCTCTGCACGATGCACTCTCGGAGCATTCCTAGTATGACAGCGCACTGACAACGTACGCCATGCTTGAGATACTCTGAAACGCATGTCCTAGAAACTAAGCTGCTCTAATCGCAAAAGCCTGCTCCGGTCACTTTTTGGACCACCTACGGCTAAAATGTGGGTGTTCCGTTAAAGTTGCATGAAAGTTTGTGTAGATCTCGAAGAGACGAGTCGAACGGTACCAACCGCTTCTCAAAAAAAAAACTAAAATTAGAGGAATTGTGAACATGAACTCTGAACTGGTTGTGACGGATTTTTCCGGAGCGACGGACGGAGCGATATTTCTGATGATGATTGAGATACGGTGAAACCATTGCATTCAGATTTTGGGCGAAATCGGCCATCATTTGCGTGAGAATGAAAGCAAACGACGAGGGATCAGCTGCGATTAGAGGGATCGGCAAAAAAATCGATGTGAAAAAAAGTTCATCGAGTATCGGCAATTTGTACACCTGTGGATAGATCTCGAACTGCTGAGTTCAAATATATGTTCATTTTCCCAAGTACTTGATTTCTGAAAAAGTTATTCAAAAAGGCCGCTTTGGAACACTATATATTCTACTATATATATAAAAGAGTAAGCGGTTGTGTCTGTCCCTCCGTCTGTCCTTATGTCTGTCCTTATGTCTGTCCGTCCGTCTGTCCATCTGGCCTTTCTTAAACGTCGAGTAGTAGCCATCCGGGTTCAGGTGAGGTGTCACCTACGTCGTGTTGAGAGAGTTCAGAAGACGTGTCGCCGATGTCACGCAAAGGCCGTCCGAGTTCCGAACATGTGTCATCGACGTCGTGAAAGCGAGCGTCCGAGTACAGAAAGGGTGTCACCGACGTCGTTCAACAGGTGTCTGGGTTCAGAAGACATGTCACCAATGCCGCGCAAAGGACGTCCGGGTTGGGAAGAAGTGTCACCGATATCGCGCCAGGGGTTCCGGATTCAGACGACGTGTCAACGATGTCGCGCAAAGCACGTTCGGGTTGAGAACACATGTTACCGACGTTGTTCAACAGGCGTTCGGGTTCAGAAGATGTTTCACCTATGTCGCGCCAGGGGTTCCGGATTCACACGATGTGTTACGAGTGAACGTTGGACCACTAATGGGAGACCGGTGAAGGATGGGGGTCTAGTAAGGGGGACCGGTAAAGGGTTGACCAATAACAGAAGGACTAGTGAATGTGGGACCAGCAATGGGGATGGTGAGAGGGGGCCCAGTGAAGAGGGGGGGGGGGGGACCGATGAAGGGGGTGGGGAAGGGGTCCAGTGAAGGGGGATCGGTGAGGATGGGACCAGTAAAGGGAACCGGTAAGGGGGGGGGGGGAGTGGTCCAGTGAAGAGGGACCAGGTGAAGAAGGACCCGGTGAGGAAGGGACCACTAATGGGGACCGGTGAGGGGAGGGGAGGGGTCCAGGGAATGGGGGGACCGATAGAGGGTTGACCGGTGAAGAGGGAACCAGTGAAGAGGGACCAGTACAGTGAGGGTGGGACCGGTGAGGGAGGGGGGTGGGAGGAGTCCAGTGAAGGGGGACCTGTAAAGGGTTGACCACCAATAAAGGAGAGAGCAGTGAAGGTGGGACCAGTAATGGGAAGCGATGAAGGGGGAGGTCCAGTGAAGGGGACGAATAAATAGGGTACCACCAGTGAATTACCAGTCAATAGGGGACTAGTAAGAGAGCCAATAAATGGAAGACCATTTAAGGGGGGGGGGGGGTTCAGTAAAGGGTCTAGTAATAGAACCATTAAAGGGAGGACCAGTAAAGGGAACTAGTGAAGGGGACCAGTATTTCCTCTGTGTTGTCCAACGTGGCGTCAGAAGACGTGCTATGCAAATGTGTCACAGACATTATCCAATGTGCATCCGGATCCAGAACACGTGCCACAGATAAGGCTTTGCAGAGCATCCGTGAGATTTTCAGATGGCTTTTAAAGACTTCGTGCAACAAAGAGTGTGCGCCTACTTGATTCTCACTTCCGTTTTCTGCCGCCACATGGGTAAGGGGGTATTGGTGGAGTAGGTTGGGGGGGGGGGGGGTATGGAGAATGAGTAAGGAATCGGAGTAATGTTATTGCCGTCGCACTGCGAACGGCATCGAGCGGTCTACCAATACCGATTGATTTCAATTGTGTTTCCGCAGAATAAGCACTTCGGATTAAGACTCTCTATCTGTTCTTCGATATGTACGCCACGAGTACTTCAGAGAATGAATCGCCTACGTGCGGTATAGAGTGAGTTGGCCCCATAGGAGCAATTTTGAAGATTCTGTCCTACCGTATCGCGCTATACTATTCTCTATAGAAGAACCAGTTTTTTTTTACTCTAATTAAAGAGAAAAGGCCTAAAGAGGACAAGAAGACGGTCGGGGTGTTCTATTCTCTGGGTTTTGGGGAGGAAGCCCCAACCAGATGTTTGGCGGCCAGTAGGCCGCTGAACGTCTGGGTATATATATATATATATATATATATATATATATTTATTTATATTTATATTTACATATATTTATATATATCGGGTGCACGCGGCAGTCGCGCCTCCTCCGACTGCGCTACACACGCCCATATATATATATTTATACCAGCGTCCGTCGCCGGCTTCGCCGGCGCCGTACGCTGGACGTGCGGGCCACGCCAGGCTTGCCGGCTTCGCCGGCTTCGGGTATGGCGGGCCAAGCTAGGAACGCAGCCCAAACCTAGCTAGGGATGCTTCCTCACCCAGCGCTGGTCGCCGGCTTCGCCGGCAACCAACGCTGGGAAAGGAAGCATCCTTAGCGTCGAAGTCGAACACGTTGAAACGAACGCCTCCGCCTCGATTGACGCCTTGTTGAGTATCAGTCAATCCCAGTGCAGCACTCATGAAAATGTCAGCAGCACTCCTGCTCCGTCTAAGGTTCTGTTCACAGCACATTGCAGCTCGTCAAGCCTAATCGTTGTCTGACGTTTCTGTCCAGTCGTCGTGCTTTATCCCACGAGGCGTGATGAATTTCGGAAAGTGTAACTTGGGACAAAAAATACTATTCTCCCCTGCATACTGTAGTATGGAAACTGGTCAAAGCATTGCCGAAAATGGAGGACCAAGGAGCAAGACTTGATTGAAGGCGTAGTCGAATCAAGTGCAGGTCCTCCCAACATTCTTCGCTGACCTGCTGTCGCCCTCGCTGAAAATCGGAGGATCTGGGCAGGTAGAGGTAGCTTACTAATCCAGCGCGCGAAGTAGGTATGTTCTTGAGAACAAAGTGAACAATTTCCAGATCAAAAGCGTCTTCCAGACAATGATTGACCAATCAATAATTTCGGTTAATATTGATTGTCTGGTGGAAGCTTTACCATGGTGGCTGATTTCCTGATAGGCCTGTGTTATACTTCGGCGACGCGTCGCCGACTCTGCGACTCGTCACCGACGTCGCCGACGCCAATGTTGCCACAGACGTCGTCGGTACCGTCGGCGACGTCGTCGACAGATTCTGTGGTGGCGTCGGCGACGTCGTCGGGGGAGCATTGGAGCGCAGTGTACTAATAGAAGCACGGGCCAGTATTGAGCATTTAACGACTATGATTTAGCGATCTAACGAATTTACCGGCATTTTCCTTAAATTTCTTTATTGAAGTTTAGCAAAGGCCTTTTCCGTTCAATCGCATTGAAATTAAATTTACGCGGAATTTTCTGAATTCGCATGAAAATTTAACTCTTAATTAGTGTAAGTTGCATTTCGAAAAGGCGATGTTTGCTGTATCTATTGAGAAAGCGAGGAAACACAGCGAGGAAACACTACTTATTTGAATCAGTTTCTCTACAGCTGTTTTGTATATTTCTGTTTCAAGGCCGTCTTTCATATTTTGGCTGCTCAGTATCGGTTATTCGCAATGTTCACTGTTCTCTTCACGTTTTCAGCTTTCCTCACAGTTTTGTTTTGCGTTATTTGCTCGTCAAGAACGCCAAAATGCCTAGAAAACGCGAATAAAACGGGTGAGAACGACAGAGAAGCAAGAAAGGTGACAAAGGGAAAGGGAAGTAAGGATTAGGCTCCACTCCCTCTTCAAACACTCAGCGTTCCAGCAAGCTGAACGGATTTTCGTACAGCATTAGGTAATGGTTGTGAGACTAACCATAAAAGACCGTTGAGATTAAAAATGACACTAGTGGTGTCCGCCGGACGGGTGTTTTTGCACTTCTCCATTTCGTAACTCAAGGTACGGTGGAGATGATGGCAGTGCTGGGAATGAAGAACCAACCAATAATCAAAAGACTCCATCAGAGGAGCTCCCGGCGACGCCGCCTGCGACGTCGGCGACTCGTTGCCGAAGTATAACATAGGCCATCGACCATCCGTCGGCCATCATAATCACGGAACACCCACCCAGATCGATCAAGTCTGCAGAGAACCGATACCAACGCTCAAGAATGGATAGCGACCATAGTAGGATCGACTGCCCATCGAAACATCTTTTACCTGGTTAGCCTTCCGTCAGCTATCATAATCGCGGGACACCCACTGCGTTGAACTTTTTGAGTGCATGGCCCGATTCAGTCTTTTGATGTGGCCTGTCAGCTTTGAAACGAAATCGAAAGTCTTCCAAATCGAGACGAGCTAGATTGTTTGATTGAGTTCTGAGCTAATCACGCAACAACCACTCCGATCGATGAAGTCTGAGTGGCAGGGGTTGACAGAACGTTCAGACGATCATTATCAACCAATATTATCGATCGTTCAAGTAGTGCTATCGTTTCTCTCTCAGACTTCATAGATCTGGACCATAATCAAGCAACACCCACCCCGGTAGATTAAGTCAGAGAGAAATATGAATATATCCGTTGATATAGATTGTCTGAGCTCGAGGTCTGAGCTAATGACGCAACATCCACAACGATCGGAAGTCAGAGAGAAACGTCAATATATCGGTTGATATATATTATTTTCACGTCGAGTTGGACAGTTCTGAAATCAAATCGGACAGTTTTCACGTCAAATTGGACACTCTTTTAAGCTAGTCTAAGACTATTCAAATCAAAGAGAACTCTTCCAATTTGAAATATGCATCATTCACATTAGACTAGAGAGGACTCTCCAAAAGTGTTAGGATAATTTTTGTTCGAAGAAAACTTCAGTATAACTTTAATTGAAGTTTTAATTTAGTTCCCAGTGAGAGAACACGTAGTATGAAAATTTTAAAAGTTTTATTTGTTGAGGAAAAACAATGAATTAAAGCTTGTTTTAAAGAGGAAAAAAGCGGCCGCTTTATATTGCTAAAACAGAGAATGCGCCATGCCCCGTCCGAAAATTAGCGATTTTCATTCGATTAATAGCAAAATTTCTGTTTTCATGCAGTTTCACACCTGCAAACGGTGTAACACAAATAATTGTAATAAACACACATATTCTAACTTTTTTGTCGATCAAATAAACGTTGCATTGAACTTTTTGTGTGCATGGCGCGATCCAGTCTTTTGCTGTGACCTGTGAACTTTGGAATCAAATTGAATGTCATCCAAATCGAGACGGGATAGGTTGTCTGACCGCGATCTGAGCTAATCACGCAATACCCACCCGATCGATTAAGTCTGAGAGAGAACCAATAACACAGGTGAAACGATCAATAATATCGATCGATAAAAGGTCTGAAGGGAAGCCAATATTTACCTGATAGGCCTTGCGTCGGCCATCGTAATCACACAACACCCACCCGGACCGATTGCGTGCGAGTCCATCAAACTAACGTTACGTTGAACTTTTCGAGCGCATGGCGCAATCCAGTCCTTCGATGCAATTTTTTCTCAAAAATTAAATATTAAATAAATATTCTATCAAATAACTAACTTTTTTGTCGATCAAATAAACGTTGCATTGAACTTTTGTGTGCATGGCGCGATCCAGTCTTTTGCTGTGACCTGTGAACTTTGGAATCAAATTGAATGTCTTCCAAATCGAGACGGGATAGGTTGTCTGACCGCGATCTGAGCTAATCACGCAATACCCACCCGATCGATTAAGTCTGAGAGAGAACCAATAACACAGGTGAAACGATCAATAATATCGATCGATATAAGGTCTGAAGGGAAGCCAATATTTACCTGATAGGCCTTGCGTCGGCCATCGTAATCACACAACACCCACCCGGACCGATTGCGTGCGAGTCCATCAAACTAACGTTACGTTGAACTTTTCGAGCGCATGGCGCAATCCAGTCCTTCGATGCAATTTTTTCTCAAAAATTAAATAAATATTCTATCAAATAACTAACTTTTTTGTCGATCAAATAAACGTTGCATTGAACATTTTGTGTGCATGGCGCGATCCAGTCTTTTGCTGTGACCTGTGAACTTTGGAATCAATTTGAATGTCTTCCAAATCGAGACGGGATAGGTTGTCTGACCGCGATCTGAGCTAATCACGCAATACCCACCCGATCGATTAAGTCTGAGAGAGAACCAATAACACAGGTGAAACGATCAATAATATCGATCGATATAAGGTCTGAAGGGAAGCCAATAATTTACCTGATAGGCCTTGCGTCGGCCATCGTAATCACACAACACCCACCCGGACCGATTGCGTGCGAGTCCATCAAACTAACGTTACGTTGAACTTTTCGAGCGCATGGCGCAATCCAGTCCTTCGATGCAATTTTTTCTCAAAAATTAAATAAATATTCTATCAAATAACTAACTTTTTTGTCGATCAAATAAACGTTGCATTGAACTTTTTGTGTGCATGGCGCGATCCAGTCTTTTGCTGTGACCTGTGAACTTTGGAATCAAATTGAATGTCTTCCAAATCGAGACGGGATAGGTTGTCTGACCGCGATCTGAGCTAATCACGCAATACCCACCCGATCGATTAAGTCTGAGAGAGAACCAATAACACAGGTGAAACGATCAATAATATCGATCGATATAAGGTCTGAAGGGAAGCCAATATTTACCTGATAGGCCTTGCGTCGGCCATCGTAATCACACAACACCCACCCGGACCGATTGCGTGCGAGTCCATCAAACTAACGTTACGTTGAACTTTTCGAGCGCATGGCGCAATCCAGTACTTCGATGCAATTTTTTCTCAAAAATTAAATAAATATTCTATCAAATAACTAACTTTTTTGTCGATCAAATAAACGTTGCATTGAACTATTTGTGTGCATGGCGCGATCCAGTCTTTTGCTGTGACCTGTGAACTTTGGAATCAAATTGAATGTCTTCCAAATCGAGACGGGATAGGTTGTCTGACCGCGATCTGAGCTAATCACGCAATACCCACCCGATCGATTAAGTCTGAGAGAGAACCAATAACACAGGTGAAACGATCAATAATATCGATCGATATAAGGTCTGAAGGGAAGCCAATATTTACCTGATAGGCCTTGCGTCGGCCATCGTAATCACACAACACCCACCCGGACCGATTGCGTGCGAGTCCATCAAACTAACGTTACGTTGAACTTTTCGAGCGCATGGCGCAATCCAGTCCTTCGATGCAATTTTTCTCAAAAATTAAATAAATATTCTAACCATCTTGAAGACCCTGCAGTTTAACCTGTAAGAAGCTCGTCTCGATTTGGAAGACGTTAAATTTGATTTCAGAGTTCATCGGGCAGCTTGGAAGAGTGTCCAATTAGGTTTGAAAACTGTCCAATTTGATTTAAAGGGTGTTCATTTCGACGTGAAAATCATGCAACACCCACCCCGGAAAGTGCACGATCGAAGCGCCTTAGGCCATCATATGCTGCTGCTAATGTGTAGGGAGGTGGATGAAGAAGAACACACTAGCAAGAACGCGCAAAGCAGAAGCAAGCGCTGCAGCACATCGACGGCTTCCATCGCAGGTCATGAGGTGTGAGCCATGCCGCGGCGCAGACCTCTTCCGCAACGCTTCACGTGTTCTCTGAAACCGGCAGCGGCGGCTCGTCATAGTCGTGGTGACGTCTTGCGAAATCTCATCAAGTGGGCGTCCTTTGGTGACCACCCGGCAGTGGAAGCGTCATGGTCGTAAACACCTCGTGATAGTAAACACCACCGGCAGCAGTGGCTGCCTGCCACTGTTTACCTCTTTGCACCCGTTCACCGCGTTTGCACCCGTTGACAGCGTTTGCACCCGTTGACCGTCAGTGATTCATGCCTCTCCGCTTTATATAATAGGATATATATATATATATATATATATATATATATAAAGGACGGTGTTACTCAATCCCTTCTGGGATGCACCAGCGCATACTACTTCTACGGGATGTCGTGGAGGCGACATGAATGCGTATTTGGCCATACAATGACTTGCTGTGGCCAGCCGATGAACAAGTCAGCGCTTTATCCTTCCCAGACAAGTCTGGTACCAACTCACCGACCCCGGAGGGATGGAAGGCTTGGTTG
>OX375870.1:55922843-56002921 GCA_947359475.1 Heligmosomoides polygyrus bakeri | reverse complement strand
AGATTGAGAAATATAACGCTCGCTTAGAAAAACAGGTTATCGACTCACGCGATAGGGTTAGTTTTTATCAACGGTTGCGTAAGAAACTGAAGCCCGCGGGTGGAATAGGCATTTTGGTAAATGGAAACAAAAGAGCGGTATCAAATATTGATAAAGCTAACCTGCTAGTAGATACTTTTCTCAGATGTTCATAGTTGATGAAGGTAATATGCCATCATGTGAACCAGTCGCAACCAACTGCATGCATGCCGTGCCTTGGTTTAAGAAAAAGGAAATTTATGACATAATAATAAACTAGAAGAAATCATATAGTTTGACACCAGATTTCTTACCGCTGTTTTTCGTTCAAAAAGTTGCACATGTTATTGCAAACCCATTAGCGTATCTCTATAACCAGTCTCTCATGTTTTCGGAGATTCCAGAAAGATGGAAACGATCATTTGTAACTCTACTTTTAAAGAAGGAACCTGTTAAAAACCAACAAATTATAGACCAGTCAGCGTAACCCGCCTGCCAGAAGTTTGGGCGAAATCGGTGATAATGACTTCGACGGCCCTAGTCACCCGTACCTACCGTAACCTACAGTAGTCGGCCGAAAATTGAAAAACGGGTGTCAGATTCGTGATCAGCACCCCCAAGTAACCTCCCTGGGCAAGGTTTGGGCGAAGTCGGTGATTATGACCTCGGCAGCCCTAGTCACCCGCACCAGCTGTAACCCGTACCTGTTGTAAGGTCACTGTTTAACGTTCGCTGAAAAACACAAAGCATTGTATAATTCAGAAACTAAGAAAAGTGAGTGAAGCACAGCTAACAGAAACCTTTATTTGACAATATAGAGTGAAATAAATGTGTAGGAGATGTGTAGGAAGTAAGCTGATTTAGAATGCCATAAGACACGACTTTCACGACAGTACTTTCACAATTCCAGAGATCGAGGAAAGGTCGAAAAAATTTTTCGCCCAAATCTTGCCCAAGGAAGTTATTTGGGGTGCTGATCACGAATCTGACATCCGTTTTTCAAATTTCGGCCGATTACGATAGGTTATGGTGGGTAGGAGTGACGGTGCAATATTGTACTCCCAATTTCGAGGGCCCGTAGCTCTTTGGGTTCAAGGACTCAGCAAAAACGAAACATGTTTTTCTACTACATTAATGATGGAGATTCTCGCAGTACTATCCATTTCCCCCATTCAGACCTACGCCTGAGAGCCTTCCCTGGTCAGTTTTTTTGAGCTCACGAATGTTGTTGACAGATGTGTGCTGGGTGTTCAAAATTCTGTCGGGGCAAGTACGAATAAGGATAAGGATAAGGATAAAGGACGGCGTTAATCAATCCCTTCTGGGATGCGCCAGCGCATTCTACTTCTACGGGATCTCGTGGAGGCGACATGAATGCGCATTTGGCCATACAATGACTTGCGGTGGCCAGCCGATGAACAAGTCAGCGCTTTATCCTTCCCAGACAAGTCTGGTACCAATTCACCGACCCCGGAGGGATGGACGGCTTGGTTGGCCTGGGCGGGAAATTCGGACCAGGAACCTGGTATCGGGTGCACGCGACAGTCGCGCCTCCTCCGACTGCGCTACACGCGCCCATAACGAATAAGATCGACGAAATTTTACAAGCTTATTGCCTCCAGGACCAGAAGAACTAACTATAAAATTTGGTACTCCATGCCGAAATCAGGAGCTAGGGCTCATTTTTTTTACTGTTAGGGGCGGATCTGCATACCTGGCATTAAAAGGTGATTGTCACCCCTCTCCAAAAATTTTGAACCTTTTAGACGAGTTGCTAAGAAGGCCTGAAGTGCTAATTGTATGTTTATTGTTTCTGCTGTTTTGAAGTGTTATTGTTGTTGTTGAGTAGTGATGTCTCATTAGTTGTCACACTACCAGTGTCACACGACTGTCTTAAATACTCGTAACAAATAAATTCGTACAATACCGCTCAAATTCTTTGCAAAAAAGACGCTTTGCGACGGATTAATCCGTCACAAAGCGTCGCATTGCAATAACTCTTTTCAAAGTTACTTGTTTAAAATCTAATTAACACCATTCGAAGCCCCGTCTCATTTTCTATTCAACGATCTAAACATCATCTATAACGATTGCACAGTGGCCCTGTTATGAAGCTTTTGCATCCTCGGTCCCGTTAATTGATTTACGACCCCTCCGAGATCCCCAATGGCATGTCCTTAAGGCTTTTCATTGACGAGTTTCATCGAAATTCAGAAATCCTCTATGGTTTCAGCAAATCTGTATTTGTTACGCATCAAGTGTCATTGTGGTACTAAATAGTGCCAAGTTTGAATAACATAGGCCCGATTTCGGAAAAGTGCAAACGCACGGAAACCTATGATTCAGTTAAGATTTACCCAACTAGTAGCCCACTACAGAAGACAGTATTCTACTATTCCATTGTGGGAACGATGGTCTTTATAAAACGTGTAAAATGGTTTTGAAAAATGAACAGAAATGACTAGATTTTCTTTTTTCCAACAAGGGATTGGTCCAATCTCAATATGCGGCGTAGGATTTCTCCTATATTTGAACTTCGGTTGCTCCTGTACAGGATAAGTACGGAAGCCGTGTTTTTTGTGGTCTACAGAAAACCACAAACACACTCGAATCTAAGAAGAACGAATAGATTCTGGTCGTTTAAAGTAGATTTCTATGCGGCCAAAGTTTGACGGAAACAACTGAAAGTTTGTTTGTTGTTTCAGTCGCTTACCTCTTTATGGACGAGTTTACGCGACGCTTTGTGACGGATTAACCCGTCACAAAGCGTCGCGTAAACTCCTTTTTTGCAAAGAATTTGAGCGGTATTGTACGTTCAAGGACGTGTTGAACCAGATCGTGACTACACCGGAGAAAGTCTAGACCAGTCGCTATCGGGATAATTAAAATCCCCCATAATGACTGATGCATGTTCACATGCCAACAGATCACTAAGAGTCTTGACCAATTGTTCGTTTTCGTTCCGCTTCTTTGACTGGACGGAAGGGAGGGACATTTACTGATAAAGTTTGAGACGAATCTTGAGATGGCATCTCAAAGTGCCACGGATCTCCCTCGATAGAGAGCCTTCGGACTCTCTTGTTAAGAGGGATCTCGGGCCGCTTGTCGCAGGGCCACGAGGCGCGTCCCCGGGTTGTGGATAGGGGAACGAAAACGCAAACCAAATGCGACCGTGTACTGCCCAGAGACGCAGGTGGGATGCAGGGGATGGACTCCTTGCCCCTGCTGTGTCCTGTCGACGCGTTCCTTGTGCGTGGGAGCGGCATGTTCATGCACAGTGTGCGTGGATGTGTTCGCGCCTGCGGACTGTAACTGTGTCGGCTCGACCAAAAGCTTCACTCGGTAGACTGGAAGTACATCGTAAGGCGATTCGAGGCCGCCTCAAAAGTCTCTCCCCGTCCCTTCGGGCAGTCTGGCTGGCCGCCCGGAGTTCTTCGCCCGCACGACAGAGCCTGACTAGCTACCCGTGTTGTATTGAAGTCAAACACAGCAGCACTAAAGGACTTCATTCACCTGACCCCGAAAGAGCCCCCATTTCTGCAGCGATGGGAAGGACGAGTACGGAGAGGCAGCTAAAATTTCAGGGCCTAACCAGGCTGCGCAAATTGAGAAGGATTAGGATGACGATCTGCACTTACAACGCCTGCACGCACGCATCGGAAGCATCCGTCGAGGACGTCGAGGACGAAAGCCAGGAAGATCAAGTACGACGTCATCGGAGTGACCGA
This sequence comes from Heligmosomoides polygyrus bakeri, assembly GCA_947359475.1. Classification (NCBI taxonomy): domain Eukaryota; kingdom Metazoa; phylum Nematoda; class Chromadorea; order Rhabditida; family Heligmosomidae; genus Heligmosomoides; species Heligmosomoides polygyrus. Next base: position 55,999,175 of record OX375870.1, on the reverse strand, counting down.
GACGAGAAGGTACCACCCCCTACACGCCGCCTTCGACTCCGGAGAAGAACTGTTCCTCGGAACATGCGACAGCAGGGGAGTAGGCGGCGTTGGTGTCCTTGTCAACACGCACATGGCGATGAACATCGATTCGTACTAGTCTCTGTCAAGCCGAATCGGACGTCTGCGACTGAAGCGATGTGGCTCCGTGCCAGCTTTGACTGTGTTCTTCGCGTATCCACCAACATCCGACTACGACGACGAAGATGTCGAAGCTTTCTTCGTGGAGCTGAAGAAGTTCTATTCTATAACGAATATCACACCTTCTACAAGGTGATCGTCGGCGACTTCAACGCCAAGATCAGGCCACGAAGGTCGCCGGGAGAACTTCACAGCGGAACCCACGATTTGGAGTGGAACGAGCAAGGTGAAAGGCTGTCTGAGTTTATCATGTCGACCAAGACCGTCTTTTGGAAATCACAGTTCCAGAAGCCTCTCTCCCTACGATGGATCTGGGAATACCCCGGTGCCCAGTTCCACAACGGGATCGGATCGACCATACCATGTTTAACCGCAAGTATTGCATGACCGACGTCTCCGATGTCCCAAGTTCTACACGGGATCGGACCACGGCCCCCTTCGCGCGAGGTTCCGCTTTTCGCGTGAAGGAGAGAAGGCCGCGAAGTTCAAGAAGGGGAATCCCAGAACGACCATCAACTGGGACCTCTACATTTCTCTTGCCGGCTTTTCGGAACGTACCGTCATGGACAACATTGACGAAGAACACGACCGCTTTGTGCACCATGTCCGCGATAGTGCTAAGGGAGCCGAAGGCTTGAAGACCACTAAGAGGCCTCTGTCTTCGAGAACTCTTGAGCTGATACACAGCGTGGAGCAGCACGAGCGTCAGGCAACTACCAACTGACGTCCGAGCATGCGAGGCTATGCAGAGCGGCGATGAAGGAGGATCTTAATGAGAGAAGGGCGGAATTGTTGGCTGAAGCTGCAGAGGCAGGTTTGAGCATCCGCAATCCCCGGCGGAACTTCGCCAACTTCAAGACCAAGATGACAGCTCTCAGACGTCCCGACGGAACCGTCACCTCTTCCAGAATGACCATGGAGAAGGTCATCCACGATTTCTACTCCGATCTCTTCGATAGCCACGTCCACCTGCCCCCACGCCATCTTCCGCAGGATGGATACCTCGTCCCCTCTGTTCTCCCTTCCGAGATCAGACACGCCATCTCGTCGGTGAAGAAACGTACAGCATCCGGTCCTGACAGGATCAGACCCGAACGCCTGAAGAATCTCCCGCCAACGCTCATCAACAACTTGGCGCGGCTCTTCACACGCTACCTGTCGGAGTCCAAGGTTTCACTTCAGTGGAAGACCAGCAAGACCGCCTTGCTGTACAAGAAGGGAGACGTGCACGACATTAGCAACTATCGCCAAATCTGCCTGCTGTCCGTAGTCTACAAGCTGTTAACTCGAGTCATCCTGAATAGGATCAGCAGAACGCTGGACGAAGGACAGCCATGCGAGCAAGCAGGATTTCGGAGAGGATTCAGCACGATCGACCACATACACACCATTACGAAGCTCATCGAAGTGTCGCGAGAGTACAAGCTGCCACTGTGCCTTACGTTCATCGACCTGAAGAAGGCGTTCGACTCCGTCGAAACTGAAGCGGTCATCGACGCCCTGCTCACTCAGGGTGTTCCCACTCAGTACATCAGAACCCTTCGAGAGCTGTACAGTGGATTCACGACCAAGATCTCACCATTCTACAACAACGTCCTCATCGACGTAAAGAGAGGGGTTCGGCAGGGGGATACCATATCCCCGAAGCTCTTCAGCGCCACCCTCGAAAACGTCATGCGCGAACTAGAAAGGGAAGACATGGGAGTGAAGGTCGACGGCCGGCACCTACATCATCTTCGCTTCGCTGACGACATCGTGCTCATAACACCGAGCATCAGCCAGGCGGAGCGAATGCTGGCCGACTTCGATCGTGTATGTGGGAAGGTTGGACTGCAGCTGAATCTTACGAAGACGATGTTCATGAGGAACGGGCAAGTTTCTGATGCCCCATTCTCGCTCAACGGAACGAACATCTCCGAATGCTCCAGCTACGTGTATCTGGATCGCGAAGTCAATATGGCCAACGACCTAGCACCGGAGCTAAGCAGAAGGAAACGAGCGGCTTGGGGAGCGTTCAAGAGCGTCGAAGAAGTCGCGAAGAAGGCGAAGTGCGTCCGACTCAGTGCCCACCTTTTCGGCTCCACTGTTCTTCCTGCCCTAACATACGCCTCAGAGACCTGGGCTACGGAAGCAGGATGAACACGCGATCAGCGTCGCGTGGAATCGAGAGGACGATGCTCGGAGTGACACGAGTTCCGAGCTTCGCCGACGTTCGAAGATCAGAGACGCTGTCGCGTGGGCCAAGTTGCCGAAAATTAGGTGGGCCGGCCACGTAATGCGTTTCGCAGACACCAGCTAAACGAGAGCCGTCACCGACTGGATTCCGCAGGATGTCAAGAGAACACCCAACATCGCCTTGGTCGGACTTCTTCGTGAAAGCCCTGATCGACCGATATGGCGCTCTTGGTGTCCCTCGAGCGAGGAGGACCCACTGAAGCACTCTGGCACGCGATAGGGACGAATGGAGACGCTGCTGGCGCCCGCTCGAGCAAGTCGATGATCAACGGGACGACAGGTGATACAGGTGATCTCAAAGTGAGCCAGCTTCATACGTAGCTGCTAATTTTCGCAGCGCAGAACATCAATGAGCTTGTCCTTAGCTTTTAAAATTAAAAGCATTTGACTAGCCAGTGAGTACAACGCCTTTTGACGCATAGTGGTGCTGCGGCTGATCGCTCGATCTCCTCATCTCAGTGAAGGAATTGACCGCGTCGTCGTAAGTACTCGTGGATAAAGTTGCTCCAGTTTTTGGATTGACACCTTATTACTTGCTTCATACCTAGATACAGAAGGGACCGAATTCAATAAGCGGAACTAATAGACCTTTCCTAATGACCTAGGATGACCGACGATCAAATTGACTCCTGCGGGTCGCTCGCAGACGGCACCTGTGCGAAGACTCGTACTCCAAAGGCTGAGCTGTCAGATGGAAGAGAGTCCATTTCGAATTACTGACGACAGACGACGAAGAAATATATTGAAACCTTAGAAGTCGTCAGAGAATAAAGGCGAGTAGAAGAATCAGTCGGTTGAGACAGCGACGTCAGAGAGCAGCGAAATATCAGCCGCTTATTTCGCCGCCCAGAGAAGGATTGATATATTGGGGCATACCGTAACTCGAAGCATAGGGGCCGGCTGTGGAGCGAATGTTATGAATGACAGCGATTTGTCAGAAACTAACGATAACTGATATGGCGGAGGCATTTCTGGTCGATTTTTGCCAAAAAATCGACCAAAAATCGAACTCCTCCCGCCGCTCATGAAGACCCATTTTTTACAAATCGATTCTTATATGGTAACAAAACATATTTCCTCTGGTGGCGATGTCCGTTCCTCCACGTGGTTCCACTGGAAATTGTTCGCGAGCTAAGCCGATCACGGGCATTCGATTGCAGGCGACAGGCCCTTGTGACAAGCCGGCCTACGAAGACCCATGTCACATCACATGGTGTATGACTGTTCAGGTTTATCGAGATAGTGCTACGGCGTCCGCGGGAGCCGACGCGCACTCGCAAAGCCCGGCGAGTGTGAAAAGTATGCGAGGGTCCCTGATGCGAGGACGGCATCGGGGGGCAACTGAGTTAGTCCGAAAGTCCCGTAACGTAAGCAGGACCCGCGTGGCTACGCTGAATGTGGGTACGTTGACCGGCCGCCCGTGCGAGTTGGTTGAAGCACTGGAGCGTAGAAGAGTTGATTTCTGTGCGGTGCAGGAGACGAGGTGGTCCTGCCGCAAGTCAAGGGACATAGGACGAGGCTTCAAGGCCGTTCTATGTGGAAGTCCCAGGACCACCAGTGGTGTCGGAATAATCGTCTCCGAACGATTTCGTGACTCGATTGTAAGCGTCGAGCGCTTTGACGATCGATTGATGAAGATCGTTGTCGCCTCGAAGGAGCGACTCTATCACTTCTTCTCTGCGTATGCTCCGCAGACTGGCTGCTCGGATCAAGCCAAGGAAGAGTTTTGGAGCCTGCTTGATGAGAAGACAGCAGAGGTACTGTCGAAAGATGTCATCATAGTCGCTGGTGACCTCAACGGGCACGTCGGCGCGACGAAAGACGGGTACGGCTGTCATGGTGGGTTCGGTTACCGGTCGCGTAACGCAGATGGTGAGCGTATCCTTGAATATGCGGAATCGCACAACCTCACCATAGTGAACACAGTATTTCGCAAACGCGATTCCCACCTCATCTCGTTCTATAGCGGGAACACCAGGATTCAGATAGACTTTGTCCAGTGAGAGATCGCGACCGGAGTCTTGTCACAGACGCGAAGATCGTGCCGTATGAGACGGTCGCTCCACAGCATCGACCGCTGATCTGCACTTTGAAGATCGCCCCTCCGAGGCTGAATCAGGTCCAGCGATGCGGTGCACCAAGAATCAAGTGGTGGCGAATGAAAGAGAAGGAAGCAGCTGTGATTTCTCGCGTGCGGTTACCGACAGTGACAACTGTCGACGAAACTTGGGAGAAGGCCACCGACTCGATTCGTCACGCTGCACGGTCGGAGCTCGGCATCACGAAGCCTGGACGACGGAAGATCGACAAGCAGGCCTGGCTGTGGACAGATGACGTGAAAGCCAAAGTTCGAGAGATGAAAACGCTATATCACGCGTTTCTCGGTGAAAAAACAGCTGATAACTGGCGGAAGTACCAAGAAGCGAAGAAGGCTGCAAAGAAGGCAGTGGCTGTTGCAAAAGCCACTCATTATGGAGATGTCAACGAGAAGCTCGAGTCGCGCGATGGTGAGCGGTATCTGTACCGACTCGCAAAGAATCGCCATCGCCAGACCGAGGACATCGAGAAGTTCTACGGCATCAATGATGAGAACGGCCATCTTCTTATGGACCGCAAGAAGGCATTGAAGCGATGGCGCGATTACTTTGAGGAAATCTCTACAGTAGAATTTCCTCATCCAGCCATCCTCTCAACGGCTCCAACCCACGGCCCCGTTCAGAAGATCACCGTGGAGGAGATTGAAGCGGCTTTGAAGAAGATGAGGCCAGGCAAAGCGACTGGGCCCGACGACGTGGCAGCAGAACTGTGGAAGTCGAAGTTTTGGTACCCTGCTGAGTGGTTGGCGAAGTTCTTTAATCAGGTTGTGGTGGAGAAGAAAGTGCCTGAGTGTTGGCGCCAAAGTACGACGATCCCGATTTGGAAGAAGAAGGGCAGTCCTGCAGACTGCTCCAATTACCGTCCGATTCGCTTGCTTCCGCACAGCATGAAGATCTTTGAGCGAATTGTCGATGAACGAATTCGGGACATCGTCCAGCTGTCCAGCAATCAGTGCGGCTTCGTGGCTGGTTGTGGCACCGTTGATGCCATACACGCCACTCGCCTCCTGATAGAGAAGCATCGCGAGAAACAGAAGGCAGTGCATACCGCCTTCCTCGACTTGGAGAAGGCCTTTGACCGCGTACCGCGTGAAGTGATATGGTACGCCTTGCGACATCATGGAGTTCCCGAAGAGCTCTTAGAGTGGGTGCGAATTCTCTACTGTTGTCCAAAGAGTCGAGTTCAAGCTGCAGCTGGAACCTCGATGGAGTTCCCCATCTCTGTCGGGGTACATCAGGGTTCTGCGCTTTCCCCACTCCTCTTTGTTGTCGTCATGGATGCCATCACACGAGATCTTCAGAACCCCGTCCCTTGGACGTTGCTTTATGCTGATGACGTAATGCTCGCTAGCGAAGACAAAGATGAACTCGAGCGAGAGGTGCAAGCTTGGTGTGATCGCTTGGAGCGGTTTGGACTCAAATTGAACGTGAAGAAGACCGAATATCTAACGACGGACGTTACTGAGTCCAGCTCCATCAAGGTTAACGGCATCGAGCTCCCACGCACTAGACCGAAGTGGGCCAGTCGTTGGCCTGCGACTAAGGAAGTTGAAACACGCCTCAGCGTCATGGAGACGAAGATGCTACGCTGGACGGCTGGAGTCACGCGCATGGACCGCATTCGAAACGATGCTATTCGGCAGAAGTTCGGTGTCGCTCCGATAGCCGACAAGATGCGCGAAGCTCGCTTGCGATGGTACGGCCACGTTCTGCGTGGAAAGGAAGACAGCGTCCGCAAGATAGGCCTTAACTTCGAGGTAATAGGAAAGCGGCCTAGAGGGCGCCCGAAGCAGCGCTGGTTAGATACGTTACATGCGGACTTGAAGATTACTGGTGTTTACCCTGATCTAGCGCTGGATCGGAAAAGGTGGCGTCATAACACTAGAATAGCGGACCCCGCAACGATGCGGGACAACGCTGAAGAAGAAGAAGAAGAAGAACAAAACATATTTCCTTTGTTTTTTATGAGCAAGCGAAATCTTTGATTTTCGGAAATTTAGTTTAATTATGAACACTTTTGAGCAATCCCTCCGATGAAAAAGGTGATGAATTCAGTTCACGACTTAACTCGGCTAATTTTCCGAAAATCCAAAATTGCGCTCGCTCATCAGAAAATGGAGCAAATATGCTTTCTAACCATATAAGAAGCGATCCCCAAGAAAGGGGTCTTCATGCGCGGTGGAGGTTCGATTTTCGGCACGTATTTTCGCAAAATGGACCAGAAATTGAGCCCCTCCAGCCGCCCAAAAAGACCCTTTTTTGGGGGTCGTTGCGTATATATCGAGGAAGTTCTTTCCTTCTAATTTGCGATAAGCTACAGGGATTTTGAAACTTAGAAAAATTTACCGAGTTTTGAGCACTTTTGTGAAGTCATTCCAACTCTTTTCTCTCAAAAATTGAACCGTTGAAATGGTTCTTACACGGTGGAAAAGCGCTTTTTGTCTAGTTTTTGAAAAGCTAGCAAACTTTTCAAAATTCGCAAAACTTACTGAGTTATGAACGTTTTTGTGAACGTTCATTTTGATTTATTTATTTATTTAAATGTGTCTCAAGAACGCGCACTATATGTGAGAACAACAAAAAATAGGCCATGCAACTAAAAAAGGAAAAGAAAAACAAACCAGGCAACAATGTTAGACTAAAACAGCAGCGTTAGACATTAAAGAAGGAACATCAAAAGCCAAACATTTGGGTTGCGAGAGTCTATATAACGATGGCCTGCTAAAAAAAGTAAGGAGGGCAAGTTGGATGCTAAAACGAAATCCTCCAAGGTAGCCTAGTAACCCTCCAAGGTAGCCTAGTTATACTGGTTTCCAGTGATTTAAGTTGATCCAGTGAACGATCAAGGCAGAATGCCTTATAATCTATTATAGTAAGCATTTGAGTTGGCTGTAGCCGACAAAGCCTGCCTGTCCGCGTCAGCCAGCTAAGTAGATACCGGCACTTCGGCACATGGGTACGCTGGCCGCCCCATGGAACCGGCAGCTAGGACAGACAAACTTGTGGCATTAAACTCAAAACTTTAAAGTAGTCAGCTACCAATGAGGAAAATAGCCCATTTTAGCTTAATATAGATCCCCGCAGCCCATATGAATTGGAGCGAGTACACTAACATTGAGAACTAATAGAGAGATTGCCAGAACTGATCAGAAAGGAATTAACTCTGCAATGTGAAAAATACAGAAACAATTCGTTAAGAAAATACATTTAATCCTCAAAAAGTAAGAAGAATTAACGTGAACCATGCTGCTTGAAAAACACACGAGTTAGGTATAAGCTGCAAGAACTCGAAATAACTCTATCCGCCGGAACATCAGCTGGAAGAATAGACACGAAGCCGGTATGCAACGCTTGGGTGAAGGAACGAGAATTCTAAATGAGCGTCTTTTTACTATTGTACGTTATTGAAGGTCCTCAACTCCTAAGCATTGCAATAAGTCGATCTTTTCCAACTTTCTTTTGAAGACGTGGCTGTTTTGTGAGGCTAGTAGCTCACTAGGTAAGAAATGAAGCCACCTTGCAAATCGAAAGAGTACGAGATGGAATGTTCTCAGGCGTTTTTTATTCCGCAATCTAGCGTAGTCAGGTTTAAACCCACCTGAACGTCCACTGGAAGGCCTAAAGACCAAGTATTTGCTGGGAGCCAGCTTCACTTCACCTCGAAGGATGCGAAAGCAGAAGGTAAGATCCGCAGCTACCCTTCTATACAGTAGAGTTTTAAGGCCTAGAAATTTTAAGCGCTCGCTGTACGCGGGTAAGTGCTGCCAACTTAAATCTGGGTGCAATCTGCAGTACACTAAGCGAGAGAACGTCTGCTGTACTCTTTCAATCTTAAGCATTTGTTTCTTAGTGTATGGACTCCAGACCTTGGAGCAGTACTCGAGGTGGGGCAAGACGTAGGACCTATACAAGCGAACAAGTATCGTTGGATTACTACTGTGCACATTGCGAAATATTGAAAAAAGTGTCATGTAGGCTTTCCTGACAATTTGATCAATGTGAGATGAAAAACTCACAGAGGGATCAAATAGAATTCCTAGATCTTTAGCAGTTGAGGAACACTTTAGTATTTCACCGTTTATTTCATATTCCATAGCAGGAGAATCTCCGTAATGTAGAATGAAAGACTTGTCAAAATTGATGGATAGGCCCCATTCAGTAGTCCACGCACTAAGCTCGCTAATTGAATGTTTCAAAGCATTTCTTACTGCATCACAATTTTCAGTGTTGTAAATGCCGTATATTTTTATTTCGTCGGCATATAACTGAATTCCTATATTTGGTGACTTTTAAGCAAAGAAGCTAGTTCCGCTGTATGAATCAAAAACAACAAAGGTGATAGCACACCTCCTTGGGGCACTCCACTAGTGCACGGATAGCGGTTGGAAAACTTCAAACCAACTTTGACCGTCATATTTCTATTATGGAGGTAAGATGCAAACCACTGCAGCAGCTTGCCCTCAACTCCGAGAAATTGCAGCTTCTGAAGTAGTTTGCAATGACTTACTTTATCGAAGGCCTTCGCTAAGTCTATATAGGCTACATCAATAGAGTCGCCACAGTTCAAAGCTAGGCTCCAATCAAATAAGCTGTCAACAAGACTCGTGGTTGTTGAAAGGCCGGGCAGAAAACCATGTTGTTCGGCTGGAATAAGATGAAGCCTGTTGATGTATGCTAGCAGTTTCTCTCTAATTAATTTCTCCATAACTTTTATAGGCAGGGGTGTGAGGCTTATCGAACGGAAATTTCTCACAGTTGAAGCAGCAGATTTCTTAGGAATCGCTGTAACAATTGCATCTTTCCATACTTCGGGCACTTCGCCAAGCATCACAGAGGCGTTGAAAATGAATGTCAGCGGCTAGCGGCAAACAGATGCGAAATAATCACCTAGAGCTACAGCTTTACTAGAATCACTAACGCACTTTGATTCGTTTATGTCAAGTAAACCTGGTAGACATCGATCAGGCTTCAACTTATTACGAACGTATAAATGCAGCTTTTTCATAGATGAATGATCAGCATATCGATGTTCACGATTGGCCCAAATTTTTTGAGATGTTGGTCAATATTTTTGCACACCCTCCTATATAGAGGGCTAAGGAGAGGATTGGGTAGCGCTGCAAAAAGTCTTTGCTTTTGCTCAAGCAAGTGCCGAATCTGTATAGGAAAGGTTACTTGACGCAATTTCTGATGCCTTACTGGAACAAAAAGCGACAACTTGCCATATATCACCTTGCAGAACCTTTGATACAACTCCGATGTGGACTGTAGTTGTTGAATATTTCTAGCCAGTCCACTTCTCTTAGACTTTCGTTCAATGAAAAATAGTTCGCACGGAAAAAATCTGGCAAAGGAATTGGCAACTCGTCAGAAATGCGGGAGGCACTTACGGAAAGTACAGCATGCATGATCGGAAGTAGCTAGAGGAGCAAGCGTAGTGACGTTACGAATAATTGGGGAAGTGTGAGAATGATGTCGAGTGTATGACTCAAACAGGTAGGGGATTTAACCATTTGTTCAAAACCAGAATCTTTAAAAAATTTCAAGAAATGTGATGAACTGGAAGAAAAAGATGTAAGCTTGTTCCAGTCGATTTTTAGATTGAAGTCGCCAAGCCCTATTGTATCGCATTTAGCGGCCACAAGGGTGGTAAGCAACTCAACAAGGTCTTCGTCGTCTGTCTTTAGCGAGTTCGGGGGACGGTACACAATTATGAATCTCAGCTTAGAGGAAAAACTGGGGGAAAGGACTTCCATACAGAGGACATCAGATTTCAAAGAAAAGCTGTGGTTTACAGTGTGGGCTATGATACTGCTCTTAATTGTGCAGCAAACACCTCCTCCTCTAGATCTACTCCTGTCTAGCCTGTGTAACTCATAAAGACAATCGGCTAGGATTTCGGAATCAGCAATCTTTGCTGACAACCACGTTTCGGTAATAAATATAATATCACGCTTCAACTCGAAGATGAAGTGTTTTAGGTGATGCAGTTTGACCAAGCTACGTGCATTGAAGAGGTAGCACGAGAATGGTGTAGCACCGTGCTCGCTCAAGCGTTTCCCGAAACTCTCCCAGAAATTTCGGAAACGCGCCTGAGCTCGTCGCGGTAGACTACCCACTCTCGTCTATCCTTACCTTTGTTCCGTTCTCTAGCTAGCTTACGCAACTCAAAATCTCTCAATCTCTCCTCCGCTGTCATGCTTTTCCGGACGAAGATATCCGAAAATCCTGCATTACGGAGGAGACGTGCGTTAGCCAGAGCCCTTCTCCAGTGAAAAGCGATTTTATGCTCCGATGACGTTGGTGCAAAGTCAACCAGAGATCGACAGATGTTCAACCTATTCGATCCAGAAAATCATGATCATTTCACCGTCCATTGTCAAGACTTGGAAGTTTTTGTGATAGAATTTTATCCGTATGGGTGGTCTGTTTCGGCTGAAAGATAATTTTTTCATGAAAAACGAGAATTTTGTATACGATCCATCCTAATCATACCGTCATCACAGCTCCGTCATCACTGCGGAGAAACTTGTTTTTGCTGTACGATACACATGGCTTGGATTTTGGTAGGCTTCGTTTTCATTTTTAATGATGTTTCCTTAGGATGGCAGAACATTATTCCCATGGGAATTCCATCGTCCATCATTCGTTTGCCGCTCGGCAATTGATTCGATGAGCGCTTCAAAAAAAAATTAAAATTTTTTATTAGGAAAGCAGTTAAGTCGCCGTCAGCAAGTAACACTCGAAATTTTATACAATACAATCATGGAGCACAATTTCAGATGCAAACGTCTCTCCGCCAAGTAGAAAAATGTGTCGTGCCCATGACGTCCTCCAAAAAAATCTGCACAGATTGAGCGATGATGACTGTAAGGCTGCTACTAGAAAATCTTTGTTTTGAAGTGTCGACAAATAACATTCAAAAGTTTTAGGAATTTTATTGTGCTATCAAAGCATGTATTGTTCAGTGACTTCCTTTCATTGTTCTCTTCAGTGTTGAAGCCGCTCGTGAAAAGATGAACCTATTAGGTTGGTGCATAAGTTCTCGACATTTGATCCCTCCTGAATTGAAAGCGCATTTTCCCGCCAAATTTCTCACATGTATCAACGCGTAAATGATCGATCGATAGAGAAAGGAAAGGGCTACAAAACTATTCATAACATTTACTTCTGCGTTGTTAACGTCAGCTATTATGGCTAAGCAATTCATCCCAACTGAGACGCATATTCGGCACCTCATGTTATTCCTGCATCAATCTGGCCTCAATGCCAACGAATCGTATCGTCGAATGAAGGATGTTTACAGCGAGAGTGCTTCTGCTCGAAGTACTGTGTACCAGTGGTTCTCGAAGTTTGCAGTTGGTGAATTCTCCGTTGAAGGTAATGAACGAGAAGGGCGTCCGATGACACTGGGTTTGGATGGCTTCCGAAGTAGAGTGGAAGCGGACCCATACCAAACCATTCGCGAACTATCAAGCACTCTTGGTGTTAGTCATTCAACAGTCGTTCGAGGACTGAAGTCGATTGGAAAGGTGCAAAAATTGGGTCGCTGGGTACCTCACGACTTGACATGACATGGATCGCAGAGCCGATGTCGCTCTGTCTCTCCTTACCATCAGACGTACCCACGCATGGCTGGACAACCTTGTCACCGGGGATGAGAAGTGGATACTCTACTCTAATTATCACCGGCGTGCAAAGTGGGTAGACGCAACTGGAGAGATAGAGGACGTTCCGAAACCCGACCTTCACGTGAAAAAGGTGATGCTATGCATTTGGTGGAGCGTTCTTGGCGTAGAATACTGGGAGCTGCTGGACGAAGGGATAGAGGTTTACGTCAACCAACTGAGGAAGTTGAGGGCCCACCTTCAAACCACGCGAGGAGAGCAAGTGAAGGTGTATTTTCAACACGACAACGCTAGACCGCATATTGCTAGAGCGACGGCGGCTGAGTTGGCGGACTACGGATGGACCGTTCTTCCACATCCACCTTACTCACCAGATCTCGCTCCTTCTGATTATCATTTGTTTTCAAGCCTTCAACGCTAATTGGACGGCCAGCAATTTAGGAACCGAGAGGATGTCAAGGAGGCACTGCTCACATTTTTCGAATCGGAACCGGCCACGTTTTGGAGAAAAGGCATCCATGACTTACCAGCACGTTGGCGAAAGACAATTGGTGTAAAGGGTGGTTACTTCAAATGATTTGATATTGTTGTTCGTATGTTGTGATAATAAATATTTCATGCCCCAAATGTCCGAGAAGTTATGCACCAACCTAATATTAAAGGGTTCAAAATGCACATAAGTCCTTGAAGAAATCACGAAATATAAGGAATAAAACAGTGGAAGGAAGAGGGAGGGGAATCCTACGAATTCCGCTTCGGACGGGGGGGGGGTCAGCAAAAATCGAACCTCACGCTTGACTCTGAACCTAGCATCTATGTCGGGCTCGAGAATTTTTTGCACATTCTGAGGCAAACACAGCAACACAGCACTGGCTGACTCAGAGAGTTCATAACTTGCAAAGATTCAATGCTGAATACCCAAACGATGAAACTGTTAGAATTGGAATTTTCATGCTAGATTCTAGTGCTAAGAGCTATGCAACTAAGAGGTGTGTAGTGGTGAGACCCATTTGGAATTAGAGATTCTTTACTTCGTTGGATGCCGGTGATCTTCACGGCATAACGCTGCTCGGTACAGTTGAGCAAATGTTTGCAGTCAACAAACGGTGGCTCTTTTAATAAAAATAATTTTAATAAAAGGGCAAACGCTTTTGATTACCAACTCCGTACATTGTCCGTCATTAATCCTTTGATGATAGCCATCAATATGAACTAGCATGGTTCTTCTGCCATCGGCCGCCAAATCAATGCAACGCCCATCTCATTATTCACGATCCATCCTCATACTGCCACCCGGTTAAAGTTCCCGCAGGATTACATAAACCTGGTTCCTAGAGATAAACTGCGGTTTCAAAGGCTATAATGTTGTAGGCATTCACCTTGTAGTCCGTGCAGCAATGAAATGGCGCAGATAACCAGTCAATCTCCAGCTTATTCATTGTTTCTATTGCAGTGCCCACCGCAGTCAGATATCCATGCACACACCTCTCGTTGTTAGCATCTGTTTGCTTTCTTCCCGGTATAATTGTTAGTTCTCTGGTGGTAGAAGTCGATCGCAAGCACCAAAGAAGTTGACAGAATAAATTACCTTTTGAGGTCTCATTTTGCAAAAGGTCGTTGGCGATCTCTGTTCCTCTACAAGGCGCCACTGAAAACTGTTGGCTTTTGCAAGAATGGAATGCAGGTGACAGACCCTGGTGACAGGCCGGTCTACAAACATCTTTCTCACATCATATGGTTGACGACGTTTCAGAGTCCTCGAATAAGTGGTAGCGTTCGCGGGAACTGGTGCGTATTCGCAACACCCGGTGAGTGTGAGAAGCATGTGAGGGCCTCCGGCGCGAGGGCGCCCGAAAGTCCCGCAATATAGGCAAGACCCGAGTGGAAACGTTAAATATGGGTACGTTGACGGGCCGCTCGTGCGAGTTGGTAGAAGCACTGGAGCGAAGAAAGATAGATTTCTGTGCGGTGCAGGAGGTTAGGTGGTCCTGCTGCAAGTCGAGGGGCATGGACCACGGCTTTAGGGCCATTTTATCCGGTAGTCCCAAGGTCACAAATGGTGTCTGTATGATCGTTTCCCAACGTTTTCGTGACGCGATCGCACGCGTGGAACGTTTCGATGACCGGTTGATGAAGATTGTTGTCGCCGTAGAAGAGGGACGATGTCATTTCTTCTCCGCGTAAGCTCCGCAGAACTGCTGTTCCGAGAAGACCAAGGATGAGTTCTAGTCTCTATTCGATGAGAAAACAGCAGAAAGGCCAAGGAGGCTGTTTTCGGTTAAACCCTAATGGGCACGTCGGAGCAGCGAAAGACGGGTACAGCTGTTGCGGTGGCTATGGGCCACGCAACGCCGATGGTGAGCGTATACTTGAGAATGCAGACTCACATGAGCTCACCATCGTGAACACCAAATTTCGAAAACGTGACTCCCATCTAATCTCGCTTCATTTTTCAAAATGACCTGGTGCACTTTCATACCGGGATCGCCAAAACACATATTGTCTATGCTCTTGTTAGGCGTCGAGACCAACGCCTAGTCACAGATGCGAAGATCGTGCCATATGAGACGGTTGCCACGCAACACCGTCCGCTGATCTGCTCGCTGAAGATCACGCCTCCATGGTGGAAGCACGTCGAGCGATGCGGGTCAGGTAGAAGCGTGGAGGCGATTGAAGGAGAAGGAAACAGCCGTTATTTCTCGCATTCCGTTGTCGACGGTAACAACTGCCAACGAAATCTGGAAAGAAGTTACCGAAGCGGAAAATCGGACTACACGCTTCGAACTCGGCACAACGAAGCCTGGACTGCGTTGGGTCGACAAGTTGGAAAAACCTTTCTGATAACAAATACCAGGGCGGAAGAAGAGCAGATCTCCGTTTCAGATGAAATACCCTGATAACTAGCAAGAGTTTTTTATTTTTCATAAAGCTGAAACCTCACCTTTCAACAGGCCTGGTTGGACCAGCGCGGCCCCATCACAACGTGGGCCCGGCGGTGGCGGCTAGCCGTCACGCAACTTGTTCTTACTAGACCAGACAACTTGATGACAAATGATACGGGTGACAGGTGATGTGCAACTACATATTGTATGCTTTGTAACAGCATATATCTAACAGCGTGACACGGGAAGGAGCAGTAGTGAGTCAGAAAACGGCGAAACTGCGGCAGTTTGAAGGGCTTGATGATTAGCGCAAGTGTTTGCTTAGAAGAGGATGAGACTGGAAATTGTCTATTTTGTCGTCTGGCTGACTCGATATTGAGCTCGCATGTTGTGGATCCGAGATTATGAGGTTTGCATGACGGCGCCCACCCGACCTTGAAGGGAGCCCCGGCGATGTGTTTATGATTTGCGACATGAAAGGGGGTTAATCGACCGTTCGCGCGTTAGTAGGGCGCACACTTCTCGGCCCCTTCACAAACACAACGACCCCAATCACGACCCAGCATGCAACATCCCGTTCTTCTGCTCCTGTTATGTATTGTAACAACCATAAAACCCGGTGAATATTTCTGGCCCTTCCTACCTGTTGCACTTTGTGGATGGATTGACTGCAATTATAGGTCGACTTCCGTCGTGTGCAAACGGCCAACATCCAAAGCTGGACAAGGTAGGACGTCCGATTCAGTGCCTACCGGGTGAGCTTGGGCAAGTCGTCCCCTTTGCCATTTTCCAGTAGCTATTCCCTCATTCGAGAAGACAATCACAGAAAATCTAATCTATCTACTACAACGCTCTCCACTGAAGGTAGAAGACACGAATGGGCTGTTCTCTAACCCTTCAGATGCTATCGTCATGAAATTTGAATTCGCATAGCCTCCGTGTAATCCTTATAAAAAATAAAAGAAATCCGTGTAATCGCAGTTCATACCTAGGCTCGTCTTCTCGGTCAGTGTGTGGAGTCAACCACACATGCTTTTTTTCTGGCATGAACTACATGTGCTGTCCCAGTAATGAGCCGTCCCACGACAATCAGCCGGCCTGTCCGTCTCCCCTGCTTACGGTGCTCGACTCCCACGGATTGCCGTTGAAGTGCAACCCACGATCGCGTATATGTCCGCAGGTATGAATAGCAATTGTTTATATTCACATCGGGATACCCCGTTGAACTCACTTTTCCACTGCCAGTAAATCGAATCTCCTTGATGCAAACTGGCTTTATTCGCCTCCTGGTCGAGGTGACACTACCAAATGTACTGTCCTCCTCTGCAAACTGCCACCGCACGTTCGCTCCGCCTGCAGTGCAAATATTAACTGGTCTTGTTTCACGGTTCCCTAAATTTCCACGAGGAAATTGCTAACTATGGTCATTTAAAGTTCCTCGGTAGGAGAGAAGTAACGTTCCGCAACACCTAGGCTTATTTATTTATCTATTTGCAAGTGCTTCGACACGCCAATCGGCGCGTCTCGCACTTCCGCTCTTCGCGCGATCTTGCAGTAAGCGCATTCAAAGGTTGATGCTCTGGTCGTGCAGTTTCAAATTCTAAATAGTAGGTCTATTGCTGGAGGGAGGAGTGCGCCTTGCACCACTTTCACTTCCGATAGCTTTACTGCACTTTACTCCAGCCAAAGTTATCTTACATATCTTGTACAGCTACAGTGCATATATAGCCGTTCTTGATCGTTTCATTTCAAAGCTTATGAAGAAAAAAACTGTAGGACTTTAAGAAGTAAAATGAGGCTGGACCCTCCCTATCTGTAGATTTGCACCCATACTTCCAAATTTAAGGACAAAAATTCTGGCATAAGAAGACATGAAACTGGAAAGACGGTTCGTGAAAGTCCGAGCATCGAGCGAATAAAATTCCATCAGATTCAGGAAATTGAAGGAACATTTTTTGAAGAAAAAAACTGTCGGATGGATTTTATGAAGGAAAATGAGGGTGGACCACCACCCCCCCCCCCCCAACCTCTACAGACCTGCAAGTGATGATGACAGCTTTCCTATTTTCCTTGGACCAATGGATCCTAGAGAAAGCCGATACCACCGCTTAATTGATTGATAACATCCATCGATGTAGGATGCTTGATAGAACTTTCCCATCTGCAGTGAGTGCCTTCCCTAGGCCATCACAGTAAGGCAACTCCCATCTCGATCAGTTAAGTCTTGGTATTTTCCGTTTTTTTACTAATTTTCCCTATTACATGAATAATATTCGCTACAGCGCAGATTTATTGCTCTTAGCGCGTTGTTCTATAGTATGATGATGCTGTGAGGCTCCTCCGTCTATCACCATAATCACACAACTCCCATTCTGATCGTTTAAGTCTGAGAGAAAACTGATTTTTAAAAAACCGAAGATCGATAATATCGATCGATATTGATAGCCTGATCGTAACTCACCCTTTGGGTAGCCCCTCCGTCCGTCAACATCATCGCGCAGCACCTCCTCCGGTCGATTAATTCCGGCAGAAAGCACATATCACCGCTCAGAACATTGACAAAATCACCGATCGATATTGATTGCCTGATCGAAACTCCCCCTGCTGGGAAGCCCTTCCATCGGTCACCATAATCCCCTAAACCTTCTGGCTTATTCAACAATTCGTTGCAATTAATTAAATGTGACGATTCAAAGCTTTTCCAGGAGAAGGGTACATGCTCAGATGTAGGGCTTGCTTACATCTGCTGCGAACATGTGGCTGACGAACTTCATTCCAACAGCGTCGTTGCCCGTGATCGAAAGCGTGCGCCGCAGAAAAAAAGCTTGATGAAAGCAGCCGTTGATGCCGAGGAGTCACTCGATTGTCCACAAAACTCTATAGGCCTTCTTAACGGTGACGGCTCGCGGGTCATGTGTAATTCGAGAAGAAGATGCCCAGGCGTGAGTAGATGATTCTGAGGTTTCTTCTGGAAATGTTATATGACCACCTGCTTCAGGAAAGCACGTTCTGTCATGGTGCATTCAAGCGCTCCATCTGCTGCGAGCCATTCGAATTTGCTTCAAATGTTCTCGATTCTGTTGAGAACATAACTACATCGAAGCTGGTGAAGTCGCTGGAGACTTTTAGTGAGTTTGGTATCTGCATCCATTTGGAGATTATGGATACTTACGCTATAAAAAGACTAAAAATCAAAAGTGCCATTCTTATCCAATTTGCCAACTTGGGCACTCTTCTTAACAGACTTGATACTTCTGAAATCAGAGTGAACTTCTTCCAAATCGAAACGAGCTTCTTGCAGGTTAAACAACAGACTCTCCAAGGTGGACAGAATAATCTTTTATTCCAGGAAAATTTGCTACAACTTCCTATGATTTTTTTAGCTCACTTGAACGAACGAGTGTAACAATCTTACAATTTTTTTGAGAAAAACTAATGAATTAAAATTTGTTTTAAAGCCCAACAAATCAATCATTAATTGTTTAGTGCATTCAAATGAGAGATCGCGCCATGCACTCGATTAGCTCGTTGCGCTTTTTATATGATTCGCAGTGTAAATGCTGCTTACAAGAAGCACGAGGTAGGAAGTGAGGATATGTGTGATCCTTACAGTTTTTTTTTGCATCCTTTACAAGCGTGAAACCCCATGCAAACAGAAGTTTTACAATCACTCAATAAAAAAACGCGATGTCTTAGATAGGGCATGGCGCAGACATTTTAGCACTGCAAACGGCCGCCTTCCTGCTTTTTAAGGCAAGCTCTAAACCAGTATTTTTCCTAAAAGTGGCAATTATATAAAAACTCAAATAACGTGTTCTGTTATTGGATAGGTGATTTGAACGCTCCAAGGTAGTCGCACTACATTCTCCTTGAACAAAAAATTGTTCTAACGTTTTTGGAGAATCTCTAGTTTGATGTAAAGAAGCTCATTCCGATTTCAAAAGCGTTAGGCTTGCTTAGTTTAGAAGACGTGAAATGGTATATAGGGATAAGGATAAGGCCAGGTGCACACTTCCAACGCCATGATCGACTGGTCACAATCCGCTGGGAGCGGTGGAACAGTCTACGGCAGCCGGGCCGCGGCTGCTGAAAGGGGTCGTTTAGTGTGCGCGCGAGGCGCGACGCAATGCATGTGTAGTGGCCAAACTGATCGATCGACGCGATCAATTCGGTCGTAATACATGGCATCGCTCGCGCGTCGCGCGGACACTAAGCGGCCGCAAACAGTGCGATCGGCATGCGCGATGTCTTCTCGGGCCTACCGTGACCAGGGGTATGCATAACTATGGTTTGCGATTTACGATTTTACGATTTACGGCGATCTTAGGCATTTTTATACGATTTACGATTTACGTTTTGGGTCGTGAACCGTGAATTTCCGTAAATATGATCTACAGTTTACAGTAGACGTCTTCATGATGTCACTCACTTGACATGTAACGATTGGCCCACTTTTAGAGTCTGCACGTCATGGTGTGAAGTAATTAGCATACAAAGTGCAATGAAATCAAAGCTTGCAGTGTATTTCAAAAGAGGTTGAAGCCGTTTTGGTCCTTTGTTAGTGAAGCGATATCGCCTTCGTACTACGCTAAGGATGCTATGTCTTGACGGAAAGCAAATGTTCGTTGCAAAACCAGTAGAGGGCAGCCCATGCGAGTACAGACATTTGGTAGTGCAATTTTTAGAAGTTCTGGAGAAGCAAGGAGTGCAAACCATGCGCCCTAGATAATCGTCTGTCGGATGTCGTCCGACCGATTTTATTGAACGAGGCTCTTTCGTTTCAGAAACTGTGAACGCCTACAAAGTCGAGAAACGTCTTTGCTAGAAGCTCTCTAGAATTGACAGAGCTTCTGGAATTACGTGCGTTGTGCGCCGTTATTGCTACCCACCCTTTAGTTAGCCAGTGAACGCTTAACTACCTTTCTGTGACTATTTGTATAGAATTTTTCTCTTGGAAGTTTCGGATAAGGGTTTTTAAATCAAAGCAAAGTTGAAATTGCAGCCTTCGCGGTTCACATTGGACTTTTTTTGAATACAGACAAAGCACACGTTCCAAATTTGCACCTCTACAGAATCAAACTGCACATATCTGTAGAATGCCGCACAGTACACTTTCATATAAAAACCTAACAGCCTTAAGAAACTTAAAAATCGCACAAAAGGAGTTGAGCGGAAAACGATTAAATTATTTCAGCCCTTTTCACATGCCACAAGAATGTTTTTAGGCACACATCAGAATGCAGAAAATGTTTTGTGAAAGGAAAAGTTATTTGGTGTATCAGATGGTAGGATTGCGCCATGCGGTCGCTAAACACATGATGTATTTAGATTGCTTTTGTAATAACTGTTTTCGCAGTTGGTCTGCTGTTATATTATTTTTTCACCTTAACATTGACTTTTTTTTTGCATTTGTTTCTGCAGATTTACTGGAAAGCTAAAGGCAGCTAGAATCGTGGGAATTTTATGATTGTGTTTACATTGGGCACTATAAACTTTCGTTCAAGATATGTCTTGTAAAAGATTGAATTAATTTAACGATTTGATTCTTTGACTTGTTTCGATTTGATTTGTTATCGATTCTTTAACTTAGGCTGAAAATAGAAAGTGTAATAAACATTGAATTGCCTTTAATTATCGATAACAGAAAACCTCCAGAAATGTAGAAGGATTGTCTTACGATTTACGATACCTTTTTCGTAATTACGATTTGCGATTTACGAAATTTCAAATTTCACTTACGCACCCTGATCGTGACCCACCGCGAGCATCGCGTACATTTTCGCTTAGCGTGGGTCCTGAGTGGATTGGCATCGCGTTAGCTTGAGCGACCAGCAGCCGCGCTCTGCGATGCTCCGCGATTTTTTATTGCAAAGTGCCGTGAATTATGCACGAGGCATAAAATGCAAAGGGCGGCGTTACTCAATATCTGTTGGGATTCACTACACTTTCTACTTCTAAATCATGTCGTGAAGGCGATTTGAGTTCATATTTGGCATACAATGGCTTGCGGTGGCCAGCTGAGCTGTCAGTACATGATCCCTCCCATATGGGTGCATGCCGCAGCCGGCACCTTCTCCAGTTGCATTGCACAAGCCTGAAATTGTATACATATTTATATTTATATTTATATTTATATTTACATGCATTTATTGTGTCAATTACATTTCACAGTATAGATGGTGACGAAGTGAAGCATAGTTCTTGGCTTGTGATAGGAGCTCCAACTATATATAAATAAGGTGTCGATCTTCATTCGTACGAACAGGAGATATATCAGAAGTCGCACAGACAAGCCTCCATGTTATGATTACAGTAACCAGTACTTCAATATAACAAAACTCTTATATTACAATTGCGACTTAGCAATGGTTTACCACAGTGGTTGTGAAGAAGATTGCTATGTTAAATGGAAAATTTATCTTAATATCTCGGCGAGATGAGTCTGGAATGCATGGGAGTTTCTGTATATGAAAAGGTCGTTGTTCAATCTGTCACAGAGAGTTACGCTTCTTACGAGGGGCCAGTTTTTTGTACTGACAAGGAGAGCCTCCAAAGTGGCGGTGAGCTTTTGCGGTGGAATTTTTACAGGATGTAGGGTCTCGTGTGGGGAGTCCTAAGGAAGATCGAAATTCACATTCTTAGTGCGACAATTCGTAGTAAGCAAGATCATATCTATGCACCGTGAAATAGGTGTGTTTCCAAAGAATTGTGTTGTCAACGTTTTCTGCCGAGTCCCCTTTGGAAGAGAATAGTTACGGAGTCTAGCAGTGTTTGTGATCTCATCCGTTCTAGAGCTAAAGTAAAATTACAGCGCAAGTTTCAGGGGTAATCGAGATCGTCGAACACGAATCCGAAGCTCGTTTTTGAAGTTTCGATCGCCATCAATCGATATTGATCAAATAATCGATTTTTCGTGTTGTCATTCAAACTGTCCAAAAATTCAGCCCTGGGGCAGTCGATGAATGTTTTGTATTTAGTCTCTACAAGCCTTTTAATATCCTCGCCCGGACATGATGATTCTCTGAATATTTCATAGCATTCAAAAATGTGGATTTTCTTCTGCATGGCGTTTCTATATTAGCGGAACAATTACGTGTAGATTTGTAGTTGGTGGGCTCAATCTTTCTTGAGTAATAATCAATATCTCTAGAATAGAAGCCTCTCTTCGTGACCCTTTCTATCTTGCTCCACTCGACATAGTTAAGGTGTTCTTCCTCTGGAAACTATGACGGATCACAGCTACAATTGATGATGAGAAGTTATTACTACGGAGAAGCCGTTGAGAAGCCGTCAGTGTGGCCGAGAGGGCGCTCTGACGGCTGGTATATATATATATATATATATATTTATATATTTATATATTTATATTTATATATTTATATATTTATATATTTATATATTTATATATATATATATATTTATTTATCATTTTCGCGTCGAATTGGTCACTTTTCAAATCAAATTGAATACTCTTCTGAGCTCGTCTAAGATTTGAAATCGAACTGTACTCTTCCAAGTCGAAATGAGCTTCTTCTACATTAAACTAGAGACTCTCTGAAAGGGTCAGAATAATTTCTTTGTCTAAGAAAAAATTTAGTATAGCTTTCTTTAAAGTTTTATTTTACCTACCCAGTAATGAACACGTGGTTTGAAATTTTATAGAACCTTCATTTTTTGACGAAAAATACTGGTTTGAAGTTTTTTTAAACAGCACGAACGCGGCCATTTTTTAGTGTCAAAAAGAGATGCCCTCTTCCAAGACGTTGCGACGTTTATTCGAGTGATAGATGATAGCAAAATTTCGGTTTGCATAAAGTTTCATTGCAAGCATGGAGCTACAAACGATTAAACATAAACAGTTGAAAAAATACACACATATCCTCACTTGAACATTTCATGTGCGCACCATTTACACTATCAATCGGTTGAACATTGCGACGAGCTTTTTGAGTGTTTAGCGCGCTCCAGTCCTTTAATGCACCACATGATTGCTGCATTGTTGCGCTTGAAAACAAAATTTAATTTATTATTTTCTCTCAAAAAATAAAAATTGTATGAAATTATCGCACTTATTGAGGCAAGTGGACCACAAAATTTCAAAGAAAATCATACCAAGTTTTCTTTGATCAAAAAATTATTTTAACCGTTTCATTGAGTCTATAGTTTAACCTGCCTGAAGGTTGCTT
Organism: Heligmosomoides polygyrus bakeri; assembly: GCA_947359475.1. Taxonomy (NCBI): domain Eukaryota; kingdom Metazoa; phylum Nematoda; class Chromadorea; order Rhabditida; family Heligmosomidae; genus Heligmosomoides; species Heligmosomoides polygyrus. Next base: position 55,975,968 of record OX375870.1, on the reverse strand, counting down.
CGATTTGGAAGGGTTCGCTTTGATTTCAAAAAGCTTAAAGATAGCATAGAAGAGTATCTATTTTGATTTGAAAAGTCCAATTCAACGTGAAAGTGGAATATATACATATATTTATGTATTTATTTATTTATAATCCTTAGGCACGTTGGATGACGCCCCCCCCCCCCCGCCTTACTGGTCTCCTCTCAGTGGTCCACCTATATTGGTCCCCATTTACTCTACGTCTTCTGAATCCGTACGCACGTTGGACGACGTCTTTGTCAAGTATTCCAAATCCCCCTACGCACTTTGAACGACGTCTCTGGCACGTCTCCTGAATCCCCAGGCATGTTTTATGACGTCTCCCCTTAATGGTTTCCCTTTACTGGTCCCCCTTAATTCTACGTCTTCTGATTCCCTACGCATGTTGGACCACGTCTTCGGCACCTCATCTGAAAACACATGCTATCCCTAACTCTTGCCTGAAAGACTAGTGGCTGCCTGTAATGTGACTTACCAGGAGACTGTCTCAACTGTAGGTCGGAACGGCGCAAGTGTTGTATATGGGCAGAATTGCCTTTCTCTGGGAAACAACAAAATGTAAATATCTTCATCCCAATACAACTTTGCGCAGAGTTAGGGACGACGGAAGCTGAGCCGATGCCGGTGTTACCCCCTGCCTGAGCGCGAAGGGCGGGCTCAAATTGGCTGGAAACAGCGACGACGAGCGAGCAGCGGTGGCGCAGGGGGTAGAGGAGCGGCGTAATCCCCATGATCGCTGTTTCCAGCCAGCTTGAGCCCGCCCTTCGCGCGCAGGCGGAGGGTTAACACCGGCCCAGCTTCCGTCGTCCCTAACTCTGCGCAAAGTTGTATTGGGGCAAAGATACTTGCATTTCGTTGCTTCATAGAGATAGGCAATTCTGTCCATGTACAACACGTGGGCCGTTCCGACCTACCGTTGAGATAGTCGCCTGGTTAGACTAGACTAGTGGCTGCCTGTAGTGTGAGACACACTTCTTCGACTGCAGTGTTCCAAGAAGACAGTTCCGGTTATATCAGTGTACCCACGTTCTGTCGTTCCCACGCACGCGGCGCGTCGGCTCGCACCGAACATCTCGTCCACAGCGGTGTCTCAGAAAATTTTGAACAAGTTACTTGCAAGCTGCACGCAAGTAATATTAGGATGGTGTATAAGTTCTCGGACATTTGATCCCTCCTGAATTGAAAGCGCATTTTCCCGCCAAATTTCTCACATGTGTCAACGCGTAGATGATCGATCGATAGAGAATGGAAAGCGCTACAAAACTATTCATAACATTTACTTCTGCGTTGTTAACGTCAGCTATTATGGCTAAGCAATTCATCCCAACTGAGACGCATATTCGGCACGTCATGTTATTCCTGCATCAGTCTGGCCTCAATGCCAACGAATCGTATCGTCGCCTGAAGGATGTTTACAACGAGAGTGCTCCCGCTCGAAGTACTGTGTACCAGTGGTTCTCGAAGTTTGCAGATAATGAAGAAGGGCGCCCGATGACACTGGATTTGGATGGCCTCCGAAGTAGAGTGGAAGCGGATCCAAACCAAACCACTCGCGAACTATCAAGCACTCTTGGTGTTAGTCACTCAACAGTCGTTCGAGGATTGAAGTCGATTGGCAAGGTGCAAAAATTGGGTCGCTGGGTACCTCACGACTTGACATGACATGGATCGCAGAGCCGATGTCGCTCTGTCTCTCCTTACCCTCAGACGTACCCACGCATGGCTGGACAACCTTGTCACCGGGGATGAGAAGTGGATACTCTACTCTAATTATCACCGACGTGCAAAGTGGGTAGACGCAACTGGAGAAATAGAGGACGTTCCAAACCCGACCTTCACGTGAAAAAGTTGATGCTATGCATTTGGTGGAGCGTTCTTGGCGTAGAATACTGGGAGCTGCTGGACGAAGGGATAGAGGTTTACGTCAACCAACTGAGGAAGTTGAGGGCCCACCTTCAAACCACACGAGGAGAGCAAGTGAAGGTGTATTTTCAACACGACAACGCTAGACCGCATATTGCTAGAGCGACGGCGGCTGAGTTGGCGGACTACGGATGGACCGTTCTTCCACATCCACCTTACTCACCAGATATCGCTCCTTCTGATTATCATTTGTTTTCAAGCCTTCAACGTTATTTGGACGGCCAGCAATTTAGGAACCGAGAGGATGCCAAGGAGGCACTGCTCACAATTTTCGAATCACAACCGGCCACGTTTTGGAGAAAAGGCATCCATGACTTGCCAGCACATTGGCGAAAGACAATTGCTGTAAAGGGTGGTTACTTCAAATGATTTGATATTGTTGTTCATATGTTGTGATAACAAATACTTCATGCCCAAATGTCCGAGAACTTATGCACCAGCCTAATAGATTGCCTCAATCTAGTCATTCGAAAGCTGCTGCAAGCTAGCACAAGATGTCGCATGTATATTACATGAAGACCCTTGCAAGTCATAGGTAACCTACAGCTAGTATAAATCTAGTTTAGATCTAAACTCGCATGCAAGCCACATATTAGCAACAGAAGATGTATGTAACTTAGATTAAAGATCCTTCAAGCTAATAGCCACCCGTAGATTATATTTAGCTTAAAGGGTTCTATATGTCCTAGTCGGAGTAGTCGACTTGCTCGAATGTTCCCCATATTAGATTATTCGGTACTTATGAAGCAGAGGGCCCGTGGTGCCGTGGGGCTGCCGGGAAACATGTCAACGCGGCGGAAACGCGGCAACCCACGGCACCCGAGAACGGGTGCTTCATAAGTCCGTGGTGCCGTGGGTTTGCCGCGATAACATGTTTCCCGGCAACCCCACGGCACCACGGGCCCTTTGCTTCACAAGTACCGATTATTCAATGCGCATTTGTAATGGTACCACGAACGTTTTTTTCAATATCCATGTTTCAGAGTGAAAAGCCGAAACAAATTCTAACGCGTTGACCTGGACGCGAGTAAGGGTTCCGCGTCGCGGTCAAATTTCTTTGGCAACCGCTGTGAAGCGCTTACCCTCTCGCTAGCATCAATCTTATTGGCCATTCTTATTTCAAACGGAGCACTTCAAGCAAGCCGCAGTATTTTTGAGACAGACGTGACGACTTTCAATTGAAGCTGAGCACGAATTAGTGCCAAAACAACCAACCTTTACACAAAACATGGTGTGATTGCGGCTGGTAGCACATTTCTCTCTCTCCATCCCAATGTATTTTTAACAGCGAAAAATACGACGAGTGGGCTGGGTGATTTTCTACTGAAGCGTTTGTAACCCTATAATGTCTTATGTCTTTACTCCTCTTCTCTAGCATTCATAACATAAAATGACCGACTGCGGAAAATTCATCTTATGCACTCTATTATAATTTCAGGGTGCTCTAAAAAAGCTAAGAAGTCTTCCAAATATGCTTGTCAGTGCAAACTGGATCCGACGCTGAGTCAGATAATTCGGATCCGCCACTTTTTAAAGCTTCGTATAAAACAGATGCCATTTTTTGAAAGCCGGGATCGCAGGATGATTAAGGCAGGAGGATGTTTTTCACCAGAACGAATCTTCGAATAATTCAGATAACGCTTTTTTGATCAGATACTAGATATCGATTCGAGTAAGATATTGTATTTCCCCTCAAAATTAGTTATCTGAAACATTCGAAAATCCGGTCTGGTGAAAACCACCGTTGTCTAAATCACCCTAAGACGCGGCTTTTCACAAATGCCGTTATCCGCATGATCCCATTTAGGGTTGCAAAACCGACGGATCTGAATTATCTTAATCGACTTCGAATCCAATCTATACTTGTCAGCAGTAATAAAAGACCCGACCACACTGATTCCCTCGGGTTTCTCCAGAAATCCCATCCGGGACGAATTATCGTTCCTAGGACGTATTTGTGCCACAGTGAAGCATAGTGAATCACAATATAACACAGTCCTTATAGTGGAAGGGCGCATACAAACAGCTCCGTATACAGCACACGCTTTTTTCTTTCCCTTGTTCAGTCTGTGCTATTTTCCTCGTCGTATGAGAGAACATAGAACCTAACTAAAAGCTTTCATATTCGATAGGCCCGCTTCCCCATAAGTACTTAAGCACTTTCAAACCTTCGTTTCCGCCAAGAAAAGAAAAAACGACGGACAGTAACAAGAAAAAGTCTCTGACGGGTTCGCTAAATAACTGCAGGCCTTGCTATTAGCCAGCGGAGGTGATCGAACAAGAGCCCAGCGGTACAATTAACTCCCACACTAACGTGGCTGCTGTAGAATCTTATGTGCTTTTGTGGAAATGTGGGATAAGGAGTGTTATTTTCAAGTACTGGATGCGATTATCACTGCTTCCTATTATAGAACGCGTGGATACGAATTTAGAGATGTCAGAGATGTAAAATGAGGCAAAACGGTAACCTAAGCTAGCCGAACGCACCTGGAGAGGAGGTAGAGCTGCACAGGCGGAGATTAGGACCTAGCGGAGTTTAGGTCGAAACTAACATAGGAAATTGATTTCGCCCTGGTCAACCTGTAGGTTTCTATCTTTTCTTCCAAATCCGGCAAGGTTTAAAGAGACGGACGTGTGTCCATCGAACGTGGGGTTACGGTGGCAATATATTCTGTTTGGTCTGTATATTTCAGTGTGCTCCCAATTTTGCGCCTCAAAAATCTAATCCGTGCTCATTTTAGTTTACATAGCCCAACTCCACCACTGGACTCTCGAACAAATTCTGTGTTAGGTGTAGTGGAACAGCACCACTCCGAACTAGGATTGCAGCCATTCTTTACTACAGAGCAGAACAGTCGAAAGAGTCGAAGGAACAAGCCAGCACATTACTGGACTACTGGGTTAACCAATCGCAGAGCTGTAAGCTAAACGGCCTTGAAGAGAACAAATAGAGCAGCTTTACTTCATACCTAACAGGTCTATGGCGGAAAGTGCAATTTGAGGACACTGCTAAGAGAAAGGGCTCACTAAGTACAAGGACACCGGCACGGTAATCGAGACAGCTAGCCTTGAGTTGATCTGCAAAGCGAGCTAGAACGAGCAAATCCTGGGATACAGGCGACATATGTAGACGATGGCTTATATCCCGCAGGTGGAAACGGCGGACGTGAAGAAGAAGATTCAAAACAGAGCCGACCACCCCGTCTACCACGGGGAGCCATCGAGAAACAGCGGCACGACGCTTCCTTACACGTTGCGAGTGAGGATGCGTATGTAGTGTTTCAAACTAATTAGGAGCGAAACATTAGCTTGCACGAAAGCCTCTTGCAAGCTTGCTGACAGTTAGTTGCGCGCAAGTTTAAAATTCCTGGGCGCAAGCTTGCAAGTTAGTTAATCGCGAGGGATAAGTAGCAAGTAACTTGTTTTGGAAGTCTAAAGGCGCAAGTAATTTGTTCAAAATTTTCTGAGGTCTCCTCTCGCCTGGCAACGGGAGCGGCAGCGATGCTCAAAACGATGCATGCGGTCGCGCGCGTGTGCGGCAGAGCGACTGGAGGTACACCCACCCCCTGCTGGGGGACGTGGCTTCAGGAGGTACACCGCTGTTCTGAGGACCGGAAACTTTTGTTTTGCGTGTCAAAGACTTCGTAAGGCAGCAGTTAGACTCTAGGCCTAGGGGGTTGGGAGTGAGTGAGCAAGGGGAATGAGAGGAAGATGGCACGCCCCAGCAGGGGGCGGGTGTACCTCCTGACCGTACCCCCGCGTGTGCTCGCTCCGGGCGGAGTCCACGCTGTTTCGCTGGCGGAGTGTACGAGTTCTGCGCTAGCGTGTCGAACCTGGGCAGGCTAGAGCGAGAATGCGAGGAGAGCGAGGTGGGCGGGAGGCAGACATAACTCCAACGCCGCGCGAACTCCCCTGGCGTCGCGCACGGTACGCGACGCAATTGGACCAGTTGTCGCGGTCCGACTGCTTCCGACAGGGACGGCAAGTGACTCGCGCTAGAGTGCGCGCCGGAGACGTCGAAGAAGGAAGGAGACATGAGATGAGGATGAGGCAAGTTTGACGTCTAACGGTAGGGAAATGGGAGTAACTGTTAACAAAGTTCGGGAGGAATCAGACTCAATCTTTTTCAAATGAGAAGGGAAATGGTCAAGGATCTGGTGAGGAAAAACCGGAACAAGAACTGGGACGGAACTACTAGATAGAATTTACGGAAGCAAGTGTTTGTAAGTTACTATTGGGGGAGGGAGATGAGCACACTAACCCACAGCTTTTCCCTTAATTGTAACGTTACGCTACACTTGAACGTCACCAACTCACTTGTCACAGTTCACGTGTAATGCCGTTGGCAAGCCCCCCCCCCCTTAGAAAACGCTAAGGTTCTCATTATTTCTCCAGTTTACAAGCAGAGGCAGAGGCATTTTACTGCTTCTTTTTTCTTCCAAGCGCCTCCACCAAGATAGTACCTGTTCCATTTCATTTGAGGCTCTCTGTGGTAAAAAAAACTAGTCGTGGAGCTCAAACGCGGGCAAAATCTCGCATCCCGTGGCTAACCACGCGTCACCGAGCGCACGTCCGCGCTTCAGCGCAGCGACGCGCATGCGGCTAGCGCGCGGCGTCGCGTTGGAGTTACGTCCTGGAGCCGAGGTGGGCGCTAGGTGAAAGGATTGAGGAGAACTAGTGAAGCTAAATGATGAGAATTACCCAACAACAGCAAATGATGGTGAGTAGTGGGTTATTCATAAATAGGTAGAGGAACAAACCTTTGTTTCTAGGTTCAGAGTGTTAAAAATGGGAAGATATCGAACAATAGATATATTGTGTTTTCACTACAATAACTCAGCAAAGTAGGGCTTGTATCTAGGGAGAGAATACATTAGATATTAGGCTACCTCAACCGGAATTTCCTGCCACCGTAAACCGTTGCGCGATTCGGGCGCGACCGCGCTGCTGCGCGACCCGACTGCGAGGCCCGCAGCAGATTCTCGCCAGACTTTCAATGCACTTCGATACTGACAAGAACCCACATTTGAATCCGCACAAATATGATGTTGTGGGATCTTGTGTACTTTAATAAGAAGGGAGAGCGGTGAATATTATTATGCCTAGCACTGTTTTCAACTAACATCTCTTATCAACCGGCGTGCCAAAGACGAATTTAGGGGTGCTAGTACTTCCATATGAGGCAATGCGGGAAATTCGAAGATAGTGAAGACGGATTTGAAGACATTGGTGCTTTCAAATGAATCAGCGCGAGAAATTTGAGGAAGCCAGGACGGGGATACTGACAGCCACACAAAATCCTCCAGACGTCCTCAGCCCTTGTTTCTTCAATCATACATGGAGAAAAAAGTTACTAAAAAACTACTGCCCCGAATGCAAGGAGGAGATATAGATATAGAATAAAGCCTTACGTCATCATTTTGAAGAGGTTACCTTCTCTTATCCCGTTGAATAAGCGCGACCCCGTTGTGGTCAAGGCGTTCTATTTTCGGGGCGAAGCCAACTTCCGAAAGAATGCCTTAGTGTGGCCGCCGGTAGGCCGCTCAATGTCTGGTAGTTTTTGAGATCATATTCGTTGTCGAAGGCAACACTCCTCATATGGATCGAAAGGGAACGGGAAAGATGGAAATCAATTGTTGTTAGCTGCGGAGAGTACGTTGGATGCTGAAAAACCTCCCATTCGAGCAATTGAAGTGCGGCTTTGACGACATGTACAACAGCAGTTGTCGTGGAGGACTATGGTCTGGCCCTAGCGATATGGCCTTTTCAGACGAAGAGCTTTATTAGCGCGGTGAAGTTGGTCAACGTGCAGCTCTCTGTTCACCGTGGCGTTCCTTTCGAGCAGTTCGCAGTGCACCATGCCCTCCCTGTTAAACCAGACGTAGATCATGGTCTTCTTTGGTTGGATGTCATGCCCAACTATCGGGTTCGGCGTATCACCAGGAGCCGCGCATTACTTTCTTTGCTTCATGTTAACGTACATATAAGCACTATTTCTCATGTTTTGCGATGATGAGAAACAAAGGACGTGGTTTACGGCCGCTATTGTTGCTCGACCCCTTCATGTGCCACCTCATCGCGGTGGAGGGGTGAACATCACTTAGTGATGGCTAACGGCACAAATAGTCACGCAGTACACGATGCTTTGTCGTGTATGGGCGGCTTTCATGTATCCCTGGCCAGGAACATGTGAGTAACCAGACCACTGCCATGGCTCAAACAACTAAACACGCGCCCCAGTCCTCCGCGCGCCGGAGGTGGACTTCTACGACGTCGGTTCCATCCACCTCCGGCGAGGGGCCATCTAATCTCGGAGCTAAACTATCAGGACGTCATTGGAATCGGACTACCGGAAACTCCCTCCCACCACGACAAGGAAACTGCCTATTCGTCTGCACTTATAAGCAGGATCTTCGGACATTGCTTTACAGAAGCCGCAACATCAAATACGAGTTATCGCCCCGCAGGAAACAAAATTCAGAACGGAAATCATAAGAAGGACCGACCACAACGAGCTTATCGGAGCAAAGGTGGACAGAAGGAATATTGGCGGAGTTGAATTTCTCGTCAATTCGACAGTGCATCACCTAGTAGACTCTTACAAGATTATCAGTCCGCGAGTAGCTGTTCTTCGTCTGGAAACCAAAGATCAAGGAACCATCTCCATCATAAATAGACAAGTGCTCCGACACGCCTAACGGCGTGTCTCGCACTTGCGCGCTTCACGCGACTTTGCACCATCACTGACCTATGGAAAGTAGTTTCTGTGAAACATAAAATTCGCTAACATCTACGAACTGCTGCGTACTTCATCGGCATCAAGCCGTTCACCACTTCGGTACCTTTCATCATAGACATTTTCTCCTCACCGTCCAGTAACATCATTGGTTTGTGCTGCGCAGTACTTCAGCCCCTCCACTGTTGATACGTCTTCCGAATCCGGGCGCCAGCTTCCGCCTCACTCGTTTCTTCTTTCTAGATCTAATTGCTGGTCCCCCTTTACTGGCCTTCCCCCCCCCCCACCTTCCTGATCCCAACCCCTGGCCCACTTCCTTCTTTTCACTATTGACCCCCTACTGGTCTCTTCTTGCTGGCTTCCCCGTCCTAGTCCCTCCTTCAGGTTGTTCCCTTCCTTCCTGGACGCTCACCTGGTCCATTCTAAAGGCCCCTTACCTCCCTTCTCCACCACCCCTTAGTGGTCCTCCCATGCTCAAGGCAGACGTCAGTGACACGTATTCAGAATCAAACGCTCAGAAACGCGCGTAGACGCCGCTGAGTCAAGCAGGAGAGCGCAGCGCTTCCTCTGCTGCAACATCCCATGTTAAACGGCAAACGTTGCCCCTGAGAGGTACGCAAAGGCATACCTCGCGCGGATAAAATTTTCCGTTCAACGTGGGATAATGCTGAATTCTGAATGCGGCCACTCGTCACACGACGTCGGTGAACCGCTTCTTCTCGCTCTAGACGATTGTTGCGAGACGTATTGGACCCGTATTATGAATCCGTATGCTCAGAAACGCGCGGCGATGCCGCTGTGTCAATAGAGAGGAGGCTGTGCTTCCTCGGCTGGAGGAGCATCCAATGTTGAATTCTGGATGTGGCCGCTCGTCGAACGACGACGGTGTCACCTCTTTTGACTCCAAATGCTTATTGCGCGACGAAGGGGACCCGTATCTGGAAACAGACGCTCAGAAGCGCGCGCAGTTGTCGCTGTGTAGAGCAAGAGGAGTCTGCGCTTCCTCTGCTGCAGCAGCATCTCATGCTCAATTCTGAATGCCATCCCTCGTTGCAGGACAACGGTGTCTCCTCTTCTGACTCCAGAAGGTTGTGGTGCGATGAAGGGAACTCGTCTTCTGGATTCAGGCATTCAGAAACGCGCGCAGACGCCGTTTTGTCAAGCAGGAGGAGGCTACGCGTCCCCTGCTGTAACAGCATCCCATGTTGAACGGCAGACGTTGCCCGCGCGAGGTACGCAGAGGCGTACCTGGCGCGGGTAAAGTTTTCCGTTCAACATGGGATAATGCTGAGTTCTGCATGCGGCCGGTCGTCGTACGACGACGATGAGACATCTGCTTCCTTTCTTTTCGATATTCTGAATCCAGACCGTTGTGCTGCGACAAAGGGAGCCCGCCTTCTGGATTCAGGGACTCAGAAACGCGCGCAGACGCCGTTGTGTCAAGCAGGAGGAGGCTGCGGTTCCTCTGCTGCAGCAGCATCTCATGCTCAATTCTGAATGGGATCCGTCGTCGTAGGACGACGGTGTTTCCTCTTCTGTCTCCAGAAGGTTGTGGTGTGACGAAGGGAGCCCGCCTTCTGGATTCAGGGACTCAGAAACGCGCGCAGACGCCGTTGTGTCAAGCAGGAGGAGGCTGCGGTTCCTCTGCTGCAGCAGCATCTCATGCTCAATTCTGAATGGGATCCGTCGTCGTAGGACGACGGTGTTTCCTCTTCTGTCTCCTGAAGGTTGTGGTGTGACGAAGGGAACCCGTTTTCTGGATTCAGGTACTCAGAAACGCGCGCAGATGCCGTTGTGTCAAGCAGGAGGAGGCTACGCGTCCTCTGGTGTAACAACATCCCATGTTGAACGGCAGACGTTGCCCGCGCGAGGTACGCAGAGGCGTAGCTAGGGGTTCCATGAGATTGCGTGTGGTTCCACGGGGCGTATCCCAGCCAGGTTTCCAACCTGAGTGAGATACGCCTCACCATCTACAGGGCAGGGAGCTAACTCAATTATATAGTGGTAGATATGCCCCAACATCTGCGGCCACAGACGAAGAAAAGGAGGAATTCTACAAGCTATTCGAAAGGTCTGTCAACGACGAGAAGAGCTACTACAAAGTTGTCGTTGGGGGCGTTAACGCTACCGTCGGTACGAATGATCACGAGGAATGGAGGCTAGGACCACATGGAACTTCCTCAAGGAACGAAGAGCGCCTGATGGACTTCCTATCCGAGTGCCGTCTCACCCATGGAAATTCTGTTTAAGAAGCCTTCAATCCGACGATGGACCTGGGAAAGCCCAAATGGAGAAACACGTTCGGAGATCGACCATGTTCTTACAAACAGACGCTGGAGTCTGTTCGACGTCTCCGTGCTGCCTTCATTTGACACCGGCTCAGATCACCGTCTTGTCCGTGCGAGGCTGACTATCAAAAAGAGGATGTTCAAGCGTGACACTCATAAACCTGCACCGGTGAGGATCCCCACATTCAAGTCTGAGGAGTTGGAATATGCAATAAAGTCGTATGATTGGAATCTTCTTGAGGACCCATCGGAAGACTACGACCTTCTCTCCAAAGGACTATTGAAATGTGCTAGCAGCTCTCGCGAAGCCACATCACCGTCTGCTTCAAGACTCAATGCACATGCGATTAAACTCTTGGAGCTAAGAAGAGCTGTTAAACTGGATCTTAATGCCTCCCATCTGGAAGAAGTCGCCATCTCGAAGGCCTGTCGAATTGCAGTGAAGGAGTCCATTCAAGCCTACAGAAGAATGAAGCTGTTAGAAGCCGCTGGGAAAGATTCAAGCATAAAGCGCTGCAAACGAGATCTCTGCTACCAGAAGGCAATAATGTCAGCCCACGTGGATAAGGATGGAACGACGCAAACGTCTCGAAGAGCGATGGAGGCCATCGTTCAAGAATTCCACACAGATCTGTTTCGTTCTTCCAGCACTGTCCCGAAATGCTTGATGCCACCAGCTGAGGAAGTACCTTCCATTCTGGAATCAGAAGTTGCTCATGCTATCAGAAGGATGAAGCCAGGCACTGCTCCCGGACCGGACGGCATTTCTGCTGATCTCCTTCGTGCGGGAGGCAGTGCCCTCTTCTCACTTCTTGCCAAGCACTTCAACCACTACCTTCGACTTGGCAGGATTCCGGACTCACGGAAGGAGTCGAAAACAGTTCTAATCTTCAAAAAAGGTCAGCAGGAGGATATCAACAACTATAGACCTATCAGTCTTCTCTCGGTTGTGTACAAGATCTTCGCCAAGATACTGCTCAGTCGTATGGTGCGTTGCTTGTATGAGTATCAGCCAGTGGAGCAAGCAGGGTTTCGCAAGGATTTCTCCTGCATGGACCATATTCAGACTGTCTCACAACTCATCGAAAGGAGCCGCGAATACCACATCCCACTTGTCCTTCTCTTCGTGGATTATCGGGAAGAGTTCGACTCTGTGGAAATCAACGCCATTCTGAATGCGCTTGTGCATGCTGGTATACCATCGCCCTACATCCGACTTCTCGACGAATGCTTCTCGAACACATCCACCACCATCCAATTGTTCGATCGAAAGCTTAAGATTCCTACCGGGAAAGGAGTACGGCAGGGAGACGCGATTTCTCCCAAGCTATTCACAGCGGCACTCCAGGTTACCATGAAAGACTTGAACTGGGACGATAAAGGCTACATTGTCGACGGTAAACGGATCAGCAACCTTCGCTTCGCCGACGATATTGTTCTCATCTCTACCAGCACGGCAGAAGTCGAGGAAATGCTGAACGAGCTCAATGTGGCAGGCATGAAGATTGGATTGGACATGAATATGTCCAAAACGCAATTTATGGTCAACCAGTGGTGTGACACTGGACTCATAAGGTTAAATGGAGTCGCTCTGCAACGGGTCGACTCCTACGTCTATCTGGGAAGAGAGCTGAACATGGATAACGACCTCGCTCCTGAAATCGCCAGCAGGAGACGCGCAGCATGGGCAGCCTTCAGTTCGATTCGCGAAGTCACCGATCAGGTCGAGGATGCCGCCTCAGGGCCTCGATATTCAACGCCTCTGTACTGCCTGCGATGTGTTACGCGACGGAAACCTGGCCCGACAACAAGACAATCGCCAGAGCGATGCAAACTACGCATCGTGCACTGGAGAGATGTCTTCTGAGGGCAAGCCTTCGTCAGCAATGGCAAGAAGGCCTACGAAGCTCGGAGCTGCGGGAGAAGTCGCAATTAGCAGACCCGCTGCAGTACATGAAGAAGTCTAAATATCGCTGGGCCGGACACCTGCTTCGACGAAAGGACGATAGATGGAGTCTCCATGTCACAGAATGGCTCCCGAGAGACCATAAGAGACCACTGGGACGACCGCCAACGCGATGGGCAGACTCTCTGCCTCACTGGATCCATGCAGCCAGAGATCGAGCGGTCTGGAAGAGTTGTGGTCCCCGCTGAGAAGACCTCCAGCTGACAAAAGGACCATCAAAGTATCAATGTAAAGTATTGTTGCTCGATGCCGAGTGAGATGTTGTGAAGCAATTTGAAGACGTTCCTTGTTGATTTCAGTCAGGTCGTTGGGCACCCAGGCTCCTAGTTTGTCTGCGAATCCCATCGAGTGAAGATGGTTAAGAAATGTTTTTTGTTTGCAATTCATTTTGTCGGTTAATTCTCGACTTCTTTTTTCGACCACCCTCTTCCAAAGTGCCTTGACACGCTCTTCATTGAATTCCGAAGGTTTTCCGCTTCTGGGCTGTCCTCAAGGCCAAAGTCGAAGTTTATGAACTTCACAAACCAATTCAAAATTTGCGCTGTAGTCTCGCCTACGACACCTTACCTCTCAAATATACATCTGTCTTTTGACCGCGGCAAAATATGAGGAAGAGCAGGTGTCGAAAATGCTGATTTTTGCATCCTGGTCAATTTCTAGACCTAAAAAATAACAAAAACTTAATTATTCTCAAAAAAACAAATAACAGCTTTGTACAACAGAAAAATACTATCTATTAAAGACAAACAGCTTGTCAAACAAAAAACAAATCTGGGCATTTTCTTATCATTTGTCTTCAATCGCAAGGGAGGCCCCCTTCGATGCCTCTCAAGCAGGATAAAATTATTTATTGTTACGGGCACGAATTACCCTTTGGTAGATAATACGAGGAGGAACGTACTCCGATGAGTTCGCAAATATAGTTCTCTCCTGGTAGGGGAGAAAACTCGAATTGAGCTATCGGAGACCGTTCCCAAAAGACGGCCTTATTTGCCAAATTGGATTCAAACTTGTGAAACTCAATGCCAAGTGAATAAATAAAGGCTTTCCTCAAGATTGAGGCCATTAATGGGGACCAGTGAAGGGGAGACGTCGTCCAACGTGCCTGGGGACTCAGAAATCTCTCAAATTTGAGTGCACCAAACTTCTTTACAATTTTGTACTCATATCTATTCTATAATCGCCTTACTTCAGGACGAACGGAGAATATTAAAGACTAACGGAAAATATAGTCTGTAGAACTTTGAACTAAGTAGCCTCTAAAGCAATATATAATGAGTAATTTTAGTGACGAGAGCAACATTTCGTAAATTGATATTTTTTTTAAACGCGGAATACCACAGACGTTTGCAGGCTAGATAGGGATGGACAAAATGTTTACACCTTAACTAAGACGAATCAATACCACATGACATTTCCGAACATGGTAGCACATGATAGGGTATAGATCTTCCTTACAGTAGTATGATTAGACATCATATTGTCTTTGCATCATCAAAGAATTTAGGCAAGAATCGGTGGCAATCTCGTCCAAGTCTTGTTGATCAAGTGCTATTTCATCGCCAATCTTACTAATTTAGCGTTAATGTGTTTTTTTCCGCTGGTGGCATGGTCTCAAGGATACTCTGTTTGACATGGGTATAGAAATAGCGTTCTGTGCTGAACCACGTTTCTATAAACGGAATTTCTTGTTTGACGTCGTTGTTTTTTTGCCAAGAGAAAAGAAACTTCCTCTCATTGTGGGGAACCTTTAAATATGACATCGCTTTCTCTTGGCTTGTGTGAGTTTGTATTCCCTCTGAATGTTAACCCGGTTTTCTCTCAGGAAGTGCAAAAATAAAGGAGGAAACGAGAGCCGCCACGAAGCACATTGTGCCAGCGTCGGCTGCTAGGGACACGGCTGCAGGATCAGCAAGGTGAGTTGGCTTGATCCCGTTTTTAGCCAGCAGTCCAATGTTGCTGGCTTCTAATTTAACCCTCGAGTATGTACCTTATGAAGCTGTCAATCTGTTGTTGTCAGCTCCATAACATTCCCCATTGCCAGCGTGTGGCGCTCATCAAGTTACTCTTATCAGAGACACAGAGGTTTGGGCTACTTCAATTCACTTACATTTCCTTCGCAGTCCGAGTCTGCTATGGGGTTTCTCATCCGACTTCACAGATCATTGCGCACTCAAACCTTAACTGTTAGGTTGATTGGATATCAACATGTGGGATTGGATACAACTTTTAAAGCGGCTTACCTGAGCTCTCATTAAATGGGGAAGCAAAACATATTATAATTTCACAGTAAGCCTTCTGCACATGCGCAGTTACTAGGTATGCTTTTCAGATAAAGTATTTTCACTCTGAAAGCTAAAGGGATAGAAATGTGTTCAGGAATATGAAACACAGCGTCGTAGCCCATCTCTTTCGGCTTATATAGTCTCGTCACTCAAGTCACCCTCCATCTGTTTTATCCATATCTTCTTCGGAGCAGCTCGGTGCACCTTCCATCCGCTCGATCGGCCCCTCCGCAACACTTTGCTGGCTACTATAAATTGGATCCGAATGAATCATTTTCGGAAATCCAATTCGGATACCACGATCCGAATCCTCCAGTTATCCGGCCACTGCGAAATTGCCCTTATCCGAATCATCCAAAAATGCGGTGCCCGCAAAATCGCGTTTATCCGAATCATCCAAAAATTCGAGGTCCGCGAAGTTGTCATTATCCGAATCATCCAATTACCCGGACCCTGGCTGATTCGGATAAATTCGGGTAACCCGTTCAATTTCCTCGCTCCATTTTGAAGCCGCGCACATTGGATAAAGCCACATTCCAAACGAATTTCGCGGGCGGGCACGCTGCTGAGTCATACGTTTTCGCGCCTCACCGTGAAATAGTGTCGCAATGGGGGAGCAAGCTGAACATACAAAAACACGCGGCAGCCGCGGCGACTGCTTCGGCAAGCGCCACACCGACGTATTGTGTGCTGCTACAGTTACGAAGTCTAACGCTCTTGTACTGCATGAACTGCTCTGGACACCTCTGGTCAGCTACTTGAGGGCCTCTGGTGCACTTAATTAGAGGAAGTAGTTATTTTGGGTGAGAATTGGATGACCTAATTCAAGCAATAGACAATTGCTGCTATTGTGAAACGATTTTGTGTTCTTTCATGGCACGAAGCTTCATTTCTAAAAGCCACATATCTAGATACAATACAGCAAAACTCGAGAATTTGTTAGAGCTCCGTTTCCCCCATAACAGCCCACCCAGGAGCGACGAGTCAGTGGCGATTCATCGCGCGTGCGGCAGAGGACGCCGCGCGCGGCGAAAACTTGTATGTTCGTACTACCAGCCCAAGCACGGGGACTGATGGAGAGAAGGGATTAAGCACGCCCTCTGATCGACACTTCGCTATTTCACATTGTATAGCATCCGGCGCAAAATGGGTCTAGAGAGGGTCACCATGTAGAACAACCGCATACCGCACTTTGTGGTGCACGAAATTAAATTTATTATTCTACACTGGCGTGTCTACCATTTGGTGAACTGTGTTAGACCATTTCTGATGTAAATCGACATTCATCTGCCTCTTGGGAAGGAGGAAAAACACTGAATACATAGTGACCTTCCCGCGCCCCCCACCCCACCCGACCCAATTTGCGTGACTTGATAATGGCATTTTGGAAAGCCCGGATCTTAGAATAATTCATCTTGGAATCTGTGATTTGAGGATTTTTTTGTTGAGAAAAGCGGAAGACGGAATACTGAACGGAAAGGCTCTAGAATGGGCGGAAACCGTAATGCGAAACACCGAAACGGAAATGACTCAAAACTCATTACTTCGTCTAATTTTTCATAAATGTACACGTATATCCATAATATTATAGTAGTAATAACTGAGACGCCGTTAACGAATTTAGATAGCGGACAAGGCAGCATGCGACTCTTTTTCAGCAACATATAACAATAAAAAATCCTTGTATTCGTATTACTACTAAGATGCATTTTTAAACATTAGTAGTGTAACAAATCAAGGTTTGTGCAAAATCGTTCTGTAAATAGGAGGAAGGTGTTTAAATGCAGTAAACCTAGCTGACAAATAAGACGCCAGATATTTCGCCACTTATAGCACTTAACCGGTCTTATTGAATGTCCCAGATCTACCCAATTAGGAGGGGCAGAGATAAGGTTACAGTTGGGTTCGGCACCCACGACACGACACCCACACTCTTAGTTCGTATGGGTACCATTGTGTCAATTGGCAGTAGCTAAAGCTCTGAAACAAACTCAGAAGAGGGGATTGGAGAGGCAAGACACCGCATGCCCTCCTCCGACTAGGATAGATCCCATGTCCACTATGGGCAGCAATGTTAGCAACCTAAGAGTGCTTATAGAACTCTGATCTAGATTTGGTGCTCTCAATTTAAGACTACTAGAGAAAAAGATAAGCATGCTCCGGATAAGGGATTTGATTCTTGACTCAAACGGTCATCAAATCTCTGTGGGCCTACACTATTCGACAGTACATCGTTTCACGAAAAGAGAAAAGAATCCAATTTGGTTAGTGTTTCGACATCAGGATGCACCACCGATTTGAAAGCAACACAAACAGAAACGGATAGTTAATCCATTTCTTCAGCCTTTTGGTTATGTTCAGGAGGTGAATGAAGGCAGAGCAAAGCAATCAATGAGTGATGAGTCACCATTTACGTTCCGTCTTTCGGCCCAAGAGAGGAACACGGAACGGAACGGAAGGACTGAAAACGGCCGAAAACCGGATTTCGCAATGGAATTTCTTCACCCGGCCATCCCTTCTGTGGCTTCTGTTCACGGTCCTGCTCACAAGATCACCGTAGAGGAGACAGAAGCGGCTCTGAGGAAGATGAGGCCAGGCAAAGCGACTGGGCCCGACGACGTGGCAGCTGATCTGTGGAAGTCAAAGCTGTGGTACCCTGCTGAGTGGTTGGCGAAGTTCTTTAACCAGGTTGTGGCGGAGAAGAAGGTGCCTGAGTGTTGGCGCCAAAGCACGATGATTCCGATTTGGAAGAAGAAGGGCAGTCCTGCAGACTGCTCCAGCTACCGTCCGATTCGCTTGTTTTCGCACAGCATGAAGATCTTTGAGCGAATTGTCGATGGACGAATTCGGGACATCGTCCAGCTTTCCAGCAATCGGTGCAGCTTTATGGCTGCCTGTGGCACCGTTGATGCCATACACGCCGCCCGCCTCCTGATAGAAAAGCATCGCGAGAAATAGAAGCCAGTGCATATAGCCTTTCTCGACTTGGAGAAGGCCTTCGACCGCGTACCGCGTGAAGTGATATGGTATCCCTTGCGACATCATGGAGTTCCTGAAGAGCTCATAGAGTGGGTGCGAATTCTCTACTCTTGTCCAAAGAGTAGAGTTCAAGCTGCAGCTGGAACCTCGATGGAGTTCCCCATCTCTGTCGGGATACACCAGGGTTCGGCGCTTTCCCCACTCCTCTTTGCTGTCGTGATGGACGCCATTACACGGGATCTTCAGAAGCCAGTCCCCTGGACTTTGCTCTATGCTGGTGACGTAATGCTCGCTAGCGAAGACAAAGATGAACTCGAGCGAGAGTTGCAAGCTTGGTGTGATCGCTTGGAGCGATTTGGACTCAAATTGAACGTTAAAAAGGCCGAGTATGTATCTCACGACGGACGTGAACGAGTCCAGCTCCATCAACGTTAGTGGCATCGAGCTCCCACGCACTTCGGTACATGGGATCAGCACTAGCATCCGATGGCAATCTGATGACTGAAGTGAACTCGCGAGTGAGTGCAGCTTGGTCCAAGTGGCGTTCGTTGACGGTGGTGCTCTGCGATAGGAAGATACCAGAGCAGTTGAAGTCAAAAATATATAGAACCGTCGTCCGGCCAGTAGCGATGTATGGCGCTGAGTGTTGGCCTGCGACTAAGGAAGTTGAAACGCGCCTCAGCGTCACGGAGACCAAGTTGCTGCGCTGGACGGCCGGAGTCACGCGCATGGACCGCATCCGAAACGATGCAGTCGGCAGAAGTTCGGAGTCCGACAAGCCGACAAGATGGGCGAAGCTCGCTTACGATGGCACGGCCACGTTCTGCGTGGAAAGGAAGACAGCGTCCGCGAGATAGGCCTTAACTTCGAGGTAATTGGAAAGCGGCCTATTAGGGGGGGGGCAAAAGTAATGAGACACCCCATGCCGTGTCCATATATCTCGTGGCTGGAGTCTGGTTTCGTGCTTGTCGTATTTGTATGTTTGTATGCTACTTACTGAAGCACATCTGAGAAGTTACCACTTCCGCCCTTTCCAGAAGCATGCCAAAAACCCCAGCCTGTCGCATGCCGAAACCCCAGTCTGACGAGTCGACCTGTGTCGCGCAAATCTCCCCCAATTCCCAACCCCGAGCAGCCTGGGCTCAATATTCACGCAGGATGAGAAGTACGTCTTCTACCTTAACCCTGCCAAGCAGCGAGTCTGGGTGAGGCCTGGTGACCTGTTACCGACCTTCGTTCGGCGAGATGTTCACGGCGAGAAGCATCTTTGGAGCTTTTGGGTCTGCGCCCATGGACCGGTTTACCGGAAGCTGTTTCCCAAGAGCACTACGATGAACTCCAAGGCCATGGTGAACGAAATAGAAGAGATGGGCCGGCGACTCGCTCTTATTCATTCGCAGCGCTTCAAGAAGGTCTACAACGCCGCACCCCATCGGGAACAAGTAAGCAGGGATAAGCTTGGCCAACTGGGCTACGTTCACATGCCTCACCCACCGTATTCGCTGGACATCTCTCTATGCGACTACCACTACTTCTTGAGCCTACAGGACTTCCTGGTCGGAAGGGACACAAGAACCCAAGCAGACCTCGACAACCCTATCGAGCAGTTGATCAACATCTGGCCCAAGCAGTTGTGGAAGGATGGGATCAGGAAGTGGCCTGAGCGATGGCAACAAGGCCCTTGCCCTTAATGGCAAATACATTCCTCAGCATCGTTGACTTGTAATTGAGTTATAGAGAGATAAAGATTTTTTCATTTTGTCTCATTACTTCCCCCCCCCCCCTAATAGAGGGCGTCCGAAGCAGCGCTACATATGGACTTGAAAGTAGCTGGTGTCCACCCTGATCTAATGCTGGATCGGGAGAGGTGGCGTAATGACACCAGAATAGCGGACCCCGGCACGAAGCGGGACAGACGCTGAAGGGGAAGAAGAAGAAGATGGAAGCGCAGTGGGCATGGGCTCGCCCACTCAATTGATAGGTTCGATTCTGTGTGCATTGTGCACGGCGCACTCTCGGGGCATTCCTGGCATGACAGATCACTGGCAACGTACGCCATGCTTGGGATACTCCGAAAGCACGCATGTCCTGGGAAATAAGCTGCTCTAATCGCAAAAGCCCGCTCCAGTTAATTTTGGACCACCCACGGCGAAAATATGGGTGCTCCGGTAAAGTTTTATACACGTTTTGTAGACCTCAAAGAGAAGAATCGAATGGTGCCAACCTTTTTTCAAAAAACCTAAAACTGAAGGCGTTATGAGCATGTGACGCTTTGCGACGCTATTTTTGCGTTTTTTCGCCCACTTTTGGCGGCGCGAGCGGTATTGTAGCAAATGGTGCTTACTTGTTATCCCAGACTAGAATGCCAGACGTAAATGAGACGTTGCCGAGCGCAACAAACCCAATTTGCTCAGTGACTACTATAGTTGGGCACGGATTGCCTATACGAAAAGGTAGTCGAATAATTGTCGCTCAAATTTGAATACTTGAAATCGAGTATCCAGAAAACTTCGTCTTTCAAATATATTCGAATCAAAATGTTCAAGATTGTGAGCCATGGAAATCACTAGAATATTCCAAATTGCTGAGAGGTCATATGTATAGCGGTTATTGGAGCACGTGCACCTATCGTATGCAAGCAAATGAGCGATGGCTTGAAAGCGACCACTACTGAAATGAAGTCATTGTCACTGCACAGCTGAATGACAGTTTCTAGACACGTTAAACACGCAAAATGCGGAAGCAAGGTTCAAAGAAGGATCTCGTAACGATGCTGTGGTGAGATCGTCGTGAAAAAGTAACAACGAAGTGATAGACCTCTGGCTGCTCCTATATGTATCTTGACCAAAAAGCTCTCCAGCAGATAGACTGTATCTGTATCTAGATAGAGATACAATCAACGTAAATCAACGAGATACAGATAGACTGTATCTCGTTGATTTACGTTGCAAGAGCAGCGCGGATCAGCGGCGCGCAGTCGTTACTTGAAGTGCCACTGCTCATTCATTGTTTGCTCTGCTTTGCGCAGTCATCGCTTTTCAACCGAAACCAGATAAATACAATCTATATTTTAGAGTTGAGACCGCTTTTAGAGCGGCACCGAGCAAGAAAGCTGTGAAGCTCGTTGCACAGCCTAGGGCAACACGAAAATCAAACGACTTTCGTCGCTTGGAGGCGAATATCTCTGCGACGGCAGAAGTGCCCAACACGCCTATTCCTTCTACAGCGGTTGCAAGCACATCTCTACCAGAACCGGTGAGCTTTATATAAATCGGCATACACATATAGACATGCGTCAATTCTACCTAAACGCTTTGTGCAGAAAGTTTTGTTATAGCCAGTGGCTTTGGAGTCACAACCAAAGCAGATCTGAAACTACGGTTTTTATCCAACGCACCCCTTATTCGCTGCATTAGCGGACTTCTCCGTTCCCAACAGCGCATGTGTGCGGCACGCAGAGCAGCTGCGCTTTACATGTGCAGCGAGTAGAAAGGACTTCTCAACAAATTCACTGTGCTGAAGATATAGATTCACCTTGTTAGAACTCGATGAGGGGACGGAAGGCGGAAGTCGAAACCGTGGAAAACGTAATCGCTCAAGAACGTGTTTGTTCGACCACAGCACATTCCTTCATTCTGAGTACCTTGCGAATTTGTTTTCTGAGAACTAAAAAGCCATTTGTGGTACATGACATTACAATGTTCAAGGATTCGATAACCACTCGGATCCCAACAACCACTATTGCCGTGAACGCTGGTAAGGCTGCCGAGCTGAAAACTATTCGTGAACAAATGCAAACTTCCGCCACACTTCCATCCCAGCTGTTCTCCAAACAGGTTTTTAACCTAACCGATACTCCAAATAACAAACATTCGAGGTAGCTCATTGCATGGAAAAGCGTACATTTCAGGATAAGCGTGCAATGGCGCAACAATTTCTCATGCATCAGATTCGCAACGGCTGGCCTTACGATGACCGATTCTACAGATCGGGTAGGTGAGACCCTTTAATAACCAAGCGAATCCCGCTGAAGCAGATAAGGCTATGAGAGAGCAAGCTTGGAAGTTAAAAGCAGCCACTTTGGTTTTGCGTTGATAAATCGGGCCTTAGTTTTTTTTTTAAATAAAAAGAAACCGCCCAGGTTCGACTTTCCATAAATCTTGGCATGACGTTTTCCAATTATGACGTGTTCTTGATAAGCTATCGACCAAGATTGTCAACGGCTGTATTCCGGATTTATGCAAAGAACCGCTGCGCTTTCACGACTCCAAGTATCGAAAGGAAACACTCGAATTTCACCCAGGAGGGTTGCTTGGGGTGCAAATCAGGAATTGATTCGTTTTAGGAGAGCAATTTTTATGCGCAGCCAATCTGTGTGCTCGTTCAGGTTCCTCAGTACATAGTACCCTTAAGCGGACCACTATCTTTACCTTTCTAGGACGAGTTTTGAGTTTTTGAGAAACTTCTCATCAAACGAGGCACTGCTCGTGCGACGCGCTCCCGCTAGGCTAATGCATTTCTCTATTGTACTCCTCTTTTCGTCCTTGCCTCACTTGCCGTTTCGTAGATCTGTCCGTGCAATTTTCTTTTAAATCACGCAGTTCCACTCACGACTGAATCTTGAATTTGTTCTAGCTTTTTGCTGCATTGCCTTTGGTTGGTCAACTAATAGCGCTCTTCAGTTGTAGCTCAGACACGTTCAACTAACGACCTTTGAAAAGAACATGAGGCGCCCGCCCTGCTCGTTCCCATAGTGCTGAGTGTCCACCGCTCAGCTATCAGTTTCACAACCACAGCTGGATATGTGTGACCCTGAAGTACGTGCTGATGTTATTTGTATAGTAGGGCAGTCTCACACTAGTCAGTGTTGAATCCAACGGGGCGAGTAGTGAACAGTTTGTCTGCGAATATGGCGATAAACATTGACGACACATCCTCCACGCGGGGCAGATCACGACTGGACTACAGCAGGCCAGTGGTGAGACGTCCTGAAGGGTATGCCTGAACAGGGAGAGCGAGTCATATACGAAGAATCTCCAACCCCCAACTAGTATAAAAATGTGATTCTTCTTGGTCAAGCCGTTAAACCTAAGGAGTAGAGGATTCTTGAAGTGGACAGTGGCGTTGCTTCGAGTGAAGGGGTCGGGCTTCGGTTCTCCTGCGTTGCCATATTTGTGCATTTCAACTGACTGGTTGAAATTTGATGGGCCCTGACGTCTACACAATTTTCAAGCATTTTTTCGCATATTTCCAGCCGCATGCTGTGGAGAGTAACTTTCTTGCGACTTGTTTATTACTGACCAGCTTTTAACCACAAGGCAATGAGGAAGGAACTCAACATGCTCTGCTCTTCTTCTATGCTATCTCCTTTGAGCATGCGTTCGACCCACGGATGCCCGTTTGCTGTTCTCTTATTCCAGATTCATGGGCCGGCTTATCAAATTGCGTGGCGATTTAAGCTTCCCCAAGGCAGTCAGATTCAGCCAGCTGACGTGCGCTTCTTCATTTACATGAAGTCGCTTATGAAGGGGTTCCAATCCCACGTCATTGTGCACGACCTTCTGATGTGCAAAACAGCGACAACCTCCTAAAGGTAAGTGTTGAAGTTGTGGGTAGTGAAGGATAACGGCACTGAGGTCGTGTCGCTCGTCTTCCGAGTCCTGTGCCGTCCTCACGTTAAAAAACTGGTTGCTTATACCTGGTTCAAAACTAGTTATACGACGTCGCCTCCTGGTCTCTTTGAAAATCCGAGTAGGATGGGTTTCCCACTGGCCTATGGGAAAGTTAAGTCCTATGTCGTTGGCCTATATAGGGAAGCAAACTGGGAAGAGTCTGTATCTCTTATACGCTACCATATTGTGACCAGTCCTTTCGTTTCAACCACTTTGTGCCTGAGTATCAGTAGTGTTGAACGTTCAGACATCATTGTGTTGAATATCTCTCTCACTGGATTTTGGGTAAAAACCGGTTAGTAATAAACAAGTCGTAGAAGGTTACTTCCCTAGCTTCTCAATCTCAACCACTCAGTTGAAATGCAGAAACACCCCGACACAGAAGAACCGGATCTCGGACCTTCCTTGCTCGAAGCAACGACACTATCCACTGGGCCCCGAGCCGCTTGCCGGAGTTGGATAGTTCTTGAAAATTTGATAGACTATCACAGCGGAGAAGTGCTGTTCCGAAATTAAAGTGTTGCACCAGAAGTTGATTGAAGAACAGCCTGCTTTGATCAATCGAAGAGGCCCAATCCTACTGCATGACAACGCGCGCCCGTACGTTTCAAAAATTGTTGTCCAGAAACTGGATGAATTGGGATACTCTGCCACATCCAGCAGATTCACCAGATCTGTTCCTTGCCAACTACCATTTCTTCAAGCATTTCGATCGTCATGTGAAGGATAAAAGATTCAGCAACCAAGATTATGTGGAAATGACTTCTTATGTCTTATTAATTCTTGTGGTTCACATTTTTATAAAGATGGAGCGTCTAAGCTAATTTTGCGTTGGGAAGGGTGTACCATGTGCAATGGTGCTTATTTCGATTAATAAAATTGCTTCCAAGCAATGTTATGATCTGTCAAAGTTTTAGTCAAAGTCGGTCATTTCATATGCAATGACCTAATATAAGATGTGCAGTGTGTGAGGAACATGTTTGCTTCACACATTTTTTTTGCCTTGTACCGTAAATGCTAAAGTTGTTAGATACACCTCCAATTGTTCAATATAAGATTTTGTCTCCATTTTTGCAAAAAAGGTAAATGAAAACGTCACGATAGCAGTTATTTGCCTTCAAGCATTTTTACAAACGTGTATGATATTTTTACCGGATGTTTAATCAAACACGTGTGATCATTCAGAATAAAATGTTACTTCGAAAGTAAATTATGATGTGAAAAAAGAACCCACGGGAACAGAACCAACCACCTTACACCCGACGAGCAGGAGCACTACGCCTAGGCCTTTGTCATACCATCGCTCACCCCGAGCGACGCATAATGATATGCTCCCATATCGATCGGGCGGCTCGAAGGAATCGATATGGGTGCATATCATTGGGCGTCGCTCGGGGTGAGCGATGGTATGACAAAGGCCCTACGCCACGGCATCGCTGAGCGACCATCCTCACCCGATCCCTCACCACTTTCGCGCCAGTTCATTCGCACGGCCTGCCTGCAGTCCGGCCGCCGTATTTCGACAGGTCACAACTTGCTCAGCAGTTCCGATCTGCAATCCTGACACCCATACTCGTAATCAGCATTCCAAGCTCTTTCTAATGACCCTGGTCTCCACTTGAAGTGCCATAGGAGATCGACCCTTTCCTTGTTAGCACTGCGGATCTACTGCTGCTTCGCGGAATCGATAACATTTAAGGAGCCGGTACCCGCCGCAGCCGCCGCATGCATGACCGGGTTTTAATCTGTAAGAGGTCAACTTTCGATATTGGGCCTATTTCACATGGCTTGTTGTTCTTGCTTAAATATGGTTGAATAAAATATTGTGTGCCCAAAAATGACGATTTGTCCACCTAATTAATATGTGTTTGTTTGTGGCTTCTATCACTTTTTTAGACTTGGACGCTTTTTCTCCTGAGCAACGGAGGGATATGGCTCGCATCCAGTTTTCTGATAACTAATATGTCATGCATTTCTTTTCATGTGGTATTTCGTTTCGCAACACAGTTCTGCGTGTATGGGTCGTTGTGAACTGCTAATAAATGTTTCGATTCCAGCTTTTGCCTTCACGTTGGGATAAAATCTATTTCAGTGCCACCAGCATAGAAAAAGAACGCTGTATCGCAAACAGTTTATAGCGATGGCAGCGACAGCTGTACCCAGTCGTCAATAAACGCAGTCCGCGTTCGAAAATGGCATCACGTTTCGATATCCTGCGCAGTACTTTCTGCACCCCTTCTGGTCACAGTGTGTACAAATTTATAGGAATTCTGGTCCTATATTATTGCGGGGAACTACCAAATATTGGAAGTTCTTAAGCAGACCATCAAGACACACTCCAACATTTTCCAGATCTAGCAGTACAGTTCAAAACAGTATACATAATCACCAACCACCGTTTTCACCGTTAGGAACCGGATTCCCAACAAATTAGTTTCTGGTGTACATCTCTGGTTTGAAACTGATATCGAGTTCGAAAATAGTTAGCTTTCCGAATTTTCGCTGTTGTTTCCGACACGATATAGGGAAGTTAAGGAACAGAGAAGTTTTCGTTCGATTAAAAGGAGCGATCAAAAAACTGTACCACATCATTTTAGAAATGAAGCAAAGAGCGAACAAAAGGGAGCGGATGAACCATAAGATTTCAAAAAATTTACGATGTCTGCTTAGTCGCTCCCACAAAATAATTGTTGTCCTTCCCCCACCTCCAATTCTTTTATGGTTGCTAGGTCCACACATTTTATTCGGCTATTGCGAAGGAACATATTTTCGGGGTACCAATAAAAACCTTTATTCTTTACGATGAACAACAGCTGTACTCCAATTTATCGAAACGCTGTGCAGTACCTTTTCTCCTGTTCCAAATGCATCCCAATTAACCGATAGTTCTCTACTGGAACTTACTATAGGGACTTCAGAAAAGGTGAGTTCGACCACCCCGCAGAAACGAGCATCACGCAATATTACATACTTGTGTGGTACAGAGTCGTCTTCCTAGTGAACAGCTGTATGATAGCAAAGTTGCACCCTGCAGTTTATAAAAGAAGCCCGATCATGGTTCCAGGCTTCGTTAGACGGTGAAGGAGCAGGAGATTGCATCAAATCGAGATCCGATATAACTAACTACCCGCGCAATACATAGAATTGCAGAAGCATGCGGATTCAATCCGTCTAGCAGAATCGGCGGTGGTTCGCAATTATCTAACGGATCGTTAGCGCCCCACTCACTTGGACAACTGATCTGTCCAGTAAAAAGACGAAAGCGACAGAGCGAGACCCGCCTGGCGCTAGAGATTTGAAAAAAGTCGTTGGATTTCAATTCAATTTTAGGCATTTCTAGGCCCTGTGACAAGTGTCAAGTGTAGGTAATATACTCTTGTAATATTGAGTGACTTAAATAATGGGTAGATCTTCCCGCCCTCAACTTTTTTTTACGAGGAAGGTCACGCGGTGACCGTGGAGATTCTCAAAGCGACCTACACATGATTGTAGGGCGTTGTCTGGGAAGCACCGTTGAGGTTTCCGAATTTCCTGCGGACCTCTGGGTAGGTCGAAAATAGCAGTAAACTCACGGTCTGGTAACGCAAAACTGACGCAATAATAGAATACACTTGCCGTGCTCAGAAATAATCCTGCAAAAGGTTTGGAGCTTCAATGATTGCTAGAACTTGGTTTTGATAAATCCCTAACGCTGGTCATTAACCCATGCTTGTCCTGTTGGGGAAGTTCTCGTTAGATGCTATCCATGTGTGACCCCTCATGATGTTTTCTATTAGATTTGGAAGTGAGTCTCGTAATAACCTCATTGCGAACACTATCGACAACTATAACTTTGACCCATCACCAAGATTTGCTGATCGCCCTTCGGATTTCTATGGAGAACGCTTTTCTCGTGACCTTTAGTGATTCTACTAACTCTAAGCAAAATTGGAATTGTTTCATCCACCTTGCCTGTTATTGGTCTCGTTGCTGCCTAGTTTTGTATTGACCACTCTTCCCTACTCTAGGAGGGCTCCGTTACAGATATGTACATTCACGAGCGCAGAGTCGAAAAAAATCGCCAAGGTTCGTCTAGGGGAAGGGTATCTGGGATACTGGTCATGTATCGGGGGTCCGTTCTTTGTGCTACGGTAGATTAGAGTAGGCTACGATGTGTAATAAGTACGGTACGGGTAAGTGAAAGAGTAGAGACCGGTTAGCTGCACTCATCGCTTCGTCCCCATTCATCTAGGGATGTTATTGTGGTGATGACCACGAAATTAGAATACGTTTTTGGCTTTCAAAACTTTGAGTGCTATTTTCAGCTCATGATACCACCTCGGAAGCGAAGTGCGACCAGATGAAGAAAACAGTGGTGCGGGTAGTTTTCCTTCACAGTATCTACTCTGACTTATGTAATCCACTGCTACATCGAAATACATTGAAAAGAGATGCCAGATTTGTCATAGACAGCCCAAATAACCTCTTAACGAGGTTTGGATAAACGAATTTTCAGCGTTCAAAGAAGAGTCAAGAGTACGAGTGCCCGTATCTGCAATGCATCCCCCTTGCATCGACTTAGAGTGCAACACCGCCCGCGTCGCGAGGTCAAAAGTACGGTTTGTGACGAAAAATCCGTCGCAATACCGTCGCATGCCCATAACTCCTTCTGTTTGACGCTGTTTGAGAACCTGCTGGAACAGTTCGATTCGTCTGCTCGAGATCTACACAAATATATGTAAAGCTTTACCAGAACACCACATTTTCGCTGTGGGTGGCCTGAAAAATGACTGGAGCAGGCTCTTGCATTTAAAGCAGCTTATTTCCCAGGACGTGCATGTTTTCGGAGTATGGCGTACGTTGTCAGTGCTCTGTCATGCCTGGAATGCTCCTAGAGTGAGCCATGCACAATGTATATAGGATCGAACCTATCAATCGAGTGGGAGAAAGCATGTTCACTCCGCTTCTATCTTCCCTTACTGGAAAATGTAAAGCCTTCAAGACTATTTCGAACCGTTTGGAGGATTTGATCAGAAATTTCTAGCCGCCCTACTCGGGATTTGCTCTAAAGCTGTCCAGCTGGCCTTTGGAGTGCGCCGTGAACAGTGCAAGTAGAATCGAACCTTTCAATTGAGTGGGGCGACCGCTTGCAAATGGCTGTCGCGGCGTGTTCTGGGCGCAATAACTCTGTAAATTTCAAATCGCTTCGGCTGCAGCTCGTAAGTATTGTAGGCCGTTAATCGGTCTAGTAGCACACTAAAGGAGAAGAGTATAGCTCAGGAAGAGGCAATGTTACAGGGCTGTGAAAATACAGGTGAGGCTTGTGTGACGCTTTTTTTCGATTTCGGACGACCACTGCGGGAAGACTCGGCTAGCAAACGACCTTGAAATGCGTACGCAAACAAAGCGCTAAAGGTAATTCACGATTCCGTGCTCAGAACTCCTCAGCTTCATATACTGCCTTAGCCTCACTGCCAGTTTAAAGCGGCGGAAGATAGCGGTTAGAGTTTCTTGCCCTCTTACTCGCCCAGATTTGAGTGCTCGACACTCGCAGTGGTACAGTTCTGTTCAGCATGAAAAGCGCTACCGAATGGTAGGAATTTCGACCGATTTTGGAAATGTCGATTTTTTTGACAGATTCGCATCGAGGACGAGGCCGCTCTTGATGTCTTCGAATTAGGCTACGAGTTTGATACAGTTCGATAGAGCTTTTTATGTTGAATTAAACGGTGTTATTGAGAATAGGGAAAACTGTAATATGGGCGAGTAAGAGCAAGGAGAACATCAACCGTTGTGCTGAATTGCGCACGCGGGAGTGTTCTCTGTCATGTTTGAACCTTTCCGGTTGCAGCTTGTAAGTTTTGTAGGCAGTAAAATGTTCTAGCAGCGCGCTAAAACAGCTGAGAGATGTGGTAGAGGAGGATCCACACAAAGGTACCAGGGAGATAGCGAAGGTTCTTGGCGTCAGTCACAACACAGCTGCCCGGCATCTGAAGGAAATTGGAAAGACCAAAAAGCTGGAAAGATGGGTGCCTCACGAGCTGCCTGAGGAGCAAAGAAACCGACGATATGAGATCTCGCCCGCACTGCTTCTACGGAACGAAACGGACCCATTCCTTGACCGCATCGTAACCTGTGACGAGAAATGGATAACGTACGACAACAGGCGACGATCGGCACAGTGGGTGGACAGCGATGAGAGCCCCAAGGTATTTGCGAAGCCGGAATTGCACCAAAAGAAAGTAATGGTGACAGTATGGTGGCGTTCGCTGGGAATTATTCACCACAGCTTCCTCCCTCCCGGTGAATCCATCACGGCAGAGAAGTACTGCATTGAAATTGAAGAAATGATGAAAAAGATGAAGGATATCCGGCCGGCCTTGGTAAACCGAAGGCGAGTTCTCCTTCTGCACGACAATGCTCGCCCCCATGTAGCACGAATGACGTTGCAGAAATTGAATGAGCTGAGCATTGAAACTCTACCACATCCTCCATTTTCTCCCGACCTCTCCCCAACAGACTACCATTTCTCCAAGCATCTTGGCGACTTCTTGGTAGGGAAAATATTCAAATACCAACAGGATGCCGAAAGTGCCTTCGAAGATTTCGTCAGTTCCAGAAATTCTGATTTTTATGCTACTGGGATAAAAAAGATTGTGTCAAGTTGGCAAAGATGTGCAGAATCAGAAGGTTTTTATTTCGATTAATAAACTTGCCTACAAGCCGAGATATTAACTGTTTAAATTTACAGTGGTTCAGTGCCATTTATTTCGCTACAACCTAATAGCAGACGGGTGCTTGCATCAGCTGCGAGCCAATCGCTTGCTCGCGGACCGCCCGAACATGATTTACGGGGGGTCGTGACCTTTGACCACGACACTCCCGGCACAACAAGAAGTAAAACAAACATAATACATCAATTTAATTCTAGATCGGATTGAAGGGCCCTTTCCATAAAGCATATACGTGAAATTGACCTGACGAGCGTAGACGAGCGACACTGTCCGACGGGAAACGGATCCGATATTTGAGGGATGGATGATCCTGTGGTAGAGCATAGGCGAGAGTCTGCGTCCGGGCGTATGAGTAGAATAATTTCATGTGATTCATGGTCGCCACTTTTGACGAATAAATGCATACGAGAAAGACAAAGATGAAGATGAATAGTAGTAGTAGCTAACGAAGTGATGATGGTCAAAATTTATTTTTCATAGGGTTTGGACCCATTCGTCCCGGGCACAAAAGGGCATTATGTGGCTGACGAC
The DNA here is from genome assembly GCA_947359475.1 of Heligmosomoides polygyrus bakeri. Lineage (NCBI taxonomy): Eukaryota > Metazoa > Nematoda > Chromadorea > Rhabditida > Heligmosomidae > Heligmosomoides > Heligmosomoides polygyrus. The sequence continues at coordinate 55,944,854 of OX375870.1, read as the reverse complement.
AGACATTACACGTCACCATGCATTCTTCTCCATGTGCCGGCTTCAGGCACTGCCCGCAGAGTCTCATCTTCGAGACTTGGAACGTACGGGCATACGTACCGGAAGACCGCGGACAGCGTCCGCAGGGATGGGAGTCGAGGTTTGTCCTCCAGCGTACAGAATATGCAGGCTGACTTCGGTCTCGTTCGCTCTATAAGAGCAGAGATCGCTGGTTGTAGCGTGCTCAATTATTGCAGAGCATCCGGCATAGACGACAGCCTCTTTGGAGACTTGTCGATATTATCCAGACGAGTGACGCTGACAGAGACGAAATCGACGAGCTTCAGGCAGATATGGCCGCTCTTCCTACCGATCGTTTTGAGGAGCTTCGTGTGCAGGAGATCAGCATCATGGAGAGGCTCGTAGTTGGACATTTTGAATGCTCCTAAGCTATCGGCGGCTTTTATAAGGGATTGGCTTTTACAATCGTCCGTGTAATGGTGGACCGCCCACACTCCTCTGACTCCGCCCACTTAGAGTGAATAGGTGATAAAGGGTTCATGTTTGTTTACATATAACTTGAACAAAGTTTAAATATGTTGTCCCATAATTCAATAGTGATTGAATCAATGGTTTATGTGAGCACTAATAGTGTGCCGACGGTAGTGATAATTGTCAAAGTGACCCTCGCACTGCTCGAGGCGCATTTCACAGCGCAGTGCACGATGGGCGGGATTGGCCTTATTATCACTACAACGATCAACGGCCCAAATAGGTGGGTTACACCCATTGACGTTCCTAACGCGACCACTGCTATGGTCGTGACTCGCCAATTTTCTTTGACAGTATTTATTATTGGCATTATATTGGGTAGCTTTATATCATTTAACCAATGCATAGGTTGTGATACATATGATTGCTTTTCATGGGAAACGCTATCGCTTTTTCTTTCCTCGTGGAATAAGAGTGTGCATTTCAAGTGGAATATTTCGATTGGCCACCGCAAATAGCTTCGCATGTGTTATGTACGACAGCGTCGTTAGAGTCAAGGTTCACTACATTAGTTATAGATTGCGGATTACTGTACAAGACCAGTACTTTCGCAAGTGTTTCCTTTCGTGCGGTGCATTCATTCCATTGACTGCTCACTCTGCAGAAATGTTTCTACCGTTTCTACCAGCCATTAATCCCAAGTTCTTTTTCATAGTTCGTTTCTCTGCACTGTTTGTCAATGTCTTTTGCAAGTCCTTATTCTTTTCTGGATTAGGTTATGGGTTTGAATTGGCTAAGAGTAGCCACTGGTTATAGTTAATATTTTTTAATACAAACAATTTTTCCTTTCGTTTCTTTCAAATATAAAGATTACTCTAAAAAAAATCTCATCCTCCGTATCGATTTCTTTCGCATGCAAGACGTCTTCTCGGAAAAGATTTTATGAATGCTTCATGCTGTTTTTGCCTGGAAGAAGTTCGAAGCCAAAGATCATGCACTCATCTCGGCAAAGATTAGGTTTCCAACTCATCCAGTTTAAACGAATTCCAAAGAGTGCCAAAGTGAATCCCACTGAAGCAAACCGAACCCATCGTTGTTCCACGAGCACTGACAAGGGAAGGGTCTGAAGCGTATGTCTGAACGGCGGGAGCGAGTCATATAGGGAGAATCCTCATCCCTCAATTGGTTTGAAAATGTGTTTGTTTTTTGCCAAGTCGTTAAACCCAATGAGTAGGGGGTCACAATGGGATACGGCGCAGCACGCGTTTGGGGTCTTGTACGCCCGCGATGCTTCTGCAGCCAGTGGCTCGGAGCGCAGGTGTGTAAAGCTGGAAGTGGTGGAAGAAGAAGAGGAAGATTAGGATCCGCAAGATGAACTGATGGACGTGGAGAGGCAAGCAAGCAGTGGGCATATGATAACGTTTTCGGAACTCTTGTTTCGGAGGAAAGGGTACGTCTTCAGTTGGATTTCGGTTGCGTGCTCATAACCATGGAGGAAGACACCGCGATTCACAACACAGGCACTTTGTGCCTGTGTATCACTGGTGCTCAACATTTGTCACCCGTTGAATACCACAGTGTACAGCTGGAAAATGCGCAGAAAACGTCTGAAAATGGTATAGACGTCAGAATCCCCCAAATCTCAACCAATCAGTTGAAATGCAAAAATGCAGCAGCGCAGAAGAACCAAACCCTTGACCTCCCTCGCACGAGTCAACACATGCACACATGCGCTGTGTTGGTATGTGAAAGTGACATTGGAGCCAGAAAAACTCTAGAGGCCTTTTGGACTCGAGAACGTAACCCAACGATGAACAATCGAAACGAGTGCATTTCGATCATCAGTGATTTTTTGCCGTTCATTCCGTTGTGTGGAACATGAGACCAAGACCAAGTACATCTATAGCTTAACATCACTATAGATTTGTACTTGGTAGGTCTCATTTGCTCGAAAACCTAGCTGGTATACGCCGCCTTATCGAAGCCATCCCTTGGCTTTAGTCCCCCTCCTCGTGAGTGACAACGTGACCCACAGATTAAGCGAATTTTATATAATAAGACGGTGAATAGCCTTCTCATTGCCTTTAGGTTAACAAACCGGTCAGTAATAAATAACGGTCAGTAAAAGTAAAATAACTAATAAATAATAATAATTATTATAAAATGACGTCCTTCCCCTATAGCCACTTAATGCCATTTAAGGTTTTGTTGTATAAACATATACGGCTATGTATTTCCTATTCAACTAGGTTTTGAACAGTTTGTTAGTTTTCATTGGCGATGACTTCTTAAAGATTCTTCTAACTGATGTGCTCTCGTAATTCACTCTAAACTGAGGAACTTGTCTGCCTGTGCATTATCCGATGTTATCTAAAACGGATATCCGATATCCGATACGAAGAAAATTTGTTTATCTGAATCACCCGAAAACCCTCTCAATCAAAAGTAACCCTCATCTGAATCATTGGAAAGGTGGCGATGTCCGTTCCTCCACGTGGTACCGTTGGAAACTGCTGTTTCTGCGAGCCGAGCAAAACACGGACCATACAGGCGACAGGCCGAACATTCTGTGTCACATATGTATGGTTGATGACGTTTCAGAGCTCTCGAGAGAATGCTACGACGTCCGCGGAAGCGACGCGCACTCGGAAAGCCCGGTGAGCGTGATAAGTATGCGAGGGCCCCTGGTGCGAAAACGGCATCGAGGGGAAAGTGAGCTAGTCCGAAAGTTCCGCAATGTAGGAAACACCCGTGTAGCAACGTCCAGGGACCACCAGTTGTGTCGGTGTGATCGTCTCCGAGCGTTTCCGTGACGCGATTGCAAGCGTAGAGCGTTTCGATGACCGCTTGATGAAGATTGTTGTCGCCGTAGAAGAGCGACGATGTCATTTCTTTTCCCCGTATGCTCCGCAGACGGGTTATTCGAGCAAACCATTTACGAGTTCCGGTCCCTGCTTGATGAGAAGACAGCGGAAGTACCGTAACAAGATATGGCTATTGTGGCAGGTGATCTTAATGATCACGCCGGAGCAACGAAAGACAGTTACAGATGTCATGGTGGTTTTGCGTATGGGTCACGCAACGGCGATGGTGATATACTTGAGTATGCAGACTCACACGCCCTCACCATCATGAATACCAAATTTCAAAAGCGTAACTCCCACCTCGTCTCGTTTTATAGTGGAAATGCCAAAACGGAGATTGACTATGTCCTTGTTAGGCGTCGCGACCAAGGTCTTCTCACGGATGCAAAGACCGTGCCGTATGAGGCGGAAGCCATGCAACATCGTCCGCTGATCTGGTCGCTGAAGATCACATCTCCAAGGTGTAAACGTGTCGAGCGGTGTGGGTCGGCTAGAATCAAATGGCGGCGATTGAAAGAGAAAGACGCAGCTGTTGTTTCCCGAATTCGGTTGCCGACAAGAATGCCACCGAAGAGATAATTCGGGCAGCACGCTCCGAATTCGGCACAACGAAGCCTGGTCAATGCCAGGTCGAAAAGCAGGCATGGCAGTGGACTAACGATGTCAGAGAAAAGGTCCGAGAAAAGAAACGACTGTATCACGTATTTATCGGTAACAAAACAGTCTGTAGTTGGCGGAATTATCGAGAAGCGAGAAAAGCGGCAAAGAAGGCAGTGGCCGTTGCTAAAGCCGCATACTCGTTGATGTGAGCAAAAAACTGGAAACGCGCTATGGTGAGCGTGATCTTTACCGACTCGCCAAAGCTCGCTGTCGCCAAGAAGCGGACATGGAAAAGTTCTTTGGCATTAACGACGAGAACGGTCATCTTCTGATGGATCGTAAGAGGGCTGTGAAGCGATGGCGCGAATACTTCATGGGAGATCTCGAATGTGGAATTTGAACATCCTGCTGTTCCTTTTCCATCCCCTGTACACGGTCCCGTCCAAGAGATCACAGTGAGCGAAACTGAAGCAGCAGTGAGAATGATGAAGTAAGGCCAAGCCACTGGTCCCGATGACCTGCCGGCCGAACTGTGGACGTCAAAGTGTTGGTGCCTTGCCGACTAGATGACAGAGCTTTTCAATCAGGTTGTTGCTGAAAAGAAAGTGCCTGAAAGTCGGCAGCAAAGCACGACTATTCCGATTTGGAAGAAGAAGGGCAGCCCTGCGAACTGCTCTAGCTACCGTCTGATTCGCCTACTTTCGCACACCATGAAAATCGTTGAGCGAATTGTCGATAAACATATCCGGGATGTCGTCCAGCTTTCCAATAATCAGTGTGGTTTCGTTGCCGGCTCTGGTACGGTTGATGCCATACATGCCGATCGCCTTTTGTTAGAGAAGTACCGCGAGAAACAGAGACCGGTACATTTGGTCTCTCTGGACTCGGAGCAGGCCTTCGACCGCGTTCCGCGAGAAGTTATATGGTACGCGTTGCGACGACACCATGCTCCTGAAGAGCTTATTGAGTGGATGCGCATCCTCTACTCGTGCCCAATAAGCCGAGTGCGAGCACCAGCGGGCACCTCGATGGAGTTTTCAATCTCTGTCGAAGTGTACCAAAGGTCTGCGCTCTCCCCACTGCTCTTCGTGGTCGTCATGGATACAATTACACGAGATCTATAAGAGGCAGCTGCTTGGATGTCTCTGTATGCAGATGACGTGATGACTGCATGTGAAGACAAAGTCGAACACGAACGGCAGGCACAGGCATGGTGCGATCGCCTGGCATTTTTCGGACTCAAGCTAAACGTCAAAACGGCGGAATACTTGACGACAGACGTGGTGGCGATGTCCGTTCCTCCACGTGGTGCCACTGGAAACTGCTCGCTCTGCGAGCTAAGCTAATCACGGACATTCGAATGCAGGCGACAGGCCCTTGTGACAGGCCGGCCTACGAAGACCCATGTCACATCACATGGTGTATGATAAGTCAAGTTTCTCGAGATAGTGCTACGGCGTCCGCGGGAGCCGACGCGCACTCGCAGAGCCCGGCGAGTGTGAGAAGTATGCGAGGGTCCCTGATGCGAGGACGGCATCGGGGGGCAACTGAGCTAGTCCGAAAGTCCCGTAACGTAAGCAGGACCCGCGTGGCTACGCTGAATGTGGGTACGTTGACGGGCGAGTTGGTTGAAGCACTGGAGCGTAGAAGAGTTGATTTCTGTGCGGTGCAGGAGACGAGGTGGTCCTGCCGCAAGTCAAGGGACATAGGACGTGGCTTCAAGGCCGTTCTATGTGGAAGTCCCAGGACCACCAGTGGTGTCGGAATAATCGTCTCCGAACGATTTCGTGACTCGATTGTAAGCGTTGAGCGCTTTGACGATCGATTGATGAAGATCGTTGTCGCCGCTAAGGAGCGACTCTATCACTTCTTCTCTGCGTATGCTCCGCAGACTGGCTGCTCCGATCAAGCCAAGGATGAGTTTTGGAGCCTACTTGATGAGAAGACAGCAGAGGTACCGTCGAAAGATGTCATCATAGTCGCTGGTGACCTTAATGGGCACGTAGGTGCTGCGAAGGACGGGTACAGCTGTCATGGTGGTTTCGGATACGGATCTCGTAACCCCGATGGTGAGCGTATTCTTGAGTATGCGGAATCGCAAAGCCTCACCATTGTGAACACCGTTTTCCGAAAACGCGACTCCCACCTCATCTCATATTATAGTGGGAGCTCCAAGTCTCAGATAGACTTTGTGCTTGTGAAGGATCGTGACCGAAATCTCGTCACAGACGCGAAGATCGTGCCGTATGAAACGGTCGCCCCACAGCATCGTCCGCTGATCTGTACTTTGAAGATCGCCTCTCCGAGGCTGAAGCAGGTCGAGCGATGCGGTGCTGCAGGAATCAAGTGGTGGCGAATGAAAGAAAAGGAAGCAGCTGTGATTTCTCGCGTGCGGTTACCGACAGTTACGACTGTCGATGAAACTTGGAAGAAAGCAACCGACGCGATACGCCAAGCTGCAAGGTTGGAACTCGGCACTACGAAGCCTGGACGACGCAAAGTCGACAAGCAGGCATGGCTGTGGACAGACGATGTGAAAGCGAAAGTTCGAGAGAAGAAGTCGCTGTATCATGTGTTTCTCGGCGACAGAACAGCCGACAACTGGCAGGAGTATCAGAAGGCGAAGAAGGCTGCAAAGAAAGCCGTGGCTGTTGCGAAAGCCACTCATTATGGTGATGTCTACCGAAAGCTCGAATCGCGCGATGGTGAGCGGTATTTGTACCGACTTGCTAAGACCCGCCATCGCCAAACCGAGGATATTGAAAAGTTCGTTGGCATCAATGATGAGAGCGGCCATCTTCTGACAGACCGCAAAAAGGCGCTGAAGCGATGGCGTGATTACTTTGAGGAAACTTCCACTATGGAATTTCCTCATCCGGCCATCCCTTCTGTGGCTTCTGTTCACGGTCCCGTTCGCAAGATCACCGTGGAGGAAACAGAAGCGGCTCTAAAGAAGATGAAGCCCGGTAAGGCGACAGGGCCGGATGATCTGGCAGCCGATGTTTGGAAGTCGAAGCTCTGGTATCCTGCTGAGTGGTTGGCTGAGTTCTTCAACCAGGTAATAAAGGAGAAGAAAGTACCGGAGTGTTGGCACAACAGTACGACGATTCCGATTTGGAAGAAGAAGGGCAGTCCTGCGGACTGCTTCAATTACCGTCCGATTCGCTTGCTTTCGCACAGCATGAAGATCTTCGAGCGAATCCTCGATAGACGAATCCGTGAAATCGTCAAGCTCTCCGACAACCAGTGCGGCTTTGTGTCTGGTTGTGGGACCATAGATGCTATACACGCCGCTCGCCTCCTGGTGGAGAAGCATCGCGAGAGACAGAAGCCGGTGCATATAGCATTTCTCGACTTGGAGAAGGCCTTCGACCGCGTACCGCGTGAGCTTATATGGTACGCCTTGCGACGACACAACGTACCTGAGGAACTTATAGAGTGGGTGCGGATGCTCTACTCTTGCCCAAAGAGTAGAGTGCAAGCTGCAGCTGGAACCTCAATGGAGTTTCCCATCTCTGTTGGGGTGCACCAGGGTTCTGCGCTTTCTCCACTCCTCTTTGTTGTCGTCATGGATGCCATTACGCGAGATCTTCAGCAGCCTGTTCCATGGACGCTCCTTTATGCTGATGACGTGATGCTCGCTTGCGAAGAGAAAGACGATCTCGAGCGGCAGGTGCAAGCTTGGTGCGACCGTCTGGCGAGGTTCGGACTCAAATTGAACGTCAAGAAGACCGAGTACCTAACGACTGACGTGAACGAGTCCGGCTCCATTAAGATTAACGGTATTGAACTTGCACGCACTTCGGTGTTTAAATACCTGGGATCAGCAATGGCGTCTGACGGCGGTCTGATGGTTGAAGTGAACTCACGCGTGGGTGCAGCTTGGTCCAAGTGGCGTTCGCTGACTGGCGTGCTCTGCGATAGGAGGATACCAGAGCACCTGAAGTCGAAGATTTACAGAGCCGTCGTGCGCCCGGTAGCGATGTACGGCGCTGAGTGTTGGCCTGTGACTAAGGAAGTTGAAACACGCCTCAGCGTCATGGAGACGAAGATGCTGCGCTGGACGGCTGGAGTCACGCGCATGGACCGCATCAGAAATGATGCTATTCGGCAGAAGTTCGGTGTCGCGCCGATAGCGGACAAGATGCGCGAAGCTCGCTTGCGATGGTACGGCCACGTTCTGCGTGGGAAAGAAGACAGCGTCCGCAAGATTGGCCTTGAGTTGGAAGTATCTGGAAAGCGGCCTAGAGGACGCCCGAAGCAGCGTTGGTCCGATACGTTACACACGGACATGAAAGTAGCTGGTGTCCACCCTGATCAAGCGCAGAATCGGGAAAGGTGGCGTCGTAACACCAGAAGAGCGGACCCCGCGACGATGCGGGACAAACGCTGAAGAATAAGAAGAAGAAGACTTGACGACAGACGTGGATGATCACGGATCTATGAGGATCAATGGTACTGAGCTCTCGCGAGTTACATCCATCAAGTGTCTTGGATCAACAGTCACGTCCAAGGGCAACCTAAAGTTGGAGGTGAATGCGTGCGTGAGCGCAGCCTGGTCAAAATGGCGCTCGTTGACTGGGGTGCTCTGCGACAAGACAATATCTCTGAGCACCTCAAATCAAAGGTTCATGGAACAGTTGTCTGCTCAGTGACGACGTACGGTGCTGAGTGCTGGCCCATTAAGGAAATTGAGAGCCTCCTCAGTGTATCGAAACGAAAATGCTACCGTGGACGGTCGCAGTTAAGCGTCTGGACCGCGTTCGCAATGATACTATACGTCAAAGGTTCGGTGTTGCTCCGATAGCCAACAAATTGCGCGAAGCCCGTCTATGGTGGCCACGACCTTCGCGCGAACGAGTAAGATTCGCCTAAATCTTGACCTCCCTGGAAAACGGCCGCCAGAAGCAGCGTTGGCTGGATACGTTTCATATGGACTTAAAGGCAGCTGGTATCCATCCCGGTCAAGCGTTTGATCGGGAGAACTGGCTTCACCACACCAGAAGAGCGGACCCCGTCACCATGCGGAAGAAACGCTATCGAAAATGATCTGAATCGTTCGAAAATCCGGGGTTTTTAAAATTAACCTTATCTGAATCATTCGCTTACCCCGGGTTTGAAAAAAATGGCCCACTCGAATTATACAATTATTCGAAAAATCGGCGTCGAATCTGATGTATAATTCCTACGAAATGCGCATGGAACGCAGTCCTAAGATGTACCGGCTGTCGCGTGCACCTGGTTCCAAGTTCATGGTCCGGATTTCCCACCCAGACCAAGCTTTTCATCCCTTCGGAGTCGGTGAATTGCTACCACACCTATCAGAGAAGGGTACAAATATATCACTGACTTGTTCGTCGGCTGGTCACTGCATGTACAGGCCAAGCACGCGTCCAAATTGCCTCCACGAAATCTCGCAAAAGCAGAATGCGTGGCACATCCCAAAACGGATTGATTATTTACTCCGCTATTTATCATTTATCCTCTATTTCCACGCAACGCATGCTTTGCAGGTGATCAGTGGCGACTGGGGACCTAATGGTCATTTAATAATAAAAACCATTGGATCTATTACGTTCTATGTGCATTTAGTTATCAATTCCATAGATTTGGTATGGAGTAAAAACATTTTTATTTTTATTACAAAAGTATGGAGAAATGATGAGAAATTAAACCAGGAAATCATCGCCTCCAATAAGGTCCTCCTAACACAGTAGTATCTTTCACGTACAAAAAAGGATGTCTTCAAGCAAACGAATTACAGCAAGAAATGATGTGGAGAGATATAAAAATGCACAACGCAATCCCAGCACTACAATTCCGAAGTAAATAGAATCCCAACACCTTCAAAGTCCTCCTCAGGTTCAGCTTCCATGCGGCGACTCTTCTCCAGTACTGGCAACGGTCGAAAACATACCGGTTTCCTGTATTGTTCGCTTGCGTTTGGCTGAAAAAAAGATTCTCGAAGTTGTGCAAACTCATGCAGGGAGAAGAGCAATGCGAATAAGAAGACGATGTGGACGATATCGGTCTGGCCCAGCTTTGCCACACATGCCTTTCTAGCTCAGTTGTTCGACTTCACACGGAGGCATTCTCTGGAAGGCGCTCCGAAACATAAAAAAAAAAGATCCTACCGCGATCACTCCGCTTAAGAGCCTTCGTACCATTTCCTTTTTATGTTTGTCCTGGATCACTCCATCACCGGACACCATGATTCGGACCTAAATAATGCAACTAGTTAAGAAGCGAATAGTTCTCTGGACATCAGTGAATCCTACTCAATATGTTAATAACGGGAAAATCTACTTTTCACTTCTAAGATAGTTCCTGACTGGAAGAATTAAACTAAGACTTTTACCTTACTGTCGAAATCCTCTACAATATCTGCAGTTACGTCTGGAACCTGCAGAAGAATTTGCGGGAACGAATCCGAAAAACGACGCTGCAGTAAGCAGTAATGAACAACACATATATGTAGGCGATATTTGATACGTACGATAGTACAAAGTACAGCATCTGTCTATCTCACCAGCGTAAAGTACACATGAAAAACTAGATCAAGCAGGGGCGCACCGGCGACCTCATCACCTCCGTGCACTTGAAGAGATCTTATTGTAGAGATCAACATAAACACTCCAACTTCATCGTCGTAGCAACTTACTAACTGAAAAAGGCACAACAACAAATGATACCAAAACCAGGTGGAAATAAATGCTACTTCATTAAGACAAACCTTCTCCGCAAAAACTTTGCAAATTCCAATAGACTTCAAGACCATCTGGGAGTCGCGGAAGGACAACCCTTCGAATAGAGTCATGATCACCGAGGAAAGCCCAATCTTGTTGCTGTACAACCAATCGCCCAACGGTGTCGATTCTGATGCCCTCCTGTCGTCAGCTTAAAGTGATCACATATATACAAATCCATGAATAAATCTACCTCCTCTTTGCAGAAATAATTAACATTCAACTGTAACTTCCCGTTAGCCAGCATGGAATACTGTTCGAATTTCTAATTTTATGGCGGCTAATCCTGCACTTCTAGTGAACTGTTTGAAAGAAGTGGATAAGATGTCCACATGGCATGCCTTATTAATGACAAAAAACTATTATACATACAGTAGCGATCAAGAGTATACGTTCTCGTCCTCTTTATGAAAATCACAAAATTCAGAATAAAAGAATTCCAAGATTCTAAAATTCTAGATAAACGAATGAGGAATATTCTTTGATAAGATGCAAATAAAAATTCCTGTTTTTAAAAAGCTATTTAATCACAAGAAAAATATTAACCTTCGTGCCCTACCGCTACATATTTGAGAGCATTGATTCGACAATACTGACTTTTTGCTTATGGGCAAAAGAGACGAAGAGATTATTGGGAAATGGAACATAAGAACGATCGTTACTTCAGAAGCCAATTACACTGACTGCAGATCACATCGTGTCAAATCTGTGTCGATAAATTTGAGATCGCAAACAAGGCGTTCAGCCGGCTTAACCTAGCCGCTTTTGTGACTACTGGTGTAAACAGATGGTTTTTTTCTCTTCTAACATTTGGAACCAGATATCGTGCAGCATGCGTTGGAATTCAGAAAAGGTGTTCCTGATGTTGTTCAACGTGCTTCGGAATTGAGAAGACGTGTCACGTACGTATCACAGTATGCCAGTTGGAATTCAGAATAGGTGTTCCGGAAGTCGTTCAACGTGTGGCGGGGTTCGCAATACGTGTCCTTCGAAACTTCGCCATCTATTCCACCTGTGTCACCTGTCGTCCCGTTGATCATCGACTTGCTCGAGTGGGCGTCAGCAGCGTCTCCATTCGTCCCTGTCACGTGCTAGATTGTTCCAATGGATCCTCCTCGTTCGAGGGACGCGAAGAGCGTCACATCGTTCGTTCAGGGCTTTCACGAAGAAGTCCGACCAACGCGATAGTCGGCGTTCTGCTGTTGCCTTGACATCCCACGGAATACAGTCAGTGACGGTTCTTGTCCCTACATTATCTTGAAACCGGATAGCGTAACAGTGCAAACCACTGGGGAACAATGTGCAACGCAGCCCAAGGAATTCATGGTGGAAGCTGTTTAGTGATTACAAATTTGGAGAGCGCTCCTATCCTTGGTCGAGCAATAGTGAGCACTATAGTCATGTGGTTTCCTCATGACACTCCTGGGAGTCGTTTAGTAATTGTCAAAATACTGACCAAAGCCTTTGAAGTGAAAAGTGAACAGTCCATTAAAATTTCACTCCTTCTCAAGAGTTGATAACGACGTTTATGCCGAAACATCAGGTGCAATCAGGTTACACATGTCTTAAGCCCTGTCTATGGTTAATTGGCGATGTCCGTTCCTCTGCGAGGTGCCATTAGAAACTGCTTGCTCTTGCGAGCTGAGCCGAGAACGAAAAATCAAAAATGCAGATGACAAGCCTTAGTGTCAGGTCGCATACAAACATGCTTTTCACATCATAAGGTTAATGACGTTTCAGACATCTGGAACAAATGCAACGGTGTCCACTGGACGCGCATTCGCAATGCCCGGCAACTATGCGAGGGCACCCAGTACTTGACGACATCGGGGGAACTGAGCTAGTCCGAATGTCTCGCAACGTAAGAAAGACCCGCGTAGCAATGTTGACGGGCGCCTCGTGCGAGTTGGTAGAAGCACTAAAGCGAAGAAGCATAGATTTATGATTTCTGTTGAAGGTGGTCCTGCTGCAAGTCGAGAGACATTGGCTGCGACTTTAAGGCTGTTCTATGCGGCAGTCCCAGGACCACCAGTGGTGTTGGAAACGGACGTCGTAAGATGCGCAACTTTCGCACAAGCTCACAACCATACTTTCGGGCATGACAGCCTATGTTATTTTAATAATGAAAGTGATGTGCAGATAAAGGATAATCAAGGAGAGTGATAAAGATCGGGCCAGTAATTCTCTCTGTAGAAGGCCGTCCTACACGTCCGTACGTCCTATATATCGTGATAGCGACACAAACACACTTGTTCTGTTCATTACTTTCAATGGAATATTTTCTTTATTTTCATACCATATAAGTCTGGTACCAACTCACTGTCCTGAACTTGATTGACTTACGTTCAACCAGAACTTTAAACCTTGTGCATGCGAGAGCTGCCGCCTCCTCTAACAGCGCTTCTCGCACTACACCTCCTTCTTAAGAAGATGCCAATCCATAATGAGGTCCAATGGCTATTTGACAAAGCGCTTAGGTTATGTTTCGGCTGTCATTCGTTGTCTCTTTTTTAAGAAAAAAGGGAGAGACATAGTCGTTCTTCCAATATTTCGTTAAATAATATATGTAATTACTATGCTGGAGTTTCGCACCCTCATTGACACACCAGCAGCGTCCCATTCGTCCTTGTCGCATGCCAAACTGTTCCGATGGATCCTCCTCGCTCGAAGGACGAGAAATGCATCAGGTCTTTCGTTCAGAACTTCCACGATGGAACCAACGCGTTGGTGGACGTCCAAGGGTGATTTCGACACCAAATGGAATCCAATCGACGACGGCTGTTTTCCAGCGGGTGCTCAGCGTGGCCGGCCCACCTACTCCTCGACAACTTGGCCCACGCGAGTGCATTTGAATTTCAAACGTGGACGGAGCTCAGAACTCCTAAGGCTTTTTCTTTACTTGCGTCAATCGTCTCATTACGAGCATCGCTAACTTAGTTCCTCGCTGAGCGACGCTGATCGCTCATCCTGTGCTCACCCTGTCTTGCTCTGGGCCAAGTCTCTGAGGCGCACGATAGCGCAGGAAGAACAGTGGAGTCTACACGGGGCTAGACCTCCGTCTTCTTCACGACTTTCTCGACGCTCTTAAAAGCTTCTCAAGCCGACCGCTTCCTCCTGCCCAGCTCCGACACCAAGTTTTTGGTCATGCTGACTTCTCGACATATTGGGTTGTTCGATAATTAATTTCGTTTTTTCTCATAGATGGCGTGAACTGTAAATTTTTATGTAGTAGTGATTGCGTGGCTTACATTACCATATAAAATTTTAAAGTTTACACTTTAGACCGTCCTCTATCAAAGCGTCATTATTAAAAACAAATTAATAAAAAATAAAGTTGAAAATGGAGAATCAAAGAGAGCATTATCGGTATATTTTACTGTTTACTTCCGAAAGGGCAAAATTGCGGTACAAGCTCAGAAGAAACTATGCGAAGTTTTTAGGGAGTTTGAGTTTTTGGTGTCAGCTTTCGTTTGCTCGCTTTCGCTCCGGGAATTTTTAATGTGCAAGGTGCACCACATACTGGTCACTATGCACCACTACTGATGACGATAAAATAATGGCGTTAATCGAAACTAACTGGCGTATGCCAACTCGAGAGATGGTACATAGGAAAGCTTGTCGTATTGAATTCAACTGTTCACATGTACGTACATCAGCTGGGTTAGGTAAACAAGCTGGATGTCATGGTTTCTCACGATTTAGAGAAAATCCACCTCACAAAAGGCATTCACATATGCGTGGGTATAGTCTACTTTGGGCTGTTAAGAAACTAAACTATGGATTCCAATGTCTACTATCGTCAACTGTCGAAATTGAACGAAGAAATCAAGAAAAACGTCGTGAATTGGCCAAGCACAAAGGCGTTATGTTCCGTTAGGATAACACGGACCCCACACATCTTTGATAAGCCGTCAAAAATTAACAGCGCTCAACTCGGAACTGATGCTACATCCACCCTATTGCTCTTAGCATCATCTGACTGCCATCTGCTTCGCTCCTTCAAAAACCATTTGAATGGTAAAACTTTTGATTCCGATCAAGCAGATAGAACTGAGTTACACCGGTTCTTCGCTCCTATTATGGTGTCCAGAAAGTATCTGCAGAAATACAACAATTCTTTCAAAATAACACAGTTTTTTACCAACATTCTATTAATCAAACAAATAATTTCCATCAACATTAACTCCCTCCTCCAACGTTCCACAAGACTTCGAATTCCTCTGGCGTAGAAATCCGGCGACTTGGAGGCGAAAAAAGCTCGGAGGTCATCTTCGAGGTGGTCACGATCCTCATAACGCTTCCCTTCCAGATGATGCTGAAGTGATCGTAAAAGGTGGCAGTCACTTCGGGCCAGATCTGGGCTCGATGGGTGCGGCAGGACTTCCCATCCGAGTTCCAGAATTTTCTGAGAACTCGTCTTCGCGATGTGTGGGGGCGCGTTTTCGTACACCAAGCGAACTTTTCGAGCCTGGGCTACTCCTTGCGCATCTTGTCGGGCAGTCCCTGCAGTTGGGTAGCGTAGACCTCGGCAGTGACCGTCGTGCTGTCAGGCAGCAGCTCGGAATTATAGATCCCATAAACTCCCCACCAGACACTCAGCATGACTTTCCTAGCATGAATTTCACCTTTTACGAACGATTTCGGCACTTCATCGTGTTAGCACCACGCACGTTTACGAGCGCGGTTGACGAAGAGGACCCATTTTTCGTCTCCTGTGACGAAGGTGTCCAGCTACAATACCGCCCGCGTCGCGCGGTCAAAAAGACGGTTTGCGACGGAAAAATCCGTCGCAAACCGTCGCATGCTCATAACTCCTTTAATTTTGAGTTGTTTCAGAAACTATTGGCACCATTCGATTCGTCTCCTCGAGATCTACAAAACCATGTATGAAACTTTACCAGACCACCGCGTTTTCGCCGTGGGTGGCCTAAAAAAATAACTGCAGCAGGCTTTTGCGATTGGAGCACCTTATTTTCCAGGACGTGCACGTGACATGCAGTGTTTTCGGAGTATCTCAAACATGGCGTGCGTTGTCAGTGCTCTGTCATGCCTGGAATGTTCCGAGAGTGCGCCGTGCACAATGCATATGAGATCGAACCTATCAATCGAATGGGCGGAAGCATGCCCACTGGGTTTCTTTCTTCGCTTGATGGAAAATGTAAAGCTTTCAAGACTATCTTGCACCGTTTGGAGAACTTTATGAGAAATTTCCAGCCGTCCTACTTAGGAGTTGCTCCAGTCAGTCCGATGAGCCTTTGGTGTGCGCCGCGTGCAATGCGTATAGAGATGAACCTATCAATCGAATAATCGAATAGGTTCAACTGGTAGAGTGAGCGTTTGGGGGGTTCTATCATAAATTTCCAGCCGCCCTACTAAGGAATTGCTCTAAGGCTGTCCAGCTAGCCTTCGGAGTGCGCCGTGAACAATGCATACAGAGTCGAATCTTTCAATCGAGGGGCGTCCGCTTGCAAATTGCACGCGTGGACGTGTTCGGAGCGCAATAACTCTTTCAAGTTCAAATCGTTTCAGCTGCAACTCATGGGTCTTGTAGGCAGTAAAACGGTCTAGTAGAACGCTAATGTAGAACGGTGTAGCTTAGGAAGAGGCAATGTTACAGGGGTGCGAAAATGCAGGTGAGGCTTGTGGGACACATTTTTTCCGATTTCGGTGGACCACTGCGGGAAGACCCGGCGAGCAAACGGTCTTGATATGCGTGTGCGAACAGAGCGCTTAAGGTACTTCACAACGACGTGCTCAGAACTCCTCGGCTTTCTAAACTGCCTTAGCCTCAGCTGCCAGTTTAAACCACCGGAAGATAGCGGTTAGAGTTTCTTGCACTCTTACTCGCACAGGCTTGATTGTTCGACACTCTCAGTGGCACCGTTCTGTTCAGCATGAAAAGCGCTATCGAATGGTTCCAATTTCTTGCGATTGTGGGAATATCGGTTTTTTGGCAATTTCGTATCAAAGGCGAGGCGGCTCAACGGCGCGGCAGAAGGGCGATGACGTCATCGGAAACCGATGTCTTCGAGTTGGGCCGTGCTTGATACCGTTCGATAGAGCTTTTCATGCTGAATTGAACAGTGTACTGTGAGTAGGGAAAACTGCAATATGGGCGAGTAAGGTCGAGGAGAACATCGACCGTTATTGTGCTAAATTGCACGCGCGGGCGTGTTCTGAGCACGATAACTCTGTCATGTTTGAACCTTTCCAGTTGCAGCTTGAGAGTTTTGTAGGCAGCAAAATGTTCTAGCGCTGCGCTGAAATACAGCAATGTAGCTTAAGATTGGGCAAAGTTACAGCGGTGCGAAGATGCAGATTAGCCTTGCGTGGCGCAATTTTTTCCAAATTCAGTCGACACCTGCAAGAATACGGCCTACAAATGCGCCAGTGAGCAGAACACTTAAGGTTCTTTAAGAGAATGTTTTAACAATTCCCTAGCTGATTAAACTGCCTTAGCACCAGCTGCCATTTTCGGGCGGCGGAGTTTTAGCGTTGAAGTTTCCTGCGCCATTATTCGCCCAGGTTTGAGTGTTCGACATTCGCAGTGGTGCCGTTCTGTTCAGCATGGAAAGCGCTTTCGAATCATATGAATCTCGACCAATTTCAGAAAGATCGATTTTTTGACAATTTCCCATCGAGGACGGGGGCGCTCCAGGCCGAGCCTGCGCGAACGATGACGTCATCGAAAATCGATGTTTTCGAAATTGGCCGAATTTTCTCGTCCAAAACCATCTAGGGGTTATTTGGCAAACATGGCGTGCGTTGTCAGTGCTCTGTCATACCTGAAATGTTCCGAGAGTGCGCCGTGCACAATGCATATGAGAGCGAACCTATCAATCGAGCGAGCGGAAGCGGTTCAAATGTCGGGCTAAACATCAAAGCTTACCCTCTTTAGGTGCTTTAGTGTACACACTGACTGGTGGCGATGTCCGTTCCTCCACGTGGTGCCACTGGAAACTGCCCGCTCTGCGAGCTAAGCCGAGCACGGACATTCGATTGCAGGCGACAGGCCCTTGTGACAGGCCGGCCTACGAACACCCATGTCACATCACATGGTTCATGACATTGCAAGTTTTTCGTGATAGTGCTACGGCGTCCGCGGGAGCCGACGCGCACTCGCAGAGCCCGGCGAGTGTGAGAAGTATGCGAGGGTCCTTGATGCGAGGACGGCATCGGGGGGCAACTGAGCTAGTCCGAAAGTCCCGTAACGTAAGCAGGACCCGCGTGGCAACGCTGAATGTGGGTACGTTGACGGGCCGCTCGTGCGAGTTGGTTGAAGCACTGGAGCGTAGAAGAGTTGATTTCTGTGCGGTGCAGGAGACGAGGTGGTCCTGCCGCAAGTCAAGGGACATAGGACGTGGCTTCAAGGCCGTTCTATGTGGAAGTCCCAGGACCACCAGTGGTGTCGGAATAATCGTCTCCGAACGATTTCGTGACTCGATTGTAAGCGTTGAGCGCTTTGACGATCGATTGATGAAGATCGTTGTCGCCGCTAATGAGCGACTCTATCACTTCTTCTCTGCGTATGCTCCGCAGACTGGCTGCTCCGATCAAGCCAAGGATGAGTTTTGGAACCTGCTGGATGAGAAGACAGCAGAGGTACCGTCGAAAGATGTCATCATAGTCGCTGGTGACCTTAATGGGCACGTAGGTGCTACGAAAGACGAGTACAGCTGTCATGGTGGTTTCGGATACGGATCACGTAACGCCGATGGTGAGCGCATTCTTGAGTATGCGGAATCGCATAGCCTCACCATTGTGAACACCGTCTTCCGAAAACGCGACTCGCACCTTATCTCATACTACAGTGGGAGCTCCAAGTCTCAGATAGACTTTGTCCTTGTGAGAGATCGCGACCGGAGTCTTGTCACAGACGCGAAGATCGTGCCGTATGAGACGGTCGCCCCACAGCACCGACCGCTTTGATCTGCACTCTGAAGATTGTCCCTCCGAGGGTGAAGCAGGTCGAGCGATGTGGTGCTGCAAGAATCAAGTGGTGGCGAATGAGAGAGAAGGAAGCAGCTGTGATTTCTCGCGTGCGGTTACCGACAGTCACGACTGTCGACGAGACTTGGAAGATGGCGACCGACGCGATACGTCAAGCTGCACAGTCGGAACTCGGCATTACGAAGCCTGGGCGACGGAAGGTCGACAAGCAGGCATGGCTGTGGACAGATAACGTGAAAGCAAAAGTGCGAGAGAAGAAGTCGCTTTATCACGTGTTTCTCGGCGAAAAGACGGCCGATAACTGGCGGAAGTACCAAGAAGCGAGGAAAGCTGCAAAGAAGGCCGTGGCTGTTGCAAAAGCCACTCATTATGGAGATGTCAACGAGAAGCTCGAGTCACGCGATGGCGAGCGGTATCTGTACCGGCTTGCTAAGAATCGCCATCGGCAGACCGAGGATATTGAGAAGTTTTTCGGCATCAATGATGAGAACGGCCATCTTCTTACGGACCGCAAGAAGGCATTGAAGCGATGGCGCGACTACTTTGAGGAAATCTCTACAGTAGAATTTCCTCATCCAGCCATCCCTTCCACGGCTCCAACCCACGGCCCCGTTCAGAAGATCACCGTGGAGGAGACTGAAGCGGCTTTGAAGAAGATGAGGCCAGGCAAAGCGACTGGGCCCGATGACGTGGCAGCTGATTTATGGAAGTCCAAGTACTGGTACCCTGCTGAGTGGTTGGCGAAGTTCTTTAATCAGGTTGTGGCGGAGAAGAAAGTGCCTGAGTGTTGGCGCCAAAGTACGACGATCCCGATTTGGAAGAAGAAGGGCAGCCCTGCAGACTGCTCCAATTACCGTCCGATTCGCTTGCTTCCGCACAGCATGAAGATCTTTGAGCGAATTGTTGATGGACGAATTCGGGACATCGTCCAGTTGTCCAGCAATCAGTGCGGCTTCGTGGCTGGTTGTGGCACCGTTGATGCCATACACGCCACTCGCCTCCTGATAGAGAAACATCGCGAGAAACAGAAGGCAGTGCATATCGCCTTTCTCGACTTGGAGAAGGCCTTTGACCGCGTACCGCGTGAAGTTATATGGTACGCCCTGCGACAACATGGAGTTCCTGAAGAGCTCATAGAGTGGGTGCGAATTCTCTACTCTTGTCCAAAGAGTCGAGTTCAAGCTGCAGCTGGGACCTCGATGGAGTTTCCCATCTCTGTCGGGGTACACCAGGGTTCTGCGCTTTCCCCACTCCTCTTTGTTGTCGTCATGGATGCCATCACACGAGATCTTCAGAAGCCCGTCCCTTGGACGTTGCTTTATGCCGATGACGTGATGCTCGCTAGCGAAGATAAAGGAGAACTCGAGCGAGAGTTGCAAGCTTGGTGTGATCGCTTGGAGCGGTTTGGACTCAGATTGAACGTGAAGAAGACCGAGTATTTAACGACGGACGTTACCGAGTCCAGCTCCATCAAGGTTAACGGCATCGAGCTTCCACGCACTGCGGTCTTTAAGTACCTGGATCAGCAGTCGCGTCTGACGGCAAACTGATGGTCGAAGTGAATTCACGCGTGAGTGCAGCTTGGTCCAAGTGGCGCTCGTTGACTGGCGTGCTCTGCGACAAGAAGATACCAGAGCGCTTTAAGTCGAAGATCTACAGAGCAGTCGTCCGGCCGGTAGCAATGTACGGCGCTGAGTGTTGGCCAGCGACCAAGGAAGTTGAAACGCGCCTCAGCGTCATGGAGACGAAGATGCTGCGCTGGACGGCAGGAGTCACGCGCATGGACCGCATCCGAAACGATGCTATTCGGCAGAAGTTCGGTGTCGCGCCGATAACTGACAAGATGCGCGAAGCTCGCTTACGATGGTACGGCCACGTTCTGCGGGGAGAAGAAGACAGCGTCCGCAAGATAGGCCTTAACTTCGAGGTAATAGGAAAGCGGCCTAGAGGGCGCCCGAAGCAGCGCTGGGCTGATACGTTACATACGGACTTGAAAGTAGCTGGTGTCCACCCCGATCTAGCGCTGGATCGGGAAAGGTGGCGTCATGACACCAGAATAGCGGACCCCGCCACGAAGCGGGACAAACGCTGAAGAAGAAGAAGAAGTGTACACACTGACTGCAGCTTATACAAATTAAGAGGTTTTAAGAAGCGAGAAGAGAGAGTGCGCCGTGCAAAATGCATATATGATAGAACCGTGTTTGAAATTAGATTAGATTAGAAATTTCCGTCCGCCCTACTCAGGAATTGCTGTACTCTGTTCCGGGAGGCTTTAGTGCACGCTGTGAACAATGCGTATAGAATAGAGCATATCAATGGAGTGGGGCGATCACTCGCAAATGCACGCGCGGGCGAGTTCGTAGCGCAATAACTCTGTCAAGTTCAAATCGTTTGGGCTGCAGCTTGAGGACTTTGTAGGCAGTACAAGGTTCTTGATGTGCTCTAAAGCACAACGGTGTAGCTCATGGATGGACTAAATTACAGCACTGCGAAAATGCAGGTGAGGCTTGTGCGACCCAATTTTTTCCGATTTCGGTCGACCATTGCGCGAAGACACGGCGAGCCAACGGCAGGCAAATGCGTAGACGAGCGGAACACCTAAGGTGCTTTAAGACGATATGCTCGCAAGTCCCCAGCTGCCTAAACTGCCTCAGCCCCATCTGCCATTTTAGTGCGGCGGACTTAGCAGTTGAAGTTTCCTGCCCTCTTACTCGCCATACTTTTGTTTTCGACACTTCCAATAGCACCATTTTGTTCACCACGAAAAGCCCTATCGAAAAGTATAACTCTCGACCAAGTTCCAAAAAATCGGTTTTTTTGACAGTTTCCCATCGAGGACGAGGGCGCCATTGGCCGGGCCGGCACGGACGATGACGTCATCGGAAACCGATGTTTTCGAAATGGGCCAAATTCCCTCGTGCAAACTTCGTCCAAAATCATCCAGGCGGTTATTTGGGCGCTGATTACGAATCCGACGTCCGTTTTTGAAAATTCCGCCGATTTCAGTAGGTCACTTCCCGTTTGAGGGTGATCGGGTCAGGATCACCGGTCACCCTCGGTTATCGGTATGGGCGGTCTCCTGTAATAGCCCGAATGAACTTCGGCATCCTGCTCGGCACCCCGAATAAGTCCCCGCCCCTATACGAAGTTTGAGCAAAATCGGTGATCCTTACCCGACCACCCTCCAATTATCCAGAAGAATATCCATAACCTACAGAAATCGGCGGAATTTTCAAAGACGGACGTCGGGTTCGTAATCAGCGCCCCAAATAACCCCTAGATGGTTTTGGACGAGAAAATTCGGCCAATTTCGAAAACATCGATTTTCGATGACGTCATCGTTCGCGCAGGCTCGGCCTGGAGCGCCCCCGTCCTCGATG
>OX375870.1:55902389-55922643 GCA_947359475.1 Heligmosomoides polygyrus bakeri | reverse complement strand
GCTGAGTGGTTGGCGAAGTTCTTTAATCAGGTTGTGGCGGAGAAGAAAGTGCCTGAGTGTTGGCGCCAAAGTACGACGATCCCGATTTGGAAGAAGAAGGGCAGCCCTGCAGACTGCTCCAATTACCGTCCGATTCGCTTGCTTCCGCACAGCATGAAGATCTTTGAGCGAATTGTTGATGGACGAATTCGGGACATCGTCCAGTTGTCCAGCAATCAGTGCGGCTTCGTGGCTGGTTGTGGCACCGTTGATGCCATACACGCCACTCGCCTCCTGATAGAGAAACATCGCGAGAAACAGAAGGCAGTGCATATCGCCTTTCTCGACTTGGAGAAGGCCTTTGACCGCGTACCGCGTGAAGTTATATGGTACGCCCTGCGACAACATGGAGTTCCTGAAGAGCTCATAGAGTGGGTGCGAATTCTCTACTCTTGTCCAAAGAGTCGAGTTCAAGCTGCAGCTGGGACCTCGATGGAGTTTCCCATCTCTGTCGGGGTACACCAGGGTTCTGCGCTTTCCCCACTCCTCTTTGTTGTCGTCATGGATGCCATCACACGAGATCTTCAGAAGCCCGTCCCTTGGACGTTGCTTTATGCCGATGACGTGATGCTCGCTAGCGAAGATAAAGCAGAACTCGAGCGAGAGTTGCAAGCTTGGTGTGATCGCTTGGAGCGGTTTGGACTCAGATTGAACGTGAAGAAGACCGAGTATTTAACGACGGACGTTACCGAGTCCAGCTCCATCAAGGTTAACGGCATCGAGCTTCCACGCACTGCGGTCTTTAAGTACCTGGGATCAGCAGTCGCGTCTGACGGCAAACTGATGGTCGAAGTGAATTCACGCGTGAGTGCAGCTTGGTCCAAGTGGCGCTCGTTGACTGGCGTGCTCTGCGACAAGAAGATACCAGAGCGCTTTAAGTCGAAGATCTACAGAGCAGTCGTCCGGCCGGTAGCAATGTACGGCGCTGAGTGTTGGCCAGCGACCAAGGAAGTTGAAACGCGCCTCAGCGTCATGGAGACGAAGATGCTGCGCTGGACGGCAGGAGTCACGCGCATGGACCGCATCCGAAACGATGCTATTCGGCAGAAGTTCGGTGTCGCGCCGATAACTGACAAGATGCGCGAAGCTCGCTTACGATGGTACGGCCACGTTCTGCGGGGAGAAGAAGACAGCGTCCGCAAGATAGGCCTTAACTTCGAGGTAATAGGAAAGCGGCCTAGAGGGCGCCCGAAGCAGCGCTGGGCTGATACGTTACATACGGACTTGAAAGTAGCTGGTGTCCACCCCGATCTAGCGCTGGATCGGGAAAGGTGGCGTCATGACACCAGAATAGCGGACCCCGCCACGAAGCGGGACAAACGCTGAAGAAGAAGAAGAAGTGTACACACTGACTGCAGCTTATACAAATTAAGAGGTTTTAAGAAGCGAGAAGAGAGAGTGCGCCGTGCAAAATGCATATATGATAGAACCGTGTTTGAAATTAGATTAGATTAGAAATTTCCGTCCGCCCTACTCAGGAATTGCTGTACTCTGTTCCGGGAGGCTTTAGTGCACGCTGTGAACAATGCGTATAGAATAGAGCATATCAATGGAGTGGGGCGATCACTCGCAAATGCACGCGCGGGCGAGTTCGTAGCGCAATAACTCTGTCAAGTTCAAATCGTTTGGGCTGCAACTTGAGGACTTTGTAGGCAGTACAAGGTTCTTGATGTGCTCTAAAGCACAACGGTGTAGCTCATGGATGGACTAAATTACAGCACTGCGAAAATGCAGGTGAGGCTTGTGCGACCCAATTTTTTCCGATTTTGGTCGACCATTGCGCGAAGACACGGCGAGCCAACGGCAGGCAAATGCGTAGACGAGCGGAACACCTAAGGTGCTTTAAGACGATATGCTCGCAAGTCCCCAGCTGCCTAAACTGCCTCAGCCCCATCTGCCATTTTAGTGCGGCGGACTTAGCAGTTGAAGTTTCCTGCCCTCTTACTCGCCCATACTTTTGTTTTCGACACTTCCAATAGCACCATTTTGTTCACCACGAAAAGCCCTATCGAAAAGTATAACTCTCGACCAAGTTCCAAAAAATCGGTTTTTTTGACAGTTTCCCATCGAGGACGAGGGCGCCATTGGCCGGGCCGGCACGGACGATGACGTCATCGAAAACCGATGTTTTCGAAATGGGCCAAATTCCCTCGTGCAAACTTCGTCCAAAATCATCCAGGCGGTTATTTGGGCGCTGATTACGAATCCGACGTCCGTTTTTGAAAATTCCGCCGATTTCAGTAGGTCACTTCCCGTTTGAGGGTGATCGGGTCAGGATCACCGGTCACCCTCGGTTATCGGTATGGGCGGTCTCCTGTAATAGCCCGAATGAACTTCGGCATCCTGCTCGGCACCCCGAATAAGTCCCCGCCCCTATACGAAGTTTGAGCAAAATCGGTGATCCTTACCCGACCACCCTCCAATTATCCAGAAGAATATCCATAACCTACAGAAATCGGCGGAATTTTCAAAGACGGACGTCGGGTTCGTAATCAGCGCCCCAAATAACCCCTAGATGGTTTTGGACGAGAAAATTCGGCCAATTTCGAAAACATCGATTTTCGATGACGTCATCGTTCGCGCAGGCTCGGCCTGGAGCGCCCCCGTCCTCGATGGGAAATTGTCAAAAAATCGATCTTTCTGAAATTGGTCGAGATTCATATGATTCGAAAGCGCTTTCCATGCTGAACAGAACGGCACCACTGCGAATGTCGAACACTCAAACCTGGGCGAATAATGGCGCAGGAAACTTCAACGCTAAAACTCCGCCGCCCGAAAATGGCAGCTGGTGCTAAGGCAGTTTAATCAGCTAGGGAATTGTTAAAACATTCTCTTAAAGAACCTTAAGTGTTCTGCTCACTGGCGCATTTGTAGGCCGTATTCTTGCAGGTGTCGACTGAATTTGGAAAAAATTGCGCCACGCAAGGCTAATCTGCATCTTCGCACCGCTGTAACTTTGCCCAATCATAAGCTACATTGCTGTATTTCAGCGCAGCGCTAGAACATTTTGCTGCCTACAAAACTCTCAAGCTGCAACTGGAAAGGTTCAAACATGACAGAGTTATCGTGCTCAGAACACGCCCGCGCGTGCAATTTAGCACAATAACGGTCGATGTTCTCCTCGATCTTACTCGCCCATATTGCAGTTTTCCCTACTCACAGTACACTGTTCAATTCAGCATGAAAAGCTCTATCGAACGGTATCAAGCACGGCCCAACTCGAAGACATCGGTTTCCGATGACGTCATCGCCCTTCTGCCGCGCCGTTGAGCCGCCTCGCCTTTGATACGAAATTGCCAAAAAACCGATATTCCCACAATCGCAAGAAATTGGAACCATTCGATAGCGCTTTTCATGCTGAACAGAACGGTGCCACTGAGAGTGTCGAACAATCAAGCCTGTGCGAGTAAGAGTGCAAGAAACTCTAACCGCTATCTTCCGGTGGTTTAAACTGGCAGCTGAGGCTAAGGCAGTTTAGAAAGCCGAGGAGTTCTGAGCACGTCGTTGTGAAGTACCTTAAGCGCTCTGTTCGCACACGCATATCAAGACCGTTTGCTCGCCGGGTCTTCCCGCAGTGGTCCACCGAAATCGGAAAAAATGTGTCCCACAAGCCTCACCTGCATTTTCGCACCCCTGTAACATTGCCTCTTCCTAAGCTACACCGTTCTACATTAGCGTTCTACTAGACCGTTTTACTGCCTACAAGACCCATGAGTTGCAGCTGAAACGATTTGAACTTGAAAGAGTTATTGCGCTCCGAACACGTCCACGCGTGCAATTTGCAAGCGGACGCCCCTCGATTGAAAGATTCGACTCTGTATGCATTGTTCACGGCGCACTCCGAAGGCTAGCTGGACAGCCTTAGAGCAATTCCTTAGTAGGGCGGCTGGAAATTTATGATAGAACCCCCCAAACGCTCACTCTACCAGTTGAACCTATTCGATTATTCGATTGATAGGTTCATCTCTATACGCATTGCACGCGGCGCACACCAAAGGCTCATCGGACTGACTGGAGCAACTCCTAAGTAGGACGGCTGGAAATTTCTCATAAAGTTCTCCAAACGGTGCAAGATAGTCTTGAAAGCTTTACATTTTCCATCAAGCGAAGAAAGAAACCCAGTGGGCATGCTTCCGCCCATTCGATTGATAGGTTCGATCTCATATGCATTGTGCACGGCGCACTCTCGGAACATTCCAGGCATGACAGAGCACTGACAACGCACGCCATGTTTGAGATACTCCGAAAACACTGCATGTCACGTGCACGTCCTGGAAAATAAGGTGCTCCAATCGCAAAAGCCTGCTGCAGTTATTTTTTTAGGCCACCCACGGCGAAAACGCGGTGGTCTGGTAAAGTTTCATACATGGTTTTGTAGATCTCGAGGAGACGAATCGAATGGTGCCAATAGTTTCTGAAACAACTCAAAATTAAAGGAGTTATGAGCATGCGACGGTTTGCGACGGATTTTTCCGTCGCAAACCGTCTTTTTGACCGCGCGACGCGGGCGGTATTGTAGTTGAAGGTGCGACTTCAGGAGAGCAACTAAGTGGATATGTCCAGACGTCTTCGCCGGTTGTCGTCGGTCAGTTCGGGTGAGAGCCACTGACCGAGATTTTTAACCATTCCAAGAGATCGCACTCCATCGACCACGGTGGATCAGGAACAGACAAGAGCAGCAGCAAAATAACGCACACCTTCATATGGATGCTACTCCGCCAGATTCCTCAATTCATCCAAAGATATCATTGTCGGTCGACCAGAGCGAGGCTCATCTTCGAGACTCCTGTTCCCGCTTCTGAAGCGTTTGAACCAGCTATACACAGACCGTGCAAAAGGAGCTTCAGAGCCGAATACACGACACAAGTTTCGATAGGCTGCTGCAGCGGAGTGCCAGGATTCAAACTCGTAAAGGAGTACATGTCTAATATGGGTAGACAGTTCAGCCATCGTACAGCGAAATAGGCAAGGATAGACGTAGCTGGATATGTTTTGCAGATACAGCAGAATAGTGTCCTTATACACGCATTTATGTTGAGATCTTCAGAACATTCTAGAAAGAATCTGGAACATTGCGAAGTTTTCTGCGGATACTTTCTGGACACCCTAATAAAAGCCAGCGCTTCTTCGAACGTGGAATTTTTCAACATACCGAAAGATGGCAAAAGGTCTTCCAACAAAATTCAACAATTTATCATTAACCAATACTTGTTACTAATAAAAATAAATTCATTGAAAATTTGAAAAAAGCGTCATTAATTATCGAACAACCCAATAGATATACGTACCAGGAGCACATGGAGACGTTCATTCCGTTGAGCGTTGTGAAGCGAAGATGGTGCAGATTCTGGGCATCGTTTGGTAGCACATAACATTTTTGATGATAGCGCTGAAGAGCGTCGGGATGTGGTATCCTTCGACGAACCCCTCTCATCGCGTTCACGACGACGACGCCCTTGAAGAGTGGTGAGGTCGTGAATAAATTGTACAGCTCTCGAAGGACTCTGATGTACTGAGTAGGAACGCGGTAAGCGAGCAGGGCTGGATGACCACTTCCTCCGCCTTCTTCAGGTCGATGAACGTAAGGCACAGCCGCAGCTTGTACTCTCACGATACTTCGATTAGCTTTGAAATGGTGTGTATGTGGTTGATCGTGCTGAATCCTCTTCGATATCCTGCTTGTTCGCATGGCTGTCCTTCGTCCAGCCTTCTGCTGATCCTATTCAGGATCCCTCTAGTGAACAGCTTGTAGACTGCGGACAGCAGGCGGATTGAGTGATAGTTAACAACGCCGTGCACGTCGCCCCTCTTCTACAGCAAGACGGTCCTGGTCTTCCACTGGAACCCAGCACTCCGACAGGAAGCGTGTAAAGAGCCGCGGAGCTGTGTTGGTGAGCACTGGCGAAAAGTTCTTCAGTTGCTAAAGTCTGATCCTGTTGGGACCGGGTACGACCCTTCACCGACGAGATGGCATGTCGGATCTTGGAAGAGACGAGAGAGGGCACAAAACGAGCGGTAGTCGTGGATGACCTTCTCCATTGCCCTTCTGGAAGAGGTGACGGTTTCATCAGGGCGGAGAGTGGTCATCCTGGTCTTGATGTTGGCGAAGTTCCGGCGGACATTGCGGATGTTCCACGCTGTCTCAGCAGCTTCAACCAAACCTGCGCTCTTCTCTCCTTAAGGGCTTGGCACACTCAGCATCGTTGACGCAGCTGCAATGATAGGGAAGAGACCAGAGTGCGTGTCTCTACACCAGGGGTGGTGGTGCGCTTATGGCAGACTTCGCTTCAGATTTAGCGCCCGGCGTCAGCGCGGCTTCAGCAGCTTCACGGAATGAGCTCGGTCATTCCGTGAAGCTGCGTCGTCAAACGTCGCTCCGCCCTCTTTTACTAGCAAAAATCGATTCCGAGTGTGCCCAGCTGTTTAAGATCCTCCTTTATCGCCGTTCTGCGTAGCTTCGCAAGTTCGTACGTCACCTGGAAGTTGCCTGACGCTTGCGGTGCTCCACCTGCCGTATCAGCTAAGAGTTTCCAAACACAGACATCTCTTCGTAGTTTTCAAGCTTTCGGCTTGCTTAGCACGACGTCGCGAAGGTGTTCAGAGTTGATCGTCGTTTTCGAACTCTTCTTCTTGAGTGTTGCGGCCTTCTGTCGTTGACGCGATAAGCGGAACCTTGCGCGAAGTTGATCCGACCCCGTGTAGAACTTGGGGTCAACGGAGACGTCGATCAGACAATGCTTGCGGTTGAAGATGATGTGGTCGATCTCCTTGTGGAACTGGCCACCGGGGTATTCCCAGGTCCATTGTGGGGCGGGCGGCTTATAGAACTGCGGGTTTCCATGGATGGTCTTTGTCGATATGATGAACTCAGAGATCACCTCACCTTGCTCCTTCCACTCCAAACAGAGGTTCCTGATGTGAAATTCCTTAGGCGACCGTTGCGGCCCGATCTTGGCGTTGAAGTAGCAGACGATCACGGATCTATCCTAGTCCGGGGGGCCACATAACTAAAAAGTAATATATGTATCGAATTCATTTGAGACTTACCGAGCGGCTCCTACAAAACAACGTCTAAACCTAAACAAGAAAAGTCGCAAATAAAAAACGAAAAAAATCACATTTGTTGCGGTTGTAAGCAGGCAAAGTTGTGTGCCCTCCTTACCATGTTAGATCCTCGTTATAACATGTCAGGCGGCGGTCAGCACGCGGCATGCGGGTTCATGCGCCCTCCTCACCATGTTAGACCCTGCTTATAACATGTCAGCCGGCGCACATCACGTGGCATGGCTCCATTGCCTCGCTTTTTGCCCGCCGAGACGGTTGTAAAACCGCGGCGATTTTTAATTTTTATGTTTATTCGTTCGCTTTTTAGTCCCTTTTAGGTTCCATTTCGTCCTCTAGGAGCCGCTCGGTAAGTTTCAATTCATTTTGTTACCTATTTTTTAATTATGTGCCCCCCCCCGGACTAGGATAGATCCGACGATCACTTTGTAGAAGGCATGATTTTCCCAATAGAACTCCATCTCCGTGTAGAATGCATTCGCCATCTGATGTTGGAGCGTGTGCGACGAGCTCAGTCAAAGCTAGCACGGAGCCACATCGCGTCAGTTCCAGTCGTCTGATTCGGGTTGTCAGAGACTCGTACGAATCGATGTTCATGGCCAAGTGCGTGTTGACGAGGACACCAACGCCGCCTACTCCCCTGCTGTCGCATGTTCCGAGGAACAGTTCTTCTCCGTAGTCGTAGGTGGGGTGTAGGGGGTGGTGTCTTCTCGTCTCGGTCAGTCTGATGATGTCGTACTTGGTCTTCCTGGCTTGCATCATCAGGTCCTCGACGGATGCTTCCGATGCGAGCGTGCGGGCATTGTAAGTGCAAATCTCTATTTCAGTTCTTCTCAATTTGTGCAGCCTCTCCGCACTTGTCCTGCCCATCGCTGCAGACATGAGAGGTCTTTAGGACCAGGAAAATGGATCCAAGAGTGGAGGTCAATTTTTGCAGAAAATACTTATCTTCCTTGATTTTTTCAATATTTTATGTGATCCTTGTACCCCTTAATAAGTTATTTTTTCCAGGCGTGGCTTCGACATTGTAGAAATTCACACGCAGTTTCGTCCTGATTGTTCTACAGTTAAAGACAACGGTTTTCTGCGGCCAGTTTCCGGATCGTCACGACGAGTTCAACTTTGATTTCTCGAGTATGTCATGGACACGACATATTTTCCTATGTGATGGAGCGGCATCTTGTTCTGAAATTGTACCCTGTAAAGTTTCGGTTAATTGCTAATGGTGACTTAAGTGCGTTCCCTACTAAGACTTTTGAAGCGCTCTTCGAAACGATCGTGGAGTCGCAACCGAAGGCTGGTGTTGTCGCGAAAATAATTTTTCCCAACAGAAGGAGACAATGTCAGAAAATAAAATTGTACTTTATAGCATTTCGAGCCCTGATTATTATTCAATAAAAAACCAAGCTCCTCAGCACCAATCTTCGCTCTGCTTCGGGGAAGTAGTCAAAAAAGAAATTCACATTCACTCATATTCATTTCCCCACAGATTATTTCATATATCCTGCCGATTTGTACCCTTAGCCGCAAAAAAACTTAGCAAAAATCGACTCCCCTCGCCCCTTCCCGGTCCACACAGAAGATGCTAACTTTAGACGCTGCTTATTTGAGCATGGAAACCACTCTTCTTCTAGTTTTCAAAGCATTATTAGCTCTTCACAGATTCCAAAAGCTCTCCGAGTTATTATTATTATTATTATTATTTATTACACGGGATATCCGTGTGAAACCACTTAACAACAAAGAGACATTTCACCCAACACAACACAGCACGCACAACGATGTCGATTCGAGTGTAAGATCAGAAACTTTAGAGGTTATAGGAAAGATATACCAGTGACATGAATCATCTTAGGACAAATCTAGCTTGTCAAGTTTGCTTTTGAAATCGCTGAGTTTGCTTGTAACTATGCCTAACCTTAGCAGCTTGTCGAACTCAGTGCCAGCTCTATTCACGAAGAAATGGAACCTCACATTCCGTTTAGCCCTAGGAATGGTTAATTTCACTCGGCCTCCTCTGGTATTAGATGCCCTCAGTTTAAAGAAAATTTTAGAATTAAGTCCATAATGTCCGTATAGAACCTTGTAGACTGTGATTAGGTCAAACTCTCTCCTCCTGTGTGACAGGGAAGGCAAGCCTAGCATCGAGGTTCGCACTGTGCTACAGGGAATATTATGATACGAAAATGTCTTAGACCTAATGAGCACCTTACGAGTAAAACTATTCTGTACTTTTTCCAGATTTTACCTTATACGATTAAAAATAACTGTGCCATATTCCAGTAAAGGTCTGATAAATGTTTTGTACGCTTCAACAAGAACATTAGTATTCGTTGTATATCGGGTTCGATACAGGTTAAGTACCGCTTTGGCCGCCTTAGCGGCTATAAGTTGACAGTGAGTATCGAAACTGAGGTCCGGTTTTATTAAGAACCCTAGATCCATTATTTCCTGTACCTCCTGCAACTGTACTCCTTCAATAGTAATCAATATGCCTCTTACCTAGACTCAACACTTTTGTTTTTTCATTAGAAAGAGGAAGTTTCCACTCATTAGCCCACTTTACGACGCTGTTGAGAGCATTTTGTAGAATTACCGAGTCGTCTACAGAGGCAATGGGGCAATACAATTTAAAATCATCAGCGAACGCTGAGCACATGACCCTGTTCGAAGAAATGATTGAGGGAAGTTCATACGTAAAAATGTTGAAGAGTACTGGAGACAGTACACCGCGTTGTGGGATTCCACTGCACAGCTGTCTGGGAGGAGAAAAAATAGATTTAATATGTACGACAAATGTTCTTCCAGACAGAAAGGCTTTAATCCACGCAACAATTCGAGGATGTATTCCTATCAATTCTAATTTGTAAAGCAACCTACTATGAGAAACACGGTCAAACGCCTTTGCAAAGTCCAAATAAATTACATCAACGCTTACACCTTTATCAAGTGAATCCGTCCAGTCATTCATCGACTGCAGCACTGCAGTTATTGTGAACCTGTTTCTTTGAAACTCGTGCTGAAAATCAGAGATAACAGCATTATCTTCCAAATGTTTCAGAATTTTTTCCTTCACTATTTTTTCAAAGAGTCTGGCAAAAATAGACATAATACTGATTGCTCTATAATTTCTTAGATCTGTGTGTAACTGTTTTTTATGAACTGAAGTTATAAATGAAACACGCCATCTACTGGGAACTTCCGCCCGCATAAGGCTCAAGTTATATATAAAAGCTAAGGGACCTGCAATGATATGAGATATCTTTTTAATAAAACATAATGGAATATGGTCCGGCGTATCAGAAAACGAAGAAGGCCATTTTGAAAGAAGTTCATTAATCACCTCAGCATGAAACCATACCGCATCTGCCATCATGGGAAATTTTGGCACGACTACTGGCTGGACAAAATCATCGTCTTTTTGCTAAACCCTCTCGTATATATCAGCAAAAAATTTCAGCTTTCTCATCATCATTAGTGGCCATAGTCCCGTCCTCTCTTTTTAGCACAACAGGCGTCGTCTTGTTTATAAGCCGTGCCTTTACATATCTGAAAAATTTGGTCTTGCTTTTGGATTCAATGATTTTCTTCTCTACTCCGCTATAATATTTCCTTAACCGTTTCTCATAAGTAATGGCTAGCCTTTTATAATCCTCAATATCCTTAGGTTCATTACTTAACTTGGCCTTGTTCCATGCTTCCAGCTTTCTGGATGCTATTTTTTGTATGTATCTGGGCAGACCAAATTTCTTAGTAGGCACAACCACTTTTGGTACAAAGAGGTCCATGGTGTGACGGAGAATTTGAATGGAAAGCTCATATTTAGCATCGACAGAAGATGCCGTATTCAGTGAACCATACCAATCAATATCACTGAGATATCTATTAATCTCCCCAAAATTTGCCTTATTTAAGTCCCACTTTGTCACAACGCTCGTGCATTTGCTCTTCTTCAGGTTAAGGAAAAGATGTATAGAAGCATGGTCAGCATGATCACTAGTCCCTAATGGAGCGAGCACTTCCACTCGCTTAACAAGGCTATTATCATTAGTCAACACTAGGTCAAGAATGTGCCTACCAAGTGTAGGTTCTAGTATTGCCAGAGTAAAGCCATAGTTATCACACATGTTCAGGAAACTTCTGGCTGTACGATCAAAAGCGTAAGAAGTGTGCTGTGACCAATGAATTCCGGGAATATTGAAGTCTCCCATTATAATACACGAGTGATTGCATGATACCAAGTCACCAATAGCCTTCACCATTTGTTCGAACAGAGCCGTAGTGCAACAGGGAGTTCGGTAAACCACAATCATTCTTACAGCTTTGTCTACCAGGCCGAGTTCATAGCACAGTAATTCATAACCCTGAGGACAACTTTCACAAAAAACCGTAGAAGGGTTAAAACTTTTCTTAACAAGGACAGCTACTCCACCACCCCTTGCATGGATCCTGTCATATCTTAACACTTCAAACTGTGAGCATAAATGACCAAATATGGAAGTATCAGTGATGGAAGGTGAGAGCCAAGTCTCCGTAAGGGCTATAACACTCAATTCAAACTGCTGGATTAGACATGTTAAGCTGTTCACATTTTTATGAACTGAGCGAATAGTCGCCAAGAGACAGACCAAATTTTCATCATTTGTCCGAGGAAGACTCATACGTTTAAATTGTTGGACGGCATAGTGGAAGCAGTACGTGAAGAATGAGCAGGCTGCGTAGGCGTACAAAACATGGAATTGTCTGCAGGATTCAGCGATACAGAGGCGGAACCAGAAATAGGCTTCACTGTAGCAGTACCATTGCGGCGGGCCTTCCTTTCGGCACTAATCCGCTCACGCTCCTGTTTAGGAAGCGAGGGCCTAATGAATATGCCCTTTTTATGCGGAAAGTACCTCAAGCGTGGTGCTCGTCTCAATGCTAGCTTTGCAAAATATGAGGAAGGGAAAACCACTTTGATAAGTCTGTCATAAGTTGGGCGTGGTGGCCCCATACGAAAAACGGAAGTTGGACAGCAGTCTACCGACAAGTAATCCAAGAGTTGACAAACACGTGTAAAATCTTGACGAACCTTTTCGGAGATAGA
Source organism: Heligmosomoides polygyrus bakeri (assembly GCA_947359475.1). Taxonomy (NCBI): domain Eukaryota; kingdom Metazoa; phylum Nematoda; class Chromadorea; order Rhabditida; family Heligmosomidae; genus Heligmosomoides; species Heligmosomoides polygyrus. The sequence continues at coordinate 55,910,456 of OX375870.1, read as the reverse complement.
GCAATTACGAATCTCAGGAACACCTCGAATAACAATAAATTTACTACGCTCGCGTTCTTCATATAAGGAGAACTCAGAGTTGGTCTTCATTTCTAAAGAAGACGGAGAGGCAGAGTTGCATTTGGCAGCAGGAACATGACAACTGACATGCGAATTACGTAACATGCTATTTTCTTCTTTGAGAGCCTTAACTTCTCTAGTTAGAACGACGACCTCTTCAGCCAACTCACGATTGCGGCTGAGAACCGCATCTGTCTGTTTTTTGTTCTCAATCAGGAAAGCGATGATGGTCCGAAGGTGAAGTGGAATCGTTTCGTCCTTAACCAATATGTCGGCTGCACGGTCAAAATCCATCGGCGACGGTGAATCTCCGAACTGAATTGGTCTCTTCTTCTTCCGCTCCTGAACAGTGACTGGGAGGAAGGGGGTCTCCATGATCATGCAGGAAAAAAAACGAATCGAATTGACCTAAATCGGTGGCAACTTGCTAATAATACTAAGGTCCCCGCCACAAGGGATCGCGCGAGAGATGCAGGTCACGGTAGAACGTCGATCGGCCCAGAACGTCGACCAGTCGCGAATCGATGAAGTAGAAGACGCGAATATTTAGGAGACGATAGGAATTCAGTCAGTAGAAGTACACCGAGCTGCACACAGGCTATACGACGTCGAGAAGGCGTTCGGTTCCAAGAAAAGCAGATCGAATACAGTCTTAGGTGTGTTGGGAGAAGTCGGCGGGTGTGAATGACCAACGCCGCCGCTCGCGGTCAATGACGAGTTATGACCGTTTAAGTGCAGGCAACAGCTTCCACGGACTTTGAGGGTCGCATGCGTAGGCTTGACTAGTCACGGAAATAAATTTTCCCCCTGATGGAGACAACGTCAAAGGATGAAAGTGCGCCTTGCGGAATGTCCAACCCTGGATATTATGCAGTAAAACATCAAATCTTTCTGCAGCAATCTTCAACATGAGTAGAGGGTTCGAGTTTTGCGTTTTTTTTTGGCAAAAGGTGCAAAATCAAAATCCTCGATCAAATAGACGATAATTTCTGAATAACATGGTTTTTCCACTGTGTGCTGGGCACTATTTAAAACCAAAGGCAGGATATGATCATTTATACAAGAAAAATTCAATTTTTCGGTCAAAAATCAAACACTACCGCCCCTAGGAAACCCCTTTTTTGAAAACTGATTTTGTATGGTAACAAAGTTTTTTTCTAGTTTTCAAAAAGCTATTGCCTTCATCGAAGTTCAAAAAACGTACCGAGTTATGATCATTTTTGTAAGCGTCCAATTTCGCTGCTCCAATGACGTTGGTGCCGAATCAAAAAATCATGATTTTTCTACTGTGCATTGATTAAGACTTGAAATTTTCTGTGGCAGAATTTTTACTGTATAGAAGGTCCCCCTTCAGATGAAAACTGCTTTATTTTCATTTTTTCGACTTTCAATACTACTCCCGCAAATATAGCGAATACTGGGTTGCTAATGACCCTGTTTTTTCATTGTGTAATAAAAAGGGCTCAAAATTTTGTGGGGCACAATTTCATTTTCTAAAGTTGTCCCGTTCAGAAAGAAAAGCTCTGTCCACGATAAGTGAATCATTTACTTGCGACTTCGTGATCGATTCGAAAAGCGCTTCAAAAAAATCTTTGTCGAAAAGCATTTAAGTACTACTAACAATTAAAAGTCAAAACTTTATAGAGTGAAATTTCAGATCAAGGTATCCCTCCTTCATGTGGAAATGTGTCGTATCCCTGAAATCCTCGAAAGTTGCACACATTGTGATTCATTCGAGAACTCAAATTCGAACATTCGAAATTTGTGAGCGGTCGAAACCATTCGAATATCCGAAAAAATTTCGAGAGTACAATTGCATATAATCTATAGACAATAGATAATTCCCGGCTGCATACGTATGGTTTTTCGCCAGTAGGGCATGACAGTTTTGATTGTCAAAAAGTCGAAACTGACATTCGGTACTGGTGGAAAAATAAACGTATGTGGCCGGGGATAATTAACGGCTATGGTGATAAAAATGAGACGTCACAGAATTAAAAAGTAGAGCTCCATGGCGGCCAAGGTTCAATGCTTCACACCTAGGCAACAATAGACGAAATTGTCAGATACAGGGGCACTTGCTTTACCTATCAAGATATAACCGACTACTTTCCAAACTCTATATAAGAACTGCATTGTTACCACTGTTGACAATGTAACAGGAACGAAGGAAGAGTATGTAGTCCCGCGATATTGCACATGTCAAATGCTCGCGGAATAGTTGCTCTTCAGTTGGTTCAGAGTCTGAATTATACAAATAGAACACTGGAGAAGGACAACAAGGCTCAAGAGAGCACAGACACCTACCGTAATCTATTTGCGACACCTCTTTCCATAACTTCTTTAGTTTTTTGTACATACTGTCAACGATCTGCTCAAAAAACTCCCTGATAGAGGGCCAGCGCTCAGGAGGGCATTCGCATATTATTGATTTCCTATAAGGAGCAGCGTGCAACGAAAGTAATGCCGAAATTGGTTGAAACTTCCGATACTAACCAGCTTTTCTTTATCCATACACGAAGCCTGAATTCAGGAACTGATTCAATACTCGACACGATACCATTGAGCAACTTCGGTAGTTCTTCTATATCGTACAGTACATCAGAAAACTTACACACCGTTGTGATGATGGTTACTCTGAAAAGAGAAAGCTCTCGAATGTAGGTGATCATCGCCTCCTCTGCGAAGTGAAGTGAGCTGATGACAAAAGAACAGCGGTGACATGGTCATCCGACAAAAGGGGCCTTCACAAACAATCTTCGCTAAACCTTTTGTTTCGCTTACACCATTTTGCTCAACATCCTCGTATTAGTCTTTGAAATAATCAAAAAACTTATGTATTATGTTGCAGAGAAAGCTCTTGCCGTTTTAATGCCTAGAACATACCCCACATTGCCTCACAAGGGAGCTGTCTGAACGGTACGCCGGAACGGCAAGAACGAGTACTATAGGGAGAATCCCCGTCCTCCAAATAGTAGCAGAACATGTTTTGTTTTTGCCGAATCCTTGAGGCAAACGAGAACGAGGGTGTAATGGTTAAGGGTCCGCAGAGCGAGATCTTCACGGCAGCGCAAGATCCCATTGCTGTGGACTGGGTGGCGCAGTGGTAGAGGGCACGCCTCACGTTCGTAAGGCCTAGGGCTCGGTTCCTATGCTACGTCGTGTTTTGCAGTTTTACCGTAGTATCGGGTTTCCACAGAGAAACTGTATGAAAAGTGTATGAAACTTTTACTCCAATAAATTGTTCTCATTGTCAATGTAAGAATTTTTGACACAGGAACAACATGAAACAGCGGCAGAGTGCCAGAAAAATGCTTCAAATGCTATTTATTAGTGTCGGTGAGGTGAGTGCCGCCAGTGTACTCACAGTGTAGGAGGGGACCACATGATCTTCAACTTGACCTACCACCTCGATCAATATTCTCGCCTCTGTTATGCTTACAAAGTCGCGCGGTTATAACAAGCTGCTGCCGCCAGCACTAACTCTACAATGTCTGCTAACCCTTGAGTGGTTATTCACCTATTAACACTGAAGTGCGGATCTCCACTGGATGCTGTCCCTTCGAGAGAAGAAATGAAGCTTGCGGAAAGGATAGCAAGTATCCTACGGGATTCCGAACTGCGACAGCTGGAAATCGACGAAGTGGAGAAGTTGGAGGTAGTGGAAGAAGAGGACCAAGAGTTTCAACCAGAAGAGGGTTGTGCTGGAGTCACGACACCACTAACCAGTGAAGGCACTATCACGTTTTCGGGAGGACAGATCGTTTCGGAGGAAAAGATTTGGCTATACTAGAATTGTTATACTATACAAGTTTGAGAACTGGGAAAAGTGGACTGTATCGCGATTCCATGTTCGGGCTGCAGCGGAGTACCACTGGGCAGGAACTGTGAAGCCAAACACAAGTTCAGATATGGAAATCTCTATGGAAATCCGATACTATGGTAAAAGTGCAAAGACGAGACGTAGCATGGGAACCGAACCCTAGACCTCACGAACATCAGGCGTGCCCTCTACCACTGCGCCACCCAGTTCACGATACCTGGTTCTTGCGCTGCCGTGAAGAGCTCGCTCTGCGGACCCTTAACCATTACACCCTCGTACTCGTTTGCCTCAAGGATTCAGCAAAAACAAAACATGTTTTGTTAGTATTTGGAGGACGGGGATTCTCCCTATAGTACTCGTTCTTGTCATTCCGGCGTACCGTTCAGACAGTTCCTTGTCAGTTTTTACTCCATAAAAGCCCCCTCTCCTCGACTTTATAGAAGGTTTTGATGCATTTGGGCAGAGAAAAAAAATATAGTTTTAAATACGTCTCCTGCCATTATAACATCTCCGGACAAGACGCAATTCTCGAAATAATCAGTTTTTTTTTTCGGAAACCTTTACGCCAACACAAACCAATTCCGGTTAAGACGCGTCAGTTATAACACGCTACTCCCGTTAGAGTGCTGATCTGAAGGAAACTGCGTTCAAGATGACTCCTGTAAAAACGCGACCGGGGCTCAATTACGGTTCCACGCAGAAACTGAAGACGGGAAACATGCTGATATTGTCTGCGACTAGATCTATCCTTCTACTGCCTTGTTAACACCCCCCGAGCGTCACTCGTGCGACAATTTACTAGATGCATATCGACGTTTTTTTTTCACATGCGCGGTGCAGAAAGGTGTTTATAATCGACAATGTGTCCAGCACAGTGTGAGCTATACGATACTCATTAGAAGCTGCAATATCTTGCAGGAGATCCTCTACCAGGAGCGACTGAAGAAGCCGTTTCAAACTCATGAGGAGGGTCAATGAAGTGACCGTGGAGATTCTCAAAGGGAACTACATAGGATTGCAGGGCGTTAACTGGTAAGCACCGTAGTGTTTTCCAGATTTCCTGCGGACGATTGGGTAGGTCAAAAATGTCAGAAAACTGTACGCCTCAGTTCGGGCTGATAACGCAGAACTGAGGCCTGGAATACCCTTGCCGTGCTCAGAAATAATCCTGTCAAACGCTTGGAGCTTCAATCATTGCCAGAACGTGAGATTTGACGAATTCTTCATAGGAGCGAATAGACACACTGAGGGGAGGTATCCACCGAGGGTTCAGGAGCGATGGGGTGGACGAGCGCCGCGGACTTACCAGGATACTATCTCAACGGTAGGTCGGAACGGCGCAAGAGTTGTATATGGGCAGAACCGCCTCTCCCTGGGAATTAACAAACTGCAGGTATCTCGACCCCAACACAACTCTGCGCAAAGTTAGGGGCGACGGAAGTCGCCTGTTGGCGCCCTGTTGATTCACGTGCTCCACAGCTGACGGGCGCGCGCGGGATGAGGGCTGGTATTGAGGATGAGCGCAGTGCACGGGTAGCGTAGTAGGGAAGAGCTCGGGCTCGTGAGCGAAGTGTTGGGGGTTTGGATCCCGCAGACTGTGTTTCTTTTGCACGTTTGCAAAATCCATGTTTATCATATAGGTAATCCACCTAGGGTATTACAGTGTGTTATAGAGCATGTTTACATATAACATACCACCCATACCGTTAACAATGGTGGTCCAGGCAGGGTCACCGATTTCGCTGAAACTTCGTTTAGGGGGGTTATTTGGGGTGCTGATCACGAATCTGATATCCGTTCTTCACGATTCCGTCGAGGGTCACCCATACCGTTAACAAGGGTGGTCCAGGCAGGGTGACCGATTTCGCTGAAACTTCGTTTAGGGGGGTTATTTGGGGTGCTGATCACGAATCTGATATCCATTCTTCACTATTCCGTCGGAGGCCTCCCGTACCGTTAACAAGGGTGGTCCAGGCAGGGTTACCGATTTCGCTGAAACTTCGTCTAGGGGGGTTATTTGGGGTGCTGATCACGAATCTGATATCAATTCTTCACGATTCGGCTAGATAATGTAAGTACAGGAAGGCACAGGATTACATTCTTAAAGTTTCAGCCGATGACGGCAGGTAGAGACAGAATTGTAAAAAAAGGGTGTCAGATTCGTGATCAGCACCCCAAATATCCCCCCCCCCCCCCTAGACGAAGCTTCAGCGAAATCGTTGGCCCTGCCTGGACCACCTCTGTTAACGGTATGGGTGGCCTCCGACCGAATCGTGAAAAACGGATATCAGATTCGTGATCAGCACACCAAATAACCCCCCCTGGACGAAGTTTCATCAAAAAATTTTTTGTTGTTGACCGAAGTCTTGTTGGTGGAGTCGGAACTTACAACTAGTGCCACAAAATATCTATCGTTACATAACTACAGCTTCACACAAAATAGGCTTAAAATAAGTGACACACAGAAGTGAACATTTTAGCTAATATGTAGTTTGAAGCACATGTTATATGTAAACATGCTCTATAACACACTATAATACTCCAGGTGGATTACCTATATGATAAACATGGATTTTGCAAAAGTGCAAAAGAAACACAGTCTGCGGGATCCAAACCCTCGACCCCTCGCTCACGAGCCCGAGCTCTTCCCTACTACGCCACCTGTGCACTGCGCTGGTCCTCGATACCAGCCCTCACCCGCGCGCGCCCGTCAGCTGTGGAGCACGTGAACCAATAGGGCGCCAACAGGCGACTTCCGTCGCCCCTAACTTTGCGCGGAGTTGTATTGGGGTCGAGATACCTGCAGTTTGTTACTTCCCAGGGAGAGGCGGTTCTGCCCATATACAACACTTGCGCCGTTCCGACCTACCGTTGGGATAGTATCCTGGTTAGACAAGGAGAGTGATCAAACGATCGATTCCGGGGCTGGAGTTTACACATTTCTAGTGGCGATTTCTGCATTTTTATCAACGTAGTTTGCATTTTGGCCTCGGCTGGGTTCAGCGCTCGCTTTTTAACCTATTGGGGGCGTGGACCAAGCTAGCCTTCGTCGAATGAAGAGTATAGAAACGCCACTGACTATTAAACCATGCTTGTCTTGTTTGGGAAGCTCTCGTTAGATGCTATCCATGTTTAATCATTTGTTAGGCTTTCTATCAGTTTTAGAAGTGTGTCTCATCGTAACCTTATTTGACCACTCTTCCCTACTCTAGGTGGATACAGGAGGGAGGCATTGCAGATACGGGCACTCGTGCTCTTGACTCTTCTTTGATGGCTGAAAATTCATTCGTCCAAACATCGATAATGGGTTATTTGGGCTGACTATCACAAATCTGGCATCTGTTTTCGATGTATTTCTATGCCAGGGTAGATTACATAAGTAAGAGTAGATACTATGAAAAAACTGCACCCGCATCGCTGTTTTCTTCATTTGGTCGCACTTAATTTTCAAGGCCGTATCACAAGCTGAAAATAGCACACAAAAATTTGGAAGCTAAAAACGTATTCTAAAATTCGTGGTCATCACCGCAATAACATCCCTACTCGGACATTCGGGTCCGACGAGCCGAACCGTCTCCGCCCAACCACCTCCCCTTCAACAGTCTGGCAACTGCAGTTGCCAACAGAAACTGCGGTTGCTATTCTGTTGGAACAGCAACAGTGTGTTGCTATCCTGTTGGAGGCTCGCAACACACTGTTGCTATCCAAGCGCAGTGGCTAGCCTGCTCCAATCGGATACGCTCGCGCCGCTAGGAGGAGGTTCGAGCTTAGCAACACACTGTTGTTATCCAAGTGTCCGTGTCATCGTCTCAGCTCCGACTTGGCCATGCGCCATGTCTCTCGCGCTCTCACGCTGTCTGCGTCTGGCGCAATCAATACTGCCGCAAACGCCTAGTCTAGACACTAGACTAACCAGGATACTATCTCAACGGTAGGTCGGAAAGGCGCAAATGTTGTATATGGGCAAAACCGCTTCTCTCTGGGTAGTAACAAACTGCAGGTATCTCGACCCCAATACAACTCTGCGCAGAGTTAGGGGCGACGGAAGTCGCAGGTTGGCGCCCTGTTGATTCACGTGCTCCACAGCTGACGGGCGCGCGCGGGATGAGGGCTCGTATCGCGGCCAAGCGCAGTGCTCAGGTGGCGTAGTAGGGAAGAGCTCGGGCTCGTAGACGCGGGGTCGG
>OX375870.1:55859900-55902189 GCA_947359475.1 Heligmosomoides polygyrus bakeri | reverse complement strand
AAAAATGTTCACTTCTGTGTGTCAATTATTTTAAGCCTATTTTGTGTGAAGCTGTAGTTATGTAACGATAGATATTTGGTGGCACTAGGTAAAAGTTCCGACTCCGCCGACAAGAATTCGGTCAAAAAATTTTTTTCGCTGAAACTTCGTTTAGGGGGGTTATTTGGGGTGGTGATCATGAATCTGACATCCGTTTTTTCACAATGCGGTCGGAGACGACCCATAGCTTTAAGAAGGGTGATCCAGGCAGAGTCACCGATTTCGCTGAAACTTCGTCTTAGGGGGGTTATTTGAGGTGCTGATCACGAATCTGACATTCGTTTTTCACGATTCTGTCTCTACCTGCCGTCATCGGCAGAAACTTTAAGAATGTAATCCTGTGCCTTCCTGTATCTATATTATTCAGCCGAATCGTGAAAAACGGATGTCAGATTCGTGATCAGCACCCCAAATAACCCCCTAAACGAAGCTTCAGCGAAATCGGTGACTCTGCCTGGATCACCCTTCTTAAAGCTATGGGTGGTCTCCGACCGCATCGTGAAAAACGGATGTCAGATTCGTGATCAGGACCCCAAATAACCCCCCTAAACGAAGCTTCAGCGAAATCGGTGACTCTGCCTGGATCACCATTCTTAAAGCTATGGGTGGTCTCCGATCGCATCGTGAAAAACGGATGTCAGATTCGTGATCAGCACCCCAAATAACCCCCCTAAACGAAGTTTCAGCGAAAAAATTTTTTTGACCAAAGTCTTGTCGGTGGAGTCGGAACTTTTTACTAGTGCCACCAAATATCTATCGTTACATAACTATAGCTTCACACAAAATAGGCTTAAAATAAGTGACCCACAGAAGTGAACATTTTAGCTAATCTGTTGTTTGAAGCATATGTTATATGTAAACATGCTCTATAACACACTATAATACCCCTAGGTGGATTACCTATATGATAAACATGGATTTTGCAAAAGTGCAAAACGAACGCAGTCTGCAGGATCCAAACCCCCGACCCCGCGTCTACGAGCCCGAGCTCTTCCCTACTACGCCACCTGAGCACTGCGCTTGGCCGCGATACGAGCCCTCATCCCGCGCGCGCCCGTCAGCTGTGGAGCACGTGAATCAACAGGGCGCCAACCTGCGACTTCCGTCGCCCCTAACTCTGCGCAGAGTTGTATTGGGGTCGAGATACCTGCAGTTTGTTACTACTCAGAGAGAGGCGGTTCTGCCCATATACAACACTTGCGCCGTTCCGACCTACCGTTGAGATAGTATCCTGGTAAGTCTAGTGTCTGGACTTGTCTAGCTTTTAACACATTGACGACAACATGTACTTCGCAGTGCTGCGTACATGGAACAATCTTTTTTCAAGCTGTCCGGTGCATAGCATCATTAATGGTGCGTACTTTCCCATTGTACCGCGTTTTTGCCGCGTCAAAAGTGCGGGCTGGATTTTTAAGCAATTTCGAGATGTTGGCTCTCCATACCTCGAGAAGTGGATGACTTTATTCCAGGTATAAGATAAAATAAAACAATAACATTGGCAAAAGCTTTGAAAGGCTTTGGTCAGGAATTTGCGAAATTTTTGTTTCCATGATAGGGATCTGGCCTCTGGCCATTTATATTCCTTCCGTTCGCTGTTTAGTGTCCCAATTTTTTGAACCGAAAAACGGAAAGTCTGAAGAATCAAAGCTGATTTCACTGCAAAATTTTCATTCCTTGAAGTAAAAATAGGCTTGACAAGGAGAACAACTGTATTTCGCCTAGCCGCGGTTTTCCTTGGAAGAACAAGTGTAGCTGTCCACGTGCCTGAATCCATGCGCCACTACATTAAAAAAATCTCAAATTAAGTTTAAAGCCATAGAACAGAATGTTTTAACGGAAGGTCTCCATGTAGTCCTATCATACTGCGATAATGGAATGTGGAAACAGTGTTCCCACCTACTGCCTCTGCTAAATCCTAGATTTATACGCATCCAAAGAACTGCTAAGGGATTGGAAATTTAATGGTCATTCAAACGATGAAAACTTTTTCTTGAAACACCATGCATAGGTTAAGGTGACGCTTTTGAATCAACAACTTTTTCGACCTTCTCGAAACGTGAAGAGTTTGATTTGGAAGGAACCGACCAGAAGGAAAAGTAAAAGTTAAAAAAAACTGGCAAGAAAACTGCCTAGGTTGGGATGAAAGTTACGCGACAAATAAATCTGGGATCACCTTGTACTAGCCTTGGCAGAAAAACCTATAAAAATTCAGCTTTACTGCACTACAGGTTAGGTAACTCTTACGATATACGATTGACGATGACGGTTTTCTCGTAAATACGATTTACGATTTCCGAAATTTCATTCACGCACTTCCCTGATCCAGACCCGAAGAGCCCACCAAGTAGCCATGTGTTTGAAAAACCACACGGAATATTGACAATAAATATTTTCTATATCCTTTCATATCCAACTTGTATATACGTACATACGTGCATACATACGGTGCGCTCCCGCTATAACGCCTCCGGATAAGACGCGACTCTCGATATAACGTAAACTTTCTCTGGCCCCGGCCAGCTTACCTTTACGCCAGTACAAACCAACTTTGCCTAAGACGCGACGGATACAACACTACTCCCGTTATAGCACGGTTTTGAGAAGAACTCTGCGTTCAAAATGACACCCGTTATAACCCGACGCGAGCTCACTTCCGGTCCCATACAGAAAATGAAGAGGAGCAAGATGCTGGGAGCGTCTGCGGCCTGACCCACCCTTCTATTTCCTCGTTCGCAGTCGCGACCAGTACCTGGTCGACAATGAATTATATGCATATAGAGGTTTTTCATGCGTGCGCGGTCACCAAAAGTGTTCATAATAAGTGTTCACCAAAAGTAACATGTCGAGCACAGTGGGAGGCTCCTGGTAGCCGTCAGAAGCTTCCGAACATTGGGAGATTTCCTCTATCGGGTACGAGAAAGATGTGGAAACAAACTCTGATTATTCAAAACTATGCCCTACACCTATGATTCAAGGCTGAAGCTGCTAGTATAGATGCTACATACTGCTACAGGATGTTTTTTTTTTCGACCAGAACTTTGGCACCATGCGGAGCTTGTGCCTGCAACCTCTGCTTTTCGGCCAGGTCTGTTTCATCACACTCAACATTCCAAAATCATGGGATAGTGGTGATAAGCCACTTGCAACAAAGATGCCTGAGATGTGACGCGCGATTTAACAGCGCTGGTAGCGCAGTGGGTTTAAATCCTGCCCTGGAAGTGCTGGTTCGATGCCCGCCAGGCACGATATTTTTGGTCACAACAAAAGATCTCGCAACATTGGGATGCACAATCGTGCTGTTGATGACGTCTAACTATCCTTGGTACTCTGTTATTCCTCACACAGATTTGGCGTACTTGTGCATATAGCAGAGAGTGTCTCTAAACACAAGGTTTCATTAATAATCTAAAGTTGTTCTTCGCCGTCACACTCTCTTCGTGGCCATATGTTTCATCACTATAGTCATATTTAGTCATTACATGTGATTTTAGATAAATCTGTGCGTGAAGTGGTATGAAAAGTCTCAACTCCGGTTAGCACGCGACTCCCATTATAACGCGGATTTTCTCCGGCAACTTCAAACGCGTTATAACGAGAGGGGACTGTATATAATATATGTAAACATATACAATGCGTATATGACTACATATATATAATGAGAGAGATAATGAGAGAGAAGGAAGCAGCTGTGATTTCTGGCGTGCGGTTACCGACAGTTACGACTGTCGATGAAACTTGGAAGAAAGCAGCCGACGCGATACGCCAAGCTGTAAGGTTGGAACTCGGCCTACGAAGCCTGGGCGACGCAAGGTCGACAAGCAGACATGGCTGTGGACGGACGATGTAAAAGCGAAGGTTCGAGAGAAGAAGTCGCTGTATCATGTGTTTCTCGGCAACAGAACAGCCGACAACTGGCAGGAGTATCACAGGGCGAAGAAGGCTGCAAAGAAAGCCGTGGCTGTTGCGAAAGCCACTCATTATGGTGATGTCTACCGAAAGCTCGAGTCGCGCGATGGTGAGCGGTATTTGTAACCACTTGCTAAGACACGCCATCGCCAAACCGAGGATATTGAAAAGTTCTCTGGCATCAATGCTGAGAGCGGCCATCTTCTAACAGACCGCAAAAAGGCGCAGAAGCGATGGCAAGATTACTTTGAGGAAATTTCCACTATGGAATTTCCTCATCCGGCCATCCCTTCTGTGGATTCTATTCACGGTCCCGTTCACAAGATCACCATGGAGGAAACAGGAGCGGCTCTGAAGAAGATGAAGTGACAGGGCCGATTGATCTGGCAGTCGATGTCTGGAAGTCGAAGCTCTGGTATCCTGCTGAGTGGTCGGCTGAGTTCTTCAACCAGGTAGTAAAGGAGAGGAAAGTACCGGAGTGTTGGCACAACAGTACGACGATTCCGATTTGGAAGAAAAAGGGCAGTACTGCAGACTGCTTCAATTACCTTCCGATTCGCTTGCTTTCGCACAGCATGAAGATCTTCGAGCGGATCCTCGATAGTCGAATTCGTGAAATCGTCAAGCTCCCGACAACCAGTGCGGCTTCGTAGCTGGTTGTGGGACCATTGATGCCATACAGTGGGACCATTGATGCCATGCCGCCCGCCTCCTGGTGGACAGGCATCGCGAGAAACAGAAGCCGGTGCATATAGCCTTCCTCGACTTGGAAAAGGCTTTCGACTGTGTACCGCGTGACGCCTTACGACAACACAACGTACCTGAGGAACTCATGGAGAGGGTGCGGATGCTCTACTCTTGCCCAAAGCGTATAGTGCAAGCTGCAGCTGGAACTTCAATGGAGTTTCCCATCTCTGTTGGGGTGCACCCGTGTTCTGCGCTTTCTCCACTCCTCTTGGTTGTCGTCATGGATGCTATCACACGATATCTCCAGAGGCCCGTCCCATGGGCGCTGCTTTATGCTCATGACGTGATGCTCGCTTGCGAAGATGAAGATGATCTCGGGCGGCAGGTGCAAGCTTGGTGCGACCGTCTGGCAAGGTTCAGACTCAAACTGAATGTCAAGAAGACCGAGAACCTAACGACTGACGTGAGCGAGTCCGGATCCATTAAGATTAACGGTAAATTGCACGCACCCCAGGTGTTCAAACACATGGGGTCAGCAATAGCGTCTGACGGCGGTCTTATGGTTGAGGTGAACTCACGCGTGAGTGCAGCTTGGTCCAAGTGGCGCTCGTTGACTGGCGTGCTCTTCGACAAGAAAATACCAGAGCGCTTCAAGTCAAAGATCTACAGAGCAGTCATCCGAACGGTAGCGATGTACGGCGCTGAGTGTTGGTCTGCGACTAAGGAAGTTGAAATGCGCTTCAGCGTCATGGAGACGAAGATGCTGCGCTGGACGGCTGGAGTCACCCGCATGGACCGCATCAGAAATGATGCTATTCGGCAGAAGTTCGGTGTCGCGCCGATAGCGGACAAGATGCGCGAAGCTCGCTTGCGATGGTACGGCCACGTTCTGCGTGGGAAAGAAGACAGCGTCCGCAAGATAGGCCTTGAGTTGGAAGTATGTGGAAAACGGCCTAGAGGACGCCCGAAGCAGCGTTGGTCCGATACGTTACACACGGACATGAAAGTAACTGGTGTCCACCCTGATTAAGCGCAGGATCGGGAAAGGTGGCGTCGTGACACCAGAAGAGCGGACCCCGCGACGAAGCGGGACAAACGCAGAAGAAGAAGACTACATATTTATAGTTATTTATATACATCTGTATACACACATACATATGTGTGTATATATGTACATATGTATACATACCTAAATGTGTATACATGTGCATATAAGTTTATGTATATATACATACAAATGTGTATATATATACATATATGTACATGCATAGATGAATGTATGTACGTAGTTATCCTACTATACAGGGTGGCTGAAAAGTTCGGGCAATTTTTTGCGGCGCTACTTTTGGCCTTGAATTTGAGGTTTTTTGTTATTTCTGTTGTTTCCGTTGTATTCCTCGCGCAATTTTGATCTAGAATCTGTTGCTCCAGTTTTCTCGTTTTCAGTTGTGCTTGCGTTATGTCTCGTGAAAGTGAGCGTATCACCGTCGTCGAGCTGCACAAGACGGGAATGAGGACCGCGGACATAGTTCGAACAACCGGCTTCAAACAAAGGACCGTCTACAAGATTGTAAGACGCTACAAGGAGACTGGCGGGACCTCGGACCGTCCCCGCAGCGGCCGTCCCACCACTGCGACAACACCGGAGAACATCAACAAGGTTCGTTGTCGCATTCGCCGTAATCCTGAGGTGTCGATGAACAAGATGGCTACGAATCTCGGGATCAGTAGGGAACGAGTCCAGCATATTGCCAGGAGGAAGCTGGGATTACGCAGCTACAAAGTAGCTCGTATTCACTTCCTCAACGACGCGATGAAAGCTGAGAGGTTGAGGAAATGCAGGCGAATGCGTCAGCTGGTCGGCGATGGTCGCTTGTCGAAGGTGCTGTTCACCGACGAGAAGATCTTCACGGTCCAGCCGGTTCACAACCATCAGAATCGCCGGCAGCTGCTTAAGAAGGGTCAGCAGAAGACGTCGGCCGCAAGGACCATCAGCCGCCGCCATTTTCCAGCCAAATCCACGATCGCCGTTTGCGAGGAGCTCTTCCCAGGGTTTTGGAGCAGGGACATCTGGCCATCCAACTCGCCTGATCTCAACCCGATGGATTATTCTGTGTGGTCGATCATGGAGCAGAAGATCTCCACTACAAGATACGCCACCGCTGAGCAGCTGAAATCGGCGTTGTTGAGATCCTGGGACGAGATTACAGCGGAGCAGTGTGCGACCATCATCAGCGACTTCCCAAAACGACTGCGAAAATGTATTGAAGCCAAAGGAGGAAATTTTGAGCACTTGTTGTGAATTTTCCTGTTGTATTATGTTGTTGTTGATCTAATGAAGTTTCTGTTATTTTTGTTTGTAAATCTTTGGCGTTTATGTAGTTTTCTCGTACTGCTGAAATACTTTGAAAAATTACCCGAACTTTTCAGCCACCCTGTATATAAAGGAGCAAGAGTGGAGTGAGTGTGAGCGTGTGTGCGTGCGTGCGTGTTTCCGTCAGAACTGAAGTGGGGGCACTGCGTATTGGAAACGATTGTTGAACATCAACATCGTGCCTGGAGATGCCGTAGACGTGCCAAACACGTCGACAACCGTGCCTGGTGATGATCAACGACAGGAGGCGTTCATGGGAGGTGAGGCAGTCGATATCGATCGATATTATCGATTTTTTGTGGATATCGTTCCAACGGCACAAAACTTCAGCCCTGGGGGTAATCGAGGCCGCTGAACACGAATCTGGAGTTGAGTTTGTTTTTGAGGTATCGATCACCATCAATCGATATTGATCAAATTATACATGGATGTCGTTCATTGTTTCTGTTTCTTTCTAACTTTCCGCAGTTGACGTAGTTAAGGTGTTTTTTTTCTGCGGAAACCATGACATAGGTTGCAGCTAAAATTGATGAAGAGAAGTTATTACTAAGGCAAAGCCGTTGAGAAGCCGTCAGTGCGGCCTGTCGGCCGCCGACGCTAGTCGATTGGTCGATCAGATTCGTGTTCAGCGACCTCGATTACCCCAGGGCTGATGCTTCGGACCGCCTGAACGACATCCACAGAAAATCGATAATATCGATCGATATCGATTGCCTCCCTTGCTGTGAACATCTCCCGTCGATGATCATCTAAATGCCCAGGCACGGTTGCCGACGTGTTCCGCACGTCTACGGCTCGCCATCCACGGTTGCCGACGTGCTCGGCACATCTACGGCTCGCCATGCACGGTTGCCGATGCTTGACGAAGCCCCGCCTTAAAGGGGGCGGAGCACATCTCGCCAGCAGCATATAAGCGACCGACGTCTGTACATCGACACCATTTGAAGTGAAGTGTTAACTTTAAGCGTTCGTTGTACATCAAACTTCTGAACGAATTTGAATAGTTGTGCCCGTAGTGTTTGGCGGCTCTGCGCTTGTTGAAGATCACGAATCAATACCAAAATCAAATCGTTTGATAGGGATGGATGAACAGGAGATTCGGCACTGCTCCACTCCTCCTCCTGTGCAAGAAAGTCGTGCCGGAGCAAACCATTACGAACATTATGAACACGGCTTTGCACCCCGTCGTGCAAGCAAAGCTGAAGCAGGAGCTCCGGCTGTGCTCCACTCCTCCTCCTGAGCAAAAAAGTCGTGCCGGAGCAAACCAATACGAACACTACGAACATAGCTTTGCACCCTGTCGTGCAAAGGGTGAACGCCGTGCTACCAATGCGGAACGAAAGAGACGGTCACGAGAACAGATGAGCGGCGAAGAAATTGAGGCACGCCGTGTTCCCGATGCTGAAGGAAAGAGACGGTCTCGAGAACAGATGAACGACTCAGAGATGGAG
The DNA here is from genome assembly GCA_947359475.1 of Heligmosomoides polygyrus bakeri. NCBI lineage: Eukaryota > Metazoa > Nematoda > Chromadorea > Rhabditida > Heligmosomidae > Heligmosomoides > Heligmosomoides polygyrus. The sequence continues at coordinate 55,893,732 of OX375870.1, read as the reverse complement.
GTACTACGTGCTGCTAATGCTGAGCGGCAGCGGCGTTATAGAGAACAAATGGACGACACCGAGATTGAGGCACTACGCGCTGCTAATGCTGAGCGGCAGCGGCCTTATAGAGAACAAATGAACGACACCGAGATTGGGGCACTACGTGCTGCCAATGCTGAAAGACAGCGACGTTCTCGTGAACAAATGAACGAAATAGAGATTGAAGCGCGCCGCAAATACTGAAAGGCAACGACGTGCGCGTTCAAATATTAGTCGAGTGGAATCAGGGGCGCGCCATGCTGTTGATTCTGAATGGCAGCGACGGTTGCGACCACGCCTAGATCGGGCAGGAGATGCTTCGCGTGGACGTAATGCTGGACCACATCGCATCGTCCCACAAACCGCTACTGGCCTTGCTCGTTCTCCGCGCGAAAGGCCTTCATCCAATACGCTGGGAAACATGGACCAGGTTTGCAGCGGTTGTGGGGCATTAGCGAGAAAACCACGCCTAACAGCACCGTATACAATATGTGTTGCAATCTTGGGAAAGTTTCGGTGAATGTATGCGAAAACTTTTCAGTTCTTCTGCAACAGTTGTACACCGCTACAGGCTCGGAAAGCATCCAGTTCCTTAAGCACATACAAAATTACAACAACAGTCTAGCCATGGCATCAACAACAGCCCAATTAGAGAATTCGAGTGGCGGAGGACCTTACTGCTTTAGAGTGCATGGCCAAATATACCATCGTATTGGAGCGCTTCGTCCATTGGCTGGAAACCCTCCTCAATGCGCTCAAGTGTTGATTATGGACACTGAGGAGGCGGCTGCTGAGTTGGCAGGAAGAGATGTAAACAGGGAGTGTGATCGCGCCACATTTGCCGTATTGTACCAACTGCTGCAAACGGTTGATCCCTACGTGCAAGCGTACCAGCTAATGGATGAAGTGGCACGAGAAGAAGAGCAGAGGGCAGTTGAAGCACAACGTACACAGAGGCCAGTACGCATGGTTTTTTGCCAACTTAATACCGACGATCATCGACGGTATAACATTGCAACAGCTAACGAGTTAGCTGTAGTTCATGTTGGTAACGATGAGAAGATACCCGGAGAAAGATATGTGGTCGTTTATGAACGTGGCCAAGGGTTGCGTACTATCAGCTACTTATATATGCTTTGCGACCCTCTTTCCTATCCGCTACTGTTTCCGCGAGGAGAAGATGGTTGCCATCCAGACATGGAAAAGACCGTTACTGGAAATAACAGACGAACAAGAGTTACGCAGAAAGAGCTTTACTCATACCTATTGTTCGCCAGAACGGGTACATTCAACCCTTTGCTCCATGCTGGAAAGCTATCTCAGCAATACGTTGTCGACAGTTGGTTGAAAATTAAGATGAGTCGCCTTAATTACCTCCGTAAGAATCAGGAGCTCAGGTTGGATATGGTAAGGGGTCTATACGACTATATGATCGGAGACGATACTCATTACGGCCCACCAGGAAGAAGGATAATTCTAGCAGCAAGTTTCACAGGTGGTCCACGCCATATGATTGCGCAATATCAAGACGCAATGTCAACTGCCTCAAAGTACGGGAAGCCTGATATATTCCTTATATTCACTTGCAATCCGAACTGGCGCAAGATTCAAAATAACTTGACAGGTGGGGAGTCCGCATCTGACAGGCCAGATTTGGTTACCCGTGCTTTCAATTTCAAGCTAAAGGCTTTATGCCATGAATTTTTTAAAAGGAATGTACTGGGTGAAGTGGCTGCATACATTTATGTTGTTGAGTTTCAAAAACGAGGGCTCCTTAGATTAAAGCAGGAGTGAAAACTGAACAATGCGGATCAAATTGATCAGCTAATCAGTGTTGAACTTCCCGATCCCGGCTCAGATCCCGAACTGTTTGACATTGTATCTAAGAACATGATACACCATCCCTGTGGGAATCTGAATCCTACCTCACCTTACATGCGAGACGGTGAGTGCACAAAGAGGCTGCCCAAAAACTTTCACAGTGAAACTCTCAATGTGGATGGCTCTCCCGAGTACAGAAGGCGCGATGACGCACGTTAGGTAACGTGTCGTGGAGTTCGAATGGATAACAGGTCAGTAGTACCCTACTGCTCCTACCTAACTCGGATGTTTGAAACACACATTAGCGTAGAAATATGTGTTTTAATTCATGCAGTTAAATATCTGTTCAAGTACAAGGGACCTGACCGTGCTAGAATCCATATCTACCAGCCTAACAATGACGCTGCTGAAACTGTTATTGAAGTAAAAAAGCAAAAAACGAAATTGAAGCATACATCGAAGCAAGATATGTGTGTGCTCCTGAAGCTGTCCACCAAATATTTGGCTTTAAGATGAGGGCGAAGTGATGCAGTGCAACGGTTACAAGTTCACTTATCGGGCTTCGAAGCATTAACATTCGAAGCAGGCGCAGAATAACAAGCACTTAATGCCGCTCAAAATCGGCTAAGGACTTCTTCGCTACAAACAAAACCTGCAATGATCCTGCTCAGCAATATGGGCGGTTACCTGAAGGAATGGTAGATTCCCGCAGTTTTCACTACTACCGAATGCCTCAGGCTTTCGAATTTTAAAAGGAATGGAAACAGAGGAAGAAGCACATACGCACGATCGGGAGAATGTATTTTGCAGAGCCACAGGGGCAAGAACGATTCGCACTTCGGCTCCTTCTTTTGTATGGAAAGGGTTCACATCGTTTGAAGATGTGCGAACAGTTGAAGGAGTTCTTCACCCTTCGTTGGTGTCTGCGGCAAGGGCTGCAGGGTACCTTACAGACGAAACATTTTATGTGCAATCACTTCGTGAAGCCGCAAGCTTCCATTTGCCTGCGCAACTTCGCAGTTATTTTGTTTCACTAATTGCATATGGTAATCTTCAAGATCCTCTTCCCGTGACACTTTGGAATTTACACAAGGAAGACTTTTTGGAAGACTTTGTACTTAATGGCGACTCTACTGATGTTGCTGGATCCAAAGCCTTCTACGATATCGCTGAACGCATTTTTACTCTTGGCAAAGATTACCGAGCATACCTGAATATTGATATCCAACAATTGTTCGTAGACGATCTCCAAGTCGACGTTGATCAACACAATCGTATTGGAGAGGGTCACTACGCTCTTCTCAATAGCGAGCAAAAGTCAGTAGTTGACGACGTGCTTCTCGCTATTGAACGCCAACAAGGGCAGTGCTTCTTCGTCGATGGAGCGGGTGGAAGCAGTAAGACATTTGTGTGCACTACGATCTATCATTTGGCAACAGCACGGAAAAACGCATCCTTATTGTGGCGTGGACCGGAATAGCTGCAAACTTGCTCCCAAACGGTCGTACCGTCACATCAGCATTTCACCTATTGGTTGATGACAGAAGTCGCTCATCGGGCATGAAGCAGAAGTCAAAGGAAGCTAAAACACTGCATGAAGTCGATGCTATCATTTGGGACGAGGCGCCTATGGCGCCAAAGCAAGCACTCGAAGCCGTGAATTCGCCTTTACAGGATATTATGCAGAAGAACGAGCCTTTTGCAGGCAAAATTATGTTACTTGGCGGAGATTTTCGCCAGGTGTTACCTGTAGTAAAGAAAGGAAGCCGCCGAGACTTTGTGGAAGTGTAACTCAAAATGTCTGTCCTTTGGACACTTTCAAAATACAAATACAAAAATAAATTGACAACTAACTTGCGGTTGAATGACAATGACTACTGCCATAGAGAATGGCTTCTCAAAATTGGTAACGGAGAAATTCTTACAGATGAGAACGGGACATCAAAATTCCGAATGATTTAATTTGTGAAGGCGATATTGCAGAAGTAATTTTTGGGGAGGCGCTTACGAGGGAATGGCGATTTTTCTGAATTGGCTATACTCATTCCAAGAAATGTTGACGCTCTAAGCATTAACGACTATGTTCTTGATCGTCAATCAGGCGACAAGGTCGTTTTCTTGAGTGAAGATGAGGCCATCGTAGAGGATCCTAGCGACGTTTTAAACTTCCCAACAGAATTTCTTAACAAAATGACACCAACTGGGATGCCTCAACATGCACTGAACTTAAAAGTTGGTTGCATGGTGATGCTACTCAGAAATCTTGACGTAGAGAATGGCCTGTGCAATGGAACACGCCTTATAGTCAGAAGTATCAGACGAAGAGTTTTGGTTTGCGAACATGCAGTCGGTAGTCGCAAAGGTTCTCAGGTAATAATTTCGAGAATAGACTGCTACTTCTCTTAGAACCTACCATTCCGACTTAGGCGGGGAAAATTTCCCATCAGGCTGTCATTTGCTATGACAATAAACAAGTCACAAGGACAATCCTTATTTAAATTTGGCATCGCTCTTTCCGATCCAATTTTCGCCCATGACCAACTATATGTTGCCCTGTCTCGGGCACGAAGCCGTAACGACATTCTTGTATTAGGTTGGAAAAAAAGTCTTTTCATTTTTTTCAAAGAATTATTACTTCACAACTACAAAGTCAAATCAATTGAGATAAACTCTATTTCGTCCCACTACACTTCTCCAAAGACTGGGTAATTTTCCAATTCCTCTCGCTTAAAAGACTGCAGTTCTGGAGTCGAACCATTGATGAATCCAATTTTTGAGGTCTTCATCCGTTCCAAAATATTTCTCTCCAATTTCTTGCTTGAGAGCACGGAAGAGATGGTAGTCGGCACGAACGAGGTTAGGGCTATACGGTGGATGTGGCATTACCTCCCAGCCCATCTCCTTTATTGTTTCTCTTGTGAGTCTTGCAACATGTGGTTTTGCATCGTCATGCAGGATCATCACCTTCGACTTCTCCGGCCTGTTTTCTTAGAGAGTTGCGACGACTTTGTGGAGTTGGCCGCAGTATGTGACAGCAGTAAGTGCCTCTCCACTTCTGAGAGTTTGCCGATAAATCACTTCTCTGATATCCCACCAAACACTGAAGAGAATCTTCCTTTCGTGAACATTGGGCTTGAGATCAGACTTAGGGTTCTCTCCCTTTTGTACCCATTGCCTTTTCCTCGGAAGTTGGCACACAGAACCCAGGACTCTTCGCCTGTCACAATCTGCGGAAGAAACGATTTTCTTCCTTATCTGGACAGAAGAGAAGCAGCGATGGAGAGCCGTCGACCTTTCTGAGTGTCTGACAGGGCATGTGGAATCCAAGCTCCAAATTTCCATGAAAGCCAAGATTCTTCAAATGGATTCCTACTATCCTATGAGACACTTCGAGCTTCTCTGCCAGCTGACGTGTCGTCTGCCAACTATCGGTACGAAGAAGGTGGAGTAATTCAGTGTCGTCCTATTCAGTTGGCCTTCCTGACCATGCTTTGCCCTCAGTGAATAATCTCCCTTTAAATACTTTCCGAACCACTCATAACAGGCGCGATGAGTAGTAGATCCCAAGCCATATATATGGTCAATTTGGTCTGCTGCCTGACGTGCTGTGGATTCCTTAATGAATTCATGAAGAATGCCGTGCTGAAAATGGCCATGAGGTAGATCTGGCAATGAGTTCGGAAGATTGGGTGGATAACGAATTACAAGAAGAGTCTTAACCTGTGTCCGCGTGCGAACAGTAGACAAGTGTGATAGGATTACGAAATCAGCAATCAACATTGGCTAGTGCGTTTACAAGGGGAAGGGTAAAAAAATTTCGAAGTGTGAAGAGACTTTTTTTCCAACCTAATAAAAGCACCTGAACGCTTGATGCGCAACATTGTTTACAGTGAAGTTTTATCATGAATGTTCTATATTTGTAGTTTTACTAGCATTTTTTATCCTCGCACGATTATAGTGAAATGATGATCCTTATCGTACTTTATAGCACTCAAAAATGTTGAATTTCTTCAGCGTGGCATCATTATATTAGCGGAAAATAACGTGAAGAATTACAGTCGTTGGGCTCAATGCTTTCTGGACACTAATCAATATCTGGAACCAGCTGCCTTCCCAACGGCTTCGAAGGTCTAAACGTTGAGAAAAGAAGATGGCCGAGTGTTCTATTCTCGAGGTTTGGGGCGAAGCCCGAACCAGTCGTTTGGCGGCCCCTAGGCCGCTGAACGACTGGTTCGTGAATATATGGTGCACAAGCAGCGGGGATAAGAAGGCACGGTTATCGGACCGAAAGCACGATAATACTTCAACCAGCAACCGAAAGGCCACACAGTAGCAACCGAACGCAACTGCTACTTGCAACAGAACAGCAACAGGAGCCGCCCCTCAGTTCACCGGTTTCTCCCGGACAAAAACAGCGGTTCCCCCCCCCTCCCAATAAGAACTCGAGCCTCGCGACCGTGTGGCTCGTGTTGCTTATTTCTGGGTACAACAAGGACATTCCAGGCGTCAGTATTGCGTTATCGGAGCGCACTGAAGCGCTACGGTTCCTTGCCATTTTGATCTGCGTAGAGGTCCGCAGGAAATTTGGAAACCACTACGGTGCTTCTCAAACAACGCCCTACAATCCTATATAGGTCGCTTTGAAAATCCCCACGGTCCCTTCATTGACGTCCCTCGTCAGATTACTTAAAAAGATGTTCTATACATTTTTAAAGCTTAGAGCGGCCGTTATATGTAGAGGCTATATGCAGTTACAGGATGTTTTGTTGCGATGAAAACTTGCGCCAAGTGAACTCGAACCATCAACCTTGGTTTTCCGTGCAAAATGCCAGCATGATATACCTACAGCGTTGTTTGATCGCGCACAACATCCCGACATCAAGGGTGAGTGCCGTTCAGCCATTGCCACGAGGATATCTCTGATGCAGCGTGCGAATAAGCAGCGTTATTAGTGTGGGCTACATCCTACCCGGAACGTTGAAGGATGCGGGATCAAGTGCCCGGGTGTAGATTCGAGGCCCGCCGAATGCAAGGGTTTTGATAGCAATATAACATTATGTGACATCAGGTTACTCCGTTTTTCTGTTGACCGTGAGTTATACCGAACACCTTTGCTACACTTTGTAAAGGATAAAGGACGGCGTTAGTCAATCCCTTCTGGGATGCGCCAGCGCATTCTAATTCTACGGAATGTCGTGGAGGCGATGTGGATGCGTATTTGGCCATACAATGACTTGCGGTGGCCAGCCGATGAACAAGTCAGCGCTTTATCCTTCCCAGACACGTCTGGTACCAATTCACCGACCCCGGAGGGATGGAAGGCTTGGTTGGCCTGGGCGGGAAATCCGAACCAGGAACCTGGTATCGGGTGCACGCGACAGTCGCGCCTCCTCCGACTGCGCTACACGCGCCCATGTACACTTTATACCTCACACTTATTTGCCATACTAGCACTTATTACTGAGAGTATCCTGAAGAAAGGCACACTCTTAATAATTCAAAACTGTTCGGCGAATTCGAACTCTCTTCACGGTTACAAATTTCACTGCAAGCTGATCACTATATGCGATTTTAGGTAAATCCTTCTTACTTTTATTACAGTAAAAAATAGTTTTATTATACAGATTAGTGCAGCGAGTTATGGTAGGGCAGAATCTTCACTGATCCTATGAAGCCCATCCACCCTATCTAGCATACACGCGATTAATTCTCCGAAGTGCTCTTTACGTGGGGAGAAACAGATTATGAGAGTCCCAATCCGAGGTGCTTAATCCCCCAACAACTCCTCCTCCTTCTTCAGTCTTTCTTGCTCAGTTTTATATGACGAATGATATGACGCTCGAAAGTGCATGTCTTGTTCTACCAGAATATATCATTGTTTCTTCGGCCATTTACATTGTTGCTAATTTTCAGGTCATCAAAATGGAGCAGTGCCAGATCGACAAGGATAAGCACTTTTGGCACCTTCTGTATATGTGAAAATGTCCGTTTGATGAATGATGACGGACAAGCAGGCCGGCAGCAATCGTCACTCGCTGGTTCCTGAGTTCATTCATTCCATTCAACGATTTGTGCACAGAGTTGTTACTGGCGATGAAAAATAGTGTTTGCACGGTCAACCAGGGTTCTAGTGCCTTAGCAGCACTAGGACCCCGGTTGAAAAAAGAAGAAAGAAGGTGATTATCCTTGTCGACCTAGCACTCCATTTTTGACCTGAAAATGAGCAAAAACTTAAATGGTCGAAGAACAAATCATATAATCTGGTAGAACAAGACATCCACTTTCGAGTGTCATATAAAACTGAGCAAGGCAGATTTAACAACTAGAAGGAGTTGTTGGTGAAGACGATTTTTCTCCTTTTGGCATTTTGTTGATAATCCACAGAAGTCAATAAACGCGACACAGATTCTTAAAGAGCAAGACATTCTCTTCCGAACGACATATAGCACCTAGCAAAAAATTCCTGCCACAGAGCAGGACCTGTCGGCAAAAATAACCCTCCTCCTTCGGACGTCCCAATTTGATGGCCTAAAAATCAATAAAGGGCAAGTGAGAAAGTAGGACCAACACATATTCTTGTAGTACTGAACACTGTCTTCCAAGTGCTATAAAAAACTGCACAAAAATTATAGACCTAAGCGGAGAGAACAAGTGCGCAAATGGCTACTTTTTCACTTTTTCACTTTTCACTTCAACGACATAAAAATTGACAAAATTCATTATGAAAAAGAAATGCAATAAACGTTCTGGAAGAGCAAGTCATTGTCTATCAAAAGCTGTACAGCGGTGTGCAAGAGACCGCAGGCGAAATCACAATGAATCGTTCAAAAAAAGGGCGGGAACTTATGGGACAACCTTGGGACAACCCCCCCCCCCTCCTTATACTTATGGGACAACCCCCCCCTTTATATACCAGGCTGTACAATAATTCTTGTCCGAAAATTTCACCATTTTTAATTTTTTCAACTTTATTGAAAAACAAGTCTAATCAACAATATAATCACCACAGCTATCCACAACAGTGGCCCATCGATTGGGCAGGTCGCCTGATGAGGTTGTCGTAGATGGTGAATTTTCTTCCGGCCAAATGGTGCTTCAGCGGGCGGAACAAGTGGTAGTCGGAGGGGGCGAGGTCCGGGGAATACGGCGGATGGGCAACCGTCTCCCAGCCGAGCGTCGACAACTTCTGCTGGGTCTCCTTCGCCACGTGTGGGCGCGCGTTGTCGTGCAGCAGGTGGACCGAGGCCCGTCGGGAACGCTTTTCTCGGATTGTGGATGGTGGACTTGCTGCAGCCGAGCGTCGTCGCCAATTCACGGGTGGTGGCTTCCGGCTTCTCCTTGATACAGCGACGGACTTCGTCATCATCCACCGTAGAAGGCCTCCCGCTGTGCTCCCTGTCCTCAAGGCTCGTGTCGCCGCTCTCGAAACGATTGAACCAGCGCCTGACTGGGGACATGCATCCTCCGAGCTCGCTCTGCAGATGTTGGCGACCGCGGTGCCCGTGTCGTTGTCCAGCAGCCGCACGTAGTACACGAACGTACGAATTCGACCTTGGTTCATTTTAGCTTGTACTGGTAGCTAGACGCGGCGACTGCGCTTACCCCTAGCGTTGAACTCTGGAGAACCTTCTAGAAGGTTTTTACACTTGCCTGATATTATAACACTTCTAAGGAAAATTATAGAATTTTGAAAATTTTCGGACAGGAATTATTGGACAGCCTGGTATATATATATATATATATATATATATAATGGTGGGCGCGTGTAGCGCAGTTGTTCATCGGCTAGCCACCGCAAGTCATTGTATGGCCAAATACGCATTCATGTCGCCTCCACGACATCCCGTAGAAGTAGAATGGGTTGGCGCATCCCAGAAGGGATGGACTAACGCCGTCCCTTATCCTTATCCTTTATATAATGGTGCCGATACCAGGTTCCTGGTTCGGATTTCCCGCCCAGACCAACCAAGCCTTCCATCCCTCCGGGGTGCGAAGGATAGCTCGAGGGAGTGCTGGTAATTAGTAAGTAGTAGTGGGATATTTTAACGTTTTCGAAATCGAACAACTACAGACCAACTTGAATTGGAAACTAGCGTCATAGGTAGGTAGGTGTCTGATGTTGTCGTTCATGTATCAGAAGTTTTGAGTACTTTTATAGTTACAAAACGCCTTCGCTGCACTACAGAGATTTCGTAATTGTGTATCACGCGGTGGTTGTTGTTTGATACCCTCTCATTGCATAATGGAACTACCTTCCGGTTGCGAGGGTTGTGGTTCACATACCGTTCTCCCTTGCCTTAAATGGATTTTTACAAATCAAATTGAACCTTTTCAGGTGGCGATGTCCGTTCCTCCACGTGGTGCCACTGGAAACTGTTCGCCTCTGCGAGCTAAGCTAATCACGGACATTCGAGTACAAGCGACAGGCCCTAGTGACAGGCCGGACTATGAGATTCCATGTCACATCACATGGTTGATGACGTTAAGTGAGTATTGAGATAATGCTACGGCGTCCGCGGGAGCCGACGCGCACTCGCAGAGCCCGGCGAGTGTGAGAAGTATGGGAGGGTCCCTGATGCGAGGACGGCATCGGGGGGAAACTGATCTAGTCCGAAAGTCCCGTAACGTAGGCAAGACCCGCGTAGCTACGCTGAATGTGGGTACGTTGACGGGCCGCTCGTGCGAGTTGACAGAAGCACTGGAGCGAAGACGAATCGACTTATGTGCGGTACAGGAGACGAGGTGGTCCTGTTGTGAGTCGAGGGACATAGGCCGAGGCTTCAAGGCCATTCTGTGCAGCAGTCCCAGGACCACCAGCAGAGTTGATGTAATCGTCTCCGAACGTTTCCGAGACGCGATTATAAGCGTGGAACGTTTTAATGACCGCTTGATGAAGGTCGTAGTCGCTGCTGAACAGCGTATGTATCATTTCTTCTCTGCATACGCTCTGCAAGCAAGCTGCTCTGAGAGGGCCAAGGATGAGTTTTGGACCCTGCTTGATGAAAAGACAGCAGAGGTACCGTCAGAAGACGCTGTCGTTATCGCAGGTGACCTCAACGGTCATGTGGGGACTGCGAAAGATGGTCGCAGCTGTCACTGCGGTTTCGGATATGGAGCACGTAACGCTGATGGTGAGCGAATCCTTGAGTATGCGGACTCGCATAACCTCATCATCGGGAATACCGTATTTCGAAAGCGTGACTCCCATCTGGTGTCGTTCTACAGCGGGAGCACCAAGACACAGATCGACTTCATCCTTGTGAGGCATCGCGATCGAAAGCTGGTTACAGATGCGAAGGTGGTGCCGTACGAGACTGTCGCCACACAGCACCGTCCGCTGATATGCACTCTTAAGTTCGCCCCTCCGAGGCTGAGGCATGTCGAGCGATGCGGTCCACCGAGAATCAAGTGGTGGCGATTGAAGGAAAACGCTGCAGCTTCTGTTTCTCGTATTCGGTTACCGACGGTGACAACCGTCGACGAAACATGGAAAGACGCAACCGATACGATTTTACAAGTTGCATGCTCTGAATTAGGCATGACTAAGCCTGGACGCCGCAAGATCGAGAAGCTGGCGTGGCTGTGGACTAACGACGTAAGAGAAAAAGTTCGAGAGAAGAAAAAATTATATCGCGCGTTCCTGTGCGACAAGACTGCAGACAAATGGCGTATGTACCAGGAGGCGAAGAAAGCGGCAAAGAAGGCCGTAGCCGTTGCAAAAGCCGTTCATTATGATGATCTCAGTGATAAACTCGAGACGCGCGATGGTGAACGACATCTTTATCGACTTGCCAAGGCACGCCATCGTCAGGCCGGATATCGAGAAATTCTTGGGCATTAACGATGAGAATGGCCATCTATTGACGAACCGCAAGAGGGCTATGAAACGATGGCATGACTACTTCGAGAGAATTTCGACAGAAGAGTTTGCCTATCCGCCCATCCCTTGCGTCCCTCCTACGCACGGTCCTGTGCAGAAAATCACTGTGGAGGAGACGGAAACGGCTTCGATGAAGATGAAGCCAGGCAAAGCAACGGGCCCCGATGATATAGCGGCCGACCTATGTTGAGGTGCTGGAGTCCTGCTGAATGGCTAACGAAGTTTTTCAACCAGGTTGTTACGGAAAAGAAGGTACCTGGCGGTTGGCAGGAAAGCACGACGATCCCGATATGGAAGAAGAAGGGCAGTCCTGCGGACTGCACGAATTACCGTCCAATTCGCTTGCTCTCGCACAGCATGAAAATCTTCGAGCGAATTGTAGATGGACGTATTCGCGATATCGTCCAACTTTCCACCAATCAATGTGGCTTCGTAGCGGGCAGTGGCACCATCGATGCCATACATGCTGCTCGTCTTCTGGTAGAGAGACATTGTGAAAAGCAGAAGCCGCTGCACCTAGCTTTTCTCGATTTAGAGAAAGCATTTGATCGTGTACCATTGAGGTTATATGGTACGCCTTACGACAACGCGGTGTTCCCGAAGAGCTTATTGAGTGGGTGCGCATACTTTACTCTGGTCCAAAGAGTAGTGTGCGAGCGCCAGCCGGCACATCGGCGGAGTTTCCTATCTCCGTTGGTGTTCACCAGGGCTCTGCGCTTTCCCCGCTCCTATTCATTGTCGTAATGGATGCCATTTCGAGAGACCTTCAGAAGCCTGCCCCTGGACGCTGCTGTATGCAGATGACGTAATGCTTGCAAGCGAAGAGAAGAGCGAACTCGAGCGACAAGCGCAAGCTTGGTACGACCGCTTGGCGATGTTCGGGCTCAAGCTAAACGTCAAAAAATCTAAGTACTTGACGACAGACGTAAACGAAGCCGGGTCCATTGAGATCAATGGCACTATGCTAGTACGAACGACAAACTTCAAGTACCTTAGATCTGCAATTGCGTCTGATGGTAGTCTGACGTTCGAGGTGAATTCGCGCGTGAGCGCAGCGTGGTCCGAATGGCGCTCGATGACAGGCGTTTTATGCGACAGGAAGATACCGGAACGCCTTAAATCGAAGATCCATAGAACCATCGTCCGACCAGTAGCGATGTATGGAGCTGAGTGCTGGCCTGCAACCAAGGAGGTTGAGTGCTGGCCTGCAACCAAGGCCTCAGCGTAATGGAAACGAAAATGCTGCGATGGACGGCTGGTGTTACGCGTCTGGACCGTATTCGCAACGATGAAATACGCCAGAGGTTTGGTGTCGCTCCAATTGCTGACAAGTTACGTGAAGCTCGCCTTCGGTGGTATGGCCACGTTCTTCGAGCTAGTGGTGACACTGTTAGGAAGATTGGCCTTAACATAGATGTGCCCGGAAAACGGCCTAAAGGGCGGCCGAAGCAGCAATGGCTTGATACGTTGCATGTGGACCTAAAGGTTGCTGGTATCCATCCCGATCAAGCATTTGATCGCGTAAAGTGGCGTCACCACACCAGAATAGCGGACCCCGCCTCGAAGCGGGACAAACGCTGAAGAAGAAGAAGAAATTGAACCTTTTTTCAATTTAAACTATATTCTTCCCAATTCGAATTAGATTCCTTTCAAATACAACTATATCGGTTTCAAGTCAAAATGAACGTCAGGTAATGAATCTAGAGACGCGTTAAGAAGGTTACGCGTCATACATCCTACCATTTGAAAGCGACTACAAAGGATACCCAAGAAATATGGTCATAAGGTTTCAATGTCCACAAGTTCCTATCAGTCGGCCGTGGTAATGTTCCTGGACATATTTCAGATGTACAACAGTGGAAATTTATCTGTACGTCATATGTTTGATTTTCTTGATGCATTCGCTCTGTACGCGACTTTTGTTGGAGTACATGCGCAATTACTACTTTTGTAGAGATAGCTAGAGGTGAGCTAATTTTGTTAAAATTTTTAGTTTTGGCGGCGACTTTTTCATATTGTTTCTGCTAAATCCTAGGCTTATACGCAAATCAATAAGTTGCTCAGAGCTTGGAAATTTAACGGTCACGCAAGCGATGTAAGCTTTTTGTTGGAACACTAGGCATAGGTTAAAGAAAAGCACTTGGTTCAGCAATTTTTTGGACTTTTTTCAAACGTGAAAAGTTTGATTTGGAAGGAGCCTCACTAGAGAGAAAAAATGAAAGTAAAGGAAAAAGTGCGGCAAGAAAGCTGACAAGGGTGAGGTGAAAGTAACACTATAAATAAGTAAATATTGGATCACGTTTGATTAACATTAGCAAAAAAAACGTCTAAAAAATTGGTTTTACCGCACTATACGCTAGGCAATTTTTTACGATTTACGGTTCACGATTTGCAATTTACGACGATTTTTTTCATAATTACGATTTACTATTTACGAAATTTCGGATTTCATTTACGCACACCACTGCCTCGCACGCTGCAGTTTTGCCGCCTACGCGGCAGCTTTTCTTCCTCCTACTGCATGCCGCAAAACTGTGCGGAGGCCTTTAGTGGAAGAAATGTTTTATACAATACCACCAGCGTGAAGTTTCTGAGTAACATTCAAATGACCACTTTTGGTATTTGGTGATGTACTGCTGATATATTTCACAACGGAGTCTAATGAGCGAGCCAGTAAATTAGAGCGGCACAATGTGACAAAAATTTGATAACAATGCATAAAAATCTGTCTAGATTGTACCCTGCTCTGATAAGCGAAAAGTTACCACCCTACTGAGCGGCAACCCAAATAACACGTCATTAATTAAATTCATCCGCACAAAAGTTGTGTTATTTGGAGTTGGAAGCTGTTTTTGATTTTATTTGATCACCATATATGTAGCTTCCACAATGTTATTTTCTCATATTCCTTGGATTGCTTTCGGAGGAGAACTCTCACGAGTACAAGAGTGGCGCAAAAATGTCTTCCGTCAGTTCATGAGCTCTAGTGGTGCAATTGGTCACACCTTAAAGATCGCTACTTGCGGGTTTACTGGCAGCGATGCTTCAGGCGTAATAGTTTTTATCTTAACTGAAATCGTTAGCGATGAGCGAATTTATAATCGTTTGAAGATAGAAGCGAACAATGACGAGAAATTTTCTTACAAACTAATAATCGGATCTAAACCGTTTGTCGAGCGCGAAGTGCAAAGGTGTTGTGATAACACATTTTACTATGTAAACAGCTATCAGAAGGACAAGCAACTGTGTAAAAGCTTATCGGTCAAGATAAGAATAGCAGACCTGTGTCTTCGGTTAGACGAGGACAGCCAGCAAAGCCCAGCACTTACGAAACAGTCACCGAAAGTTCGTTCACGAGACACCGTAGAAGAAAATGCACCGTCCTTAATCGTGCAACGAACCCAACCAGCGGAGATTGCTGCAGCAGAAGACGCGGGTGAGAACTATTCTAGCCATTTCTGCACATGACAAAACTCATAGAATCGACCGCGCCGAGGTCTACAGTGCTTTCCATTCAATTCTAAACTTGTGGAAAGAAGAAGAGCGTATGGTTAGAAAGGGAAAATTATCTAAAAACAGAGAGAATCTCTAAAACGCGTGAAGACTTTTTGAATCGTGATGAAATAAACTCTAATCTCTATGTTTAATTGAAACCACATCCAGCTTCTCTTCCTCAAACGTCGATATTATGAGTTGTTGTTGATCAATGTATAGTGTCAATGCATAATGGTGGATCAACCGCTGCGGTGGACCCAATTGGACTCTGAAGAGGATGAGAAGCCGAAACGTCAACTTTCGTTGAATAGATATCTTCCTGAAAACCTTGTGCGACACATTACACATAGACTAACAACAACGTGCAATGCCCAGGTTTGACGAAGGGAACAACTTGAGACTGCTGGCCAGCGTGACGCCACATCTCTCCCGCTAAGGAGACTTACAGAACTGACGGTAGCTTTACCGCTCCCGTCAGTTTTGGTTCACGCTTTCAATCGTTCTTCATGGTGTTCGTCCAAGTCCGTATATTTTAAACTTTTTGTCCCATCCACCGCATTTTTTGTCGCTGCTAATCGTTAAGACGCAGTTTTTTCCCCGGAGAACAACTATGCACTCCATCGAGAAAATAGGGCCTGAACGGAAAAAGGAAGCTGAGAGATGCATTTTTACATTGTTAACAAAAAGACGAACATAAAGAAAAGTATGAAACAGAAGGTCGGACAACGACGAACACAAGAAACCCCTCTACGAAGTCAATTCGGCGGAAAACTATATGTTGAATCGGCACATTTCTGTAATGAACACTTTGAAGCACACTACCGGACGCGTCTTTTGAATAGACGACGCAGAAACCGCATTACGCCTTTTTAATAATAAAGAAAATTCAAAGTGTAGTGAATAAAATTACACATTTTTCTTTTTTCAAAACGGTTCGTTTCGCCACCTATCTTCAGATGAACCTTTTTGTTATAGCACCTTCCCGGTGGCTCATCAGTGAAGAGGAAGGAGCTACAACATTTTTGGATGTGTAAATTATTAATTTACAAATTCAATTTCTGATAATTTTAATGTTTATTAAACTTAAAAATTTTTAAAATTTATTTTTATATTTTATGTTTAGTTTAAAAGTTTTTTATATTGATATATAATTTATTTTATTACCATTTGGAATTAAGTTAAAATTATAAAAGTTTTTGAACTCACACTAGTCGATCAGCTGACGATCAGCTGACTCTAGTCTTCGCTTTGACAAAAATAACTCCACTGTAGTACAGTATTCGCTATCAGAACGGATAACTCATATCATTCCAAAGTGTAAGTCATTTTGCTTTGCTAGGAATGATATCACTGTGGCATTATTTCCTATCTTAATCTTGTTTTTTGGCTTTAATTTATTATTTTCAAGTTTAAATGATTGATTTAAGTTTTGTATTAAATTACAAAAGTAAAGTTTCATGAACATAAACATACACATATGTGAACAATTTAATGACGTAAGAGTATATTTTAGTAAATTTAAAAATTCAGCTTAATGTTTTCACAAAGCTTATAGCCTTTTTGCTATGGTCTAGCAAGTTGTATTTATACAATATTTGCCTATTTTTAAAAATACACCTACCAATGTTATTGACGATAAAATTTCTAATAAATCCATTATTTACAAGAACTTCATAAAAATCTTCTAATTTATTACAAAAATATTCAAATGTTGAGCAAGCATTTGCTATTCTAAGGATTTCTGTGTATATGACATTACGTTTAACTCTGACAGAAACTTCAGAATCCATGTGTGGGAACCTATTAACTTTAAAGTTAAAAGAATCTGTTTTATTCTACAAGTTGGTTTCTACTTGGTTATTTACAATTTTTAAGGTTAGATCCATTACACGTGTGTTCAGTGGTATGTGTCTTAGGTGTTTAAAGGCAAGCGTGTTTTTGTATACTGATTCAAGAGTATTGTCTATGATGTCTTCAGAAAAGTTATGAACTATAAGTATGCCATCCATGTATCTAAATGGTTTAAATAACTGATGTCCCTCTAAAGTTATATTATTGGAATATTCAAATTCAAACATAGACATTGTTACATCTGCAAGTAAAGGGCTAAAATTTCCTCCTTGTGGTACTCCTTTATTTTGTTTGTAAATCAGCAAATAAACGGTAGCTATTTCTTAGTAGATAGTCGATGAAATATAGAAGATCAGAAGGTTTGCAGTATCTGTATCTATTATCTTTATCAGAAGTGTCCGTGTAGAAAACTTTGAAGCTGTTGCTTGCAATGAAATTTTTGCCAGAGTTTTTGAAACAAATGTTAATAAGGTTTTTCATTTTTTCATAATAGTAGCATGAGGTAGGTTTGTAAACATATCTGTAAAATCTGCTGAATACAGTTTAACATTTTCTGAATCAAAACTCAAAAGTTCTTGTATTATGCTTGAGTTATCAATAGACCAGTACGTTTTCATCGTTCCGGAATTGTTAGCTACAATATTTGCGTAATTAATAAAATGAGTTTTTAGGTGAGAAAATATGCAACAAAGTTCTAGTGCTAGTGACTTAACACTATACCAGTAATAAACCTGAATTTGATTGGGTCTTTATGAAGCTTCGGTAGAGAATAAATAATTGGCAAATCTCCTTCTGTTTCAATTTTTACTTTGCTTGTAATTTGGAAATGTTGATGTTTTTGAATGAGTGACATTTTGTTGGTGTTGTTTAGGTTAATATAGGTATTACTTGTATTAACATTTAATAATATTTTTGCTTTATTATCATATACAGCACCTATTTCTTTCATTAAATTGATAATGTAGAATTTTTTGCAAATAATGCCGTAATTATTGCTTGCTTTATCTAAGGGGCAAATTATAAAGTCATTTTGAATTTCACGAATTGCACGAAAAGGTATGTGATCTTTTCTTCAAAGGTTGTAACTATTTAGCAATGGTTTTATTTTATTACGGTATTGTAAATTGAAGAAATTTCTTAACTCCAGTATTTTTTTTGCTGCACCCTATAGAATCGTCTTATTTGGGTGGCAGTCGTTCGGTACACGGTGCTGCCCGCCGCCCACTTGCCGCCCTGCCCGCGCCGCCCTATTTGGACAACTTTGCTGCGCTCGAAACCGTCGTTAATTGGCGTGACATCGTCCAAAAACTTAAAAATTGATAGGGGACGATTGGGAAGCACATCTCGGGGAACTCTGAAGTCGTTTTCCAGTCGGTTCGGTTATGGAGGCAGTTGAAGAAAGGAGAGCGTCGCTCTTCTCTCTAGATTCTTTCAATTTTCACCACAATTCTTTAAATTTTCGTCTCAACTAGAGACTATGGGGATTCCGGTCAGTTCTACATTGGCGGGACCTGAAGAAAGCCTTGGCGCTGCGGCTGAAAACTGTTTTCCTCCAAATATGGTGAACAATATTATGACTCTTGTCTCAAGAACGAAATGAGTTCAGGATAGAGACGCAGGGCCAAGGGAAGTGATTAGAAATGCGATGCCTCGGGGGGCAGTCGTTCGGTACACCGTGCTGCCCGCCGTCCACTTCCCGCCCTGCCAGCGCCGCCCTATTTGGACAAGTTTGCTGCGCTTGAAACCGTCGTTAAATGGAGTGACATCGTCCAAAAACCTAACAACTGATAGGGGACGATTGGGAAGCGCATCTCGGGGAACTCTGAAGTCATTTTCCAGTAGGTTCGGTTATGGAGGCAGTTGAGGAAAGGAGAATATCCTTCTCTCTAGATTCTTTCAGTTTTCACGCCAATTCTTTAAATTTTCGGCCTTTTCGGGAATTTTTGGTCCAAATATGGTGAACAATGTTCTGACTCTTGTCTCAAGAACAAAATCAGTACAGGATAGAGATGCAGCGCCGAGGGAAGTGATTAGAAATGCGATGCCTCCATGCGAAGGCAGGGGCCCGGACATCTTGTCCTCGGCGCGCCCTTCGCCCCGCCCCTTTCTGAGGGCGGTGTATCCAACGACCCTCCGCCGTCTTATTTGATTAACTACTTTTTCAACAGTACCTTGATATGTATTATATATATCATCTCTACTATATTCCAATTTTGGTCTAAATTTTGTGCCTTTTCTAAGTATTTCTTTAAGTTGTTTGTCCTCTATAATATCCATGTTACCTGTGATTATATGTTCATGAACAGGATCTATGAAGCCACTATATTTGTGATGTCGCGTGTTACAAATGCAATCTTTATTTAGTATTTCTTTGCAGTTTTCTGCATTGGTATTCTTAAGAAATTTATTGTAATTAAATATAATACTAGATATTGGTCGTTTATAGGTGAAAACGACTCTGAAGGGTATGAAGCTTATATTTGAACAATTTTCTGTTTGTTTTGTTGTTTGTTTCTTTGACTTTAAAACTCGCCTAAAAATCACCCATTTGAAAAACCAAGGCCATATTTGAGCTCAGGAGCTCGAGCCCTATCGTTTCGTGTACATATTTCGTATTTTTCCGGCTGCAACTTGTGAATTTTGTAAGCAGTAGAAACTTCAAGAAGCGCGCTGAAACGCAGCAACGTAGCTTATGACTGGACAAAACTACAGAGGTGCGAAAATGCAGGTTAGTCTTGTGTGACACGATTCTTTCCGAGTTAAGTCGACTACTGCGGGAGTACGAGGGGAGCTAACGGCATGCAATTGCGTGGATGAGCATGAGACTGAAAGCACTTTACAACGACATGCACGTAACCCCCCGATGCCGAACCTGCTTTAGCCCCATCTGCCATTTTAGAGCGGCGGAGGGCAGCGATGGAGTTTCTTCCGGCTTTACTCGAACATATTTAAGTTCTCGATACTCTCAATCAAGCCATTCTGTTCAACTCGGAAAGCTCTATCGAATGGCCTCAATCTTGAGCAATTTCAGAAAATTCGATTTTTTGACAATTTCCCATCGAGAACGTGGGCGCCCTTGGGCCGAGCCTGCGCGGACGATGACGTCATCGAAAATCGATATTTTAACCCGGGCCAAGTTTGATACCATTCGATAGACCCCTTCGTGGAAGCAGCAGGAACTGTAATCTGAGCGAGTAAGAGCGCGGACAACATCGACCGTTGTTGTGCTAAATTGGACGCGCGGACGTGTTCTAAGAGCAATACCTCTGTCAGGTGTGAACTTTTCCGGCTGCAGCTTGTGCATTTTGTAGGCAGTAGAAAGTTCAAGAGGTGCGTTGAAATCCAGCAACGTAGCTAATGATTGGACAAAGTTACAGTAGTGCGAAAATGCAGGTTAGCCTTGTGTGACACGATTTTTTCCGACTTCAGTCGACCACTGTGGGAAGACGCGATGAGCTAACGACCTACGAATGCGTATACAAGCAAGCCAGTTAAGGTATTTTTCGATGAAATGCCCACAACTCCCCAGCTGCCATTTTAGAGCTGAGGGCAGCGATGAAGTTTCTTCATCCCTTAGTCGCCCGCATTAGAGTTTTCGACACTCGGAAGAACGCCATTCTGCTCAGCACGAAAAGCTCTATCGAAAGGTGTCACTCTCGACCAATTTCGAAAAAATCGAATTTTAGACAATTTCCCATTGAGAGCGTGGATGCCCAAGGCCGAGTCTGCCCGGAGGATGACGTCATCGAAATCGATATTTTTGAAATTGGCCAAATTTCCTCGCCAAAAATTATCTAGGAGGTTATTTAGTGCGCTGATTACCAATCCGACGTCCGTTATTGAAAATCCCGCCGATTTCGATAGGTTTGGATTTACTTCTGGATAACTGAGGGTGGTCGGGTCAGGATCACCGATTTTGCTCAAACTTCGTCTAAGAGCAGGGGTTATTCAGGATGCCGAACACGATGCCGAAGTCCATTTGGACGATTATGGCAGGTCACCCATACCGATAACTGAGGGTAATCGGTGACCCTAACCCGACCACCTTCAAACGGCAGGTAACCTACCGAAATCGGCGGAATTTTCAAAAACGGACGTCGGATTCGTAATCAGTGCACCAAATGACCCTTAGATGATTTTGAACCAGGACATTTGGGCAATTTTGAAAATATCGGTTTTCGATGACATCATCGCCCGCGCAGACTCGGCCTGGGGCACCGACGTTCTCGATAGGAAACTGTCAAAAAAATCGATTTTTCTGAAATTGGTCGAGAGTGACACTATCGGTAGAGCTTTTTGTGCTGAACAGAATGCTATTATTGCGAGTGTCGAAAACTCAAATGTGGGAGAGTAGGGGCGGAAGAAACTTCATCGCTGCCCTCCGCCGCTCTAAAATGGCAGATGGGGCTAAAGCAGTTTCGGCATCTGGAGAGTTGCGAACATATCGTCGTAAAGTGCTTTCAGTCTCGTGCTTGACCACGCATATGCATCCCGTTAGATCGCCTCCTCTTCCCGCAGTGGTCGACTGAACTCGGTACA
Organism: Heligmosomoides polygyrus bakeri; assembly: GCA_947359475.1. NCBI lineage: Eukaryota > Metazoa > Nematoda > Chromadorea > Rhabditida > Heligmosomidae > Heligmosomoides > Heligmosomoides polygyrus. The sequence goes on along the minus strand of OX375870.1, from coordinate 55,872,125 downwards.
GCGAATGTTCTGGAACCATCAAGCAGATTCCAGAACTCATCCTTGGCTTGATCGGAACAGCCAGTCTGCGGAGCATACGCAGAGAAGAAGTGATAGAGACGCTCCTTAGCGGCTAAAACGATCTTCACCAATCGATCGTCAAAGCGTTCATCGCTTTAACCGAGTCTCGGAAACGTTCGGAGACGATCATTCCGACACCGCTAGTGGCCCTGGAAGTTCCACATAGAACGGCCTTAAAGCCTTGTCCTACGTCCCTTGCCTTGTAGCAGGACCACCTCGTCTCCTGTACCGCACAGAAATCAACTCTTTTACGCTCCACTGCTTCTACCAACTCGCACGAGCGGCCCGTTAACGTATCCACATTTAGCGTTGCTACGCGGGTCCTTCTTACGTTACGGGACTTTCGGACTGCTCAGTTGCCCCCCGATGCCGTCCTCGCATCAGGGACCCTCGCATACTTTTCACACTCTGCCGGCCTTTGCAACTTCCGTCGGCTCCCGCGGACGCCGTAGCACAATCTCGAGAAACATGAACTGACATACGCCCATACGATGTGACATTGGTTTGCTCGTAGGCCGGTCTGTCACCAGGGCCTGTCGCCCGCATTCGAATGTCCGTGTTTGGCTTAGCTCGCAGAGTTTGCAGTGGCCCCACGTGGAGGAGCGGACTTCGCCAACACAAACACTGCCTAATGCTGTCCGAAAATCCGTTCAGCTTGCTGGAACAGTGAGTGCTTGGGGAGAGAGTGTGAGCCTAATCCTTACGTTCCCTTCGCTTTGTCACATTTCTTGACTTTTCCGTCGTTCTCATCCGTTTTATTCGCGTTTTCTAGAACTTTTCGCTTTCTTGCAGAGCAAATAACACAAAATAGAACTATGAAGAAAACTTAAAACGTGCTGAGAACGGTGAGGAATTGTGAAAAACTGATATGGATCAGACAAAATATGGAGACAAAGGCCTTGAAACAGAAAAATACGAAACGGCGGTAGAGGAACTGATTCAAATAAGTAGTGTTTTCTCGCTTTCTGAAATGATATTGCAAACCACTACGAAGAGCTTTTTCGCAATACAATTTACATTAATTGAGAGTTAAGTTTTCCTGGGAATATCGAAAATTCCGCGTAAATTTAGTTTCAATGCGATTTAGCGAAAAAGGCCTTTGCTAAACAACAATAAAGAAATTTAATGAAAATGCTGACAAATTCGTTAAGTCGTTAAATCAGTAGTCGTTGAATGCTCATCCTGCCTCGTACTTCTATGAGTACACTGCGCTCCGATGCTCTCCTGCCGACGACGTCGCCGACGCCGCCACAGAATCTGTTGACGACGTCTGTAGCGAAGTCCGTGACAGGTCGCAGAGTCGCGACGCATCGCCAAAGTAAAACATAGGCCTAAGGATAAGGTGACCACTCGAGCAAAGCATACATTTGTTAGACATCCAACAGATAAGAGCAACATTCCCTCTTTGTTTTCAAGAACTTCCTTCAATATTGACATGGGTGCTATGCAAGAATTTCATGTTCGTAAGCAGAAAGTAAGTGAAATGCCGCAAAGACACATCCAAAACCCACATCTGATCGTTCAGGTCGTGCACATAATGACGCTCTAAGGAGCTAGAATCTTCTTCAACTGCAATAGCCCGGCCTCTGATGATATCGATGTTCTCGCCAATGGAACCTGAATAACACAGTTAGCATGAATGTGCAGTTCTTTTATTTAATACAAGAAAAGTGTAGCGTTAGAAAAAGATTAGCCAAGCCGGAGAAAATGTATGATTTACTGAAACTTCTTCATAAATACAGTCATCTGGTCGGTTCGCGAACGGTCGCACAAATCACGCTCTGACGGCTGTAGCATCACTTCATCTCTGATCTCTGTTCCAACTCAAAGAAACCCTCGTACGCATCAGAGTAAGCCGCGAACATTTGAGAGGGTTGCGAACATGCATCCGTGGAAAGCAAATACTGCCAGCAACAATATCGCGTAACAGGTGCTTTACACGAGGGATATACATACATCGCCCAATATTACCAGTAACACGACCTGACCTTCCAGCATCACTTAGCAGTTCTCCAAACAGTTACACAGAGAAACGCTTCAATTGTGGGAATGCTGATCACGTCGGTCGAAGAAAGAAGGAGGAAGGGAGAGAAGCCGCATCAGCGGACAGGATACAATTTGCATTGAAAGACAGTGTGCAAATGATTAGACTTAAATTCAAAAGGTAATTCAAACTCACAATAAATCTGCTGCCTTTCTGATGCCACCATTTCTGTGGCGCTGTCGCGACATAAGGGGTGGAGCAACTCCTGAGCTTCACTGAGGTGTAACCCCATCAAACACCTGAAATGGACACAAGGAATTTTCTCACAATCCCTACAGCCCGCTCTGTAGAATGATAACAGAGTGCAGACCTTGTCAAGTGGAAAAATAATGGGAACACGGGAACAAGCATCGTCCCGAGAGGAGTAGGAGTCGCTACCTGATGCATAACTCCTTGTATGCAAGTCAACGCCCGTCTCAACTGAAGGAATAAAGTGGCTATATTTTTGTTCGGAGAAAGACAAAAATGACCATTTCGAATGGATAACTTCAACAGCTGACAAAAATAAGGAGTCCAACCTCAGCTCTATTGCTGCACATCATTTCCTTTGAGGCAGCGGGTGGAGCATCAAATGCGTTAAAGGAAATGAACGACGAAACGCTTTCGAACGCGCTGCAAGCACCGCATAAAGATTGCGGGAGTCCAATCATTGTATCTGTGTAGACAAAAGGATTCCTTAAAATAAAGAAACTAAGAATCGAGCTACCATTTCACGCTCTGGAGGTAACCAACAGAAGGGGCAATAGCCATCTGCAGCAACTTTATACGCAAAGACTCATCATGTGTAATATTGGAGAGCACACCAAGCACCTAAAAGACAAAAAGGGAACATCAATTAAGCATAACGAATTCCTCTTACAAGGGAGATCAATGAACTTCCCGTAGAATTTCCAAAGTGACCTACTGAGGGTTGTAGAGGATTGTCAGGAAAGCACAGCAGTGATTTTAAAATTTCCTTCAGTCAGGGTATGTCAAAAATGGTGAAAGATCGTAGCACTTCAGTGCGGGCTGATAAGGCAAAAGTGACACCTTAAATGGGCTTGTACCGCTCAGCAATTAACCTGCAAAAGGTTTGCAGCTTTAATTATAGTTAGAAGTTAGAAATCTGGCAATTTGTAAGGCTTTCTCAAAAGAGACGCAGGTACATTGATGAATCACTCGCTGCATCCGCGGTAGCGATTCGGCTGCAGAGTGGATAGCGATGCAGACTTGCAGGAGAGGGGTAGAGGGATCGAGTCTAGGGCGGGGTTTGGGCTTGCTGGGTAGACTCTTTCCGCTCTTATAACTTTAGAGTACATTGTTGACCTCGGAAACGCACGGTTTTCGCTTTTTCATTGTAACGTTTTTTGGGAACGTGATCTACACGTGTTTCTTCAGTCTATCTCCAGAATGTGCAGATCGTTTTCAGATTCCTATAGAGAACCCTGATCTTGTAAACTGATAATTCGGATCTATCCTAGTCCGGGGGGGCCACATAACTAAAAGGTATTATATGTAACAAATCCACTTGAGACTTACCGTGCGGCTCCTACAGACAACATGGGACCTAAACAAGAAAAGAAAGTGAAGAAAAAAAAACGAAAAAATTACATAAGCAGGCAAAATTGTGTGCCCTCCTCACCATGTTAAATACTGGTTATAACATGTCACGCGGCGGTGGCACGCGGCATGCGGCTTCATGCGCCCTCCCCATCATGTTAGATCCTTGTTATAACATGTCAGCCGGGGGATAGCACGCGGCATGCCTCCATTCCGCCGCTCTTTGTCCACCGACACGGTTGTAAACCGTGGCAATTTTTCTATTTTTTTCGTTTGTCCGCTCGTTTTCGGTTTATTTTAGGTTGCAGCTTGTTCGCTAGGAGCCGCTCGGTAAGTTTCAATTCATTTTGTAACCTAATTTCTAGTTATGTGGCCCCCCCGGACTAGGATAGATCCGATAATTCTACTAACTGCTACAAAATGTAGCATCTTTGATCCATATTGCGGTATTGACCGCCTTGCTGCCCATTTCCACGACCACTCTCTGCTAATCGTAGGAGTAGAGACTTGTACTCTAATGACTCCGAAGATCGAAATTAAATTTCGCACAAAGTTGGTCTAGAGGACTAATTGAGGTGCTGGTCAGAAATCTGGCAAGCGTTTTCGCTACTACGGTCGACCACAGTAGATGATGGCGAGCATGTGTGATTAAGGAGGTGGATACTGAGCGGATCTATCGTAGTCGGGGGCACAGAATTAAAAATTATGTTACAAATTGACTTTACATCCACAGAGCGAATTGGAGAAAATAGAATAGGGCCTAAGCTGACAAAATTCCCAAGGAAAAAACAAAAAATAATATACGGTTTCACCGCGGTTGTAAAGAGAGAACGTTATGCGCCATCTCACTGTTACGGACCCGTGTTATAACATGTCAGGCGGCGGTTAGCTGTGCTTGCATGCGCTTTCCCCGCCGAGACGTCTTCATAACCGCAGTTAATTGTTTGTTTTTTGCTTGATTGTTCGTTTCGTTCTTTGTTTTTAGATACTATTCCGTTCTATTCAAACAGCTCCGTGAGTGTCAAGTCAATTCGTCACATAATTTTTAATTCTGTGCCCCGCCCCCGACCACCATAGCTCCTACAGAACTTCTTCCTTTTGAGTGGATACAGTACTGGCGCAAATGCACTATCACAAATCCAGATGTCGGGGAAAGCAAGAAGAAATTTCGCCCATACATTGCGGTCATTCTGGGTGCTTGTCACGAATATCAATATTGCGATATCAATTTCGGAAAATTCGGCCGACTACGATAGCTTAGGCAGGCATGGGTGATCAATATAAATACATACTGGGTTGATCGAAAAGTCTTGCAACAACACTAGCACAACAATATTACAATACAATACAATATACTACAATATACAAAAACTCAGTCCACGATATATTCCCCGTCCAAGTCTAAGATCCTGCCCCATCTTTCAGGCAGCCTTTTAATTCCTTTCCGCCGAAATTCCGAGAGCTGTGAGGAGAAGAATTCAGAAACCTCCACTCCCAGTCACCTCGATCATCGAACTCTCTACTTCGATGATGCTGCTTCAGAGCACCGAACAGGTGGTAGTCTCAGAAGAAGCGAGGTCTGAAGAGTACGGTAGATGGGGCAGAACTTCCAAGCCTAACTCCTGGATTTTCTCCCGACTCATTTTTGCAACATGAGGACGCGCGTTTTCATGCAGCAGTAGACATTTTCCCGTTCTGGACGTTTTTGGCGCATGGAGTCGGCCAAGCTCTGGAGCTGGTAGCGTAGACAGATGCTGTGACTGTGGTCTCACTATCCAGCAACTCCCAGTAAAGCATGCCCTCTGAGTCCCACCAGCAACAGAGAAGAACCTTCTTTTCGTGGTGTCCACGTTGTCTTGGAGCCGGTTCTCCGCGTGGGAGCCATTTGCTCTTGCGGGGGTGGTTACCATAAAGAACCCAGCCTTCGTCACCAGTAACAATGTCCTTCAGAAAGTCCTTTCTGCGAAGAAGCAATGACTCAGCAACACTGATTCGGCATGCCTTGTCAGAGTCCCTCAGCTCATGTGGTACCTATGACGACAAAACTTTGCGGTACCCAAGGATCTCCAGCTGCCTCACGACGGTGCTTTACGTACATCCAAGTGTTGCCGCCAATTCGCGAGTAGTTGAATTTGACTTCACCTTGAAGGCCTTGCGCAAATGTCTTCTTCCACAACAGAGTGGCATCCGCAACGAGGTCAATCATCGAGAGAGATATCTCCAGCCTTGAAGCGCCGATGCCAACCGGCCATTGTGAAATAGTGAAAGACTTCCTCCTTGAATGCAGCGCAGATGTTGGAGGCTGCAGTCCTTGCGGAATGGCCTTGCAGAAATCCGTAGTAGACGACAGATCGTAGGATGCTGCTGCTTATCGTTGACATTGTTGCTGTATTCGTACTCGACAAGGCCTTACATAGTAGGCTTGAGGAAGCTTCGAGAATGTGCTGTGACGTCACCACACAAAATCAATACTGTAAGGGCTTTAACAAATTTAATAGGCAGTAGCGTAAAGTATTGCAAGACTTTTCGATCAACCGAATAGAATCGCTTTCATCACCTTTGGTGAGACCTGCTTCCAATGTTTTACTTTGAGATGAAAAGTAGTCACAAAAAATGATAATACACCCCGGTGCAAAATTATAGGTTCACCAGCCGAATTGTCCACTAGTACCTGAAGAACCCGTTGCCGAGGCTCAATGATGTTACCATCGTATTCCTCACTATAGAAAACCATTGTAGAAAAATTATTAGCAGCATATCTCATCAGTGCTGGGAACCACGAACTTTTATTGAAGAAGTACGGAATGGAGGCCGGTGCAAAATATAGGTTCACTTCATAAAGAATCTGATTAATCACAAAAGTACCTACAGACAAATAAGATTAGTACCTCTTCACATCATCATTGTTGCAAACAACATCGAAAATTTTATTTGGCATACTACTGATAAGGTTATCAATAACAGTTTGCTTTGCATTGATTCACGCATCAAATACTGCATTCCTCAGATCAGAAACTGAAGTGTAAGTGGTTCCGTTTCTGTACAGTATGTGTAGAAGAATGCCCTACAAGCTATTTATCTGGAGAACAACTAGGCCACTCCAAAAGTTGAATTCTGTTGGAATTATGCCAATCTGTAGTTGACTGTGATACGTAAATGGATGCATTGTCTTGCTGGAAAATAAGGTTCTGCCTAGGAAATCTTCTGAAATATGGCAGAAGGTGATCTCGGAGCAATTTCTGGTAATTTTCACTGCTCATTCTACACAAGACGAACTCCAAGGCAAGAAGTCCGTATCCAGAAAACGCAGGCTAAACCATGAGACTTCCACCGACGAAGTTGCGCCTGGAGAATACTCGCCCCTCTTTCCTCAGATCTCTCCAGTAGTGTTTGTATCTATCGGGTTCATCAAGATTCCACTTCTTTTCGTCGGAGAATACCACTTAAAAATGGAAAACGCACTTCTGCTTTCATGTCAGACTTGATGCAGTCTCACTTCACCTTCTTCCAATTCGTGCTCATGTGCGCACGAGCGAACGGTGAGCCTGGTGGTCGTGTGGAAGTCTGTCAAACGAGGGGCACGCTTCATAACTTGATGAACAATGTGCGTACTGCGATTCAAGCTTCGTAGTAGTGTCCATTTCGATAAAGGGAGGTCTAGATGACGTCAGAGTTCCTCCTCGGACTGGGTGCTGTTGGAAGCCAACCGGAGTAGGCCGCTACCACCTCTTTCAGACAGTGTGGTGACCCAGCACCAGAGGTAAAGCCAAAATTCATCGAAAGCCTAATAGTCGCCTCTCCGTTTTCACCCGGACCGTCCATGTCATTAACCATTCACGGCAGTCGCTGTTCCGCCCTCGAGGAGGCGGCTATAAAATAGGAGGCCAGAAAAACGCTTGGCGGTCTCCTCTCCCGTAGACGAGCTCGGGCGCCCTCTTCCCCCCCCCCCATCCGCTCTACCGTAGGTTGTATATGTACCCTGTCTCACACTCGTTGTAATTGTTTACGACAAACCTTGTCCTATTTTCCCATACATATCGTTCCTGTATAATCCACACTATGTGTCTACCTTTGCATGTTCTGTATCTTTCCCGCATGTATTGAATACTCTTTGTATGTGTAAAAAATAAACTCATATTAAAGAAGTATGGTGCTTGTTTTCTCCGCTACGGGATCGCGCCTTCGGGCACTCCTTTAGCACGTTAATAAATCGAACCGCTGGTTTATTACAACAGCTTCCTTAGACGGCCAGCTTTCGAATTTCGCTTGCAGGCTTCCGTGTTCTTCAAATAGCGATTGATGCAGTTCAGCGACCTCCCTAGTTGAGCGTCTTCCTGTTTGAAAGGTTGGCCGCATGAAAAGCATCGACTTGAGCTTGCTCACATGTAGAAAGCTTGGGATTCTTTGCCATTGGATCAATTGACAGCAGCGATGCTTTTCGTTACATTATTGACCTATTTATCCCGAGTTTTGCGAGGCCAAATGGTGAGCGTAGGAAAGTTCCTTAAGTGAACCTATATTTTGCACCGGCCTCCATTCGGTATTTCTTCAATAAAAGTTCGTGGTATCCAGATAAGATATGCTTATTATATTTTTTCTATAAAGGTTTTCGATAGTGAGGAATACGATGGTAGCATCATTAAATCTCGGCAGCGGGTTCTTCGGGTACTAATGGACAATTGGGGGGTGAACCTATAATTTTGCACCGGGGTGTATAGAAACGCAGTGACAAATTCGTGGTCATCAGCTTGAACAGTTTCCGAAAAACTGACGTTTTCATATCCGAAAAGAGGTTAAAAGCAGGGTTAGAAAGTGAGAATGATGTCTTAAGGGGGCGGGGCGAGGTCAAAACGTATTCTACTAATCAAAAAAGCAAAGAAATCCGTAAACCCACTCCCAAATCTGAATCGTCGACCCCTCTCTTGGAAGTCTGCATCTCTGGCCACCTAACCACTGCCGCGGTTGCATTAAATTACTCACCTGAATATAACCTGCAGCTTCCTTCAGAAGACCTAACATTGTGGGATTTCTAACATCTAACTATAAATAAAGCCCCATAGCTTTTGCAGGTTAATTTCTGGGCACTACAAGGCCATTCAGAGCGTAACTTTCGCCTTATCAGCCCGCACTGAAATGCCAGTTTTTTGTAAATTTTGACCTGCCCAGATGCCCGCAGGGAATTTAGAGACTACTGCGGTGCCTCCTAAAGAGTTCCTTGTAACACTCAATCGGTCATTTTGGAAATCTCCATGGGAAGTTCATCGACCCTCCTTTGTTAGGGTTACCTGGAGCAGCTGAGCCATTTGCATCTGTGAAATAACCCCATCAACTTCTCCATAAAAAGAAACAATCTCAGATATAGCGCTCTCCTCCTGCAAAAAATGGACAACTTCTGGTTATCCTAAATCGCACTGCACACGAAGGAATGTCTTTAATCACACTATTAATTTTCGAATTGGAGACTTTTCAAATCAAATTGGGCACTTTTCACGTCAAATTGGACACTTTTCACTCGAACACTCTTCTAAGCAAGTTTGACGTTCTTGAAATCGAAGTGAACATCCTCCAAATTAAAATGAGCGTCTTCCACATTACGCTAGAGACACCCCAAAAACTTTTTTAAAATTTGCCCAAGGGAAATAAGTATGATTTTCTTTGAAATTGTTAAAATTAAACCCTTTTTCAAGGAAAAATTGTGCCTTAGAGCTTGTTCTAGAGTACAGAAAGGAATAAATTTAAATGTATCAAAGGAAGAGATTGCACCATGCGCTCGTTTAGCTCGTTGCGATTTTTGTTTCATTAATTGCAGAAATTCTATATATTTCCGTAGAGTAACACAGATGTAAACAGTACTACAAGAACAGCTATGAAAAATACTCATATCCACGCTCGCCGTTTAAAGAAAAAATATTTAGTTGAGCGCAGAGTGCGATCGCTTAAAAAAACTAAACGATTGCCGCGTCCGTGTGCTTTAACCCTTTCACGACATTGTCCAACGATGCCGTCGGAAACTTTTTTGTCGCGTGGGACATTGTCCAACGACGTCGTCGGACACTCTCATAAAAACAGTTCATGGAAAGTTATGAAACATTTAAAAGTACAATATTAATCACTGAGTTCACTAATAGATGTGGTCAAGATGACCCATGGAAAACTTCATTGGTTAGTGTTTATTCATATCTAACAAACAATGCAAGAAACGACGCCATGGGACACCATTATAAAGATACTTCATAAGCAGTTTTTGATTAGTTGGTGTAATAATAATAATGCAAACACAGTTTACTGGCATGTACATCTAACATTGTCCTCAAGAATCTTGTTTGGTTACTGGTATACTCAAATCTATCGCGCGTATTGTATCCCTCGTCAATAATAGGCCGGAAAATTTTGCGCGCCCCCTGGGACATTGTCTGACGACGTGGTCGGACACTCGGCGCACGGGCGAAATACGCACTGTCCCACGTGACAATCACGTCAAAATCGCGCGTGTCGTGAGAGGGTTAAAACGAATTTCAATTGATTATTTCTTCTTAAAATGTGGCGACGATGTCTGCTCCTCCACGTGGTGCCACTGGAAGCTGATCGCTCTGCGAACTCAGCTGAATGCGGACACTCAATTGCAGGCGACAGTCCTTGTGACGAGCCGGCCTATGAAGACCCAAGTCTCATCACATGGTGCATGACAGCACAACTTTTTCGAGATAGCGTCCGCGAAAGCCGACACGCATTTGCAAAGCCCCGCGAGTGTGAGAAGTATGCGAGTGTCCCTGATACGAGAACGGCTTCGGGATCGATAGGTCAGAAGAAAGCTGCAAAAAAGGTCGTGCCTTTTGCAAAAGCCACTCATTATGTAGATGTCAACGAGAAGATCAATTCACGCATGGAGAGTGGTACCTGTCCAGACTTGCTATGAATGGCCATCGACAAACCGAGGAAATTGAGAAGTTTTTCGACATCAATGATGAGAATGGCTATCCTCCTATTGAAAGAAGGCATTGATATGATGGCGCGAATACTTGGAGGAAATCTCCACAGTGGAATGTCCTCATCCAGCCATCCCTTCAACGGCTCCAATCCACGGCCCCGTCCAGAAGATAACAGTGGCGGAGATTGAAGCGGCTTTGAAGAAGATGAGACCAGGCAAAGCGACTGGACCCGATGACGTGGCAGCTGATTTATAAAAGTACTGGTACCCAGCTGAGTGATTGATGAAGTTTTCTAATCAGATTGTAGCGGAGAAGAATGTATCTGAGTGTTGGCGTCAGAGCACGACGATTACGGCTTGGAAGAAGAAGCGCGGTCCTGCAGACTGCTCAAGTTACCGTCAGGTTCGTTTGCCTTCGGACAGCATGAAGATCTTTGAGCGAGTTGTCGATGGAAGAATTCGTGGTATCGTCCAGTTTACCAGCAATCAGTGTGGATTAGTAACTGGCTGTGGAACCATTGATGCCATACACACCGCACGTCTCCTGTTGGAGAAACACTGCGAGAAACAGAAGCCAATGCATATCTCCTCCATCAACTTTGAGAAGGCCTTTGATTGCGTACTGCATGAGGCAACATGGTACGCCCTGCGACATCATGGAGTTCCTGAAGAGCTCAAAGAGTGGCTGTGAACTCTCGACTCTTGCGCAAGGAGTTGAGTTTTAGGCATCGGCTGCAACCTCGATGAAGTTTCCCATCTATACCGGGGTACGCCAGGGTTCTGCAATTTTCCCACTTCTTTTTGTTGTCGTCATGAATGCCATCACACGAGAGCTTCAGAAGCCCCCCCCCCTTGGACTTTGCCTTATGCTGATGAAGTAATGCTCGTTTGTGAAGACAGAGATGCACTCGAGCGAAATGCGCAAGCTTGCTGTCATCGCTTCGAGTGGTTAAGTCTCAAAATGAATCTGAAGAAGAAGGAGTATCTAACGACGGATGTTACCGAGTCGAGCTTTATCATGGTTAGCGACGTCGAGCTTGCATGCGCATCGGTTTTTAAGTATCTCAGAAAAGCAATAGCGTCTGACTGCAAACTGACAGTTGAAGTGAATTCACACGTGAGCGCACCTTGGTCGAAGTGGCGCTTGTTGAATGGAGTGCACTGCGATAGGAAGATACCAGAGAGCTTGAAGTCGAAGATCTACAGAGCAGACTTCCGGCCAGTGGCAATGTACGGGCTGAGTGTTGGCCTGCGACCAACCGAGAGACTATCTCAAAGGTATGTCGGAACGGTACAAGTGCTGTATATGGGCACAATCGCCTCTCCCTGGAAAGTAACGAACTCCAGGTATCTCGGTCCCAATACAACTCTGCGCAGAGTGAGGGACAACGGAAGTTGTATCGGCGACGGCATATTGATTCACGTGCTTCGCAGCTGACTGGCACGTACGGGATGAGAGTTCGTATCGCAGCCCAGAGCAGCGATCAAATGGCGTAGGAGGGAGCGAGCCCGACTCGTGAGCGAGGTCGAGTTTGGATCAGGGGTGCACATTTAACGGTTAACGATTTAGCGAATTTTTAGAAATTGAATTGAATTTTTAACCGACCCAGTCTTCACTAATATTGCTGGCCTCATGCTCCCAATTAGGGATATT
>OX375870.1:55783355-55859700 GCA_947359475.1 Heligmosomoides polygyrus bakeri | reverse complement strand
CAGACCTTTGCTGTATTGTCGGTATATAGATGACTGTTTCATCGTATGTCCCACGCAGAGCGAAATGGATGCCTGCTTCGAGTTGCTTAACCATCAGGCTGAGCATATTAAGCTCACAAGGGAGAAACCGACAAGCCACTGGTTGCCGTTCCTCAACGTGGAAATTCGCCTCTCTAGGAACACCTTCCAAACTAGGTGGTACCGGAAGCCCAGCAACAAGAACATCATTGTGCACTATCGTTCCGCACACCCAGATAGTACTAAGAGCAAGACCATCATTGTGCACTATCGTTCCGCACACCCAGATAGTACTAAGAGGGCCATTGTCCGGAATATGTTCCAAACAGCTGCTCTGGTGTCCTCGAATAGCGAGTTCAAGTCCTCATCTAGGGAGATGGCATCTCGCATTGCCTTATCCAACGGGTATGTTGCCCACAACATGCCCAAAGGCCGTCAACCACGGGCACCAGCACGCATACATAGGGCACAATTGCGTGGTCAAATCGCCTTCACGGTACCTTTTATCTCGGACGCTCTCAGTGCTCAAGTACGGGAATGCGTTCGTAAGGCTGACCTGGGTGACATCGTTAGGGTCGTTGAGGTGCCTCCGGCTAACCTCAAGGCGCAACTGGTGAGGAACCGTCTTTATGACTGCGCTTGTGAAACGCCCTACTGCGTGGTCTGCCCATTCGGCAGGGAAGGTGACTGTAGGGTTTCAGGAACAGTATACCTCATAACTTGCATTGAATGCAAGGAGGAATACGTTGGTGAGACGGGCAGACCACTTTGGGTAAGGGTGAAGGAGCATGTGGATGGGCTCAACAGGTGCAAAGTCGCCACACCCTTGGGGGAGCACAGGCTGCGAAGTCATAGTGGCGCAGTGGTTGGAGTGGCGGTGACGATCCTGGCTCGCGAGGTCGACATCGCAGCGCGCAAGGCCTTGGAGGCGCTGTGGATTGCGTTCAAGAACCCCGCAATCAATAGGAAGGAGGAACGGGTGGCCATAACCCAGGAGTTGGCTCCATTTGCCGACCTCTGTGGGCTTGACCCCGGGGGGGGGGGGAGCGCCAGCCGGAAGGTCGCTGAGGGGCTGACCCGAAGGGAGGACCTCATTCACCCACATTTATCTCCATCTGAAGGGTGACTCCACAGCCTTCGGCTGTTTACATAAGGTCAGTTGGGCTGTCTGCCTCGTGGTTCGTCTCTTTCTCCCTTTAGCTTTTGAGATGGCTGAAACTTGAAATAACTCTTGGACGGGTAATTTCTCTAACTCACCTTGTCTTTTCCAGGCTCTGAAGAAGGCGGTTACGCCGAAACGTAAGCCGAATAAACGTTCGATATCAATCTTGGCACGACAGCTCGACGACTACCTGCCATACTGTTCTAAGACATGCCGAGATTCACGGACAGTCGCACATGGAATATCTAACGCTAGCTAGGTTACAGGAAAGTATCGACGACTCCTACACTCACAGCAGCAGCAAAGGTGTCGAAGTTCAGGAGATGAAGCTCGCTGCAGTCCCTATCCCAAAGTTCAGCGGCAGAATTTGGGAATGGAAAACGTTCTGGACATCCTTCGAGCACGCAGTTCATTCGAGGAATATCGTCAATATCTCTTCAAATTCAACTACCTACTTGACGCTCTAGTGGGAGAAACATAGGAGTCAGTCAAGCAAATTGAAGTCTCGGGCACGGCTCACCCACTGGTCGTCGATCACCTCGAGGAGGAATATGACAAGCCTTGGTGGACCAACTTCTCATCAAACTCCACTCCGCGAGAGCTCGCAGCAATCGCCTTGAGAAACAGGAAACGTTGTGCGATCAACTGCGTTCCCCTACTTCTCAACTGAAGCTCAAGGGAGCACATCGACAACACCTTTCTACAGAAGCAGCTTCTCGTCAAATTCTCCAACGACATTCAGAGACATGTCTTGCGTAAAAAACCACGCTGTGAGGAGAAAAATACGTGGAACACAACACATCTGGTCGAGATAGCAAAGGAATATATCAAATCCGAAATCAAAGAAAGCAGGCAAATGGAACGGCGACCGGAGGATACACCAAGACAGGAGACCGTTCAAATACCTAGAAAATACTTCGGTAAACTCCCATCAAGTCAAAAGTTTAGACCAGAGCCGTGTTTTTACTACGACAAAATGGGGCACCGACCAAGGAACTGCACTAACGTAACGACACCTGAACGACGAAGGCAGATCATGAAAGCAAAGGAGCTCTGTCACAACTGTGGAGGAAGTGATCATGTTGCAGCAGAATGTCCTAGAGGGGTTTGCAGGATATGTAAGGAGGTCGGACACCACATCCCAACCTGCAAAAGACTCTTCGACCGTCAAGTCGACCGCCAGCGATCAACCCCGGCAACAAAATATTTTAAGAAGCCGTCAATGACGTCTCCACCGTCAAAAACGACGACGAAAATGAATGCAGTCACAAGCGATCAACACATAGTTGAGGAGCACCATACAAATGCAGTGTTTCATGTCAACAGTGCGAAATACGTCCTCATTCTTGTGAAACAAGCTCAAGTACTCAATCCGACCACGCAAGCCTTGGAACCAGTCTAACACAGGGGCTGACCGCTCGTTCATAACTGATGAATCAGCCAGCCGTCTGCAGCTTAAGGATGAGGACTAAAGTCAGCTCCGCATTACGACGTTCTCATCGAAGACACCAACTGTGAAGATTTGCGGTATCATAAGACTTCGGATATGGGACGCAGGCGGAGCACTGCATTCCTTCATGGTCACGCGCATAGATACACTTATAGAGACCATGCAACGGAGCAGTCTCTCTAGTGAGACAAACGTTTTCTCTGTGACTATGATCTTCAACTCTCTATCAAAGCATTGTCGAAGGACATTCGCCCCGAAATTCTTCTAGGATGTGCGCATCTATTCTCGTTACTGCATAATGGACCAACATCTCAGTACGTCCTCCCGTCTGGACTGAGATTGATACCTTCGAAGCTGAGGTATCTGGTCGCAGGATGCAACTACGATGACCAGCAAACAGAGCAAGGATCAATGGAAGACGACGCACGCATTGAACCTGTTTTTTCAACCTCCAACGAGAATGCAATCGTGGGAAGACTTCTGCACATTCGCAGCGTCTGGAGTAGAATTTGCGGGACCGATAGCTGAGGAACGCAGAAGAACAGACAAAGCTGTTTGGCAGGCTTTTGAACAGACAATTGAGAGAAAGCAGGACGGCTAGTACGTGCGACTACCATGGAAAACTGAGGCTGACAACTGCCAGATAACAAAGGCCTCGTCGTCCGCCGTCTACAGGCGACGACGAAAAGACTAGGCAGCGAACCAGAGATACTCCAACAGTACCAGAGGACCATCGACACTCAACTCAGATAAGGAGTCATTGAAGAGGTCGACGAAACAAAACCACCTGATGAAGATATCGTTCATTACTTAGCCCACCAAGCGGTTATAACACCTCATGAAACCCAACCAAATTGAGAGTGGTGTTCGACGGCTCGGCACACCTGAAGGAATCACCATCTCCCAACGACGACCGAAGACCAGTCATGCAACCGAAACTCTTCGACATTCTCCTTCGGTTTAGAATTAGAGACGTCGCGATGGCAAGTGATGTGGAAAAGTCTTTTCTCCAAATCCGACTTCACGAGAAGGACATAGATGCAACTCGTTCCCTGTGGCTTCGAGATACAACCCAGCCAGCGGTAGCTAGCAATATCGTTACCTACCGTTTCAATTAAGTGACGTTTTGGTTGATTTGCTCACTGTTTCTTCTCGCACGAACTATCAAGCACCATTTGGAGAAGCACGCCAAGAATCCTAAGCTTGCAAAGGAGATCGAGGAAAACACATACGTTGATACGATGCATTTCAAAAGTATGTAGCCACCTTGAATTCAACAGTTTTATCCTTCGCCTTTGTTTTTACGAACCGGCGTTTATCGCATTCAATTAATCAAAGTCGGAAATACTTATATTGCTTTTAACAGGAAAAAGCTTGATCTCAGCAAAAATAGATTGTTTTGAAATTTTTTGTTTGTTTCAGAAATATGTAGCCACTCTCAAAAAATACGATTTTTATTAAAAAATTAATAGTCAATTGGACCACCATTATTTCTTGTTACATCATATATCCTACTACGCTTACTACTGAAAAGTTTCTGGATCAATTCGTCACCGATTTTGTCCCAAGCAGTCAAAATAGCGGTTTTCAGCTCTCCAACATTGTCGAACTGCCTCTTATTCAAGTAGCCCTGCCGGACCAAGATACCCCACATGATCTCCATTGGGTTACAGTCAGATCAGCAATCTGGCCATTCCATTACTCGGATTCGATTACGTTGGAACCAGTCTGTGGTCGATTTGGACACATGAACTGCAGCGTTGTCCTGCTGCAGAACAATAGAGATCATGTGTCTGCCATTTTCTCCCCGTTAGGAAGGGCAGCAGGCTAGACTCCAGTACGGCTTGATACTCTAGACACTGTTCATACGACATAATGGGAATCGGAGCTTCAGCTTATTGCTTCAGCTTCCCGCTACTGCAGAAGCCTGCCCATGTCATTAGAGACCCGCCTCCGAAGTTCCATCGAGAGAAGGTGATGGGAGCCTGTCGTAGATCTCTCCAGTAATACCGGTAACCATCGGGAATTTTTTTCTCGTCGGTGAAGAGGACCTGAAGCAATAAGCGTGTGAAATTCATGACATCGACGAAACCAGAAAGTTCCTACATTTTCCCATTGCGTCGCCATGTTTTTGCAGGCAAACTCTATTGGCGCCTGCTTGTGGAAGTTCGTGACAAGAGGTGCTTTCTGCATGGTCTGTCTCCAGATGGTGTTCGTTCGATCGAATAGAACGCCATATCGCTGTTCCTGATGCAGATAGAGCCATCTCAGCGCGAACTTCGTTGACGCTCCATGTGGAGTTCGACACCATGCGGCCGATCCGTCGACGATCCTGGCTCGAAATCACATGCGGACGACCCGGTACAGGTGCAGACCGATAACCATTAGGATTTCGAAGGAAGTGGTCGACACATCTTGCGAACGTCCGAGATGACGAGCAATGGCGCGGTTTGTCAAGCCAGCATCCTTGAGCGCTCGGATTTGAGCTTGTTCCTCGATAGTCAGGACACGTCCACGGACTGGCATAGTGGTTGTTTTTGAAGAACAGGTCAAGCTGGCTATTTATGACAGGATCGTCCCGCCAAAAGCGCGCAAAACTTGAATAGGAGTGTAAAAATGCCCGATATCCTGGAGTGGCTACATACTTTTGAATCAAACAAAAAAAATCAAAAACGCCTAGTTTTTGCTGAAGATCAAGCTTTTCTGGAAAGACCAACCTAAGTTTCGCCTGCGGGGAATCCAATGCGGCTAACGCCAGTTTGTAGAAACGAACGCGAAAGGTGAAATTATCAATTTCAAGGTGGCTACATACTTTTGAAACGCACTGTAATGTACTCGTCACCGCAGCGACTACTGAAGACGCAGACATATGTATAAGGATTCAAAGGAAATTTTCGAAGAAATGAGCATGAGTCTTCGAGAATTCGCATCCAAAAAGATGAAGATGAACAAAGATTTACAAGAACACATCGCCAGAAAGGATTTAGCGAAAATTCGACACAGAAAATACTCGGATTCAAATGGAATTCAGCAGAAGACAATTTTTCCCTGCTAGGCTCGTACCCGCACAAAGAAAAGATTATTAAGCGGACTGATTCTGAACAAATCGCAGCCATACACAATCCACATGGATGGCCAATCGATCACCGATCCCGTTGCCTGGCAAACAGTTCCTACAACAGATATGGGCATGCGGATATGACTGGGATACGGCTCTATCGGGTGTCCTCCAAGCCCAATGGAATGAGATCTTAACACGTTGACGACAATGGTGCGCGACAGTATTATTTCGATCAGAGTGACATTACCTTCGTTCAAACTTTGCCTAGGGAGGTTATTTAAGACACTGAACACAGCGGCGATGTCCGTTTGGTAAATTACAACCGTTTACCACCCATTTCGATAACTTGTGTTGTCACTACCTTTGTTCAAACTCCCTGAATGGGGTTATTCGAGGTGCTGGCCACGATTCTAATATCCGCTTCTCGAATTTCTCTCGATTACGATAAGTTACGATGCCATCGACCAGCTATCCATTGAACTTCTGTGTTATTTTTGAGACTTCATCCAATGAAGGTGACAAACAGACATGATTACAAACTACAACTACTTGGATGTTATCAAACCTCACTAAGGAAATCAACTTCACAAATAAAGTCAAGACAATAAACATTTTTAATTGACAATCAACAGCTATGAGTTGTTTGGAAGCAATCTAAACAACAGAATTTGTTGCATTCACTGCATTTTCTTAATCCTCTCAGCTAGATTCCTTGCGGTCCGATTTCCCATGGCAATTCTAGAATTTCTCAGTCTAAGTTTCACATCAAAAACAATTATTTTAAAATTAGACCATCAAAATGGAGAAAGGAGAGGTCACATTGCGGAAAAGAAAAGATTTAGGGGATATTGCAAAAACGAAACCAAAATTTTGATAACGGATATCAGATTCGTGATGTGCATTTTGAAAATTCAATTTATGCTAAGCTAAGGTGACAAAATATTGTGTCACACGCGCGCAATACGCGCGGTCCCGCGGGCCCGACGCGCGGAAATTGCGCGGTCGTCAACGTGTTAAGCAAAGCTCATGGGTTCAACTACGACATCCCAAGGAAGGTCGCACAGATAGACGATAGTATTCGAGTCGTGTTGTTCTCCGATGCCACACGACAGGGATGGCAGCCTGCGCTTATCTGGTTTCGTATGCTAGCGCGACTCTACTTGTGAGTAAATCGAAGTTGCCGTCTCTGAAGGACAGTGCTACAGATCCGAACCTCGAGCTAAACGCACTCACCATAGCGGTGCGCCTAGCAAGGTTCATACTGCACGCAATCGGTAACCGAGCACGAATACAGGAAGTGATCATACTTTCGGATTCAAAGCGGGTAAAGGAAATCAAGGAAACAGTGGCTGAAATGGGAGGCCACATTCATTTTGCTTACGTTAACACGGACGACAACCCAGCGGACTGTGCTACAAGAGGCTTGAGTAAAACGACTCTCGCACAGCACAGCTGGTGGGATAGCAGCGGCTAGGAGAATGGCCTACAGCGATTCGATTATTCCAGCTTCCTCACGAGGAAAAGCCAGGAGACGCTCTCGTACTACTGGGTGGGTCAATAGACGACTCCGGCGAACTGCTGCGCCGGAAACGTCAAAAATCCCTATCGCCAAGCAAGAAGGTTGCAGCTTACGTGTTACGCTTTATCAACAATTTTCTTGCACGTATTAGCAACGAACATCGACAGCGGATAGAAAGGACGACTCCCGAGCTACGATCTAATGGTATCCCTGCGGTATATAATAGCAACGGAAAATCAGATGGCCCTGCAAGTTCTCGTTGTCAACCATCAGAAAGTCCACTTTCCTCAAGGGAGACGGAAAGAGCTCAAGCAGTTGAAGCTCATGGAAGATGAGGATGGACTCATTCGATGTCAAGGGCGTTTGGGAAACTACGAACTTCCCTACTCTGCTCGACATCCCTTTCTAATCGTATCAAAAACAGATTTTGCTCGATTAATGGTAGAACACGTTCACACGCAATTACATTGCGGAACAGCTCACACCATAGCCAACGTGAGAGAACAATTTGGATCTCAAACCTCCATCAAATGGCACGCAACGTCATCACAACTTGTCTTCCCTGCCAAAGGATAAATAATCTTCCGTTCAAGTATCCAGACATGGAGGATCTACCGGATAGACGAGTTCAAAAAACGCGACCATTCGAGCAAATAGGCATAGACTATTTCGGGCCGTTGTCAGCTAAACGACATGACGAAATAGTGAAGGTTTGCGGGATTATACTCACATAAGCTACAAAACGAATGATGCATTTGTAGCTTGTTCCAGAATCCGAATGCGAATCTCCTTCTGACACTACGTAAATTCTTCGCTAGAAGAGGAATACCGAGCAGCATTACATCAGACAATGGACCAAACTTTCTTCTCGGAGAACAGATTCTTCGGGATGCAGTGTTTCCTATCATAAACGACGTCGCAATAGCTTAATCAGTGGCCACGATAGGAATAGTGTGGAAGGCTATCACGTCCTATGCTCCGTGGCAGGGAGCTCTGCACGAACGGTTGATTAAATTTGTCAAACACGGCCTCTGCCAAAGTCATGCAGCGAGCTATAACTGATCAAGAAGATCTGGCGACTGTTCTAGTGGAAATTGAAGGAACACTGAATAACACTAACGTGTCAGGAGGAAAACTGGTATGAAACCCCCTTGTTACGGCCGATTGACTTTATCCAACGCGACATGGTGGTTACTTACCCTTTTGAGTCCATTGGTGAAGATGAAGGGGACGCCACTTATCTTCCTTCCAACGAAGCAATACTTTTGAGGACACGCTCACGGGCTGTAGAAGCCCTCAAGTCAAGTTATCAGTTAAGCCAGAAATTTTGGACCATATGAACCAGCTGACCAGCTTGCGAGAAGTCCACAAACTTCAAATCGACAACAAGCATGGAACAGCTACAACTCCTGTCCTAACTGTTGTTCTAATATCAGAAGCATTGACCCCTCGCAATACCTGGAAAATGGGACGAATCGTCAAACTCCACCAATTGCTCAGCAATGCAATTCGAGAAGTCGAAGTACGACTACAGAACGGACGCACGATTCGCCGCCCGGTGAACATGTTGATTCCACTGGAACTCCAGCAGCAACCGGACACGGGAGGAGACCAAAGAATCACAGATGAGCCTTCTGATGGAGAAGACAACTCTCAACATCTCGACCCGCGTCGTTACAACCTTCGTCCACGATCACAAAGAATCACTACAGCGATCAAGTTGGCCCATGTGGCACCGACATCTGCCTACTGCTCATAACGACGCCGCTCCCAAATACATCATCTAACTATATCTATGCAGAAGGACAGATGCGCTGCGTATCAGGAGGTGTTTACCTGGTGTCAAAGAACATACGGCTTTACGAGCGAACAGTGCCAAGTCCAGGACAATCCGGGAAGGAACGAAACTGTTCTATTTCTGCCCGAAGGCAACACTACACGAACACCGCGTGTTATGAAAATTCTCGGATGGTAATCGAATGACCATAGTCGAAGCTAACTGCCCGCCTATTTCCTTCTGCGACAACGTTCAGTGTTGGTTCTGCACGGCAAACATCTTCAATTCGGAATGCTTACCTAAAGCTGCCATTCCCGCGAGTGGAGTTATACTATACAGTATAATCGCTATGACGTGTCTCCCTCATCTGCTCCGTGCCAATAATCGTGGGAAAAGCATGTAGGATTATAAGTGTCGTAGTATGGCTTCTGTTCAAAGGCACCACATCTCTTCTAAGGAAGCTGTGTATGAAGATACGACAACAACGCCGCCGACGAGATGTGGACGCGCTCCGCGCTCCTGGCTCCGATAATTGCGGCATGCATGCTTCATACTTCGGTGCAGAAGCCTGTTGTAACATGAACATCCTGCATCAGCAAAGTACCATCTATTCGTTCTCACCGAAAGGATCGAAAGAGTGCTTGTTTGGGAGCGTAGAGATCTTTAAGCTGAACAGCTTCAACCAGGAAGCTTGCATCCGAGTATCGCAAACCAGTCCCTTGTGAAAGAAATTCGACTTCAATGGAAAGCTTTGCAGCTTATCTGCATAAAGGACGAAATCGTTTTCACTCGGAACGCAGTCCAAAAAGTAGTCGACTCAAAAAGATGCGCTTACTCCGGATCATGCACCTAGCTCAAATGTGCTTCGCTGAAACGCGTTAACAGAGGTTCCAGACTTGGAACAAGGCAGCGGTTATCCGGAGATCACGAAATGTATCGAAAGTTGTTGAGGTCCCGGCTGTGGATGTTTTCT
The DNA here is from genome assembly GCA_947359475.1 of Heligmosomoides polygyrus bakeri. Classification (NCBI taxonomy): domain Eukaryota; kingdom Metazoa; phylum Nematoda; class Chromadorea; order Rhabditida; family Heligmosomidae; genus Heligmosomoides; species Heligmosomoides polygyrus. The sequence goes on along the minus strand of OX375870.1, from coordinate 55,849,740 downwards.
TCTCAGCAGTGGTGCCTCTTCGATCGCATCATCAATGTACCCATAGATGAAAGTATCTACGAGATTTTCAATTTCAGTCAGTGGAAACAGCAAACCGTGGTCGAAGTCGCTGTTCTGACGGAAAAAGGTCGACGGCAAAGAAAGAAGTTACTTGAACTGAAACCGACTATCCCACAAGATATCTATGGAATGACTGTCACCGCCACATCTATCATTATGCCTCCTACTCCAGAACTAACGTCTACCTTCATAAGTGATGGATCACATCTTGCCATGTGGAAAACCGGGAACACACCAAGCTCAGCTGTGATTCAGCAGAAGCAGCCCGAGCGCTCTACTGCTCGGCAAGCTCAAACTGCGATTGCGAACCTGCAGAAAGCAAGATCAATTGTTTTTGCACTGACGTCAACATCACTAATGTATTCCAAAGAGAGCTGAAGAACCGTCTATCTGCTCGACGACTATGGGCTCTCTTCGAGCCAGTAAAAGACGGCCCAACCTCAGTGATGGCCACCATTCCAGCGTTGTTTCAATAGAGCATCTTGTCCATTTGAAGGACAAGTACACCAGAACAGTCACTGAAGTGACGGATTCAACATGTAAAGTGACGGATACAATCGTACAAGGTTGCTATCAGTGTCCTCAAAGGAACCTTCGCAAACGTAGTTTGTACCGCAGACGGAGAAGACACTATGGCGTTGTACGATGCAGCAACGGCTTCTTCTCCATACGCTGCAACAAAACTGGATATCTTTCAACACCTACGTTTAGCTCAAGAACCGCAAGAGTAAGGAAAACCTGCGAAGTTTCGTGCGGGAAAACAAGCACTACGTTCGAACTCACTGGAATTCTGAAATGGGTACGAACGTTTCATGGATCGATCACAAGAATGATCGAAAAAAAGCTATGTGTACTACGAAATCGTGCTACCGGATTTCTTCCACATAACCGATATCTTCATATCGTGGTACAAAACTGTTTTAATTGTAGCACTGTTCTTCGTCGCAGCGCTGCTCATCGGTTACGTCACATTCTGGACATGCGGTTTCACCATCGTCACTGGAACACTCAGAATGGTCTTCCGTATTTTCAGTGGCTGGCGACAACTATTCTTTCAGTTGCACGAAAGTTGTTGGAATCCATGCTCCATTGCTGGCGAAGAGGAACTGCTTCGAAAAAACTTCAGTAGTAACACTGCATATTCTCTACACTGCACGTCTACTATATATCACATGAAACTCCCTAATGTAAATATCATAGATAGTTCCAACACAACATACCCATTATTTTTAGCTGCCATGGACACTACAACCGGCAAAACAGCTGCTTCAACAGCAACAACCTCTGCTCCAACGACGACCGGCACATTCAAACGGCCACCACCGCAGAAGCAGACTAAACCAGAAAAGCCTCAGCCAATTCATCTGCAACAATCCTCTGACGAGAACCTCTACGCGCCTGTCACCAAAAAAGAACGTGCTTCAAGAACACTGCTCAGAGATCTTCTCTAGCAGGGAAGTAAAATCCTCCAGCTAGCATCATCAAAGGCCGATGAGTTCGCCCCGCCGTTGTTTCGTTGATAGAAGTTCTTGAAAGGATCGAACATCTAGAGAAAAAGATGAAGAAACAGAACGAGTCGAACAAGGGAGCACTCGAGGAGATCAAGCAAGAGATCGTGAAGATGAGCCCAATGCTGAATGCCATACTCAACAAGACCAAAGGGAACGCTAAAGCTCGGGTCTCATGACTAACCGCCGCGCACTGAGGCTAGACGAAGTGTTGGCCAACATTAGTGAAACCAAGGGTTCAGTGGTAGAATGCTCGCCTGCCACGCGGGCGGCCTTGTTTCGATCCCCGGCCGAAACACCATAAGCTGACGGCGATAGTGAAGATCGAACCATTTTGCCACGCGGTACTTGCATTCTATCAGCACATGAGCCTCTCGTGGCTGTTGCACTACAAGATGATACTGGGTACACACCTTTATGTAAATACTAATAATTCTACAAGATGAGTAGGGAGCAATCAGAGGAAGATTAGCAGGCCACAATTGAACTCAGAATGAGAAAAGCGAACAGCAGGGCCTTTTTATGCGGTACAAAGAGGGCGGGTCCTTTTATGGTAGATGAGAAATATAAGTCTCACGCTGAATGTTCTTCTGATCAGCCAACTAATTAGGTTACGGACAGTTACAGAAATGAGTCATCCTATGGGAGAGCGAGAGAGCGCTATAAGCTATGTGATTGCAGAGAGTATTAAGAGTGGAATATACTCTCGAAGCGAAATACTGCGTAAAAATAGAGACGATATTCTCTATACCTCGGTGAATTTTCGGTCGGTGAATTGGTACCAGACTTGTCTGGGAAAGATAAAGCGGTGACGCCTTCATCGGCTGACCAGAACATGCAGCGCTTCTACAGAAGTTTTTTCGAAACAGTTCCTATATCGAAGCAGGCCATGCAGTATATTATCTGTGGTGCACAGATGATTTACTGCATGGCCAATTACGCATTCAAGCCGTCTCCAGGACATTCCGTAGAAGTAGAATTCGTGGCACATCCCAAAATGGATTGAGTGGCGGCGTTCTTTATCCCTTCACTAGCGTTTTCCTCAAATCATTTAAAATACGTCCACCGACTTAAAGCATTCTCTCCTTTTCTATTACAGGTGGGGAGCATTCTAGGATAAACAGCGCCAAGAGAGGATAAGCATATCTTAGAAGAGCTCAGACCACTAACCTTGTGGATTTGTTGACGTGCTTGGCGGCTCGACAAAAGCTTTTCTAGCTCCAATTGCATTATTTCCAATAATTCAAATGCACCATAGAAGGCATGAGAATAGCATAAGAACATTAGAATATTCTGATTTCAATGGTTTTTCAAGAATAGTCCTAATTGGGAGGATGAGGCTGGGGCTGTTGCTGAAGGTGAATCGGCTGAGGCCTTTTCTGGTTTAGTCTGCTTCTGTGGTGGTGGCCGTTTGAATGTGCCGGTCGTCGTTGGAGCAGAGGTTGTTGCTGTTGAAGCAGCTGTCTTGCCGGTTGTAGTGTTCATGGCAGCTGAAAATATTGAGTAAGTTGTGATAGGACTACCTATGACATTTACATGAGAGAGTTACTTGTGATATATAGAAGAGTGCAGTATAGAGAACATGCAGTGTTGCTACAGAAGTTTTTTGAAGCAGTTCCTCTTCGCCAGCAATGAAGCATGGATTCCAACAACTTTCTTGCAACTGAAAGAATAGTCGTCGCCAGCCACTGAAAGATCCAGAAGACCATTCTGAGTGTTCCAGTGAAGATGGTGAAACCGCATGTCCAGAATGTGATGTAACCGATGAGCAGCGCTGCGATGAGGCACAGTACTACAATTACAACAGTTTTGTGCCACGATATGAAGATGTCGGCTATGTGGAAGAAATCCGGTAGCTGTCGATCACCATCAATCGATGTTGTCGATTTTCCGTGGATGTCGTTAAACCGATTCAAAACTTCTGCCAGGGGATTTACGGGGCGGCGCAAATCAAGGGGCGCAAAAATAGCGGAAAATACCTAGAATTCTTCTACGTGCCAGGAGACTCAGAAGACGCCGAATACGTCGCGAAACGTGCCTGGGGATTCAGAAGACGTGCCGAATACATCCACTGAGAGGGATCATTGAGGGAGACTAGGAGTAGTAAAGGCGAGTTGGTATGGTAGGGTGTCACAGATAGATCAGGCAATGAATATCGATCGATATTGTCGATTTTCTCTCAGATTCAATTGATCAGAGTGGGAGTTATGTGATTATGATCGTGGACGGAAGGGCTTCACAGCAGATAAGAAGTTTCGATCGGGAGGCCGAAATCGGTTGATTCAATCAATTTCCTTACCGGTGATTTCGGTTTGAGAGCCACGCGGATATAGTAGGCGACGAAGTGCTTCACAACAGGTGGGAAATTTGATCGGAAGGGAGATATCGAGCTGCATTGGTGATTGTTGCTTAAAAGTGAAGTTCCTTTGTTTGTCTGTGGACGACGGTTAGGCAATTCGTCACTGCAGTCGCCTGCAGTCAAGCTGGCGCTAGAGTGATATGGGGACGTGCTGTAGGCATCAGTAGAGTTGTCCAAGAACCTAGGGGACGAGGGCGCTGATTAGCACAAGCAATGTCATCATTGAACCGTCTGGAGATGATGCCGAAGTTAAGCATATTATAAGGTATACCACACCTGAAACCATGCATTCTCCCTCCTTACCAAATGGACAAATAATGCACAGGCGAGTCTTGCAGCTGGAATCGTATAGTCGATTCCTACACGACACGTGCCTTGAGATTGGCCTGCGGAACCTCGATCATGCGGACCAAGCTATCAAGACCAGCTTTGCGAATGCAGTTTCGCACTTCGGAACTGAAATCATCCGAGACAAAGGGCACCTTAAAAGGAATTTTATTGTTGCTCTGTCTCGCTGCTGTTGCCGGTGTTCGATGACGTTTAGTCAGGCTCTGTTCGGGGTACCCGTTGGACACCGCGATTCGAGATGCCATTTGCAACGATACCGACTTGAGATCGCTGTTTGAAGACACCGCGGCCGCCGTTCGGAACATGTTTTTAATCGTGGCCCTCTTCGTTTGAGAGGGGTGAGCAGACCTGAAGTGCACGATGATGTTCTTACTACTGGGCTTACGATACCATTTCGTATGGAGTCTGCCCGCGTGCAAATGACTTGGACGTAGAGGAACGGCAACCAGTTATCAGTCGGTTTTTCCCTCGCGAGCTTAATGTGTTCTGCCTGCCGGTTGAGCATATCGAAAAATATGTCCATTTCGTTTTGGGTCGCACATACAATGAAACAGTCATCGATATAGAGACAATACAGTAGAGGTCTGCACTACATGATGGGTCGCTGTATTTTACACATGAACGCAACCGCCAATACCAGATCCAGACGTTGGCCCATAGCCAGTTCTCTAATTTGCTTATAGTACTCATTGGACCATCTGAAAACATTGCATTCTAGACATTCACTTGTGAGTGTCATATTTCGTGCTATAGATAACCCATAAAGATTGAGCTGGTCCTGATGTGCCGTGAGAATTTCATACGCCGCCTGCATGCGTTGCTTTTAGGTACATTCGAGTATAACGATGTGATATCGAACGAGTCCACACGCAGCTTTTTTCCAATGACACTCCTCTAAGCTTCCTCAGGAAAGCGGCGGTATTGGGAAGACGGACCGGCAGAAACTTGAGGGTCTTTGAGGATCAGATTTAGTAGCCAGGACACGCGACCTGTGGGGCTACCAACGCCGTCGACAAAAAGCCTGACCTTAAACTGCGCGGGGTTATTGATGGCGTCTCACTTGGGCAACTTGTGGGTCTTGATGAGCACGTATAGTATAGCACCGTACAGACCGGTTTAGCGCACTTGAGCGTCCTAATAAGCTTATCATCGAATACACTATTATTTTGACCTTCCTAGGATCACTCAGCTTCGAGAAATTTTTTCACCAAAGGAAGCGGTGGCTGAATATCCAGCTTGTGCCGCAAGCTCCGGATACGCCAACACATTTTTCCTTTTTACTCCCTTCTCCTCATAGCTGAGGACTCTCGCTACATTGTAGCGCTATCTTTGGAGTTTTTCAGGAAACTACATTCTATATAATAGCGTGTTACACGCACGGTTTTATGTTGAGTTTGTTCCAGCTCGTTGCTGCATGCTGAAAAACCAGCAGACTAACAGCATTCTTCAGCTGCAGCTCAGATTCATTCATCGCATATTCACTACAGATAAGGCCCTGAAGCGCCCTACACCCTCCATAATAATGAATGTTCAACCATCAATTTTCAAAAATTTAGCCACTTCGGAATGTGAGCGCTCCACCGCGGGCCAATGAAGGATAGTCGGTAGTTTTACATGAGAGCGCACTACTTTCTAGTAAGAGTAGCTACAGCTATGATAACTGCACCGATTAAAGCACTAAGGATATACTACATAGCAGATTATAAGTTGTTCTATGCAACTGAAAAACTCTCCTAATGAGGTCACCTAGTTCTGTTGCAAGACTTACGGGCCACTCTATATTATAACCATCTCGGAGAGTCTCTATTTTAATCTAGAAAAAACTCTAATTCGGAAGTTATTCAGTTAGATTTGAAAAGCGTCATGCTTTCTTGGAAAAGTGTCTAAATTTGACGCGAAAATACCATCCTTATTTGAAGAAGGTAAGGTTTTTTGCCTGTAATGACGCTCGAGTGCTTCCTATGCTCAACGCGGTCGATGGACAGGCCGGCCTAAGGCCGGAATCAGAGTTTTGCGGCATGCCGCCATGACGAGGTGAACTGGCGGGTTGAGATGACGCAGGTGGATTACTGTACGCAGTGCTGCGTACTTTCGACGGATGGCTCGAAACTGCACGATCTTAATTCTATCAGTTTTGATGTGGTTTCATTTTGATGTGGTTTTCTTCTGCGTAAGGATAATGACAAAGGTTAGCACTGATCAGTCCCAGTTTAGGACGCGCCCAGCATTCGACTTTCACAGGAAATCTTGGAGACAAGAAATTTTTAGTTTTAAAATTTATTTTGTTATAGATATTAGTTTTCTGCCTTCGACTGATTGTCCGATGATGCCCCATGTGGGTTTTGCCATCTATTACCGGAGAACATGCTCTTTAGGTTGCCCTCGTCAGACTCCCGAAGCGAGCGAAATGAAATAGTGAATAAAAGGATAATATAATAGAGGAGTTTTTTTTGTCTCAACGTAAGCGTGGGGAACTTCGTAAACTTTGCGGGCACGATAGCTTGTTTGTTATGTTTGAGGCAGGATCTCGACTTCTCTCTTCCAAGGGGAGCGTCGGGAGGTGAGCAATCGCCGCTGCCGAGGCGAACACGTGAGGCGTTGCGAAATAGGCCAGCGCCGCGGCTCTCCCCGCGTACGTGTTGTGTGGCTACTGCCTCGAACTGACCCCTTGAAGGCTCCTGTCCTCGCTGCCGTTCAATTAGTGGGCCTGCAGTATCCTGCGGTGCCGCTGCAGTTGTGTTGCAGCGGGGTACGGCTCTGCCGCCTGTGTGCTCCAGCCGAGGTCACAGCTCATTTCTGTTTCTGCTACCTCCGCTGTTTCGGGATTCTCCTATTCAAAGTTCGTTGTGTTGAGCGCATGTATCAGTTTCTCCTGCATACTCATGCTTCCTACTTACCGCCTGTACCCCCCACTTTGGTGGTGCATGCAAGTGGCATTTACATTCTCAATAAAATAGAAGCTGTTAATCGAATAAAAGCTGCGGTGAGCTTTTGGAGTGCACGGGGCGATCTCGTCTTTTATTGCGCTGTATGCTTGTTTCTTAGCTATGGGCTGTAAGTAAGATTCTCCCATTCGACGGTCGATGAGTTGAGCGCATGCATCTATTTCTCCCGCCCACCCATGCCTCCTATTTATCGCTTGATCACTCTTCCAATACGTTGCCATTTTTACTCGACTGATTGCAGAGATTGAACAACAAATACAACGGTGAGGAACACAAATATCCCCACTTTGGAGGTTCGTGTAAGTGGCATTTACACCATCAATCAAATAAAAGCTGCGGTGAACTTTTGGAGTACATGGCGCGATCTCATCTTTTACTGCGCTATATGCTTGCTTCTTAGCTGTGGGCTGTCTTTATTGAAACGACGTATTTTCCATTTTCATGTCCAACTGGATACTTTTCAAATCAAACTGCACACTCTTCTAAATTAGCCTACGACTTAAATCAATGCGAACTCTACCAAGTCGAAATGACCTTCAGGCAGGTTAAACTAGACACTCAATAAAATGTCTACCAGAATGTTTTGTTAAGAGAAAATTTGGTATGTAACATTCTTTAAAACTTTTAGTTCATCTGCTCCAATCCTACTATATGTAATCGGCTAATGTCACGTGTCCGTCACGGGGAGGGGGGACTGAAGCCAAAAGATGCCCTGCCGTCAAGGTATGAATTGGGGTCGAGTGAAGAGCATAATGATTCAGGAGGCGTGCCCTAGACGTTGCTCAGCGTGCGTCTGGATTCAGAAGACGTGCTGAAGACGTCGTCCAACTTGCGTAGGGATTCCAAAGTTTTGCTGAAGACGTCGTCTAACTTTCGTCGGGATTCCGAGTAAGGGCGACCAATAGGAGAGAATCGACAAAGGGGGACCATTAGAGGGAGGAGCGTGAATAAGGGGGGGGGGGGAGGAGGGAGGGGACCAGCATTTTCCCGCAACATCGTTCAGTGTGTGTCTGATTTCTGAAGACGGCTTACGTAAGTCGTGGCACGTGTGTCAGAGTGCAGAAAGAGTGTCATAGACGTCGTAGCAACGTAGTGACACGTGAATCGGTACTAAGTGTCACATGTGCGTGCCTGACTTCTACTCCGTTTCTTTGCCAGCACATAGGAAAAGAAGTATTACAGGAGGGGGAGGGGTAGAGAGAAAGAAAGACCGTGGGACTCGGAGGAGTACTATTGCTGTCGGACAGTAAGTGGTGTCGACCAATATCGATTAATTTTAATTATGATTTTGCTGATTAAGCACCGAACCAGCACATAGGAAAAGAAGTATTACAGGAGGGGGAGGGGTAGAGAGAAAGACCATGGGACACGGAGGAGTATTATTGCTGTCGGACAGTAAGTGGTGTCGACCAATATCGATTAATTTTAATTATGATTTTGCTGATTAAGCACCGAATTGGGACTCTCATTACCTGTTTCTCGACACGTAGAGAACGAGCGCTTCTGAGAATAAATCGCGTGCATGTGATGGAGGGCGGACGGGCTTCATATGCGCAGTGAAAATTCTGCCCTACCATATCCCACTGCACTAATCTATATAGTAAAACCAGTTTTTTACTGTAAGGAGGCCTAAAGAAGAAAGGAGGAAGACTGGGTTGTGGGGGGGGGCAAAGCCCCCAACCAGACGTTTCGCGGCCACTAGGCCGCTGAACGTCTGGTAAGTGTAATACTTCTACAAAACTTTTATTTGTGAGAAAAAATAATAAATTAAAATTTGCCTTAAACCAAAGCTAAAAAGCAGGCATATAACGCGTTGAAAGATTAGATCGCGCTATGCACTCCAAAAGTTCACCGCAGCTTTTATTCGGTTGATAGTGTAAAAGCCACTTACATGAACCACCAAAGTGGAGATATGTGTGTTCCTTACAGCTGTATTTGTTGCCTAACTTCTGCTAATCGAATAAAAATCGCAACGTCGTGGAAGAGTGTCCAATTCGACGTGAAAAGTTCTGTCGTAGCAACGATAGCAGAACGTAGCAGCGTGCAAGTGAATCAATATTTCATGGAACTATGCATTATTCGCGAAATTATTTATAGCACTTCTACATGACTATGACAACAATTCATAATACTGCTGTGAGACGGAGAGGAGAAAATGTTGGAAGACTGAGCAGTGTCAAATATTAAGATCAGATCGAGACCAACTTTATAGCCGAAGCATGCGCAACTGATTATGAAGACAGATAGAAATCTATGTGGGAGTGGCCTGATTGTGTTGGCCGACGGAAGCGCCCCACAGCTGACAGAGTTTTGATCATACAGTCAATATCGATCAATATTATCGATCTTTTGAACGCTATACTGAATTTCTCTCTGACGCACTGGAGGTAGAAAAATCAGAGACAGAAAATCAAACGATATATATATATATATATATATATATATACAAACCTTTCGACCGCACCGCGATTTCGCACTTTTCCATTCTATTGTGGCGGGACTCACATCCTCACTCTGTTGGGAGCTGCGCCATGGACGAGCAGCCACGGCATGTAAAGGCCCCCACACACTTCTGCGGCAAAGCCATTCTTGAGAGAGAGAGAGAGAGAGAGAGAGAGAGAGAGAGAGAGAGAGAGAGAGAGAGAGGCAGCTGGGAAGGCAGCGATCGAACCCTGTCCTTCGATAACACACCATTGCAGTGTTTTTGTTCGTTTTACGCTGCCGGCAAAAGTACGCAGTATTGCGTACAGTAACCCTCGCGGCGCCGCACCACCCGCCGTTATCATGGCGGCTCCGCGGCACCCGCAAGACTCTGCTGCCGGCCTTAGGCCTTCATGTTAAATAGCTAACGCCTACTAGCTAGGTCTGGCAGCCTATCCCAGGCCTAGCTAGAAAGCTGGCGAAGCCAGCAACCGACGCTGGATAACGAAGCATCCCTGACGAAGCTCGACTTTCGAATGGACTACGTATAGGATGGATCACCTAACCCGAGACCGACAAAGCCGGCCAGCCTAGCGTGGCTCGCTCGTCTAGCTTCGGGTGCAGGCGAAGACCGTTGATGAAATGGATTCTAAACCATAAGATAATACCAAATGTACCTTAAAATATGCTGGAAAAGTCTGAACAGCGCGAAGGATGAGACTTGTAACATGTCTGCTGAGAGGTTTGACGGTAGAATACATGAAAAGAGTCCTCAAATTGACAACGTTAAATTTTATCTGCATTCATCTTATGAAGTATAAAACGGCTTACTTTTTCAAGAGCGAGAAGTACCTTGCGAAGCTATTCCAGTCGTCCTCGTAGCTTAACAAAAAAGCCGAATGAAGTGAAAACACCTAGAAAGAGACAAGAAATATAGTATAGTACAGTCTGATATTGTAGCGGTGTAGAACACAACACCGAGCCGCGCTTCTTCGGGGAGACTGCTCCCTCTCTTCACTCGCCGAACTCGATAGCACCCCGCGGCCATTCACAGAGGCCACCGTACTCTCCTAGGAGTAGTCCCTATAAAAGGAGAGGTGCGAGCAACTACTAGCGCGGCCCTCCCCCGGCATCTATGCTGTTCTCTTGGCCGAGCTGGCTTCTCTCCCCTGCGTAGGCATTAAGGCCCCTCGTCTCTCCTTCTATTGTCTGTATAAAATGTATAAGTTTGTATAATGCTGCAACCTGTAGATTTATGTAAGATAAACTCTCTTACTTCAGTCTTTGTGTTGTTTACCCACCAAGGGTCCAGCTCTTCAGGAGCTTCTTTTACAGCTGACAAACCGGACCGCTAGGCTTGTTACAATATCAACACCCTTTTACAATGCTTTCCGAAAAGGGAATCACGTCTACAAACTGTTACCTATGCGCAATCGTGGAGGGATCATCACATTTAGGTTATTACCAAGTATCTCAAGATATGGTTGACGCTGGTGCGGATTCTGGCAGCAGACTGTCACCACCAAGCGGTTATACCTAAACCCACACGAGCGCTTCGAACGGACGAACATCTGCAGTGCAGCGCTTGCCAGCCATGTAGGAATCTATTTCCTCTTGCAATGGGATCAGAAGAGAAAGGCCAACAATCTCTGCGCACTAAAAGCCTCCGAGCGCGTCAATGTGTTCAATGACGCGTTGGCACGCACAGGAGATCAGATGAAGTAGTATGGCGGAGTGGCGTTCTACCCCCCGCCCTTTAAACAGAGGCGTGGCAAATGTCTGGGTCTCCACTATCTGGTAAGGCAGCCAACGGACTCTCGAGCAAGCCCAGGGGGTTGGCGAGTGGGCGGGCAGGGGGACGAGGGGCTAGAACGCTCGGCCCCCAAGTAGTACTAGGGTAACATTTAGGGACCGATGCTGGCGTCAAGCCAACTTCACGAAAATCTAAAAGGTGTCTCAAAAGATGTTAGCGCTGTTTCAAGGGTGCCACCAGTGAAACTCTATTGCAGTTTGAAGAACGCACGGAAGGGCAGGGAAATGAAGACTTTACGACATGTGAATGTCGAGGATTGCGCTAAGCTTTTGTCCAATGCATCAAATATTGGACTTTATTGATTATGTGTGGGCTAAATGCTTGCCACAATTTCGTCACCATATGGCTGCTTGACGTTTTACTTAAGGCCGAATACTAAATAGTAGCACATTTAAACTTGTTGCAAAATAGCTAATTTCCGAAATGTGAGCGCTACTGCAAATGATGGCACTCGTCCACGGGACGAGAATGGGTGTCCGATCGTCGTCTCATGACCGTGCCGCACATGTTCAAGGAAGGACAGCCGATTGTTGCACAAGTCCAGTAGTACTCTACATACTGCCCATCGAGGCTAAAAAGAGAGGAGTTGAGAGGCATCTGACAAGAAGTTGATCGCGATGATTCCTCGTGACATGGGTGTATGCTCTCCTGACTATCAGGGGTAAGCCTGGAGCGGCACTATTGCACTTTCGCGACTCCAGAGTTTGAAAAGTGATCGGGTGACGATCACGAATCTGGCATCCTTTTGTAATATTACGGTGGAGAACGGCAGGTTACGGTAGGGGCGGGTGAGTCCGTGCGAGTGAGAGAATCATGAACTTGACAGCATTGCCCACCCGCACCTAACGTAATCGGTCGAAATTTCAGTAGCGGATATCAGATTCGTGATCTGCACTTCAAACAACCCTAGCAATGTTTCCTGGGAAGTCGTTACAGTACGCTGTCGTACATAGGGGATGAAAAGCATTCATTCAACTCGCATCTGGCAACCTACAGTGAAATATGTGCCTACGAAAAGTTAGGAGGTGTGCGTTTAACGATTAACGGTTTGCCGATATACCGGATTTAGCGGCATTTTTCGTTAACAGTTTTTAACAAATTTAACGAGGAAAATTTCCGTTAAATTGCATTAACGACATCTTACGCACTATTTTTGAAATTTTAGTGCTTCTTCATGTAAATACATTTCGGGCGAATTTTTTAAATTAGATTTCGCAGTATCGATGCGACTCCAGGGAAATCCTTACTTGAATTTGTGAAAAAAGGTAGTAGATATTGCCCTCTTATCTCGAGAATTGTTGGCATTCCTGCTCCTTTACCAAATTGTGTGCGTGTTCCCCTTTTTTCTATGAAGTCATTTCGTATTTTTGAACTTTCTTGATGGTTTTCTGCGCTTGATTGCTACACAACCAGTCAGTTTTGAACCGGTTTTTCTACGGCGTTTATTTCATAAGTGGTGTTAAAAGGCATAGGACACGCGAAGAAAGCGCTGCGAAATACAAACAATGCGGAAAGTAAGTGTAAGAAACGAGGCAGGAGAAGAACCCCTCTTTCCCGCAAGTTCTTCGGAAAGCCGACCGGTTTCTTCGTGCAGCATCAGGTGATGGTTATAGGACTGCGTTAAGGCAACGTTGGCTTCCAAGCTGCGCTCTATCGCCGAAATGCTTTTCCTGCAAATGGTTGGACAACGAAAGGACCAAATTGTAGTCTGTTGAAGCCGGGGTTCAGTGAACGCGGTGGGTGGACCAGAACATGCCATCCGAAACCTTGGAGTTTTTTTTTCTGATTCCCTTTCGCAATGTGTGGACGAACATTTTCGTGAATGAAGAGGATCTTATCTTGCTTTCCACGAAGAGCTGCTTCGACACAATCTAACTGCCTGCAGTAGACACCGCAAGTGACAGGAGCAGCGCCCAGCGAGTGACTTCCTTGCAGTTCCATCAGACGCTGAGCATTATCCTCTTCTGATGAAGTTCTCGTTCTGGCGTGAGAATCCCTGGTTCGCCACGACTGAGCCACTGACGTTTTCGCGTCTGGTTAACGTAGACTACCTACTTTTTATCGTCAGTGACAAAGTTTTCGAGCAAACGAAAATTGTGCCAAATGATATTTCGCCAAAGACTCATGAACGCATGCCTGAGCACCCATATTTGGCAGCCGCTAAGATTCATGTGGTATCCAAGTGCCAAATTTCCATGTCTACCCAAAGCCACGCAGGTGGCCAGCTATTTTTTGAAGAACTCTTTGATCACAAAGTCATAACCAAACGCTTGACTTGACTTGACACGAAAATAAATGTTTTCTACCAGAAAGAAGTAACGCTAGGAAGTATTGCACAGTAAATAATCAAGTTTTTGTGCAGCGAACTTCGATATGATTAGGGGTTTGAACTCGAAATAACCGTTTTTCACAAAAAGCATTTTTACATGGAATGGAGGGGACGATTTATAGAGGTGAATCAATATAAAGTAAAAAATCGGTTTCCCTGCAATGCTCTCCTGATCGGGAGTTCGATTTTGCAGTGTCTGCCAGAAAACATCGATGCAGAAATCAAGCCACCCTGACTCACATAGGAGATGCTTCTTCTAGTGGTTCATGGAATGTCTCTTCCTCCGTTTTCTAGTGTGCCATTAGTTTTCCAAAAACCTCGAAAACTCCGAGTTTTATATCTTTAAGTGTGCTCTTCTCTGACTTCTCGTAGGCATACGAAATTTACACAGAAATGAAATTTGCTGCACCTCAGAAGGAATGGAATATATGTTGATGAACGATTCCATAAAATTTCCAGCACAACTTGTCATACAATAAAAAACCAAAAAAACTAAGCTTTTCGGATCTATCCTAGTCCGGGGGGCCACATACCTAAAAAGTATTATATTAACAAATCCACTTGAGACCTACCAAGCGGCTCCTACACAACAACATAGGACCCCAAACAAGAAAAAGGCACAAAAAAAACGAAAAATTACATTTGTTGCGGTTGTAAGCCGGCAAAGTTGTGTGCCTCCTCACCATGTTGGATCCTGGTCATAACATGTCAAGCGGCGGTCAGCACGCGGCATGCGGCTTTATGTGCCCTATTCACCATGTTAGATCCCGGCTATGACATGTCAGCCGGCGGTCAGCACGCGGCATGCCTCCATTTGTCGCTCTTTGCCCGCCGAGACGGTTGTAAACCTCGGCGATTTTTTATTTTTTTTTGTTTGCTTGTTCGTTTTTGGTTTCTTTTAGGTTCCAACTCGTTCTCTAAGAGCCGCTCGGTAAGTCTCAGTTCATTTTGTTACTTACCTTTTAGTTATGTGGACTAGGATAGATCCAGCTTTTCTACCAATCTTCGTTACGATTAGAATTGAGGGATGCAGTTTTTTCTGGCAAATCGTGCAAAGTCAAGCTCCCTGATCATAGAGAAGATCGTTGCAGAAAAACCTAGTTTTATAAATTAATTTTAATTTCTAATTAAGTATGACTATATGAGGCAAAATTCCACCTCCATAAGTCGTCGACTTCAGATGGATTTTTAAAAGAAAAACGGCGATTTTGATTACGACCCCCCTATTCACATTGATGATTACTGCAGAGGAATTGATTTTTCTACTGTAGAATAAACAGTGCTTGTAATTTTAGGGGCTGCAATTTCATCTCCTAAAGTTGTTTCCTTCAAGTAGAAAGAAACTCCGTGACATGTCAAGCCCTTTGTTACGACTCCATAATCGATTCCAAGATCGCTTCAAATCATCTTTGTAGACCGTAAAATAGAATTCAGTAAATCTCACGAAAGCACTTAAATTACCAATTACAATCATCATCGAAATTCTACAGAGTACATTTTTAGATAAAGATGTCGCCCGTTCAGGTAGAGCAATGTGTCGTGCCATGATTTTCAGCTAAAATCGGCAAGGAATTCAATCCGTCTTGAACGATTTGAAGACTGCTCTAGAAAGTTTTTTTTCTACAGCACAATAAGCATTCAAAATATTATAAGTGTCAATTCCATGTCCACAACATGTCTCCCTCGGCGAACAAAGCTGCGCTCGAATCTCACATGGCAATTTATTAAGAGATATAAAAATTACTTAAAAAGCTAAAAATGGAAACAGGTAAGAAAATAAACTTGTGTTGGAGACAGCCGGTCCACGGGAGAGGGTCGTAAATTCTCGTGGAAAATTGAACCCCACGCTAGACCCTTGTCAACACCGCATGGTAGCGACACTGAACCACATACCTGATGGTCCCACCATGACAGTTCAGTAACGGTTCCAAAACGTACCGTAGTTAGAGCGTTATGTCGTCCCTTCCAAAAAAACCGATGGTGACAACAAGTTGGCACCACGAATTACCTAATAACAGAAGCGAACAGGTATCAAAGATATCCTGTCACGATTATAGGTAGCACGACCTTCCGTCTCTCACTTGGAGCGGTCACATAAGATTTTTACCCGGTTAAGCATTGCTATTGAACTGTTTTCCGCCATACCGCGACTCGAAGGACTCGATACAGCAGTCCGCGGTCCTCTCGAGACAGCCTATACTGCTAAACTGCAGTTGATTCTCGTTCCTCGTCTGCTAACCAACCGGAGCCTTTTCGCCCATTACCATGTGATTCTGGTCACAGAAGAATTTTCAAAAACACAATGATAGCACAATGAAGCCTGGAGGAGGAGGTGCCATTATTTTCAAAAAATCTATCGGCTGCATGGAGGTCTTTTCTGAGTCCGCCCCTGGTTCTTTTGAGATTCTGTCTGCGGATATGATTTTTGACAGCATTACTGTTAGATTTATCATTGTTTATCGTTCTCCTTCCTGTAAATCAGCTGAGAACGATCAACTAGTCCAGGCTGTAAGCGACCTTTTGGCATGTGAATATCATTCGGTGGTTGTAGGGGACTTTAATTACCCTGACATTGATTGGAGTGACCTGAGTCAGTCTGGTCCCTTATCATCACAATCTTCAATGTTCGTGGAGATGGTATGCAGTCACAGTTTGATGCAGTTTGTGTCAGAGCCCAAAGGTGTGATAGAATTCTCGATCTTGTTTTAGCAACTGATCCGTCTCTTATAAGTGAAGTCGCTACGGAGCCCCCTGTCGGGTTGTCGGATCATTGTAGTGTTAGATTTAATATTAACTGTGCGCAGGTTGAACCTAACGTTACGTATTATCGACAGTTTAGTAGGTGCAACTTCAATCTAATTTGTGATTACTTATCGTCTGTAGCATGGAGACAGTCCTTTGACTGCTTATGCAGCGTGAATGAAAAATATGAGTTGTTCTTGCTGATTCTTCAGCATGCTATCGATATGTACGTGCCGTGGGGACGCGCTAGAGTCAACCATTCATTTTTACCACGTTATCTCCAAAATATGCTCGACCACCGTTCTTGCCTCTTCAATGTGGCAAGGCTTTCTAAGTTGGAAGACGATTGGGCCAAGTACCATGCGTTTTCGACAAAATTTCATAGGACCTTGCAGAAATACAACAGCTCTATTGAGAAGAAAATTATCGAGTCGGGTAGTAATCGGAAGTTCTATAGGTTGGTCAATACAAAGCTCAACAGTGGTAATTACACTGGGAGTTTAAGAAAAGGTAATCAGGTTGCGGTTACTGAGGTTGACAAAGCAAATATGGCTGATAAATTTTTGTGAAGTTTTCCTTCCAGAAAATGAGGACATGCCAGATTATGACCCAGAAGTTTGCGAGCCTATGCAAACTTTTCCATGGTTCAGTGAAGAGGAACTTTATAAAATTATGATGAAATGGCCCGATTCCAATTCGATGACACCAGATTTGATTCCGGTCATATTTATGAAGAGGGTTGCTCATGTTGTTGTTACTCCTCTAACGTATATATTTAATCAGTCACTGATGTACTCCGAAGATCCAAAAAGATGGAAACATTCCTTCATAACTCCTTTACTGAAGAAAAGCCCTGCAAGTGACGTAGGCAACTACAGACCCGTGAGTATTACTTCCTTCCCATGTAGGATATTTGAAAGGGTAGTGAAAAATCATTTGTTGATTTATTTAAAGTCTAATCACTTGATACCGGCGTGCCAGCATGGGTTTATTCCAGGCAGGTCTATTGAAACTAACTTGTTAGAGAGTATTAATGATTGGTCCAACAGTTTAGACTCGAAGAGATCATCGGATGTAGTATATTTCGATTTCTCCAAAGCCTTCGACCGTGTTAGTCATAAAAAAATTACTTTATAAAATTTCCAAGCTTGGTATACACTCTGTTATTTACAAGTGGCTAGAAGAATACCTTACTAATAGGACGTTCCAGGTAAAGGTAGGGAAGGCTTTCTCAGTGTGCAAGGAGGTTAAGAGCGGAGTGCCCCAAGGTGGGGTGCTTTCTCCCCTTCTGTTTATGATTTATACTTCGGACATTTCAAAATTACTAGAAGACAGCGGTGTGGTGGTCAAGCAATTTGCGGATGACGTTAAGGTGTACGGTTAAGGTGTACAGAGAAGTCATTTCTTGTGAAGATCATAACATTTTGCAGCTTGCAATTGATAGGCTGCAATGGTGGTCTTCTCAATGGAGTCTCCCCTTGGCGCCAGAGAAAACACATTTTATGAGGATTGGTGTCTCTTCGGCCCCTACTGAATATAAGGTCGGAGGATATAATATTGAGAGGGTTCAGGCTGTAAAAGACCTTGGATTTCATTATAATCATAAACTCGACTTTTCGGATCACTACAGAGTTATCCATAGGAAGGCTCAGGCGCGGATCTACCAAATCTTCAGAGGCCTTTCTACTCGAAGTAAGAAGGTTTTGCTGCAGGCGTATAAGACCTATGTCCGACCTATTGTGGAGTGTAGTTCTGCAGTATTTTCGCCTTCAAAGAAGAAGGATATCGAATTTTTAGAGACGATTCAGAAAAACTTCACAAGAAAGGCAGTGATTAGATCTGGGAGTTTTCTTTACTCCAGAGTACCGCGTTCTAACATAAGAAACAAATATCTTAGTCTGAACACTCTGGAGTCACGTCGAAAGGTTAGGGATGTGTGTGTGCTCTTTAAAATGTTTGCAGGGATCATTGACGTGGATGTCTCTCAATTTTATACAATAAACTCTTCTAAGACCAGGGGTGGGTCGGAAAAGATATCCTATCGTAGACCGAATACAAAATTACGCTCCTCCATGTTTACTTGTAGGGCAGCTTCATCTTATTTGAAGTTAAGGCACAATTTCATACTCGGTCCTCAGCTTCTGTGCTGTTTCAAGCGTATGGCGCAGGACACGTTTTTGTCTTTCTGAAAACTAGATGTAACGTGGTTTGTTTGTGAGTTTCTTGATTTCTGTGTTTTTTCTCTCACGTGTGTCTTAAACCGCGTAATAAATATTATTATTATTATAGCAATGGAACCCGCGCGACACAAGTAGGTGCTGGTTAAGAAAAAATTGTTTCCCCTCTGCCGAAATTGTAGGCGGCTTCAGCAGAGTAAAACATAACAACTCCGCTGTCTCCGTCACTTGTCATCGTTTCTTCCACATATTGAAACCTAAAACTTGTTAGGCGCAAAAACCAAATCTTTTCCACAGCAGAAGGGCCGAATTTAGATGCTCTCAACTCTAGGAAACAACTTCAAAAGAATAAAAAACTGAAGACATTACATAAACTAAGAACATATTCTGCTGTAATGCACATATGAAACAAGCAAAATGATCAAGCCCAATAACCTCATTCAAGACATTGGTACTCCCCACATTTGACATGAAATCCACAATAGCATCACGCACCGCAATCAACCGAGACCTCTCCTGGATACGAAAGTGTTGTGTTAGAGGTGAAGTACCGAAAATATTTTAAATCTAACTTACCTTATCAGCTACCCTTTTTTCATATGCCACAGCAATAACATTTCTAGCAAACCTATGGATAGCTTCCCACTCGATATCACTCACTAAAGTTTTGTCATTAAGCGAACCAGTTCCAACTATAGAACAGAATTTGCTTTATAACGTACCCGCAACAGCATCTGATAGCACCTTCTGAAGAATTAACTTCTCAATGGCAGAAACAAGGTGGTTTATATGAGCCTCAATGTTATCAGCGATGAGAGTGTGCAGGCGTGAGCGGAACTCTGAACACCGTTTTTTACGCATTTACCTTATCTAGGAATGGAATAGACTAAAAACAGACGTATAAAAAAGTTGTGCCATTCTATGTCATCGTCAAAATCTAGCTGAGAGTAACGACTGGCAGCTGAAGGTGGTTGTTGAGATGGATATCCATTCTGAAAAGTGACCACGTAGATCAATAGAGTTCAGTTCACATGAGGAGAACCTACGACAAACGCAAACCTTGACGTGAGCACGAAATATGTTTGAGAACACATGTTGCATTGCATCTACTACGCTCGGATCATGGCGGAATGAGCTTTGTGTTGAAAGCCCAATCAGCACTTCACATGCCTCATTTTTCAGAAACTGAATGATTTTTCATTACAGACGATCTTTCGAAAACTATTTATAAAATGCATAAAAGATGCGCATAAATATGAGGAATATGCACAACAAAGTAACTCACCAATGAATCGTGATTAAAGAACGCAATTATAGCCGACACATAGACACTAAAATTATCTGGTGGCCTCTTGTCGATCCAAACTTTTGACAGGAATCCTAAAGACAACATAAAGCAGAAAATAGTGATACAACATACCTCCTGAGACATCCTTCAGAAAAGAGGAAGAGGAGATAAGTCATTATCAGGAAGACAAAAATAGAGGAGAAAATAAAAATAGAAATAGAAAAATACAGTCAGATGCAGGCCTTAGCTGTGCAATTTGTCCCAGAATTAACCTGCACCACTTGTAGTTCCGCTAGTTATCGAACTGCTCGAGTGGGCCCTATCAATACCTCCATTCGTCTCTATCGCATGCGAGTGCTCCAATAAATTATTTTCGCTAACGTAGAAAAATCGCCAAACTTTTTGTTTAGGGATTTTGGTATTTATGAAGCGGAGGACCCATGGTGCCGTGGGGTTGCCGGGAAACATGCTAACGCGGCAACGGTAACGGAGACGCGGCCACCCCACGGCACCCGGCAAGCGGTCCTCCATAAGTACCGGCCCCGTGGTGCGGTGGGGTTGCCGCGTTAACATGTTTCCCGGCAACCCCACGGCACCACGGGCCCTCTGCTTCATAAGTAGCGGGATTTCACTAGAAAGTTCGACAACGTGTGCGTGCTGTCCTGGTTTCACTTTGCCATACCGCCGAATCGAGTCCTCGATTCATTGCCTTATGCTGATGACGCGTTCATTCTGCTTTCGACGGGCCCAGGTTTCAGAGTACTAAAGAGGACCTTCTCCATCGCCCGTCTGGAAAAGGTGACGGCTCCATCAGGACGTCATATATCGCTCATCATGGTCTTAAAGTTGGTGAAGTTCTAGCGAATGTTGGTGGAGTTCTAGCGCAATGCGAATGCTCAACCCTGACTCCGCAGCTTCAACCAGGTTTTCAACCAAAACTTGCGCCCTTCTCTCCTTAATGTCCTTCTTAATTACTTCTCTACATCGTTTCGGAAAACCAGACGTGATTTGATAGTTGTCTCACGCTCGCAGAGTTGCTGGCGTACCAACTCAGATTTTTTAGAGACAGATGTGTCTCTAGTGGCACTCGTGCCACTAGATTTTTTAGAGACAGATGTGTCTCTAGTGGCACTCGTGCCACTAGAGACACATCTGTCTCAATCTCTGCTCCCCTAGTGTCGTAGCTAAGATGATGCACAAAGTGGTTATACTCTTTGTCGATGTTGACCATGGTGTTATCTTCCCAAATACCACCAAGAATAATGAAGCTCCCAAACAATCTCATTCATACCAGGACTTCAGCTCTTGAATTTTGCGGCGGTCTCTCCTTAACGTGGACAGGCAAACCTTACGCGAAGGAAGAAGTGAACTCTTTCCGTGGAAAAGTCGGAGACAACGGAGACATTGGACAAGCAATATTTGCGGTTGGAGATGATGCTCTACCTCGTTGAAGAATCGGCTACCGGTGGATTAGGGGGCCAATTGTAGGGAGGGAGGCTTCCTGGCGACCTTCCTGACCTGACCTCCAAGTAGAAGGCTTCGACCTCTTCAGCGTTGTAGTCAGATAGTGGAGCGAATGCGACGAATACAATCAAAGCTGGAACGAGCCGCATTGCTGCAGTCCATGCCCGAATCGGCATGTCAGAGACTCGCACGAATTGATGTTCATATCCAAGTGCGTGTTGACGAGGACAACAAGCCGCCTACTCCCCTGCTGTCGCACGTTCTGAGGAATAGTTCTCTTCGGGGTCGTAGGGACCGCACAGGGGTGATGAATTCTTTCCGATCGGATAAATGACGTCAATGTTCTTGGCGTGCATCATCAACTCTTCGACATAGCCTCCGGTGCATACGTACGAACGTTGTAAGTGCAGATCGTCACCGTAGTTCCTCTAAACTTGCGCAGCCTGATTATGCGCTGAGATTTTAGCAGCCTTTCCGCTACACTTTTTACCCATAACTGCAGAAGTGAGGGCTTCTTCGGGGTCAGGAAATGAGGCATTTGGAGCTGGCGAATGTACAACATTAACTTGTCAGGTTCTGTCCTGTGAGGTATAGGACTCCTGGCAGCCATATATACTCAAAGAAACAAGACAATTTTAGGCCGCCTTCAAATCGCCTTTACTGTACCATCGTTCTACTGAATAAAGGCTTCCGGTCGGTCCGAAGTGCGGGCTACAATTTGAATGGATGCGCGCCACTCTGTGCATGAGTGCTGGCTAGAGACAACAAGAGGAAGGAGCCGATCACCTGCTTCCCAGCTGCAGCTCCTGTCAGCACGAGGTCGCATTTGTTTGTGGCTTATCCCTTATTCACTGAGGACAAGTCACGTGCCTTCAAGCCGCCCGCTATCCCTATAACAAGAAAGTCCGAAGACTAAAAAGAGAGAGATATGTTGCTCTGAAGTTTCTAGATTTCTCCGCAGTGAGTACTTTTTCACGAAAACAAATGATGGCCAGCTCGTGGACGCGCAACCGAAGACGGAGTACATCTTCCTTTCCTACTGCATTGTGCTCAAAGCTTACTCGCTCCATTTGTTCCGCTCCAGTAGAACTACGCGTAGGAAATTTTGATCAGTTAACAGAGCTCATCATTGTAGCGTTGGCGCACCCAATCGATGTCCGCATTGGAGGTACTTTTGAAAGTTCCTGCAGACTTAATACGGAATGTTCCGCGATCACTCATGAGACACGTTGGCTAAGGCGCCTTTTAGCCCTAGTTTATACTTGCGCCGCCCCGCGGCGCGGCGTGATGGTCGGCATAGCTATCGATTTTTCGCACCGAGAGGCGGCGCCGCATCGCTTCTATACTCCGCCGCCGCAAAACACCACACTTGACGGAAATTTGGGTTACGGTATTCGGCGAATCGCGCCACTGAGGGGAAGGGCGCGGCGCGGCGCGATCAGCCGCGGCAGACTCGGTGTAGGGTGGGAGATTTCACCTTTTCGACCAAACTTCACCTATTGGGAAGGAGGAGGGGGTATTTAGGGTGCTGATCACGAATCTGGCATCGTTTTTTGAAGTTGCAGGCGATTACTAGGTTTGCATGATTAGGGAGTTTGGGCAAAATCGGTGACCATAACCTTAGCCCGTACCTTCTGTAACCTAGGAAGAGAATGGAAATCTGTAGGCGTTCATGAAGTTTCATATACCACGCTAAAGATATGCTTAGTGCACAGCGATCCCAGAATGGCCATATGAGAAAGAATTCTGAGTGGTTATCGACAATGAGTACCTTCCAGTAGTTTTACTTTTGGACCCGCACATATCGCAAAATAAGGAGTGGTTTAGTGCCGTATGCATTGCAGGGGACTCACCAATACCACATTCACCAGTTTCAATCGTAGGTTGGGCAGACGATTTTGACTTCAGTCTTAAGAGAGGATTTGTTGCTCTCCACAGAAATCCTACCACTAACATTGGCAAGATGCGTTCCGCTGATCAGCCAGACGAATCCTTTCTGTTTTAGTTCTCTATTGACTCACGGTCTTCTCCGTCATCCGTCACGGTGCTCGAACCATTGTGAGCAGAAGCTCGTGGCCTCGCGTCGCTGACGCTCACCCTTTTTATCTGCAATCGCGCAGCGGCGCGTCAAACTCGGGGCGCGGCGCGACTGGCCGCG
The DNA here is from genome assembly GCA_947359475.1 of Heligmosomoides polygyrus bakeri. Classification (NCBI taxonomy): domain Eukaryota; kingdom Metazoa; phylum Nematoda; class Chromadorea; order Rhabditida; family Heligmosomidae; genus Heligmosomoides; species Heligmosomoides polygyrus. The sequence continues at coordinate 55,826,128 of OX375870.1, read as the reverse complement.
CCGCGCCGCGGCGGGAGTATAAAAGGCGCCTAAGGCGATCGTGGTGCCGCGCCGCGTGGCGGCGCAAGTATAAACTAGGGCTTATGGGTCGTTTAGTGTGCGCGCGAGGCGCGACGCGATGCCACGTGTAGTGGCCGAATTGATCAATCGCGTCGCTCGATCAATATGGCCACTACGTGTGCATCGCGTCGCGCCTCGCGCGCACACTAAACGACCCCTTAGACTCGCGCCGTCGCGCGGCGCGGCGTGATGGTTGTCATAGCTATCGATTTTTCACGCCGCCCGGGGCACCGCACCACTTTCATACTCCGTCGCCTCAAAACACTACATTTGACGGAATTTCGGGTTACCAATGGATGGAGGCATTTCATGACCTCGTCAGATCACTGTGATGGAAGCTCTGCTTGAGAAATAACTCGGCGGTGATTTTCAACGCCATTCGACGGCTAATTAGTGAAATTCGCTGCATGCCCGATGACGTTGACGGCAATTTGTCGGCTTGAATGCACTTTCTTCGGTGAATCGCGCCGCTGTAGGTAAGCCCTAGTTTACACTTGAGCCGCTGCGCAGCGCGGCACGATGGTCGAGATAGATATCGACCGGGAAGCGCGAAGAATCGATATCTATGGCGATCGTGGTACCGCGCCGCGTGGCGGCGCAAGTATAAACTACGGCAAAGGGAGCGGCGCGGCGCGATCAGCTGTGACAGACTCGGTCTGGAGTGGGAGATTTCCACACCGGAATGAATCATTATGCTATGCCTGTCTTGTTTCCTTTTCCCAACCAACAGACAAAAAGGGTGTAGCAAAATGATGGCACTATTGTACTTTCTGGACTGCAGAGTTCGAGGAGAGGTCGAAAAAAACTTTTTCGACCCAACATCGCCCAGGGGTAGGGGTATTTAGGGATGTCGGATCACGAATCCGACATCCGTTTTTGTATTACGCTGGAGTTTGGGAAAATTCGGTGACCGTTACCTTAGACACCCCTAACTAGCGTAACCGAAGAAGAGAATGGAGATCTGTAGACATTCCCGAAGCTTCATCTACTACGCTAAAGATTTGTTTGGCACACACTGACCCCGGAATGGCATAGAGAGAGAATTCTGAGTGATTTTCGACGATGTGCAATTTTAGTTTTGGACCCGCACATGTTGTAAAATAAGAAGTCGTTCAGTGCCATTTGCATTGCACGAGATTCGACTCAATACCACACTCACCAGTTACAACCGTAGGTTGAGCGGGCGACTTCGACCCCAGCCTTAAGAGAGGATTCTTCGTTCCCCACAGGAGCCCCACCACTAATATTATCTAGATGCATTCCGCTCATTAGCCGGACGAATCCTTTCGTTTTGATTCCCCAATGACTTATGGACCCTCTCCTTGGCGAACGGACCGTGGTTAGCAAAAGCTTATGGCCGCGCGTCGCTGACGCTCCCCAATTCTGACTGTAATCGCGCAGCGGCGCGTCAAATTCGGAGGGCTGCGCGACTGGCCGCGCCGCGTCCCGAATTGACGCGCCGCTCCGCGGCGAGAGTATAAAAGGCGCCTAATGCAGAGGTATAGTTGAGACGATACAGAGCAGGAATGAAATCTTGAATTTTCTGACAAGAGCCCACCAGTCGCTAGGAAGAGGCACGTTTTCATGAAGTTTATCCACCTTCGTCGCACTTGTACGATTTATACTACAATGCGTGTCCCAATCTCCATGTGGCAACAGATATACACGCCGACGCTTCCTCACTTATTATATATTATAGCATCTTGGCACTCCCACTCCATTACTGTAATGTGTCAAAAACAGATTAAATCAATCGATATTGGTCAGTTTATCGTTTTTACTGTCTGGTGGCAAACTTATTGGACTTATTCCTGTGGTAGTAAATCACCCCACCCGTTATGACATACAATACCGCTCAAATTCTTTGAAAGAAAGGCGCTTTACGACAAACTAATCCATCACAAAGCGCCGCTCTACCGTAACTTAGTTTAAATCTGCTCCTGTGGATTCCAATTAACACCATTCGAGTCCCCTCTTCGCTGGCATTCGGTGCTTCCAAGTTGTTCTTAGTTCGACAACCTATGACCTAGTTATGGCGCATTTCGTCTAAAGGGCCCCTAATTGTTTTACGACCTCTCCAAACGCCATTAGCGCCTTTCATCGGTCACTCCATCAGCCGATTTCATCTAAATCCGTAATTCTCTATTTCTCTCAAAAGATCTGAATTCAGCTTGCTGTGACTACCATAGTGGCACTAAATACTACCTAATTTAGTTGGTTTTGATCTCACCGCATATTTAATCCAATTGCTCGCAAAGTCAACTTCCAGGACGTCATTTCTCACTAACCACTCTCTCCCCTGCAAGCGCTTATCCACGATGTGTTAGCTCAGAAAGGCTCCTACCATGCCTGATAAAATGGTTCTATGAGCGGAAAAACGACCTTAATATCTCTAAAAAACAGTTTTTCGTCCGCTGCAAAGGATTTTGCCATATTAACTTCGTTGTAGGATGTATAATGAAGCAGAGAAAACGCTTGAAGTTTTTTCACTGAGCAGAGGTATGGTCAGTATTCCAAAACTAGCCGTTGATAAGAGTGACTTTCTCCGAAGTCATTGTTTTGTGGCCTCTACTGCCAAACAAATTTGGTAATTTATCTCGTTTTCTTCAATTCAACCTTCGGGTTGTTTTTGAAAGGAGAAATTGCTAGGCTAGCCATTTTGACCGCGTCAACAGCTTCTCGGCGATATAATCCGGTCCAAACCCGAATTAGTGGATATTTCACCGTTCCCGGACACAGTCGGTTCGGAGAGTGGGACCTGTACTCGGCCCGAGCCCTGTGCTCGGCGGCCGAGTCGCAGGTGACCTTTGCTCGGTTCGCACCTCGGTGCGTTACCCATTGGCAGTGCACTTCCCCATTGGAGCAATAAAAATAACACCGAGCGGTGTTTTGAGATGCGTCCCGGGAGTGTACAGTGAAAGGCTAATGATTTGACGATTTTAAAAAATTAACGACATCCTCCGCTAAGACCTGGCTTATCGAATTAACGGGGAAAATTACCAAAGTTTTTAACGGATTTTTGAAAATTTGCACTGGATTGAGGATGTCACGGTCTGTCCGTCCTACGCGACTTCTTTTGGAAGGCGGGGCGAGTTCTTGCTGCTCCTCGACGTCGCGGGCTACAGTCAGCCTCCGAGTCTTCTGGGCTTCTAAGCATCCTCCGCTGGTTGGTCTCCTGGCATCCTCCTCCCTATCATTCCCTTTCGTTGCTTGTACCCACTCATCTATCCTATTGCTTGCTACTTACTCGTATCGCCGTGCTGTTGGAGTAGTTTCACCCGTTATCGCTTGTGTTGTCTAAGCATTTCCCATTATCGTCGCGTATATTGTAGATTTAGTGGCAATAAACTTGTATAACAAAACCCACTGAACCACCACATTTTGGTGCATCAGCCAAACACTCTTTCTTCCATACTCCTGCGCTTTGGTCCTCTACTGACCAAAGCTAGTAACGCGGTCCCCTGAGGACGAAGGAAAATCTGGTCCCCTGAGACCAGTTACCGGAGCTCTCTGGTAAAAGTGGCCAATACTTTGGTCCCCATTTTGCTCTGTCAAAATGGAATCCCTATTTTATGGAAAAGCAGTAGCCAATGGCGTGAGAACTCTGCACACGCTCACACGAAACTTCAAGCACTATACAGATCCTCTGACGATATCGGGTACAGATCAGGATCAATACGATGACAGTGTACAAGTCATTGACCTAATCGGTGAAGGAATCGCCCAGATTACTACCGCAAGAGATGAACTCAACAGAATAATATCTCAAATGAAGGAAACGTACGATTACATAAAGACGAAGGAGGAAAGAAAAAATTTCTGCCAAACTTTTGAGGCTATTGAAAAAGAGACAAACTTCAGTGACGTAATTGCAAATGCGACCGAAATGATATATGTATGCTAGATACGCGACTAACTGAAGCAAAAAATCTTCGAAACAAGCTAGGCCGGAAGCTAGGACTCCTATCCCACTGTGAGGAAATCTCATCAAAAGTGACTCCTTCACAAAACTCAACAGTTCAAGAAGGTGACTTATCTCAGATTCCATGTGGAAACATAAAACCGCCTTGTCTATCACTTCCTAAATTTTATGGCAATGAAGAGGAATTTCCAGAATTCTGGGCGGTCTACGAAACTCTAGTGCACAAAAGTCCTACGCTTACCACAATTGAGAAGATGTTACTTCTTAAAGACAGCCTCAAAGGGAAAGCAGACACAGCTATAAAAGGCATTCAGCTCATCCCTGAAAATTACGAGTGGATGATAGAAACCCTTAAAAGCAAATACGCTAACAAACCCATTAGCAGGGCGAGAATTGTACATCAGCTGACATCACTGCATATCGCTGACAATACAGCAAAAAACTGCACTCTTGTGTTTGATAAAATTTCCACACTGGTCAACCAGATGACCTCTGCTGGCCAGGACGTCCGAAATACGACAGATGCGATATGGACAGAAACAATTCTGCAGAAATTTCCCTATGACATCGTGAAGCAGGTGTTGATAAAAATAAGGGAGAGAGAAGACATCACCATTGCCGAAATCATGAGTGAGATTAATGACGAAATTGCTGCAAAATCGTACGTAGAATCCCGTACAAAGGAGTATCACCAACGGTGCTTGCAGCCAAAAAATTCTGGCACTTATCAGGAACGAGAAAAGACACCTATCAAACCGCAGTTTTGCGTCATTTGTGAAAAGGTGGGCCACTACGCGTGGGTCTGCCGCTCTCAGCTTGGGGTACAAGAAAGAAGAAAAATCATGATAAGCAAGAAGCTTTGCTGGAAATACTATTCGGATAAGCATGCCAGTAAGGATTGCAAACGGCAAAACTGCCCAAAATGTGGACAGCTTCACCACATATATTTGTGTTACTATAATTCCTCTTCCGAAGTGTCCAACGTAGGTACTAAACAGCAGGATGAACAGACTCGAAAACCTCAGGCGTCCGAGGATCGCCAGCGCAGCTGGCCTTCCACACCAAAAACGACTAGCGAAGCCCGCAAAAAGCCTGCATCTGCTCAAATTTCAGCGAGCAGCCATCCGAACATGGAAAAAGCTGATGCAGGTGCACAAGGCAAGGAACAAGTGGTGCTCATGACAGCAGAAGGGAGCATCTGGAACCATAAAACCCAGCAATACGAAAAAGCGCTTTTCTTCTTCGACACTGATGCTCAGAAAACCGTGATTCAGGAGAATTTCGCTGCGCAGCTGCAGTTGCCGACCCTAAAAACAGAGACATGCGAGATGTCAGGGATCGGGGGACACACCGAGGTCTTCGACAGTAAGAAAGTTCTCCTAAAAGTTGGAACAGCGCAAGGAAGGGACCTTGAGTTCCTAATCCAAACAAAGCCGGTAATAACAAAAGGCTTCCAGTCAGTCAAGCTCTGCGATATTGACAAGCAATTCCTATTGGACGAAGACATTTATATTTCCAACACAAATCTTCGAGGAGAGCATCAAGTCCCTCAAATACTCATTGGCCTTGATTACTACTACAATTTCGTACTCGAAGGAAAGGATACGATATGCACGCCATCAGGTTTCCGTATAGCAAAGACGATCTTTGGACCCACGGTATATGGCCGGGGTAAAGCTGACATAGAACAAGAGTCGAGTGCCATCCACGCCATGACATTCATTGAGGAAGATAGTGAAAACGATATTCTCAACAAGCTCTTCGAGTTAGAGGGCATGGGAATTTCGTCAAATGAATTTGGAGGAAAAGACGACCTCCTCGAGTAGTTTCATAATTACTCCAAGTCGATATCCTTTGGCAATGGCTACATCACTGCTCCATTTCCACTTAGGAACAATATTGTTGACCTCGAAAACAACTATGCACCGACAATAAAGAGACTCTTCCACCTGCAGAAGCATCTGCAGGACAATCCTACTCAAAAACAATGGTACTGCAGAATTTTAGAGGAATTCGAAGCCGAGAACGTGATAGAGAAAGTAACATCTGATGTACAAGATTCTGTCAGCACTTACTACACGCCACACTCTGGTGTATGGCGTGCTCATAAGCCAAGACCCTTGCGCATAGTGTTTGATGCGTCCTCAAAACGGAAAGGGCAGCTTTCATTAAATGATGTGACTCAAAAGGGAAAAGCTCTAGTCAATAAGATTCATGACATACTCATCGCTAGCCGCACAAGCAAGATCATCATCCTTTGCGATATTGAGGCGGCCTTCACAATTCGCTTGACAGAATCTCATAAGGACTTATGCAGATTTCTTTGGATGAAGAACCCAGATATTCCTCCAACAAAGGATAACCTTTTTGAGTTCCGATTTAATCGTGTTCCTTTTGGAGTAAAGCCATCTCCAAGCATTCTGAATATTCCTCTCATTCCTGAACTTCAAGGGTACTCCACTTGCAAAAGAAATTGCAAAAAACCTCTATGTCGACAACATCATGCTATCGGCCAAAACTCCTAAGGAAGCATTAGCAAAGTACGCAGAAGCAAAACAACTCTTTGCCGAAATCGGAATGAATCTTCGCGAGTTTGTCTCCAACTGCTCAGAAGTAAATGATCGCATTCCGGAGAAAGAAATAACTTCGAGCGGATGTATCACCTTCCTAGGTGTCCAGTACAACACTGATACAGACAGATTTTCCTTATCCGTGGATATCAAAGGAAAGGAACACCTCACCAAGAAGGATGTGGTGAGCCAAATCAACTCGGTGTATGATCCCATTGGGCTAGCTGGCCCTCTATTGATAAAATTAAAATCAATCATGAGGGAAATCTACGAAACTGTCATAGGCTGGAAGGAATCAGTACCAAACGATCTTGTTACAAGATGGAACGATGCAGTTGAGGCAATTCGTGGTGCTCACATTTCCGTACCTCGTTGCGTTATTAGCGATACTCACAGAACCACTCTATGGGTATTCGCTGATGCCAGCGCTATGGCCTTAGCCACATGTGCCTTTCTGTGCAATGATACTACCCATGAGATAAGTCCCCTCATAAGCGGAAAAACAAGGCTGACACCAATCAAAACAAAACAAACCATTCCGCTTCTTGAAACACTTGGAATTTTGCTCGCTGCACGACTAGCAAAGACGATAGTCGAGGCAACTGCTACAAAGATACGTCAAGTCAATCTTGTCAGTGACAGCGAAATAGCTCTTTCTTGGATGAAGACTAGCAGAAAGCTACCAGTTTTCGTCGACAATCAAATAAATCGCATCAGAAAAGTTACTGAATACATACAGTCACTAGAAATATCGGTGAAATTCTTCCATGTCTCTACGGAGTGGAACCCAGCAGATGCCGGAACACGAGGTGTTGATTCCACCCAAATACCTGCCCTCGAGTGGATAGAAGGACCTGGATGGCTAGCTGGGATATCGTCTCACAACCAGCTTCGTGAAATCACGTCGATACAGTCAGAAGATTCCGTTGAAGATGACTTCAAAGAAGTGATGGTTGAACTCGAAAGCACAACATTAATCTGCCCTACAGGCTCATTCATCATAAACCTTGAAAGATTCTCTCAACTAGACAAACTTCTAAGAACTATGGCGAGAGTAGGAAAACTGCTTCATCGTTGGGTCATAAGAACCAACCAAAGGCGAGAAACAAATATTTCTCTTAACGTCCCAAGCAAATTCGATCCCAATTGCGAAATCACTGCGGAAGACATTAAATGCAGCACATTCGTGATAGCTGAAACCCACAAGTATGTGCAACTCAACGACCTCCAAAAACGATTTCCTCGTAAACGGATTTTCCGTGATGAGCATGGTATAATTCGAAACCACTCTCGTTTAGCGAATGCTTTGCTGCCATACGATACGAAATTTCCTATATATGAAGAGCCCACCTCCGAGCTTGCGCGACTTATTCTAACCGACATTCACATCAAAAATGCCCACTGCGGCAGGGAACAGACACTGTGCATCGCAAGGCAACGCTATTGGACCCCAAGACCTTCCGGAGCATTTAAGAGATTCCTAAAGTCATGCACAATCTGCAAAAGATGTCACGGACTGCCATTTGCTGCGCCAGACATGCCAGCTCTAACTCGCGATCGGGTGGTAGTATCCAAACCATTTGAAAACACAGGATGCGACTTTTTAGGCCCTGTGACGTCAAAAACCGGAGAAAAAATGTACATCTGTCTGTATACTTGTCTCACTATTCGAGCAGTTCACCTCGAACCGGTGGAAAACATGTCAACAGGAGCGTTTCTGAATAGTTTCATCAGATTGATTTCTCGAAGAGGTGTCCCAAAACTCGTCCGCTCAGATTGTGGAACAAACTTCAAACTAGGTCAACGTATGATCGAACGCATGTTCGAATCTCAAAAAGAAACAAGTGCATCAGTAATGTCTTACAGTGCTAATCTTGGCATCAAATGGATTTTCAACCCTCCTGGAGCACCGTGGATGGGTGGCGTCTGGGAAAGGTTAGTGGGTACAGTAAAAAGAGCCTTCCAGAAATCTGTAGGAAGACAAAAACTGTCATTCACCGACTTGTGCACAACATGTGCAAGAATCGAAGCTATAATTAACACAAGACCTTTAACCAAGCTCGATCCAGAGGATATGGCAGAAATTCCTATTCGCCCTGTAGACTTTCTACAGGGCAACATTAAGTACTCTTTGGAAAACTCAGGAGACAACCAAGACTCACAAGACCCAACGTATGACCGAGAATCGTTACAAACTGTTTCCCAAGCAAAGGAGGCTTTGAAGTGCTCTGAACAAGTATCTACGAGGTTCTGGGAGAGATGGAATACTGAATACTTGACTGCCCTCAGAGAAATTCAACATAAAGACCAAAAACAATCCCGACATATTCCAAAGAGGGATCCCGTTATCGGCGAAATCGTCCTGTTAGAGCAAGACAATATCCCACGTGGCTGCTGGTCATATGGCAAAGTACTTGAATTAATCAAGAGTAGTGATGGACTTGTAAGATCAGCAAAGATATTGATGCCTAACAAAAAGGTTTGGCATCGGGCACTCACTCAGATCTACCCCTTAGAAATTCGAAGCGAAGGAAATCCATCAACATCCCGAGATGACATGGAGAGGTCCAGCGATAACGAAGAACAAAACGTTGTTGCGCGACCCCAACGTGCTGCTAAGGTCCGTGCTCGAGCAAACATTAAAGAAATAGCACAATCTTCGCAAATCAGTTTTACCGCACAGCCACCTATGAAAGGTAGCGCATTCGCAGCGCTTTTCGCACTCCTAATAGCTAGCTGTGTCATAAACATAACCACAGCCACAGAAAGTGTGATACGATGCTCAGAAAACCTTTTTATTGTCACACCTCCAGCAGAGAACTTCAAGTTGTGCTTGAGAAACACGTGCAGAACATTCGCAAACAGCTCATCGGCGCTATCTTTTCCTTTACCGCACACCTCCTTAAACAAGTCAATAAATGTCACTCTGACAGACTTTACCAGTACAGACGTGAAACCATAAGTAGAGTGTGTAATCTGCCCCACATACGTCAAGCGTCGCAATACCTTTTCTCGAAGAATTTGATAGCAAACCCCCACTGCTGGCCACTGGGATCGATAGTGACAGTCGCAGCGTCATTCTATTTGGTAGCCTGCACCGTCTTCCTGACAGTCGCTTTGATTCAGAAACAAAGAAGACGCACTCATGCGCGGACATCAAGCGAAAACAGCCGCCGCGCCGATACCCAGCTGGCGACGTTCGCACTTATGCACCTAGGCCGCGTCGTTACAGTGGCTGCGATCGTATACATCTTAGCGGCTGTAAACACCGCAATGGCATGCCAGCGTGGACATATTGCGCAAAGCGCTGAACTCATTTGTGTAAACAGAAAAAATTGCACCCTGGAATTCAGGCAAGAAGTCCCATTAACGATCTTAACAAAATACTTTGCATCGGAATCCTGCACGCAGATAAGATAGTGGGGATAGTTTACTTAGAAAGGCAGGCGATAACGTTGCGCTGCATTAGAAGATCCTTATTCTTCACTAGAGACACTAATTATGAGGTATTCAGCACTAAAAGATGCAGCCAAATGGGCTCCTGCTCCATAGACGGATGCCCTGATATGGATGAAATCCTTTCGATTCCAGAGCTAGCTGCGGCTGAGCACTGGCCAGGATATTCTGGCTGCGTAGAAACATGTGGAGGATTGGCATGTGGATGCCTTTTACCATTTCCAGCATGCTTATTTTACAAAGTCGCGCACATTCCTCAAAACGAAAATGTGCATGAGATCATCAGCTGCCTTGAACGGAAACCACTAGTGCATTTAAAAGTTCGTCTTGAGCTTTACAATAAAAATGTCGAAAAAAAGTCCTCCTTACGCCTTATATAACAGAACACATGGACGACCTCTCTATCACAGTAATATCACTGCCTACAATCAGCTCTCCTTTACTAAGCAGTCGGTTCGCTATATCAGCAAACGAAACCGTTCTGCTGCCTAACGACTACAAATTGCCAGTAGTATGCCCCACGGCATCAATAGCCTCTTGGAATTTTCGAAGTTGCAGGAACAATGTCGCTTGCACCTGCGACATTGTTCCTGCAACTTCGAAAATTCCAAGAGGCTATTGATGCCGTGGGGCATACTACTGGCAATTTGTAGTCGCCGGCCCCCCTGTGCGATGCCATTGTCCACATGAAACAATAGGACACCTGCGTTCCGAAATTATAAATATCCTTCCAGTTCGTTCGGCTGAATTGGTTCTTGCGGCCAGTAATGGTATCATAACAGCGTTAACAGACAAAGGCGAAACCGCCGTGTCTATCGAATCCATATCTCTGCAAAATAGCGCAGAATGTGCTGCAACAAGACGGCGATATCGCCGTTTCTGCCGTCCATGGATGCTATGACTGTCAAGAAGGAGCTGAGGTCGCCATTAAGTGTGTCACCAAAGAACCAACGTGGGTCCTCATTCAGTGTGAAGACAATGTATTCTCCACAAAATGAGGCCCCTCAGCTGAAGAAACGAAAACCATTCTAAACTTTCAAGCTGCGGTTAAAAAGGATAAAGGATAAAGGACGGCGTTACTCAATCCCTTCTGGGATGCGCCAGCGCATTCTACTTCTACGGGATGTCGTGGAGGCGACATGAATGCGTATTTGGCCATACAATGACTTGCGGGGGCCAGCCGATGAACAAGTCAGCGCTCTATCCTTCCCAGACAAGTCTGGTACCAATTCACCGACCCCGGAGGGATGGAAGGCTTGGTTGGCCTGGGCGGGAAATCCGAACCAGGAACCTGGTATCGGGTGCACGCGACAGTCGCGCCTCCTCCGACTACGCTACACGCGCCCATAAGCTGCGGTTATAAACCAAATATGTCACACGGAGTGCAATAACAATACATTGAAGTGCATATTAATGGAACTTTAGCATTTCTGCCAAATATCAGTGAAGAAGATATCTTCGAGTCCCAAAACGAACCACATAAATTATCACCAACATGGTTCTCTGACCTCAAAATCCCCGACTTTGCCCCGCTTTGGGTGAATATTCAAAAACATTGGAAGCTCACTCTAGGAATCCTCAGCACTACCACCCTGCTGGCAGTTGTAACTTATTTGGCTGGCCCGTCAGTTCTTGTAATTCTCGTAAAATCCATCCTAAAATGCGCGACAAGCTTCAACGAGATCTGCATAAAAGTCACTCTGCTCATCGCTCAATCCCTTTTCGCAATACTTCACTGTGCCCGGAATTTTGTGCATCATCGACAGTGACCGATTCCTCAGAACACAAATCCTTGCTACAGTCATCACAAAAAAATCAGTGCCTCGGTGACAGCTGCTCAACCGTTCTGCAAAAAAAAACCACTAGCAGCACGTTTTTGTGCACCAGATGTTCATAGGCGTATATAACTGAGGTGGAGAGATTCACTCATTGCCCTCAAACCAGCAAACCCTTCCCGATAGCCTACCCTATGGAAGATATTGAAATTCCCTTCCACCTCGAACCCATACTTGCTGCAGTTCAACTCCTTCGAGAAGACGTTCGCACAAAGATAAACGACGTGTCTGCTCGTTTGACGCAACTCGAGAACGTCTGTGCCCATCTCTCTGCTGGTCTCGACACCCTACTTGAGCGAACTACTCCGCGGTCCAACTGCCTATTCTGCCCATACGCAGATAATAAAGACCACCACCCGACTGGTCGCTGCTGCAAATATCCCGACCCAGTGTCAAGAGCGGTTAGGGCGAACTCCTTAGGACTCTGCCATAAGTGTCTCCAAGCTGGGCACGAAGGCGACTGTGGAGTTACTTGCGCCAGCTGCGGTTCGGGTCACAATACCCTTCTCTGTCCCAGGAAAGGTCAACGCGGTCCGACTGAGAAGCGCAAAAAATTCTGTACTCTCCAGATGTCAGAAGGCGTGTCATCTGGCCGAATCCACACTCTCTCAGTCCTTCGTCCACGTTCACACCCTTCCAGCATGTCCAGAATCATCGCTTCCGGTGAGGCTCCTCAACTATTTTGAGGTCATCAATGGCCAAATACGCCAGGTTCAGAATTCCTATTCGCGTATTCATGAGCTGCTGGCTTCACTACACTCCGAGGTCGAAAAATCGCGTGAAAAGGCTCACGATGAATTCATTGAACTTCGCGATTTCCTGATGAGGGAGCTCCGAAGCACAGTGAGAACTGAGCCTAAGATCGTCGATATTCACCATGACACTCGCAAGGTTCTGAGAGCTGTTAAATGTCTGCATAATAACAGCCTTTGTGTTTCGCGCATAAGGCAGCGGGACACTGCATCGTCCAGCACCGCCACTCCTGCTCATGACTGTACCTGCGTCGACCGTGCCTCCTGCCCCTTGGACGAGCCGGCTGAAAAACGTCGACGCGGAGAGCAAGAGCAGCCACAGTGAATACCGTGGCCTAGCTCTTGCCTTCACCACTATATTCCCCCCCCCCCCCCCCCTCCCCTCGTCCATATTCGCTAATCCCCCTTCTTCCTATTCTGCTACTATTCGTCGTCAGTGCCATAATCGCCGCGGACTGCCCAACATATTCGCCTAAACGACAGTATCGTCAAAACGTCAGCCCTATATTCCCTAGCCGCCTATTCGTTCAACGCCAGCCATATGCGAGCCGAAGTACGAGCCAGAAACGCCAACTCTCAGATGCAGCGACAAACGCCAGCCGAGACCAAGAAGTTGTGATCTACTTTGTGTTGATCGATATGTACTGTATGATTTAAAAAATGTTTTGTCGTCGGCCGCAGTGTCGCGGTCTGTCCGTCCTACGCGACTTCTTTTGGAAGGCGGGACGACTTCTTACTGCTCCTCGACGTAGCGGGCTACAGTCAGCCTCCGAGTGTTCTGGGCTTCTAAGCATCCTCCGCTGGTTGGTCTCCTGGCATCCTCCTCCCTATCATTCCCTTTCGTTGCTTGTACCCACTCATCTATCCTATTGCTTGCTACTTACTCATATCGCCGTGCTGTTGGAGTAGTTTCACCCGATATCGCTTGTGTTGTCTAAGCATTTCCAATTATCGTCGCGTATATTGTAGATTTAGTGGCAATAAACTTGTATAACAAAACCCACTGAACCACCACAGGGGATCTATCGACAAATTTGCCGTCATAATATAAAGAGTAAAGGATAAAGAACAGCGCTACCCATTCCCTTTTCGGATGCGCCAGAAGCGGTTTGAATTTGGCATTTGCAATGACTTGCGCAGGCCAGTCGATGAACAAGTCAGAGCGTAACCTTCCCAGACAAGTTTGTTACCAATTCACCGACCCCGGAGGGATGGAGAGCTTGGCTGGCCTTGGCGGGAAATCTGAACTAAGAACCTGATATTGGGTGACAGCCGGCACCTACTTCGACTGCGCTGCACACGCCGGTTCTAAATATAAATTGCAATATATGAATGGAAATTTTTGAACAAAATCCTATAAAATGGAATCGCTGCTCAAAACAATTTATGTTAGGAAGAAACAGGGCATTGAGCTTGAAAGGAAACAGTGCACTTAGCGCTGTATCTTCTTCCATGTTCCATCATTCCTCTCCTAAACCTGCTCGAAAACCTTCTTTGATCATAAATAGAAAATGGGAATAAGGATCTCCGACAAATCTAGGGAAGCGTTGCAGTTGAAATCGGATTATTTTAATGTCAAATTGGACACTTTGGTAACCAAACTAACCCTTCCCAAGGTAGTCGAGATTCCACTAGACATACACTAAAACGGCTAAAACGGATCTTCGATTTTGAAAATTTCCTATCTGTCTGTTTGTCACATGAAAAATTGCCACAGCTTGAAAAATCTACGAGCCGTGAAATACTTGCAGGCAGCTGCAAATTCAGTGAAAAGTTTGCTTAAGCAGTATGAAAAGGGTCAATATTGCACTGATGTTCGAATCTGTTTGGAACTCGATTCTCCAGAACCCAAAAACTGCCTGAATTAGGTATGAGAGAACTTTCGCACCTAGCACACTCTTTAGTCCTCGCATGAAATGATTACCACCCAATCACCTGTTTTTCTAATTTCGTACTCATATAGGTTGAATACTGGGTCAAAGGCAAAGCAGGCATCCGGGATAGAAAGGCATACAAAGTTATTTTTTCGCCTGAAAAACCGGCTCTTATGGGGAGATGTTTGAATCTCAACCCGCACTACAGTACCGTCGGAAAACAACCACCAAAATGCGGTATCGAAAATATATTTTATGCCAATTTTAGGTTGTGCCTCAACATGGCGATCTATTTGATATCAAGTTTGCCTAGTTTTCCTCTATGTACATCATTTCATGCATTCTCAACTGCTGTTTTTTTCTTCATTTTCGCTAAATAGCTGCGACCGTATCAATTATGTTCTGCGGCCGATTTTTGCTGAAGTTCTCGATTATAAAGGGGTGGATTACAAATGTGAGGCTTACTTTGATCAAAAGTAAGACAGTTATCAGCCACCAAGTTTGCAGTGCATCAGGATCCCAAGGAAACACGTCCTGCAAGGGCTATTTCACTCCTGTAGATCTGTGTCTCCACGTGGCGGATCAGTATTAGAGCTGGAAATGTAGTCAGACACCATGCAGAGATGCTGTCTCACAAAAACGACGGAGCTCGCAACTCATGTCTCGGAGTTTCACTCCTTCAAAGAGGAGGTTTCCTTCAAATCCGACTTTGTGATTTGACACTGACGTCTGTCCACACCTCGCAAAAGAGTTCCTACCATTCAGCAAAGCATTTGCAACATTTGCAATATCTTCGAAAAAAATCACTCGACCTCAATCTAATTTATTACTTGAGATCAGTGCGATAATGTAGCTGAGACTGTTGTCGTAATTGCAGTGACCTAACCTGCCCCACCTAGCACGTCCTTTGGACATACAATCGCTGCTTCTCTCCTCTTACAACTCACATGAACCATCTGTACTCCTTAAAATATCGCTTAATGATGCCTTAATTGTTTTCCTTACAAAAATTTTGCTGAACCGCTGTTCGCATATATGAGCGAGTCGAAACCAAAGGGTTTTTCCATCTGTAGGAAACAACACCAGAAAACGAAAATGTACCTCACAAAAATTCAAGCCTTTCCAAAAGCTCTCCGATTTAGACAGGACAAATGTAGATAGTAGCTATCTCTGACTTCGACGGTCCTATTCGAAGGATTAACTTGTTACGGAAAGAGCTTTCTCCTGTTCGAAGGAAAAAAGTTTAAGCGTTGAGCACTAAAAGATCGAGTTGTCAGTGATATTCTGTGTGATCCGTGGGCTTCTGTTATTCGGACATTTTTTTGGAATAGGAAAAATCGAGACCCCAGAAGGTCGTTTCAGAAATCCATGATTTTTTTCGCTGTATATCGAGCAAAACTTGAGTCTGTTCAAGGCAAAATTTTAGCTGTATAGTTGTCTGCTTTAGATGCAAAATAATTTTTTTTCGTGAACAACGACAGTTTTGTAGACGGCCCCCCAAAATTTGTTGAAGCTCGAAGCATGTTTTTTACTGTGTGATAAAAAAACAAAAACAGAAAATCGAACAACATTTGTACGGAAAGCACTTAAGCGATCACTAGTAATGAACACTCGATATTTTCAAGTACAATTTCGTATGCAGATGCCGCTCCTTCAGGTAGAAAAATGTGTCGTGTTCATAACATTTTGGTAGAATCTGCGAAAATTCAAGTGGATCACACTGATTTGAACACTGCTGGGAACAAAAGAATTGAATTCTCTAAGGTGTACAAGAAACTACGAAAAAATACGACGAACTCCCCTGTCACACCGAAGAGAGAGTACGACGCCCCCCCCCCCCCCCCCCCCCAGAAAAAGACGACCTCACATTACGACCCCCTTGATTCTCGAACCTCGAGCCTGACCCTGCGCTGGGTTAGTGTAAGTTGTGAGAGGAGAGATTGTGTTTCCCAAGGACATGCTAGGTGGGGCAGGTCAGGTCACTGTAATTACGACAACAGTCTCAGCTCCATTATCGTACTGATCTCAAGTAATAAATTAGATTGAGGTCGAGTGATTTTTTTTTGAAAATATAAATGTTGCAAATGCATTGCTGAATGGTAGGAACTCTTTTGCGAGGTGTGGACAGACTTCAGTGTCAAATCACAAAGTCGGATTTGAAGGAAACTGCCTTTTTGAAGGAGTGAAACTCCGAGACGTAAGTTGCGAGCTCCGTCGTTTTTGTGAGACAGCATCTCTGCATGGTGTCTGACTACATATCCAGCTCTAATACTGATCCGCCGCGTGGAGACGCAGATCTACAGGAGTGAAATAGCCCTTGCAGAACGTGTCTCCTTGGGATCCTGATGCACTGCAAGCTTGGTGGCTGATAACTGTCTTACTTTTGATCAAAGTAAGCCTAAACTCACAATTGTAATCCATCCCTTTATAATCGAGAACCTCAGCAAAAACCGGCCCTAGAACAAAAGTGATACGGTCGCAACTATTTAGCGAAAATGAAAAAAACCAGCAGTTGGGAATGCATGAAATGATGTACATGGAGGCAAGCTATGCAAATGTGATATCAAACACATCGCCATGATGAGGCAAAACCTAAAATTGGCATAAAATATATTTTCGATACCGCTTAAAATTTTACAAATTTTACTGGGCAGATCTATTCCTGCCAAAGAGCATAATTAAGCGAGACTCACCAGGATGCTATCTCAGCGGTAGGTCGGAACGGCTAAAGTTTTGTGTATTGGCAGAACCGCCTCTCCTTGCGAAGTAACAAACTATAGGTATCTCGACCCCAATACAACTATTCGCAGAGTTAGGTGCGGCGGAAGTCGGCTGTTGGCGACATGTTGATTCGCGTGCTCCGCAGCTGACGGGCGCGCGCGGGATGAGGGCTCGTATCGCGGCTCAGCGCAGTGCACAGGTGGCGTAGGAGGGAAGCGCCCGAACTCGGAAGCGATGGGTCCGGGGTTTGGATCCCGCAGACTGCGTTTGTTTTGCAGCCTATATGGTCACCTGTATGATAAACATGGATTTTGCACTTTTGCAAAACCCATGTTTATCATATAGGTGATCATATAGGCTGTTTTGGTTGTGGAGAATAGAGAACTACCTCGGTGCTTTAGAAGTAAACATTTTTGCTAACCTGTAGTTTGAAGCATGTATTATACGTAAACATGATGTATAACATACTATAATACCCCTAGGTGGATTACCTATATGATAAACATGGATTTTGCAAAAGTGCAAAACAAGCGCAGTCTGTGGGATCTAAACCCCCGACCCCTCGTTCACGAGCCCGAGCTCTTCCCTACTACGCCATCTGTGCACTGCGCTGAGCTGCGATACGAGCCCTCATCCCGCGCGTGCCCGTCAGCTGCGGAGCACGTGAATCAACATGCCGCCAACACCCGACTTCCCTCGTCCCTAACTCTGTGCAGAATTGTATTGGGGTCGAGATACCTATAATTTGTTACTTCGCAGGGAGAGGCGGTTCTGCCCATACACAAAACTTTGGCCGTTCCGACCTACTGTTGAGATAGTATCCTGGTCAGAAGCGAGTGTGGGTCAGGTCAAGATATAAGATATTTACGGGCCCGCTTAATTTAGGTCATCCCGGACTCGAAAATTTTAAAAACTTATCAAGATCTTCTCGCCATTGGGTAGACCATGTTGTTCTGATTCTAATAATGTGCATTTCATTGGATATAATCGACTTGAAGGGAATTAAGGCAAAGCGGCGGAAACGGCGGATTAATCTGCCGCCGGCCGCGTTTTGGCGGATGTTTACAGACGGTACTGTAACGGCGAGTGTTTCAGAAACTTTAGAATGAGTGAGGCCAATCAAGCCCTTGAAAAAAAAAAACCAGGAGCTAAGGTTGGACATGAGACAGAGCCCAAAAGAGCGATCGGTGTTGCTTTTAATACTTCAATGGTGGAGTGCACTGCCAATGTGCACTGCCACCGAGGTGCGATACCCATTGGCAGTGTACTCCCCCATTGGAGTAATAAAGCCAAACGTAAATTGCGTGTCTATTGAAGGGTGCATTTGTGTTTCTATGTTGTCATGTTGTGGTTTTCTTTCTGATGTGTTCTTTTTTGTGTGTGTGGTTTCTCTCGAACGTGCTTCTTAAACACACGTATTCAAATAAAATAAAAATAAAATAAAATAACTCGGATTTGGACCGCATTATATCGCCGAGAAGCTATTGACGCAGCCAAAATGGCTAGCCTAGCTATTTCTCCTTTCAAAAACAACCCGAAGGTTAAATTGAAGAAAACGAGATAAATTACCAAATTTGTGTGGCAGTAGAGGCCACAAAACAATAGCTTCGATGAAAACCACTCTTATCAACTGCTAGTTTTGGAATACTGACCATACCTCTGCCCAGTGAAAAAACTTCAAGCGTTTTCTCTGCTTCATTATACATCCTACAACGAAGTTAATATGGCAAAATCCTTTGCAGCGGACGAAAAACTGATTTTTTCAGCTCATAAAACCATTTTATCAGACACGGTAGGAGCCTTTCTGAGCTAACACACCGTGAATAAGCGCTTGCAGGGGAGAGAGTGGTTAGTGAGAAATGACGTCCTGGAGGTTGACTCTGCGAGCAATTGGATTAAATATGCGGTGAGATCAAAATCAACTAAATTAAGTAGTGTTTCGTGCCACTACGGTAGTCTCAGCAAGCTGAATTCAGATCTTTTGAGAGAAATAGAAAATTACGGATTTCGCTGAAGTCGGCTGGTGGAGTGACCGATGAAAGGCGCTAATGGCAGTTTTGGAGAGGTCGTAAAACAATTAGGTGCCCTTCAGATGAAATGCGCCATAACTAGGTCACAGGTTGTCGAACTAAACACAACTTGGAACCACCGAATGCGCAATGAGGAGGAGACTCGGATGGTGTTAATTGTAATCCACAGGAGCAGATTTAAACTAAGTTAGGGTAGAGCGGTGCTTTGTGATGGATTAGTTTGTCGTAAAGCGCCTTTCTTTCAAAGAATTTGAGCGGTAATGTACATATACCACATTACGGCCAAGTTCATTGGAGAAGAAGACAGCATCCGCAAGAGAGGCCTTAACTTCCAGTTAATTAGGAAGCGGCCTAGAGAGCGTCCGAAGCAGCGGTGGTCTGATACGTTACATATGAACTTGAAGGTTGCTGTTGCCCACATTGCTCTAGCGCTGGACCGGGAAGGTGGCGTCATGACACCAGAATAGCGGAACCAGCTACAAAGCGGGACAAACGCTAAAGAAGAAGAAGAAGATGATGATGAATCGCTTGAGCAAATCTAATAGCTTAGGCTTTTTTCTTTGATACACCTACCAAATATATCTTTCGTTATGCTGACATTAAGCTGCCTTCATATCAGGACACTTCGTGTTCTCACTTATGCCTATGTTATATTCCGGCAACGCTGTTGTCGTCCATCCTTCTTTCTGTGTGTCCTATGTTCCACCAAGTTATGGAAACGGGCTTCAAATCTGCACTACTGCTCGCAGCTCCACTTCGCATTAACTAAAAAACGTGCTGTGCTTTACAGTAAGCAATATTGATTGGACGTTCATCGTCTATCGATTTTTGCCAAGAGTGGAGCTTTTGACGTGGGAGTAACACGAATATGATGACTAACAGACGGATCTTAAAGAGAATAAGGTATCAGTTACACAGCCATTACCGACCAGTTTTATAGATTTTTTTTGTTTTTGGACGATTCAACCAATTCAGCAACATCTATCGATATTATTAATTTTGCTTGAATATTGACTTTTGCCTAGGAAGTCCTTTGATGTAGGAATCCCGTTAATGTTGTGTGCCTGTTATGAAGCTTCAGCCGAAAGTCAGACCGGCCTCTAAAGGCCCCCACAGACTTCTGCGGCGCCGCCGAGCGAAATCGCTGAGCGGCGCCGCCGCTCAGCGATTTCGATTTCGCTTAACGACTTAACGGAACTTTTTAGAAATTTAACGGAATTTTTCACGGACCTTTTTCCTTAGTAAGTTTGTCATTTTCCCCTCAGTCTTCACTAATATTGCAGGCCTCATCCTCTCAATTAGGACTATTCCTGAAAAACTAATGAAATCAGAATATTTTAATGTTCTTATGCTAATCCCATGCCTTCTATGGTGCATTTGAATTTTTGGAAATAAGGCAATTGGAGCTAGAAAAGTTCTTCATCGATTCACCAAGCGCATCAAGAAATCCAGAAAGTTAGTGGTCTGACCTCATCGTAAGATATGCTTATCCACACTTGGCGCTGCCTATCCCAGAATACTTTGCTCGCCACCTAAAGTAGTCGTAAAGGAGAGAATGCTTTCAATCGGTGGACGTGTTTTAAATGATTTAAGGAAAGCGCTAGTGAACGGATAAAGAACGCCGACACTCAATCCTTTTTGGGTGTGCCAAGTATTCTACTTCTACGGGGTGTACTTGAGACGATTTGTATGTGTAACTGGCAATGCAGTGAATCATTTGTGGTGGTCAGCCGATGAAAAAGTCAGCGCTTTATCCTCCCCAGACGAGTCTGGTACCAATTCACCGACCGACAATTCACCGAGGGATGAAAGGCTTGTTTGGCCTGACGGGGAAATCTGAAGCTGGAACCTAGTATAGGATATGCATGCGAAAGCCGGCATTCCTTCCGACTTCGCTACACGCCCCCTAATTTTTTGGAAAGCTTATTTCCTGAACGAAAAACACGTCAACGACCGTGTCGCACCCTGTCGGCCGGGTGGGATCGTGTGACACGATGTCGTGTCAGAGAGCCGACGATGGTCTCACGCGAAAAAATCGATTGGTCTCACGTGCAGGGCACGCGAATATCATACGTTCGTCAACGCGTTAACATTCTACTGATAGGTTTTAATTGTATTTTTATTTGTTCTTTCGGTATTTGGCGGGCTGCTTACCGCATCGAGATTGCGCACGCTGGTACAGCAGTGACAAAAAAGATTTCGCAAAGAACCAGGAGATGTGGAGGAACTTCGGGGTAGCCTTAATCTTATATTTTAAGGGATAGGAGGCTCAGACGGCTTGCATTGGCAGTCCAGAATATGGGACTGATCTGAACCCTATCATCTTCTATGTCAGAATTTCAAGCTCTATCGAATGAGCCAGGGAAGAATCATGTCTCAATAACCCTTACAACATTTTTTCCAGACGCAGTTAACTTTCGGTAAATATCAGTTTTTATTTATATCAGAATTAACTACGAGGCATGCTTCCAGGCTACTGATGTGAACTCTACCATCTCTTGTACTAGAATTTCGGTCTCTATCAAATGAGCTAGAAATTATCCTGTCTAAAAAACCCTTAAGGCGGCTTTTAGGCGTTGTTTATTTTCCTTAAATATCAGTTTTATTTATATCAGAATTAACTGCGAGGCATGCTTCCAGGCTGAAATTGTGCGAGAAATATAACTATATAGACGAGAGACCTCCTAAGAGCACCCCAAATGCTCAACCTTTTTGAAAACAACATTATGATCCTTCAGTGAGTAGAGCATGTTCACAGTCTGAAATTGCCCAACGAGTTCAATTTGATAGTCGGTGGACCTCCTAAGAACATCAATGTACTCCAGTTTTTTCAAAGCATTTAATTAGTGTTTCCTAACTCGTTAATTGGTGGAGGAGACATTGGCTATGCAGGTACACTGCCTGTAGAACGCGAGTTCAAAAAACTGCTAGAAGCCACAAACTACTGGACGAGCAATTTGAAGCATTGTGTGATGAAATTTATTCTCGGTGAACATTAGATTTCATGAACCACCTATCCAGTCTTAGTCTCTATATATATGGTGTGTGTATTATAAAGTTCCATAGAAAAATCAGCTACGAAATGCTAAAAAGAGGTAATGTTGAAACTAATGCTTTAAACTTCTGTTAAAAGATCTCACGTCTATCTAATTGGAATCCTCGTGCAATTTTAGCCTGGAAGCACACCTCACATAAAGTCCTGATATATGTGAATAAAAACCGATATTTAGCCAAAAATAAACAACGGTTGAAAAAAATCGCTTTAAAGGTTGTTGAGGCAGGGTTCTTTTCTGGATCATTCGATAGAGCTCGAAATTCTAGTACAGGAGATGGTATGGTTTACTTCAGTAGTATGGAAGCATGCCTCGCAATTAATCCTGGTATAAATAAAAACTGATATTTAACCAAAATAAACAACGCCTAAAAAGTCGCCTTAAGGGTTATCTAGACAGGATGTAATGCAGGAGATGGTAGAGTTCACATCAGTAGCCTGGAAGCGTGCCTCGTAGTTAATTTTGATATAAATAAAAACTGATATTTAACCAAAGTAAAACAGCGCCTGAAAAAAAATGTTGTAAGGCTTATTGAGACAAGATTCTTTCCTGGCTCATTCGATAGAACTTGAAATTCTAGAAAAAATAGAAAAAAGAAAAAAAAATAGAACTTGAAAATATAGAAGATGGTAGGGTTCAGATCAGTCCCATATTCTGGACTGCCAATGCAAGCCGTCTGAGGCTCCTATCCCTCTATCGATTGTAATCAGACCAAATCTGGTAGACCTACAGGCTCCTGTAGTAGGCAGGGTCACCATCGCCTCCGCGGCGAGAGCTGTCTGGCTGAGTGCGAAGCGCGGGTGTCACTGCGCGAGTCGACGCTAATTGTCTCCGCAGGCGCTGTCCCGCGCCTTTGCCGGAGCCGCTTTCAGGCAGAACGTCCCTCACCCCACTTGACGTATCGCGCCGATCGCCTTCTCCCAAGTTTCGTCGACAGCCTTGACCGCTGGTAACCGCATGCGAGAAATCATAGCTGCTTCCTCCTCTTTCATTCGCCAGCACTTGATTCTTGCTGCACTGCGCCGCTCGATCTGCTTCTATCTCAGAGAAATAATTTTAAAGTGAAGATCAGCGGTCGATGCTGTGCAGCGATCGCCTCATATGGCACTATCTTCGCGTCTGTGACAAGACTTCGGCCGCGGTCTTTCACAAGGACAAACTCTATCTGAGTCTTGGTACACCCACTATAGTATGAGATGAGGTGTGAGTCGCGATTTCGGAAGACGGTGTTCACTGTAGTGAGGATATGCGATTCCGCGTAATCAGGAATACGCTCGCCGCCGGCGTTACGTGACCCGTATCTGAAACCATCATGACAGCAGTAACTGTCTTTCGTAGCTGACGATAAATCACAAAATGCAAAAATACCAGCACCGATGGAGACTGAACCCACGGCCACCTCCCTGCAAATCGGCAGTCTACCACTGCGCCGCCGCCGCAACTGGCGTGGCTGCCAATGCCTGCTCTGATTACGCAACGCTCTGCCCAAGGTTTCATCAGCGCAAGCGACACGCGTCGACAACGTGAATTTTCACAGCTCAGTACCCGCTTAGGAGAATCGCATAGCAAATTTGATTCGAATATTTGTAATCCAACGGATCTCCCTCGATAGAGAGCTTTCGGGCTCTCTTGTTAAGAGGGATCTCGGGCCGCTTGTCGCAGGGCCACGTGGCGCGTCCCCGGGTGGTGGATAGGGGAACGAAAACGCGAACCAAATGCGACCGTGTACTGCCCAGAGACGCAGGTGGGATGCAGGGGATGGACTCCTTGCTCCTGCTGTGCCGGGTGGACGCGTTCCTTGTGCGTGGGAGCGGCATGTTCGTGCACAGTGTGCGTGGATGTGTCCGTGACTGTGCGGATTGTAACTGTGTCGGCCCGGCCAAAAGCTTGCACTCGGTAGACTGGGAGTACATCGTAAGGCGATTCGAGGCCGCCTCAAAAGTCTCGCCCCGTCCCTTCGGGCAGTCTGGCTGGCTGCCCGGAGTTCTTCGCCGACAGAGCCCAACTAGCTACCCGTGTGTACTCAAGTCAAAAACAGCAGCACTAAAGGGCCTCATTCCCCTGACCCCGAAAGAGCCCCCATATCTGCAGCGATGGGAAGGACGAGTACGGAGAGGCTGCTAAAATATCAGGGCATAAACAGGCTGTGCAAATTGAGAAGGACTAGGATGACGATCTGTACTTACAACGCCCGCACGCTTGCATCGGAAGCATCCATCGAGGACTTGATGATGCAAGCCAGGAAGATCAAGTACGACGTCATCGGACTGACCGAAACGAGAAGACACCACCCCCTACACGTCGCCTACGACTCCGGAGAAGAACTGTTCCTCGGAACATGCGACAGCAGGGGAGTAGGCGGCGTTGGTGTCCTCGTCAACACGCACTTGGCCATGAACATCGATTCGTACGAGTCTCTGATAACCCGAATCGGACGTCTGCGACTGAAGCGATGTGGCTCCGTGCCAGCTTTGACTGTGATCGTCGCGTACGCCCCAAGCACTGACTACGACAACGAAAAAGTGGAAGCCTTCTACGTGGAGCTCGAGAAGTTCTATAAGGAAGATCACACCTTCTACAAGGTGATCGTCGGCGACTTCAACGCCAAGATCGGACCGCGAAGGTCGCCGGAAGAACTTCACATCGGAACCCACGGTTTGGAGTGAACGAGCAAGGTGAAAGGCTGTCTGAGTTTATCATGTCGACCAAGGCCATCCATGGAAACTCGCAGTTCCAGAAGCCTCCCTCCCTATGATGGACCTGGGAATCTCCCGGTGGCCAGTTCAACAACGAGATCGACCACATCATCTTCAACCTCAAGTGTTGCCTGACCGACGTCTCCGTTGTCCCCAAGTTCTACACGGGATCGGACCACCGCCTCCTTCGCACAAGGTTCCGCTTTTCGCGTCAAGGAGAGAAGGCCGCGAAGTTCAAGAAGAGGAGTCCCAGAACGACCATCAACTGGGACCTCTACACCTCTCTTGCTGCCTTTGGGAAGATGCCATCATGGACAACGTCGACGAGGAATACGACCGCTTCGCGCACCATCTCCACGATAGTGCTAAGGGAGCCGAGAGCTTGAAGACCACCAAGAGACGCCTGTCTCCGGAAACTCTCGAGCTGCTACGGTAGCGTGGAGCAGCACGAGCGTCAGGCAACTACCAACTGACGTCCGAGCTTGCGAAGCTATGCAGAGAGGCGATAAAGGAGGGTCTTAAGGAGAGAAGGGCGGAAGTGTTGGCTGAAGCTGCAGAGGTAGGGTTGAGCATATGCAATGCCCGCCGAGACTTAGCTAACTTCAAGACCAAGATGACCGCTCTCCGACGGCCCGACGAACCGTCACCTCTTCCAGAAGGACCATGGAGAAGGTCATCCACGACTTCTACTCCGATCTCTTCGATAGCCACGTCCACCTGCCCCCACGCCATCTTCCGCAGGATGGATACGTCGTCCCCTCTGTTCTCCCTTCCGAGATCCGACACGCCATCTCGTCGGTGAAGAAACGTACAGCACCCGGTCCCAACAGGATCAGACCCGAACACCTGAAGAACCTCCCGCCAGCGCTCATCAACACCCTTGCGCGGCTCTTCACACGTTACCTGTCGGAGTGCAAGGCTCCATCTCAGTGGAAGACCAGCAGGACCGTCTTGCTGTACAAGAAGGGAGATGGACACGACATTGGCAACTATCGCCCGATCTGCCTGCTGTCCATAGTCCACAAGCTGTTCACTCGAGTTATCCTGAATAGGATCAGCCGAACGCTGGACGAAGGACAGCCATGCGAACAAGCAGAATTTCGGAGAGGATTCAGCACGATCGACCACATACACACCATTACGAAGCTCATCGAAGTGTCGCGAGAGTACAAGCTGCCGCTTTGCCTTACGTTCATCGACCTGAAGAAGACATTCGACTCTGTCGAAACTGAAGCGGTCATCGAAGCCCTGCTCACTCAGGGCGTTCCTACTCAGTACATCAGAGTCCTTCGAGAGCTGTACAGTGGATTCACGACCAAGATCTCACCATTCTACAACGACGTCGTCGTCGACGTGAGGAGAGGGGTTCGGCAAGGGGATACCATATCCCCGAAGCTCTTCAGCGCCACTCTCGAAAACGTCATGCGCGAAATAGAATGGGAAGACAAGGGAGTGAAGGTCGACGGCCGGCAACTACATCATCTTCGCTTCGCTGACGACATCGTGCTCATAACACCGAGCATCAGCCAGGCGGAGCGAATGCTGGCCGACTTCGATCGTGTATGTGGGAACGTTGGACTGCAGCTGAATCTTACGAAGACGATGTTCATGAGGAACGGATGGGTTTCTGATGCCCCATTCTCGCTCAACGGAACGAACATCTCCGAATGCTCCAGCTATGTGTATCTGGGTCGCGAAGTCATCATGGCCAACGACGTAGCACCAAAGCTGAGCAGGAGGAAAAGAGCGACTTGGGGAGCTTTCAAGAGCGTCGAAGAAGTCGCGAAGAAGACGAAGAACGTCCGACTCCGTGCCCACTTATTCGACTCCACTGTTCTTCCTGCCATAACATACGCCTCAGAGACCTGGGCTATACGAAAGCAGGATAAACACGCGATCAGCGTCGCGCAACGTGGAATCGAGAGGACGATGCTCGGGGTGACACGACTCACGCAAGTGAGAGAAGGCCTCTGGAGTTCCGAGCTTCGCCGACGTTCGAAGATCAGAGACGCTGTCGCGTGGGACAAGTTGTCGAAAATTAGGTGGGCCGGCCACGTAATGCGCTTCGCAGACACCCGCTGGACGAGAGCCATCACCGACTGGATTCCGCGGGATGTCAAAAGAATATCCAGGACGCCCACCAACGCGTTGGTCGGACTTCGTCGTTAAAGCCCTGAACGACCGATATGACGCTCTTCGTGTCCCTCGAGCGAGGAGGATCCATTGGACCACTCTAGCACGCGACAGGGACGAATGGAGACGCTGCTGGCACCCGCTCGAGCAATTCGATGATCAAGTCGACGACAGGTGATACAGGTGATACAGGTGATTTGTAATCAGCGTTTCCAGCTCTTTTAAAGAATTAGGCCCCTGTCCGAAGTACCATAGGAAGCTGAAGGCATTCCTTGGTAAGACAAACTGAACAGCACCAGCCAGTAACTAAAATACGAGTGACACCAGCCAGTAGTTGAAATACGACCTCGCTCACCCCCAAGCGTTGTGAGCACTTCACAAAGTGACTTCAGGAATCGGTAATGATGCTCGCTTGATTGGGATCCATCGGCAGCAAGACTAAACAAAAGATCTTGCTGAACACAACCGGATAAGCTTCCAACGCACGCTGTCAATTACCTACCACGTTACAGAGAGAATTGCGGAGAAAACTTCTTCACGAAAGAAGGCCGAAATCACCGAAGCATTGTCGTAGTTCGCCCTAAATTCAAAATATTATATGCACTTCTCAGTCAGACGAGAAATAAATTATACTAAAACAATTTGCGTTCATGGTTGAGAACAAAAACAGCAATGCCTTCACAATGTCTTCAGATTTCATTATATATACATATATATTCATATATATTCATATATATACAAGTGCTTCGCCAGGCCCCGTTTATACTTCATCGCGGCGCGACGCGACGCCACGTATAGTGGCCATATTGATTGTGCGACACGATCGATCAATTTGGCCTCATTGCGTGGCCATCGCGCCGCGCCGCGACGAAGTATAAACGGGGCCTCACGCCTATCGGCGCGCCTCGCACTTGCGCGCTTCGCTCCATTTCTTGTATTTCGTTAACCCGTGGCCTTGGAGTCCATCGTCGTGCTTTTGGAAAACAGCTTCCAGTATACCGGTCCATGGGCGCAGACTCAAAAGCTCAGAAGGTGCTTCTCGCCGTGAACATCCCTCCGAACGAAGGTCGGTAAAAGGTCACCAGGCCTCACCCAGGCTCGCTGCTTGGCTGTTAAGGTAGAAGGCGTACTTCTCATCCTCGGTGACAACTGAGACCAGGCTGCTCGGGGTTGGGAATTGGCGAGTTTGCGCGACACAGGTCTCGTCAGACTGCGGTTTCGGCATGAGACAGACTAGCGTTTTGGCATGCTTCTGGAAAGGGCGAAAGTGGTCACTTCCCAGGTGGCCTTCAGTAAGTAGCAAACAGACATACAAATACGATAAGCACGAAACCGGACTCCAATCACGACATATGTGGGCACGGCATGGAGAGTCTCATTACTTTTGCACCCCCCCCCCCCCCTAATACTCGTCACCCACTTCTGGTCCCCACTACTGGTCCTTCCTTACCAGAACTGTTCCACACTACTGGTTCCTCTTTAGTGGAACTCGTCCCCCATTACTGATACTGATCCCCATAACTGGTCCCCTTTCTAGAACTGGTACCCCGCTACTGCCCTCCCCCCCCCCCCCTTAGCGAACAACGTGTTACTGAATGCCCAACGTTGGGCGACGTGTTCTACACGTCTTCTGAATCCCAGGCACGTTGACTGACGTGTTTAGCAGGTTTTCTGAACATCCATGCACATTGGAAGACATCTTCGGCACGTCTTCTGAATTCCCAGTCCCATAGAAGACGTCTGGATATTTTCCGCTATTTTTGCACCCCGTAATTTCCCCTATTTTCGCCAATCGAAACGACGACATCCAAAAAATCGATAATTTGATCAATATTGATTGGTGGCGATCGATAAAACAAAAACGGACTTCAGATTCGTGTACAGCGACCTCGACTACCTCCAAGGCTGAAGTTTCGGACCGCCTGAACGACATCCACAAAAAATCGATAACTTGATCAATATCAATTGATGGCAATCGATACAACAAAAATAAACTTCAGATTTGTGTTCAGCGACCTCGTCTGCCTTAGGGCTGAAGTCTCCAGGCAGGTGGAAGACATCTGGGTATTTTCCACTATTTTCGCGACCCGTAATCTGATCAATATCGATTGATAGCAATCGATACTTCAAAAACGGACTTGAGATTCGTGTTCAGCTACCTCGTTTACCCCCAGGGCCGAAGTTCCCAGGCAGGGAGAAGACGTCTGGGCATTCTTCGTTATCGTAATTTCCCCCCCATTCTATGGCTGATTTCTGCAGCGGCAGCGCCGATTGATAGTATGACACTGCGCTTATATATATATATATATATATATATATATATATTTATATTTATATTTATATTTATATTTATATTTATATTTATATTTATATTTATATTTATATATATTTATATATTTATATATTTATATATATTTATATATTTATATTTATTTATTTATTTATTTATTTATATTTATATTTATATATATTTATATATTTATATATATATATATATTTATATATATATATATTTATTTATATATATATTTATATAGATAATGTTATAACCTTTCAAATAGTACCTGCATTTTTGCAATTCAAGTGTTTTATTAAATCATAAGCCTTAAAAGAAGCTCAAATCAATCGAAACGGTCACTTTGTGAAGAAATTATGGCAAGCGTTCAAGCGAAACACAATCAATCGAGTGTAAAATGCAAAATATCAGACGAGCGCATGGCGCATTCCATATCATTCATATGTCAGAAAATTTCCATTTTCTTAAGCTTTCAAATGAGCTCTCAACTTCTTCGCTACCTTTACTGTGAGCAAAGTTATCGCCTTTCAAACAGTGTATACATTTTTTGAGATACCCTGTATATATTAGATCATCCAATAAGTAATATCGTTTTTTGTGCACTACGGTTTTAGTCCAATATTTGTCGGCAGATTTGTGTATTTTGGGGGACGGTCAGGAGGTACACCCACCCCTGGTGGGGGCTTGCGATCTTCCTCTCATCCTCCTTGCTCACCCACCCCAACCCCCTAGGCTTCACCAAGAGGCTGAAGCTGCTCCCACGCCATTTGAGCACTGCTCTGGACTGCGGTACGAACTCCCATCCCGTACGTGCTCGTTAGCTGCGAAGCAAGTGAATCAATATGCCGTCAACGATACAAATTCCGTTGACCCTCACTCTGCGCAGAGTTGTATTGGGACCGAGATACCTGGAGTTCGTTACTTCCCAGGGAGAGGTGTTTCTGCCCATATACAACATTTGTGCCGTTCCGACATACTGTTGAGATAGTCTCCCGGTTGGTCGCAGGCCAGCACTCAGCTCGTACATTGCCACTGGCCGGAGGTCTGCTCTGTAGACCTTCGACTTCATGCGCTCTGGTATCTTCCTATCACGGAGCGCTCCAGTCAACAAGCGCCACTTCGACCAAGGTGCGCTCACGTGTGAATTCACTTCAACTGTCAGTTTGCAGTCAGACGCTATTGCTTATCCCAGGTACTTAAAACCGATGTGCATGGAAGCTCGACGTCGCTAACCATTATGAAGCTCGACTCGGTAACATCGGTCGTTAAATACTCGATCTTCTTCATATTCATTTTGAGACCAAACCACTCGAAGCGATGACACCAAGCTTGCAGCACTCGCTTGAGTTCACTTTTTCATTCCCATACGAGCATTACATTCGCATTATCATTAGCATTTTTGTGAGGATAAGGATTGTACATCGACAGTACAAGCGGACTAATTTATTGATTACCAATGCATTGTTAAGGTAAATTCAGTTAAGGATCTGAGATTTACTTCTGATGACAAGCTTGACTTCTCAGGTCATGTGAAAATGTTATACGGGAAGGGGGTAGCTCGTTTACACAAATTTTCAAAGGTTTGGTTACTAAGGACAAAGGAGTTCTTACGATGGCATATAAAACATACGTCAGATCCATTGTTGAATTCAGCTCTATAATTCCCCCCCCCCCCATAAAAAGAAGTACACTGCTACGCTTGGAAGAGTGCAGAAGAAATTTACTAGATGGGCATTAATCAGAGTGGATTTCTTTTTGCACTCCAGGATTCCAAGGGCCAATGTAAGGAATAGCTATCTGGGTCTGCACGCTCTAGAATCACGTTGTGATTGAGGGATGTTTGTGTCGTCTTCAAGCTGCTGACCGGTTGTTTAAGGTGCAATGTCTCGAAATCCGATTCAGTATTGCCGTCAAGAACCGGCGGCGGTCTATGTAAGCTGTATTACGTCAAGCCTAGATCTAATCTTAGGGCTACATCCTTCACGATAAGAGTTGCTTCTGCCTATTGCGCGTTAAGGGTTGGTGTTTCCGCCTCCTCATGCTCGCTTCAAACGTTCAAGCGTGTGGCCAAACGTAAATTGCTTCTCTATTGAAAGGTGCATTTGCGTTTCTTTGTTGTCATGTTGTGGTTTTCTTTTTGATGTTCTATTTTTTGTGGTTTCTCTCGAACGTGAGTCTTAAACACATGTATTCGAATAAATTTCGTCATCAGCATAAAGCAACGTCCAATGGACGGCCTTCTGAAGAGCCTCGTGTGATGGCAACTGATGCATCCCATAAACTTTCACGAACCTCGATAACCTTGATTGATGTGCTACTGCCCCAACTAGTCACCAAAGCGGCTTGCAGTCTGATCCATGTCTACAAGTTCGTTTTTTTTTCAATCTCAGCGGGAGAACACTGCCTCTCATAAGACCCCATTCTTCAACAAAGGGATAGTCATACGTTTTCGGCCAAATTTCCTCTTCCGGTTCACACTAACCTTCACAAACACTCCCCAATTTAAGGTAAAATCCAATGAAGGGTCTAACGACTGATGAGAAGTTGTGTAGACTCTTTGAAAAGTTCTGAAGGAACACATATTTAGCCATATCTTTGCACGTAGAATCATGTCGTAGAATCTGGTCTTCCGCACTCGACAACAAACTCAGGAGTGACATAATATGTCCCGATTTCTCAAAGCGTTTGAGAGGGTGCCTCACAAAAAATTGCCCTTCAAGCTGGGAAGTTCGCAGTTTCATCGTCTTCTCATAAAATGGATAGCAAAATTTCCATTCGGCGCAACTTTCTAAATCAAGGCAGGGCACAGACAAAGCCTGTCGTAAGCGGTATACTACAGGAAGGGTTCCGTCTCCAACTCTCTTCAATGTATACGTATCTGATATAGCCAAAGATGTTCAAAAATTTGGCGTCTCAGTAAAAAATGTATGGGGAAGATTTGAAAATGTACAATATATTTCCCGATCCAATTGACAGTACTGGTTGTAAATGGCAATCAACCCATTAGTGAAGTGGATGAAAGAACGGCAATTGTCTCTGTATATACCAGATGCACCTTCAGCTGACCTGCATGGTTGCGGTAGAATTAGAATACATATTGCATTCCAAAGGAGGATTTCATAATTTCCTATCTTTATCCTTTATGTTTCGAAGAAACATTGGGCTTATGCAGCCTTAATCCTATTTTCAGATACGGGAAGAACTCTGGGTTTGACGCAGAACCGAACTGCGCGTTCGAGGCACTCACAACTGACTAGGAAGAACTGTCTGGGAAAGAGAATCGCAAAAGGCAAATTAGAACAAATTAGCGACGAAACAACAGCTGAAACAACAGCCGCCTCCTACAATTATTGCATGGGTGAAAAACACCTTTCCAAGAATTCAGTGAAATTGATCAATTTCACAAATTTTGACTAAAGACAACAGCACTTAGCTTTTTAGTCGCACACTGAAGAGGTTTAGGTAGACCGCCTCAGTTGCTGTTCAGATCTCCTCAATCGTCATAATACTGTTTCTTTCCCTAAGTGCGTGAAAGCCTCTTCCTTACCATTCAACCAGTTTGTTGTGAAGGAATGATCTTACGCTTCCTCCAGGTGAGAGCTGTGAAATCACGAAGGGATGAATCACTGTTCTTGTTAAGTCCTTCCCCGCATTTGAAGGGGATCAACGTTGTGACACGTGTGTTGAGACACTTCTGAGTGGGAGTCTCTCTCTCTCTTCAAAAAAAAATGTATACACTGTTTGGAAGGTGAGAACTTTGCTCGCAGTAAAGAAAGTGGAAATTTTTTGACTTATGAGCGGCATGGAATGCACCATGCACTCGTCTGCAATTTTGCTTTTTGCACTCGACTGATTGTGTTTCGCTTGAATACATGTGATAGTTTCTACACAAAGTGGCCCTTTCGATTGTTTGGGCTTTTTTAGGGTATATAGAATTTAGAAACACACTATGGCATGCGGAAAATGCAGGGTTTCCGAAAAAATGCAGGTAGTATTTGAAACGTTCTAACACTGCTGGTAGTGAAGCATTTGAAGGTGTCTGAGACTCATATGAAAGCGCAGAGTAACTAGATTACTGTGGCGTGCAAATAAGCAAGATTGCTAAATGTCTCCGCCTGAAACCTTGCATCTCAAACTCGATTGATTGTACATGGTCTGAATGCCTGTTACAATTCTGTTTCTGCTTAATTTAACAAGGTTATATACAAAATGTCAACAATGATCAAGCGAACAGAATAGCAGCACTTGTATTTTATATGTATAAAACATAAGAAAATGTAAAATTCGAAGTGAAGAAAGGTGTAAAATAATAGAATTTTTAAAATTATAATTAATTAAAAGAATGGTATGTCACAAAATATAAAACATATAAAAAGGTTCGTTTCGCCACTGCCTTCAGACGAACCTTTGTGTTATACTCCTCCCGTGGCTCTTCAGTGAAGAAGAGGGGTATATTTTAAGATTTCTTTAAAATCTGTCTATAAAAGAAAAGAGATAGGAAAACGAAAATGGAAGAGAGAACAGATGAAGGAAGATGAGAAAGAGTGAAGAAGGAAAGACAAAGGACTAGAGGCATTTGAGAGAAGTAGAACTAGAAAGTGAAAATAAATAAGGAGTAAAAAGGTAAGCTAAATAAACCATGACCTACAATTCAAAGAGGTAATAAAATATGGTTTTATAAGACCAATGTGACTACTTAAATTGTATTACTATAGTATTTATTGTAATCATCATTATAAAAATTTATCATTATTAAGGTAGTTTATTTGTTTATTACCTATTATTTTATCCTATTTTATTTATTTACTTTTACTATTTATTACTTATTATTTTATTATTTTTATCAATTATTTTTATTTATAAGAAGTACAGCTTTAAAAAATTGAAAGACTTACCATACTTGATCACCGCCATACTCCGTAATTGTGAATAAGGAAGTGTATATCATTCGACTGTTATATATAATAATATCTACATTAGTTCCCATTTATAATTCAAATATGGCAAAACTGGTTGTATCACTGAGGAGTGTTATGCGACATACATCAACGTCAAATGCAGAGTGCAACTAAATTAACAACAACACAAGACGGTATTGTCTTCACCGCTAAGGATTTTTCATTTTCATTATTTATTTTATGGTAAGATTAGTTTTGTCATAAAGCAGTTTCAGCATATGAAATTTGGAAGTTATTTTATTTTAATACATCTTCATTCATCTAAAGTTTTCCGTAAAAATACACTTAGATTGTCTTTGATTTGTTGAAATTTGAACTTATAATATATAAATCTGTGTTTATATAAACATTTAATAATGTTTGAAATAATGAACTCTTTTGTGTATTCGTTAGGCTTCAAAATATTTTTCAATTCAATAATTTTTCTAGAAAATACTCTAGGTCAGAACAAGTGTTTGCTATTCTTAACGTTTCGGATAGAATTATAGCTTTTTTGATATTTATAGAGATCGCTGACGTATAATGAGCGATCCTTAGAACTTTAAAGTTGAAGTCGTCTGTTTTATTGTACATTCTTGTTTCTATTCTATTATTGATAATTCTTAATATAATGTCTAAATAATTGCAGTGATGTTCATTAATATGCGTCTTTTTCAATTCCAAAGCATCTTTATAGACTAGTTTTAAAATGTCATCTACATGCTTTTCGTTTAAGTTATGAACTATTAGTAGGTCATCCATGTATCTATATGGTATAAACATGTTATTACTACTAGCTGCAAATTATTTAGCGAAATCGTATTCTAATATAGACATTGTGATGTCTGCAAGCAGTGGACTAAAGTTACTTCCTTGAGGAACACCTTTATTTTGTCTAAAAATTGTTGAGCTAAATACAATATAGCTATTTTTAAGTAAGAAATTAACATAATGCATAATGTCTTGCATATTAAATATTTTGTATCGAGAATTCAAATTTGTTTCATTAGTGTAAAATGTTTTGCATCCATTAGAGGCTATGAAATTTTTATTGGCATTTTTAAAACAGATTTTGAGTAGAACCGCTATTTTGTCTAAGATAGTCTTATGAGGTAGGTTAGTAAACATATCTTTAAAGTCCGCCGAATAGAGTTTTAAATGGTCGTCTTGTAGTGCATTTAGTTCGTAGACAATATTTGTATTATTAATTGCCCAATATATCTTCATAGATCTGCATCGGTTAGCTACTATGTTACAGTAGTTAATGAAATGCTTCTTAACAAATGTGAATACACATTGTAATTGTAAAGCAGGGTTTTTAATACTATTCTTTGATGCGCCCGTAATAAATCTGAAACTTATTGGGTCCTTGTACATTTTAGGTAGGAAGTAGACTATAGAAATTTCTGTGTCATTATTAATTCTCAAATCGTTATTCATATTAAAAAGGTTGTGTCTGCGTAAGATGTCAGATTCGTTGAGGTTGGGTATGTAATTATACACTTTGTCGTTTTGATCCTTTGTTGTGAAGAGTAAATTATCTCTATCAATGACCACTCCCAGTTCTTTCATAGTTATTTTTAGGTAGTATTTTTTTACATATTATACCGTAGTTGTTCGAGGCTTTGTCCACCGGGCAAAAGACAAAGCTATCTTGGTAGTATTTTATTTGATTATATGGGATAACTTCAGATTTTTCTTGATTATTATTTAGTACAGGTTTGACTTTGTTTCTATATTGTAAAATAAAATATTTTTTTATTTGATTTATGTTGTCAGCATTCAATTTATATTTATTTTTGATCTTTTCGATGATAGCGTCAATAGCGTCGTTATATATGACCTTCATTTTTTCTTTATCTAGCTTTTTACCAACCCTATATTTAGTGCCTTTGCTTAGTAATTTTTTTAGAGCTGTATCTTCAATAATTTCTAAATTACCTGTTATAATATGATTATGATGTTTGTCGACAAATTTTTTATCGTTTACATAAATTGTTTCACATAGACAAGGATTAGATAAAATATGAGAAATGTTATTGTTATTTAGTGACTTAAGAAACTTATTGTAATTAAAAATTTTGGTTGATATTGGAGGATCGTATTTGTAAAATACTCCGAAAGATAATTTATTTGATTGTAAAGTCTTCATAAATTCGATAGAATAGATGCTCTTGAATATTTTACTAAAGTTGATTATATCTCATTTAGTGTGTATGTAAGGTACTACTACATTAAAATAATCCTTTTTCATAGTGTTATTTTTATTTTGTATGAAGCTATATTTGGCAGTTGTCAGTAAGCAATACAGGACAAGTTCTATAAAAGTTCATAATATGAAGGTTATTTTCATTGTTGTTGAGATAGTTGAGAACTTCAGTATATTTGTTGTGGTCTTGGCTTTTATTTCTTGTCCTTTTTCCTCTATTTGTTCTTTGTTTAACGATCTTTAATGAGAAGTAAGGATGGTTAACTTTATGCTCTAGAGGATTAGTAATGTTCGTTATATTACCATATCCTTTAATATTATCATTAAGACCAAGCCGATATGCAGTATTGAGTAGTTTTATCCAGAAAAGTTCTTTATTGAATAATATATTTTTGTCTTTATTGTTGTCTAGTGAGTCTAAAATACAAACATCAAATTCAGACTTACAGTTATGAAAGTGAGTATACAAAACATTTCTTTTATTATTTATGTAATACATATGTTCTCTTATTCCCTCTTTTAGACATCTTGTCGTGATGCCTACGTATTGTATGTTACAATTTTTACATGTGATGCAATAAACTACGTTTTTGGTGCAACATGAAGAAGTTGCCGTTTTAAACGTGCTGATCTTGAAATTTGTTACACTAGAAATCACATTGTCATTAAATGAAGAAAGATTACATACGGTACAGTTGACATTACAACGCAATCCTTTATGCTGGTTACCAAAGTCTTTAATCATGTATTGATTGCTCCCGTTTTTAACTTTGTAGAAAATATCAGAGGTAAAATAAGTATTTGTTTTAGTTATTGCTATAGCATCTTTAGACCTACATCTGAGTACATGGGCGGTCTAACCCAAGTACAAAGAGGGGTCTCCCTTAAAGAGTTTCGTGGGAGTGCCACGCGGGGTTGTCAGACCCGCACGATAGACCCGTAATGGAGGCACCAAAACATGACCCCTCATGACTATTTTGACTTTTATAAACCCCATCATTACGGATTCCCATTTTTTGGTAAGAGGATGGGGCCTCTTGAATGGGTAAAATAGTTTATATACGGGATGTCTTGGCTTCGTGGGCATCTTTGCTACGAATACGAATTCGCTACGAACAGGGCGAAGACAACAAGGAAATGCATCGACGGTGCTGCGCAAGTTGTCCACGTCGATTTCGTTCAATGCTTTGACCTTCATTGACTTGATAATTTTGTGCATTCAACTTATAAAAATGTTACATACTCTTCAAAGACCTCCAAAGTGCTAATTCTGGCGGAAGGCTCGCTGCAAGGGAGGCGCATCCGACCAGTATCATTGATTGTGCACTCATCACAAACGTCTCTCATTTTCGTGGATACAGGATGAAGATAAATCAGTAAAACTATCTGTATTGATGTCCTAAATAAGCAACTGGTTCCTTGCCTCGAATCCCCCCTCGAGAGTAAGCCGAGTGTCTTCCAACAGGATTAGATTCCTGCGCAGAGTCGAGGATTTTTCAGGACTGGTGCCGCGCCAAGTTGAAGGACTTCATTTCTGCAGAGGAATGACTTCAGTATAGACCGAATTTGAATCCGCTGAATTACTCTATATGGGACGTTTT
The DNA here is from genome assembly GCA_947359475.1 of Heligmosomoides polygyrus bakeri. NCBI lineage: Eukaryota > Metazoa > Nematoda > Chromadorea > Rhabditida > Heligmosomidae > Heligmosomoides > Heligmosomoides polygyrus. The sequence goes on along the minus strand of OX375870.1, from coordinate 55,787,983 downwards.
GGAGAACAATGCTTGCACTACTTCCCACAAAAATATGAAGTCAGTGAAGGATGATCTGGTCAAAGCATGGAACGAAGTCGACGTGGACTACTTGCGGCGCACCGCCCATGCCTTTTCTCGACGTCTTCGCCCCAGCATTCGCAGCAAAGAAGCCCATATAAAGTACAAATGATGCTATTCTGTTCGCTAGATCATTGTTGACATTTTGTATACAAAAATGTTAAATTTTATGATGTGTTGTTATTTCTAACGTTTACGTTTAGTGCGTAAATACTTTTTACGCACCCTGTAATTATGCCGATTAACCTCTCCATTGAGCTTGAATGTTCTTTCATAGTTAAAAGAATCCGTCATGGAAAATTGGGCTCCTACTCACATTTAAATTGTGCAATTATTAAACTTGCATGTCACGCGATTGTCAAGTTCTAAACATTAAAAGAAGCACAGGACAGGTTAATCAGTCCAAGTAGTAACAATATTGTAACAGGCGTTCAGCCCGTTCAATCCAGTCTGAAATGCAAGGTTTCAGGCGGGAGCATGGCGCAGTCTAGCCTATTTGCACGCCACAGTAATCTCGTTACCCTGCGCCTCCATATCAGTCCCAAACATCTTCAAATGCTTGACTTCAGCAATGTTAGAACGTGTCATATACTACCTGCATTTTTTAGGATACCCTGCATTTTCTGCAAGCCATTGTGTGTTTCTGAGTTTTATATACCTTAAAAACACAAATCAATCGATACGGCCACTTCGCGAAGAAATTATAACATGTATTCAAGCTAAACACAATCAGTCGAGTGTAAAACACAAATTTTCAGACGAGCGCATGGCTCATTCCACACCACCCATATGTCGGAAAATTTCTAGTTTCTTAACACATTGACGACAATATGAGCCATCTGTGGCTCATACGTGTCTGTCCGCGTGGGATAATATGAGCCACCGGTGGGTCATAACTTTTCGCGCCATTTTTTGTACTGCTGCCATCGGTTTTTTAAAGATGTTTTTCGGTACCCTAATTACTTGTGATAGGAGAATGTCCAACAGAAATAAGCAACAAAATTGTCTTTGCTTTCAGATATATCGAATTAAAAAATTCTACTGGGAAGAAGACCCATTCTACAATCAAACCAATTCAAGTCAGTGTTTTTCACCCAACCTTTGCCCAAGGAAGTTATTAGGGGCTCTGATCGCGAATCTGACATCCTTTTCCGAAATTTGGGCCGATTAAGGTAGGTTAGGGTAGGTACGGGTGAGTAAGGGTGTCGGACTTCAGCGGGCTAGCGGCCGCCAAACGTCTGGTTGGGGCTCCGTCACCAAACCCCGAGAATAGAACAACCCCAATCTTTCTCCAATCTCCTTTAGGGCTCCTTACTTTTATTAAGTAAAAAAGCCGGTTTTACTATATACCACTGTTACTATTAGCTTGGTGCATAAGTTCTCGGACATTTGGGGCATGAAATATTTATTATCACAACATACGAACAACAATATCAAATCATTTGAAGTAACCACCCTTTACATCAATTGTCTTTCGCCAACGTGCTGATAAGTCATGGATGCCTTTTCTCCAAAACTTGGCCGGTTGTGATTCGAAAAATGTGAGCAGTGCCTCCTTGACATCCTCTCGGTTCCTAAATTGCTGGCCGTCCAAATAGCGTTGAAGGCTTGAAAACAAATGATAATCAGAAGGAGCGAGATCTGGTGAGTAAGGTGGATGTGGAAGAAAGGTCCATCCGTAGTCCGCCAACTCAGCCGCTGTCGCTCTAGCAATATGTGGTCTAGCGTTGTCGTGTTGAAAATACACCTTCACTTGCTATCCTAGTGTGGTTTGAAGGTGGGCCCTCAACTACCTCAGTTGGTTGAAGTAAACCTCTGCCGTCACTGTTATCCCTTCGTCCAGCAGCTCCCAGTATTCTACGCCAAGAACGCTCGACGAAATGCATAGCATCACCTTTTTCACGTGAAGGTCGGGTTTCGGAACGTCCTCTGCCTCCAGTTGCGTCAACCCACGCGGTGATAATTAGAGTAGAGTATCCCCTTCTCATCCCCGGTGACAAGGTGACGAGCCATCCGTGGGTACGTCTGAGGGGAGAGACAGAGCGACATCGGCTCTGCGATCAATGTCATGTTGTGTCAAGTCGTGAGGTACCCAGCGACCCAATTTTTGCACCTTGCCAATCTCGAACGACTGTTGAGTGACTAACACCAAGAGTGCTCGATAGTTCGCGAGTGGTTTGGTATGGGTCCGTTTCCACTCTACCTCGGAGGCCATCCAAATACAGTGTCATCGGGCGCCCTTCTTGTTCATTATCTTCAACGGAGAATTCACCAACTGCAAACTTCGAGAACCACTGGTACACAGTACTTCGAGCAGGAGCACTCTCCTTGTAAACATCCTTCAGGCGACGATACGATTCGTGGCATTGAGGCCAGATTGATGCAGGAATAACATGACGTGCCGAATATGCGTCTCAGTTGGGATGAATTGCTTAGCCATAATAGCTGACGTTAACAATGCAGAAGTAAATGTTAGGAATAGTTTTCTAGCCCTTTCCTTTCTCTATCGATCGATCATTCATGCGTTGATACATGTGAGAAATCTGGCGGAAAATGCGCTTTCAATTCAGGAGGGATCAAATGTCGAGAACTTATGCACCAACCTAATATAAAGCCCATCCACCCTCTATCGCATGTACGCGATCTATTGTCCGTAGGGTCCCGTTCTCTACGTGGGGAAAACAGATCATGAGACTCCAATTCGAAGTGTTTAATCTGCAGAAACACAATTAGAATGAATCAGTATTGGTCGACAGCTCGACACCTTTACTGTCCGACGGCAGTAATACTCCTCCACCTAATACGCACGTTGGTCAACATCTTCAGCGCGTCTTCTGAATCCTAACCTACGTTGGACGACGTCTGCGGCACGTCATCTGAATCCCTACGCACTTTGAAAAGCGTCTATGGCACGTATTCTGAAATACTACGCTCCGCACTTGACCCCCATTCATACCTTGCCCGTTGAAAAATATCGTAAACCTGGATGATCCGCCAAGGATATACAGTACCGCGCATATGATTGGTCAATTGCCGAAAAGAACGCTTTGATGCGTTCCAATCCGGCTTGTTTAAATAACTTTTTTTTTAATCAAGCACTTGTGAAAAGAAACATATATTTGAGCTCAGCAGCTCGAGCTCTATCTCTTGACATATAAATCAGTAGAGTTGAACATGCATATAGCCGGACGTAATCAATCGAGTGGGCGCAACAGCCTGTAGAGTGAGCGTTTGGGGACTTTTTATCGGAAATTCCTAGCCGCTCTACTCAATGAATTGCTTAAGACTGTCCAGCTTGCCTTAGAGTGCTCACTGCACAACGCATATAGGATCGAACTTATCAATCGAGTGGGGCGGCGACCGCCAGCAAATTGCATGCGCGGGCGTATTCGGAGCGCAATACCTCTGTCAAGTTCGAATCGTTTCGGCTGCAACTTGTGGGTCTTGTGAGTAGTAAACGGTCTCTAGCAGTACACTAAAGTAGAATGGTGCAGGCTTAGGAACAGGCAATGTGACAGGGCTGCGAATATGCATGTGAGGCTTGTGTGACGCTTTTTTGTTGCGATTTCGATGTACCACTGCGCGAAGATGCGTCAAGCTAACGGCCTTAAAATGCGTAGGCAAGCAGAGCGTCCAAGATACTTTACGCTGACGTGCTCTGAACTCCTCAGCTGCCTAAAACTGCCTTAAGGCCCCCCACAGACTTCTGCGGCGCCGCTCGGCGGCGCCGCTGCCCTATGCTTAACCATAGGGCAGAGACGCAGAGCTCGCCTCCAGCGGCGCCGCCAGCGGCGCCGCCCAGCGGCACCGGCGGCGTCGCTGGCGAAATGACTTGAATCATTCCACCCGGCGGCGCCGCTCCAGCGTCTGTCTGTCTGCGCTCTGCGCTCTGCCCTTTCGCGGGGGGGTCCAGAGCGGAGACGGTCGATGCGGAGCGCGCGATCGTCATCGGGGCGCGTTATTGTTAAGCACCAGTCGGTCCCCACTAGAAACAGTACAGTACCTCGCCGTTACCGCTCCCACTGATGATGAGTCAAGCCGCTGAGCGGGCTCCGCTCGGCGGCGCCGCCGGTGCCGCCGGCCGGCCAGCGGCACCGCCCAGCGACACCGCTGAGCGGCGCCGCCGAGCGGCGCCGCAGAAGTCTGTGGCGGCCTTTAGCCTCAGCTGACAGTTTAAAGCGGTGGAAGACGGCGGTTACAGTTTCTTGCGCTCTTACTCGCCCAGGTTTGAGTGTTCGACACTCGCATAGTACTGTTCTGTTTAGCATGAAAAGCGCAATCGAACGGTGCCAATTTCGACCGATTTTGGCAATATCGATTTTTTGACAGTTTCGCATCGACGACGAGCCGCTTGAGGCCGCGGCAGGGGGGGGGGGGCGGCAGCGATACTCATTTTGGTGCTTGCGGTCGCGCGCGCGTGCGTCATCCCGGGCGGAGCCCTCGCTGCCTCGCTTGTGGAGAGGACGAGTTTTGCGCGAACGTGCAGAGGTTGGGCGAGCAGCATCGCGAGTGGGCGGCGAATTGCCTTGTGCGAAAGTTGGAGAACAGCATACGTTTGAAAATCGTAT
>OX375870.1:55675761-55783155 GCA_947359475.1 Heligmosomoides polygyrus bakeri | reverse complement strand
AGAAGAGCTCCTACCACTTAGCAAAGCCCATATTTGCGATATCTTTCGAAATTTTTCCAGTCGACTTTAATCGAATTTATTACTTGAGACAGGTCCTATACTGGAGCCCACACTGTTGCCGTAATTGCAGTAACCTGACCTGCCCCTGCAAACATGTGTCCTTTGGACATGCAATCGCTGCTTCTCTCTTCTCACTACTCACATTAACCCAACGCAGGGTCAGGATTGAGGTTCCAGAATCAAGGGGGGTCGTACTGTGACGTCGTCTTTTTCTGGGGGGGGGGGGGGGACATCGTACTCCTCCTCGTTTTAACAGAGGACTTTATCGTATGTTTTTCGTAGTTTCTTGTACTCCTCAAAGAATCCATTTCTTTTTGTTTCGGCAGTCTTCAAATCAGTGTGGTCCGCTTCAATTTTCGCAGATTCCACCTGAACGTTATGAACACGACAGTTTTTTTTTAAACCTGAAAGAGCGACATTTGCATGCAAAATTGCACTCCATAAAATATCGAGTGTTAATTGCTAGTAATCACTCAAGTGCTTCCCTTACAAGTGTTATCTGATTTTCAGTCTTTTGTTTATCTCTTCACACGATAAAAAAAAATAAGCTTCGAGCTTCGATGTAATTTTAGGCCATCTACAAAATTGTCGTTTGCATTTTGACTGCGTTTAAAAATGAAATTATTTTCTACCTAAAGCAGACAACATATATAGCTAAAATTTTGCCTTGAATAGACTCACGTTTTGCTCGATATACAGCGGAAAAAAAAAACAGATTTCTGAAGCAACCTTCAATATGACCTGGGGACTGCATTTTTCCTATCCAAAAAAAGTGTCTGAATAGTGCAACCCCACTGATCGCACAGAATATTGCTGCATAACAAATTAATTTTATATGATCAAACATTTAAGGGTTTTCATTCGCACAGGAGAAAACTATTTCCGTGACAAGCTAATCCTTCGAATAGGTCCATTGGTGTCAGAGATTGCTGTTGTCTACACTTAAACTTTCACAAATCGGAGAGCTTTTGGAAAGACTCGATTTTTGGTCGATTTTTGCGAAAAACCCCTAATCACATCGAAGATCGTAGCGGAGAGCCATGTTTTTATCGTATGATACCTAGGGCTTGAATTTTTGTGAGGTACTTTTACGAGGTATTCCGTTTTCTGGTGTTGTTTCCTAAAGATGGAAGACATGTGTTTCCGTGACAAGTCATCCCTTCGGTTTCGACTCGGTCATAGATTCAAACAGCAGTTCAGAAAAAAATTGTAAGGAAACCACTTAAGTCATCATTAATCGATATTTTAAGGAGTACAAATGGTTAGTGTGAGTAGTGAGAGGAGAAAAGCAGCGATTGCATGTCCAAAGGACACATGTTTGCAGGGGCAGGTCAGGTCACTGCAATTACGGCAACAGTGTGGGCTCCAGCATCGGACCTGTCTCAAGTAATAAATTCGATCAAAGTCGAGTGAAAAAATTTCGAAAGATATCGCAAATATGGGCTTTGCTAAGTGGTAGGAGCTCTTCTGCAAGGGTTGGGCAGACATCAATGTCAAATCTCAAGGTTGGATTCGAAGGAAACTGCCTTTCCAAGAAAGCGAAACTACGAGACGTGAGTTGCCAGCTCCATCGTTTATGTGAGACAGCATCACTGCATGGTGTCTGATCTCATATCCAGGTTAGACACAGATCTACACACGCGAAGTAGCCTTTGCAGGACGTGTCTCCCTGGAACCCTGATGCACTACCAATTTGGCGGGTGAATACCGTCTTACTTTTGATCAAACTAAGCCTGAAACCCACAGTTCTAATCCACACCTCAAAGTCGAAAACTTCAGCAAAACTCAGCCCTGGAGCAAAAGTGATGCGGTCGTGAATAATTAACGAAAATGGAAAAAATCGGCAGTTGAGGATGCATGGAACGCTGAACTTGGTGACAAACCAGGCGAATTTGATAATGAAGAGATCGTCGTGATGAGACAAAACCTAAAATTTGCATGAAACATATTTTCACAGCGTTTAAAATTTTTAAAATTCCACTGAATAAGTCGATCCCTGCCAGGGGGCACAATTAAGGGAGACTCAGGGGCGAATGTGGATCAGGTCAAGACAATTACGGGCTCGACTAATCTAGGTCATCTCGAACTCAAAAATTTTGAAACTTTGTCAAGATTTTTGCTCCATTGGGTAGATCATGCTGTTCTGATTCCAACAATGTGCCTTTCATCGAATATAAGCGACTTTGAAGAAAGTTATGGCAAAGCGACGGAAACGGCGGATTAATCCGCCGCCGGCCGCGTTTTGGCGAACGTTTAGCGACGGTACTGTAGTGCTGACAGTCCCACCGTCAATGCCTACCGAAGACCGTCAAGACAAAGAATATTATCTATCTTTTTAAGGAAAGAAAAGCTGCCAGCTCTCCTCAACGGCCAATCGAACTATGGATTATGAACGCTGTTGCTTTATTTTTGTCTTTATATCGTAACAACCAGGTTTAGATAAGGTTACAATGTTAGTGTGGTACAATAGCGTGGTCAAAATACACTTTACCTCGACAGAATTGGATCGAGCAAGCCCAGCAATGCAGGAACACACCCTCCGGATCCGAAGCCCTGACCACTTTCCTGCAAGTCCGCCCTCATACCCACTCGGCCATCCAGTCGCTGCACCAGCGTTCGTGAGCGGCTCACCTCAATGTTCCTCTTCGGTTAATGTACGGCTAACAAGTAAATTGTGAAATCGCTGTAATTCCGCTATTGTTCCAGCCCCAAACGTTTTGCAGGTTAGATTCTAACAACGACATGGCAGTTCCAGACGTCTGTTTTGCTTTATCGGCCCGCACAGAAGTGATACAGCTTTTAGCAATTTCTGACCTCCCCGAGTGTCCGCAGGAAATTTGAAAACCACTACGGTGCATCCCTTACAGTCCCCTACAACCCCCAAAAGGTCACTTTTAAAATTGCCACGGGACGCTCATTGACCTCCCTTGTTAGTTGCTAAAAATGTGCTCCATAGGAGACATTGACTCTATACTAATCGGAGGAGGGCATACGGTGTCTTGCCTCAGTAATCTCCTCGTTTCAGAGCTTCAGCTACTGCCAGATGATACAGTGGTACCTATGCGAAATCAGAGCGTAGGTGCTGAGTCGTTAGTGCTGAACGCAACTGTAACCTTAACTCTGCCCTCCTAATTCGGATAGACCTGGGGCATTCAATAAGACCGGTTAAGTGCGATGAGTGGCTAAATCTCTGGCATCTTACTCGTCAGCTGGCTTCGTTGGGTTTAAAATACTTTCTTCCTATTTACAGAGAGATTTTGCACAAACTTCGATTTGTTACGGTTGAAAATTCATCTTAGTAATGGTACGAATACAAGGAATTTTTTGTTATATGTTGCTGAAAAAGAGTCGCACCATACTACCTTGCCCACAATCTAAATTCGTTAACGGCAACTCAGTCATTACTACAATTATGGACATATGTATAGTTATGACAAATTAGACGAAATAATGAGTTTTGAGTCATTTCCGTTTCGGTGTTTTATTCCGGTTTCCGCCCATTTTCGAACTCTTCCATTCCGTATTCTGTCTTCCGCATTTCTTTAAAAAATTCACTCACATCCCTGATTCCAAGAAGAATTATTCTAAGATCTGGGCTTTCCAAAATGCCATTATTAAATGACGTAAATTGGGTCGGGCCGGGGGTCACCATGTATTCAGTGCTTTTCCTCCTTCATAAGAAGGCACATGAATGTCGAGTTACATCAGAAATGGTCTAACACAGTTCATCAAATGGTAGACACAGTGTTGAATAACATTTTTAATTTCATACACCACAAAGTGCGGTATGGGGCAGTTCTACATGGTGACCCCCTCGACCCAATTTGCGCCGAATGCTATCCAATGTGAAATTGCGAAGTGCCGACCAGAGGGTGTAAGTAATCCATTCTCTCCCTTACAAGGGAAGGGTCTGAAGGGTATGTCTGAACGGGGGGAGCGACTCATATAGGGAGAATCCCCACCCCTCAATTAGTATGAAAATGTGTTTATTTTTTGTCAAGTCGTTAAACCCAAGAGGTATGGTCTTACAATGGGATACGCGCATCACGAGTTTGGGGTATTGTACATCCGAGATACCCCTACCGGCAGGGCAGTGGAAGTGCGGTTGCTTCGAGCGAGGAAGGTCCTGTGTTTGGTTCCTCTGCGCTGCTGCATTTTTGCACTTCGGCTGACTGGTTGAGATCTGGGGATTCTGACGTCTATACCAATTTCAGACGTTTTCGCGCATTTTCCAGCTGTACGCTGTAGAGAGGATGTTGTCCCTTTTCTTCAGGTCAAACGGAAGGTCGTGCACAATGTCGTGAGAGTGAAATCGCTTCATAAGCGACCTCATGTAACTGAAGAAGCTCACGTCTGCCGGCCGAATCTGAATCTGTATAATCCGAATACTCAAGGTCCTCCCTTGGGGTGTAGTAGCTTGGATCGCCACGTAGTTCGAGACGCTGGCCATGAGTCCAGAATAATAGTACAATTATCGGCCATCTGTGGGACGAAACCATGCTCAAAGAAGGAGAGCACAGTTTAAGTCGTCATGATAGCCTGTTTATACGCTGCCCGTATTGTGCCCAGTGCTGCTCCGTGCACTTTGTACCTGTGTATCACTGGTACTGAACATTTACACATCACCATGTTGAATACCACAGCGTACAGATGGAAAATGCGCAGAAAACGTCTGAAAATGTTATAGACGTTTGAATCCCCCAAATCTCAACTAGTCAATTGGAATGCAAAAATGCAGCAGCGCAGAGGAACCAAACTCCAGACCTTCGTCGCACGAAACAACCGCACTTCCACTGCGCTCCGAACCGCTTGCCGGTAGGAGCATCGCGGGCGTACAAGACCCTCAAACTCATGATGCGCCGTATTCCATTGTGGTCTCAAGGACCCCTACTCCTTGGGTTTAACGACTTGGCAAAAAATAAACACATTTTCATACTTATTGAGGGATGGGGATTCTCCTTATATGAGTCGCTCCCCCGTTCAGACGCTGCCCTTTTTAATAGAAAAACATGTTTCGTTTTTGCTGAGTCCTTGAACCAAATGAGCTACGGACCCTGGAATGTGAGGTACAGTATCGCACCGTCAGCGCGTGCAAACGTGCCTACGTGCTCGCGCTGACGTATGGGACGTGACGAAATACTCTCGGCATGCGAGTTGGTGGCTCAGCAGGGTGCGACGCAGCTTCACAGGTGCTCGGCAAGACGTTCGACTCCCATGCTATGCATTCTTCTCGCATTTTTCATGAATGCTGCTTCCTTTATCAGTTTACTTCCTACACATCTTCTACACGTTTATTTCACTCTAAATTGTCAAAAAGGTCAGATTCGTGACCAACACCTCAGATAACTCCCATAGACAAAGTTTGGACGAAAACGGTAACCATGACCTTACCATTAGTCACCCATACCTGCCGTAACTTCCCGTACTCTAGCGTAATACCAAAAACCGATGTCGATTCGTGATCAGCACCCCAAATGACCCCATTAAAGAAGTCTGCGCGAAATAGACAATAATGACCTTGACATTCCTAGTCACCCGTACCTATTGTGACTTACCGTAATCGGATCGTAATCGGCCGAAATTTCAAAAACAGACATCAGATTCGTGATCAGCACTCCCAAATAACCCACCTGACCGAGGTTTGGGCTAAGAAAAATTTCGACCTCTCCTCGACCTCTGGAGTCATGAAAGTACAATAGTGCTTTAATGGCGGTTTAAATCAGCCTTTTTCCTACACATCTCCTACACGTTTATTCCACTCTAAATTGACAAATAAAGGTTTACGTTGAGCTGCGCTTCACTCACTCCTCTCACTTTTTATATCATGTAACGTATTGTGAACGTAACGTATTGTAGCGGTTGTCAAACACTGACCTCACAGCAGGACTAGGGTTGTCGAGGCCATAATCACGATTTCGTCGACCCTTCGTTTATTGGAGGTTATTTGGGGTGCTGAGCACAAATCTGACATCCATTTTTGGTATTTCGCTGGAGTAAGCAAGTCACAGTAGGTATGGGTGACCGATGGTCAGTCATGGTCACCGCTTTCGTCCAAACTTTGTCCATAGGCGTCAACTGGAGTTGATCACGAATCTGATCTTTTTGACAATTTGGAGTGAAATAAACGTGTAGAAGATGCGTAGGAAGCAAACTGATAAAGGAGGTAGCGGCCATGAAAAAATGCGAGAAAAGTGCACGGGAATCGAACGTCTTCCCCAGCATCTGTGAAGCTGCGTCGCACACTGCTGAGCTACCAACTCACTTGCCGTGAGCCTTTCTCCACGTCCCACACGTCAGCGCACGCATGTAGGCACGTTTGCACGCGCTGAGGGGGCGATACTGTACCCCACCTTCCAGGGACCGTAGCTCCTTGGTTCAAGGAACAGCAAAAAAGAAACATGTTTTTCTAATACTACATAAAGGGTAGAGATTCTCGTACTACTATCCATTTCCCCCGTTCAGACCTACGCCTGAGACCCTTGCCTGGTCATTACGTTGAACTCCAGATCAACTCATATCAAGTGCTCTACCAATTTTAACCATATAAGTTGATTGGGCGGGTGTAGCGCAGTCGGAGGAGGTGCCGGCTGTCGCGTGCACCCAGAACCAGGTTCTTGGTTCGGATTTTCCACGATATCCCGTAGAAGTAGAATGCGTAGTGCATCCCAAAACGGATTAAGTAACGCCGTCCCTTAACCTTTATTTTACCCTTTATGAGTTGGTTCCAATTATTTCAAAGATGCTAAGGACCTGGTGTGCCTATTTTCTGAGGCCTGTGAGTCGTTATATAAGCCATGTTAAACCCACTTATTGTTTAGAAAATTGAAGCAGTTTGCTTCTCTTAATTTTGTGCTGGTATTCACTGTAGCTCTGTTCCTAAACGTTCCTAGGTGTACAGTGCAGTGAATACGATCCGCCTTAGGCATAACTTCAAAAATAGCGTTCATCAAATATAGCTGGTGCATGTCTTATAGATTACTCAACTGTGGCGCATGAAAAGAAAAGGTGCTGAGCACCACATACTTCGTTCGTTAAAACTGAAATCAACGAAATGAACAGACATTTTCCAACATTCTTAACAATAATGGGACTGGATTTTATGTCAATGTCAATGATGACGAATGGCAACAGCTATTTGTGAATGTAGACGAACAATTGCTGTAAGGTAGCATCACAAACACCCCCTCAGCTGAAGTCTTGAAATGACCACACCCTTATTTGAAGTTGCTCAAATTGAACCGTTGAGTATGCATTAAACAGCTACTAACAGGCACCTTCTGACCCTGTTTGAAATGCTTAGCTACGCTCTGTCACAGAATCATTCCTAGCTTCTGGATCACTATTCACAAGTGCGGCACAAAAGTTTTTGTCCTGACGCCCGGCGAACAATGAATCACAATAAACCACTTGTTGGGGTAGTTCCTCTTCTTGGAATACATGGGCTCTTGAATCCTGCCATTAGATTTACAAAAAATTTCGTACGTGCAATCAAAAGTACTCGGCATTTTGACCACCGGTAGGGCTGGAATGTCGAACACTGAAAAATCTTGTATTATGGATGATTAGATCTTTAGCTACACCGGCCCAGTAAAACAGAGATGGAGGCCTACGTATCTTAGCAGTCCTTTTGTAACTCAGTTCTATTCTGTACCATGTAGAAAACAGTTAAGGAACCAGGAGACCGCAACACCTAAGGAAGCGCAAGAAATTTTGCTGTGTTATAAAACGATGATATACTACAACAGAAAAATGTATCACGAGGAACCCAGACGGAGGTCCATTCATGCTCGATATGTAAAATTGATGGTTAACCGCAAATAAATAAATAAACGAATAAATACCAAATTGGTAGTAAAAAATGCATATCATTCCATAGTTACACAAGCTACGGAATTGAAACCTAGGCACTAAACTCTAAAATGTTTAACACAAATTAAAAGTGAGAATCATCGATATGAGTACCTGATCATCAAAGGCCACGATTTGTGATTTATGAATAAAATAGTCGAACGTTTTCGGAAAATGTTCCATATTCAATTGGTGTGAGTTTTACCAGCCTTCGTACGGTCGTTTGCAGAACAAGCTTTGAAATCGTATAATAGGTCATCCAGGGGCTTCAGCGTGTATATCTTCATTCGAGGTTGACGACTCGAGAAGAGAGGGGGTCACTTTGCACTGTTAGGCTCACCTATGTATGTTAGGAAGCAGAGGAACGCCCACCTACTTCAGAAAATTTCCAGTTCGATCCTGCGCAACATTAAAGCGCACCAATCTCAATCATGTGTATTGCGACATGCCAAATGTGGCAGCATCAAAAAATGATCCCACACCCTATGGCCGCTTAGCGTTTTCTTGTTTGACTTCACGTTCGGAGATATTCGTATAAGCTTTGAAGAGTATGTTCGCTTTCGCTGACGATGACGTTAAGCAATTCTATTTGTTGTACCTTATAGACAGGAAAATTATCTATCTGAACCATCAGAAATTCCGGTCCAATGAAAATTACCCTCATCTGAATCAAAAATAAAAGATCAAACTCAGAAAATCCGGGGTTTAGCAAAATGGCCAATCTGAAACATTCCATTACTCGAAAAATCGGCGTCGGATCCAATATCTACTATGTACTGGGTTTCCACCTAAAACGCTTAACCCAGTAAACAAACCTAAATTTTCAATAAACCGATAAGCGTCGACAAACTCAGGTAATCATAGTTGGAGTTGTCCAAAACCGATAAACTTTACGAAATCGAAAGCAGTGAAAGAAGCAGATCAGAGCAGAAGAGAATATATCGCCACGAACTAGGGAATATAAGCGTGTCAATTGTGAAGTAAGGAGTAATCCCAAAATTTAATCGAACCCCTTTTCAAACCAATTATGAGCGTATCATAAGTACAAGTGCTCCGTCACGTCTATGGGCGTGCCTCGCAGTTGCGCGCTTCGCGCGATGTTGCTGTATCACTAAGCTAAGGACAATCACATCGAGCTAGCCGCTCTACTTGTACAGCTTTTTCCCTACCTAGGAGTACAAAAGGCTCGCAGTACATACGTATACAGTAAGATAGGGCGATCTATTGGTTCCTCACTATTGGTCCTCCCTTAGTGAAACGGTCCCCCATTACTGGTACTGGTCCCCCTCAATGATCCCCCCTAGCGGATGACGTCTTCGGCACGACTTCTGAATCTCCAAGCACATTGGACGGCGTCTCCGGCACGTCTACCTGAATCACCAAACACGTTGAGCGACGTCTTTGGCACGTCTTCTGAGTCCCAGGCACGTCATGCGACGTTCCGCACGTATTCTGAATCCTCTGGCACGTAGAAGACGTTTGAGTATTTTCTGCCATTTCCCCCTTACCGTAATTTGATCAGTATCGATTGACGGCGATCGATATTCTAAAAACGAACTTCAGATACGTGTTGAGCGACCGCGATTACCTCCAAGGCTGAAGTTTCGGACCGCCTGAACGACATCCACAAAAAATCGATAGTTTGATCAGTATCGATTGACGGCGATCGATACTTCAAAAACGAACTTCAGATTCGCGTTCGGCGACCGCGATTACTCCAGGCTGAAGTTTCCAGGCAGGTAGAAGACGTCTGAGTATTTTCTGCTATTTTCCCGCACCGCAATTTGATCAGTATCAATTGGTTGCAATCGATACTTCAAAAACGAACTTCAGATTCGTGTTCGGCGACCTCGATTGCCCCAGAGACGAAGTTCCCAGGCAGGGAGAAGACGTCTGAGTATTTTCCGCTATTTTCGCGCACCGCAATTTGATCAATATCAATTGGTTGCAATCGATACTTCAAAAACGAACTTCAGATTCGTGTTCGGCGACCTCGATTGCCCCAGAGACGAAGTTCCCAGGCAGGGAGAAGACGTCTGGGTATTTTTCGCTATTTTCGTGTCATAATTTTCCCCCATTTCCCCCCCCCCCTTTCAACCTATTTTCTGGTTAATTTCTGCGTCGATCGATAGTATGACTCATCGCTTAGCGCGTTATTATAGAGTATAAGTATAAACTATCTTCTAAATAACAAACGTATAATATTACATGACAATGAAACCCTACGAAGTAAAAAGAATATTAGTAGTATTCATCGTTTTGTTTGGAATTTTCTGAAGAATTAAATTGCAGAAACTGTCTAGAGCTTCACGGGTATCACAAGTATAGACGCATTCGCACTAATTTTGGATAAATAAATTTTTAGCCGTAAAGCTGGTGGATTAGATATTGATAGGTTGGCGGGGGAGGGAGATACGTACATTGCCTTGGTTTTAAGATTGTCATTGTCTTGGTTTTAAGATAATTAAGCAGCTTTTCGGGAGGCTTTCGTGCCTCTTAAAAACCGTATTTCCGGATATGGCTTCAGCAGAGTGGAGAGTCGCGCGCAGCTTTGTTTGCTGAAGAACACGCGTTATGAGTACGGAACTGAATCCTATAATGTTTTGAATGCTGACTGTTCTACAGAAAAATAAAGGTTTTTCTGGAGTAGACTTCAAAACAATCACGATGCGCTCTTATTTTGCCGATTTTTACGGCATGTCGATTTTAACAGCAGATTTAAACAGCACGACAGTTTTTATCGACAAAAGAACGACCGACATCCTGACTTGAAACTGCGGTCTGTAGAATTTCGATGTCAGTTGCCAATGGTAATTTAAAAGGATGTTTTAAGATTTACAGGATTTTTTACAGCTTGCAAAGATTTTTGGAAGTGTTCTTCAATAATTGATCACAATACTTGAGATGTCACGGAAATAGTGTATTCTACCTGGAGGAGGAAACGCTAGGAAATGAAACCATGTCTCACAATACTTCAAGACCTGTTCACTGTACAGTAAGAAAGCACTTCTGCGACAATGCTCGATATGATTAGGGATCAAATTTAAAATCGTCGTTTTTCATGAAACTAAATCTTTATATATGTGAAGAAGATGACTTATATGACCACATAAATTTTCAAGCTTTCATTAATATACAGTCAAAAATTAAGTTTTTCTATAACGATTTTTTATGATCAGAGGTACAATTTTGCATCGTAAACAAAAATGGTGTAAAAATCGATCCCTGATCACACCGAAGATCGCTGCAGGAATACTTAATTTTTTTACTGTATGAAAAGAACAGCTTGAAATTTTATGAAATACAATTTCGTCATCATATTAGGTTGTCCCATAATTCTTGCCGTTTTATTCAACGATTCACTGCAGATTTCGTCGGCAGTCTCTTGCATAGCGCTGCATAGCTTTCGAAAGAGAATGATTTGCTCTATCAGAACGTGTATTGCATTTCTTTTTTCATCAAGAATTTTGTCAATTTTTAGGTCGTTGAAGTGAAAAGTGAAAAAGTAGCCATTTGCGCTCTTGTTCTCTCCGCTTAGGTTTGTAATTTTTTGCGCAGTTTTTTATAGCATTTGGAAGAGAGTGTACTGTACTACAAGAATATGTGTTGGTCCTATTTTCTCACTTGTCTTTTATTGATTTTTAGGCCATCAAATTGGGACGTTCGAAGGAGGAGGGTTATTTTTGCCGACACCTCCTGCGCTGTGGTTGGACTTTTTGGGTTGGTGGTATATGTCATTCGAAAGACAACGTCTTGCTCTATAAGAATATATGTCGCGTTTATTGATTTCTATTGAATATCAACAAAATGCCAAAAAGACTGTCTTCACCAACAGCTCCTTCTTCTGATTCAGTGTGTCTTGCTCAGTTTTATATGACACTTGAAATTGGGTGCCTTGCCCTGCATATGATTTGTTCTTCTGTCATTTAAATTTTTGCTAATTTTCAGGTCATCAAAACGGAGTGCCAGGTCGACAAGGATGAGCACTTCCGGCACCTTCTTCTTTTTCTTTCAAGCAGGGCTCTAGTGCGGCTAAGGCACTGGAACACTGGTTGACCGTACAAACACTATTTTTCATCGCCAGTTACAATTCTGTGCAAAAATCGTTGAATATGCCCGTTTGATGAATGATGACGGACAAGCAGGCCGGCAGCAATCGTCACTCGCTCGTTCCTGATGTTCATTCATCAAACGGGCATATTCAACGATTTTTGCACAGAATTGTAACTGGCGATGAAAAATAGTGTTTGTACGGTCAACCAGTGTTCCAGCGCCTTAGCCGCACTAGAGCCCTGGTTGAAAGCAAAGAGAAGAAGGTGCCGAAAGTGCTCATCCTTGTCTACCTGGCACTCCATTTTGATGACCTGAAAATTAGCAAAAAATTAAATGACCGAAGAACAAATCATATGCTCTGGTAGAGCAAGACACCCACTTTAAATTGTCACATAAAACTGAGTAAGACAGACTAAATAAGGAGAAGGAGTTGTTGGTGAAGACGATTTTTCTCTTTTTGGCATTTTGTTGATATTCAACAGAAATCAATAAACGCGACATATATTCTTATAGTGCAAGACATTCTCTTTCGAATGACATTTAACGCCAACCCAAAAAGTCCAACCACAGAGCAGGAGCTGTCGGCAAAAATAACCCTCCTCCTTCGGACGTCCCAATTTGATGGCCTAAAAATCAATAAAGGACAAGTGAGAAAATAGGACCAACACATATTCTTGTAGGTACAGAACATTGTCTTCTAAATGCTATAAAAAACTGCGCAAAAATTACAAACCTAAGCGGAGAGAACAAGAGCACCAATGTCTACTTTTTCACTTTTTTACTTTTCACTTCCTGATAGAGCAAATCATTTTCACTCGAAAGCTGTGCAGCGCTATGCAATAGACCGCCGGCGAAATCTGCAGTGAATCGTTGAAAAAAACGGCAAGGACTTATGGGACAACCTAATATATTGTGCCCTTCATTGTAAACAAGCAAAGATGGCTACGGACAGAAAAAGTCAAGGAGAAGATTCGGCTGAAGAAGCAGATGTTGACGATGGTGGAGGTGATGCTTAATGTTCTAACTTCTCTCAATGACTGGTTGAACGCTTTTGAAGATAAAAGGTTTACGGATGTAGAGTATTTCGATTTTTCAAAAGCATTTCACAAGCTTCCTGTAGAAAAGTTGATATTTAACATGGAGGTACAAGGATTACGTCCTATGATTATAAACTGGATTCGGCAATTTTTATCTAGTAGAGCATATCAGGTTAGGATAAAGGGTCAGTGCTCCAAAGTTTATCCCGTAACAAGCGGTGTTCCTCAGTATTATCGCCAATCTTAAGGCCCCGCACACTTCTCCTGTGTTGCCGCTGGTTTCAGGACGTAACTCCAACGCGACGTCGCATTCAGCTAGCCGAATGCTACGTCGCGGCGCTGAAACGCGGACGTGCGCTCGGTAACGTATGGTTCGCCGCAGAGCACGAAATTTTGCTAGTGTTCAAGCTTCTCAACTGGAAACGAAACGACGAAGGGATGTGATACGATGGAGAACCCGTGGAAAAGATTCCTTAAACATTAGAGGCTCCCTTGGGCCGCTATTTCGTTCTGTTTTTTCCCTTATAGGATCACCCTCCACCTACAGTACGAAATCTAAAATGCTGTTTCCTAGCGTACCTACGTGGACATGCTGTACAGGCAGGTGTGTTACGTAGTACGAAATCTAAAATGCTGTTTCCTAGCGTACCTACGTGGACATGCTGTACAGGCAGGTGTGAATCGTATCTCGACCGCACTTTTCCCCGACTTCTTCCGGCATTTCCTCTGTTCATGTTGCTGTTCAAGTTTTATAGAAATCCCAAACCTACCGTTAACATATTGCCTAGTTTTTTTTTCCTTGTAGAGATAAGCAATTATCACTTCAGAGAAGTTGTAAGTGGAGCTTTCAAGCTTTTGCTCATCCTCCCCCCCCCCCTCAATAGAAAGTTACAAACACTTATTTACTTCCGAAACTTCTAGTTAGTAATCCCGTCCCAGTTCTTGTTTCGAATTTTCCTCACCAGACCCTTGACCGGTTCCCTTCACTCATTTGGACTAGATTGAGCCTCATTCCGCCCGCACTTTGTTGACAATCGCTCCCACTTCCCTACCAGGGGCCGAATTCATCAACGACTTATGTAACTTTAACGGAGAATTGTAAGCTTATCAAGCGATATGGTAAGCGATAAGCCGCGTTAAAAGCTCAGATATCGCGGCTTATCGCTCACCATATCGCTTGATAAGCTTACAATTCTTCGTTAAAGTTACGTAAGTCGTTGATGAATTCGGCCCCAGGAGACTTTAGACTTTCTCGTCCTTATCTCATGTCTCTTTCCTTATTCTACGCGGTCTACGTCGAGAACATGCACATTTGTACTCTAGCGCGCCCAGTAACAAGAACGGCTACCGCGCGGCTGACGTCACTAGGGGGGGGGGGCAGTCGTTCCGTACACCGTGCTGCCCGCCGCCCACTTCCCGCCTTGCCCGCGCCGCCCTATTTGGACAAGTTTGCTGCGCACGAAACCGTCGTTAACTCTTTCACGACACGCGCTATTTTTGGGTAACGGCCGGGTGTACAACGCGTATTTTTCCCGCGCGCTGATTATTTGACTTATTTTACTTCTATTATTTGTTAAATATGGAAAACAGTAACGAATGAAGTTTCCCAAGGACCGTCTCAAAAACGAAATCAGTTCAGTATAGAGCTGCAGGACCAAGGGAAGTGATTAGAAATGCGATGCCTCCATGTGAAGGCAGGGACCCGGACATCTTGTCCCCGGCGCGCCCCTCGCCCCGCCCCTTTCCGAGGGCGGTGTAACCAACGACTCTCCGCCCGTCACTAGCCCCCCTGTCGGAAGCATTCAGACCGCGACAACTCGTCCAATTTCGTCGCGCACCGTGCGAGACATCCTGGGGGGTTCGCGCGGCGTTGGAGTTATGCCTGACCCAGGTTGCCGGTGCCCTATCCTTAACCGTAGGGTAGGGACGCAGAGCTCGCCGTCGGCGGCGAGCGGCGGCCGCGAACTCCGCTGAGAGCGGCGGGGGCGGAACAACACGGAGGCGACGCCGCCGGGGCGGCAGCGACGATAATGATGTGAATCATTATTGCCGTCGCCGTTCCAGCGGCGCGGGCAGGGACAGCCTGCGCTCTAGCCCTTCGATGAGTCATTCCGCTCTGCGGCCCCTGCAGCCGCCGCTGATCGGCATGACTTATCGTTTTCGCCGTCCGCCGCCCGCCCCTCGCCGCAAAAGTGTGCGGAGGCCTTTATTCCAGCGTTATACCTACGAACTTCCTGATTGTATCACCAACTTGGGGGTCGCGCGTAAAGTGTACGAAGATGATGTAAAGATCTATAAAAGAATCGACCATATGCTAGATTCAGCGGCTCTCCATTCAGTTATTGATTTCATTAGTTGCTGGCCAGAAAGAGGAAGCTACCATTAGCAGTTGAGAGGACACACTAGCTGATGGCTGGGCCTAGAAACGATACTCTAACACAGGAATACAGGATCAGTGGCCAAATTCTAAACAAGGATGATGGAGTTAGAGATTTAGGCCTTATCATAACCAGCAGCCTGTATTTTTCTTCTAGATTTTTGGCAGAAAAGGCCAATCTACAACCTCTTCAAGGCGTTAAAGTCTAACCACCCTGACAAGGGAGGTCAATGAACTGCCTGTGGCAATTTTACAAATGACCTATTGAGTGCTGTAGCGGATTGTCTGAGAAGCACCGCAGTGGTTTTCAAATTTCCTGCGAGCATACAGGTAGGTCAATAACACTGATGTTCAATTCAGCAATAAAAAGGACATAGACCTTTTGGAAAGCATTCAAGATAGCTTGTAGCAAACGTTCGGCAGTTAAAAACAGAAATTCCATTGCGGCCCTTCTCAAACAAAACGTGCCTATTATTATATTGACGGAGACTTGGCTCAACAAAAGCATAGACGTCACACCTCTTCTGGGTGGTAGATGCTCGAAATACGTGATAATTCAGGTGTGATCGCGTTGGGATGAGGAGCGGTGGAGTCGCACTAGTAGCGCTATCATCTCTATCACCTTTGCTTGTTTTTAGCGAATCTGTTGAAGACGCTTATGAAATTCTACGTAGTAACCTGCAGATTGGAATGGATTCGATTCGCTTCATTGTAGTGTATAGAACTCCCAGTTGCAATAATTCTAAGACTGATCAATTATTCAAGGTCGTAAGTGACTTGTTAGCTTGCAACAGCCGTTGCATCCTAACAGGCGATTTCAATTTTCCAGAAATAACATGGAGCCAAAATCCGAGTGTCAAACGGACAAGTTCTAGTGCAGAAAACTTTCTTAACATGTGTGTAACACACCTGCCTGTACAGCATGTCCACGTAGGTACGCTAAGAAACAGCATTTTAGATTTTGTACTGTCCAATGACAGGTGTCTGGTTTCTAGACTATGCGTATGTGCGCCCTTTGGATCCAGCGACCATTCAATGCTACGATTTCTCATCAATGCTCATTCTCCTCCTTATGGTTCGTCACTGAAGAGAGATTTTTCTAAAGCAAATTATGACAATGTTATTAACTATCTGCAGGGCATTGATTGGTTAGGCTCTCTCAATTCTGTGGAATCGGTTGATGGAAAATATGAGCTCTTCATTAGCATCTTGCATCATTGCATTGAACTTTTTGTTCCGGTTAAAAAGACCACAGCGCATTACGGACTTCCCCGCTACCTTGCTAGGCTTTTGAAGAAAAAGGAGGAGTATTGGATGAAAGCTAGGCAATCTAACACTCCCTAGGATTGGGCTCGTTCTAAGAAAGTGAGTAATGCATTCGAGGCAAAGTTAAAGAAATTTTATGTTTCTGTTGAAAAACGAAGCATAAAAGCACGAGATAAACGGGCATTTTATAAGCTCTTAAGGTCCCGCTTGCGAGGGAAACCATTAATCTCAGCTCTACGCTCATCGGATGGCCTAGTTCTACATAGTGATGAGGACAAAGCTGAGCTGTTGGCGTCCACATTTTCTGGGTATTTTAAGTGTTCCGATGAGGAAAATAGGTTTCTCCCTGTCTTACTAGAGTTTGGATGGACCCTGTCTGGTTCGATAAACATGATATTCTAAAACTGCTCAATGAATGGCCACATTCGGAAAGCCTTACACCAGATTCCAATCCATTGCATTTCATCAAGAGGATAGCTCCAATGATATGTGGTCCTTTGGAACACATATTTATTCTCAGTTTTATGAGAGCTGAGGTGCCTCGCAGATGGGTTCAATCCATTGTGACTCCCATACCTAAAAAACCGCCGTTTGACGTTCCTGTAAATTTTAGACCAGTCAGTATAACATCCATATTTGCAAGACTGTTCGAAAAAATATTGAAAAGGGCTATTGTTGACCACCTCCAGAGGCATGTAGTGATTTC
The DNA here is from genome assembly GCA_947359475.1 of Heligmosomoides polygyrus bakeri. NCBI lineage: Eukaryota > Metazoa > Nematoda > Chromadorea > Rhabditida > Heligmosomidae > Heligmosomoides > Heligmosomoides polygyrus. Next base: position 55,765,808 of record OX375870.1, on the reverse strand, counting down.
GCCAAATCAACATGGCTTTCAAAAGGGAAAGTCGACCGTAACAGCTATGATCGAGACGCTCAATCATTGGACAAAGTATTTAGACTCTGGAAAGAATGTGGACATGGTTTATTTTGATTCCTGTCCTTTGATCGTGTGTCACATAGCAAACTGTTGCACAAGATGAAGGCAGTTGGTATACGTCCTCACATTATTTTATGGATAAAGACGTTCTTGGAATAGGAATTTCAACGTTCGTGTGAACTCCTCGTTTTCTCGACCCAGACCTGTGAGCAGTGGTGTTCCCCAGGGAGTTCTTTCTCCTGTACTGTTCAACATTTACATGTACGATTTGCTAAAACTCTTGGAAGCGGGCGGGACGAAATTTTGTGCATTTGCAGATGATCTCAAGATTTATCGGCCGGTATCGAATGATGTGGATGCAATACAACTACAGGAGGCTATCGATAGGGTTCAGGAATGGTCCTCGATATGGGACTTGCCGCTCTCTGAAGAGAAGTTCAGAGTGCTTAACATCATACCAAAGGTCGTCGCCGGCATCAGTACACCATTGGTAATACTCCTCTAATTACAGTACCGGTGAGGTAAAAGACCTAGGATTTCTAGTCAATATTAATCTAAATTTTGACAAACACTGTGTGATGATCGCCAATGAAGCTACGATGACAACGTTCAACCTGTTCAGAGCGCTATCCTCTAAGGATTGTGGACTGCTCCTTCAAGCATATAAGGTTTTTGTAAGGCCTATTTTGGAATATAGTACTCCTGTCTTCAATCCACACACGAAGAAAACTGTACAAGTCTTAGAAAGGGTCCAGAATAGTTTCACGAGGAAGCTAATGATACGCACACTGGGCTTTCATTATGATCAAATCCCCTCAAGTAAGGATAGAAATCACAACTTTGGATTAACAACTCTCGCCTTTAGAAGGAAGCGAAATGATCTGTTATTCTTCCACAGGATCGTAAATCATGAATGTAGTATTAAAATCTCAGATATGGTGTCGTTAAGGGAGTCTACCACTAGAGGAGGTGCCACGAAGTATGACGTTGGTAGGGTTAAACGCAACTGTAGGCGTTTCTTCTTTGTCAATAGGGCGCTTTTGTCATTTGAGAAGATTCGCAAAAAGCATACAGTTCCGTCAAGCTACAACGCTTTCAAAAAATTCCTGCATGTCCATATGAGTCCACAACAAATAGTTGCCATAGACGTTACCCGAAGTTAATTGCTAGTTTCTATCTATTCAGTAGTTAGTAGCATATGCTGCGGTTTGTAATTGTTTGACTGTGTTCTTTTGCTGTTTTTTCTTCATATTATACCACACGAATGTAATCGTGTAATAAATAATAATAATAATAATAATAATTGCTTCACTAGGAAAGTCATGATGAGATATTTTTCAATGGAATACAATAATAATCCAGGACGTCCGCAGCGAGCTGAGCTATTGGCCTTCCTTCGCTGAAGAATCGAAGAAAGATTGCTGATATTACAATGATGTACACGATTCTCTCTGAAAAGCTATCCATAAATCCAACGGATTTCTTCGATGGAATACTGACAAGGTCTGTAAGATGTATGCTGAAACTAAGGGTCGCGGTAGGGCAAATCGCGCACCATGTCCAACTTTCTAACCCAAAGTGCTCTCAAGGAATTCAACCTTTTCCTTGGTAAGGTCAAAGACCTGAGGAAACTCTCTGTCCAAGCCTACAGAAGTTGCCTCTCAAGGTGAAAATTGTGGAGTGTTTTACTGTCATACGCCGTATTGATGACGATGTTTTGTTTTACTCGGTTGTTTCTAAATTTCCTCGTGCTGGACCCTGATCTACGCCTTAAATAAATAAATAAATAAATGTATCATTAGCTCTTTACTTCGAAAACTCCTGAAACACCAGCCGATTTAGAATTACTGGTGGGGTAAAACTCAGGATTATTGAAATCACCTGCAATGACAACACGCAGTGCAATATCTTGAACTCCGTAGTGTACTATACTGACGTTATAACCTTATTTTAACCCGAATGATACGATTTAACAACGATGCTGCCTATTTTCCCCCACCACTCTCTGCTAGTCGAAAGTGTGAGACTTGCACTCCCACGGCTCTTAAGATCGAAAGCAATTTTCGCCCATACTTCGCCTTGTACGTTAATTGAGGCGCTGATCACAAACCTGGTGAGCGTTTTCGCGTGATTCCTCATTTTCATGAGTGATCAAGGTTATCAATGTCAACACATAGAATCTCTTCCTTCAGTTACGTGATCGGGCTCGCTTTCCAATCTTCTACTTTGCCATGAAGAGTAGAAGATTGGAAAGCAATAGAAAAATAGATAATTTAGAAAAAGGAGTTGGAGAGTTCGCGGTCAGCAGCTTGAATGGTTTCCGTAGGCGAGGAAAGGGTGAAATCAGTGATCATGACCTCGCTATCCTTACTCAGGACACCCACAGTGACCTACCCTCGTCGGCCGCATTTCCAAAAATGGACACCGTATTCGTGCTCACCATCCTGGTGGCGATGTCCGTTCCTCCACGTGGTGCCACTGGAAACTGCCCGCTCTGCGAGCTAAGCCGAACACGGACATTCGATTGGAGGCGACAGGCCCTTGTGACAGGCCGGCCTACGAACACCTATGTCACATCACATGGTTCATGACATTGCAAGTTTTTCGTGATAGTGCTACGGCATCCGCGGGAGCCGACGCGCACTCGCAGAGCCCGGCGAGTGTGAGAAGTATGCGAGGGTCCCTGATGCGAGGACGGCATCGGGGGGCAACTGAGCTAGTCCGGAAGTCCCGTAACGTAAGCAGGACCCGCGTGGCAACGCTGAATGTGGGTACGTTGACGGGCCGCTCGTGCGAGTTGGTTGAAGCACTGGAGCGTAGAAGAGTTGATTTCTGTGCGGTGCAGGAGACGAGGTGGTCCTGCCGCAAGTCAAGGGACATAGGACGTGGCTTCAAGGCCGTTCTATGTGGAAGTCCCAGGACCACCAGTGGCGTCGGAATAATCGTCTCCGAACGATTTCGTGACTCGATTGTAAGCGTTGAGCGCTTTGACGATCGATTGATGAAGATTGTTGTCGCCGCTAAGGAGCGACTCTATCACTTCTTCTCTGCGTATGCTCCGCAGACTGGCTGCTCCGATCAAGCCAAGGATGATTTTTGAACCTGCTGGATGAGAAGACAGCAGAGGTACCGTCGAAAGATGTCATCATAGTCGCTGGTGACCTTAATGGGCACGTAGGTGCTACGAAAGACGAGTACAGCTGTCATGGTGGTTTCGGATATGGATCACGTAACGCCGATGGTGAGCGCATTCTTGAGTATGCGGAATCGCATAGCCCCTCACCATTGTGAACACCGTCTTCCGAAAACGCGACTCGCACCTTATCTCATACTACAGTGGGAGCTCCAAGTCTCAGATAGACTTTGTCCTTGTGAGAGATCGCGACCGAAGTCTTGTCACAGACGCGAAGATCGTGCCGCATGAGACGGTCGCCCCACAGCACCGACCGCTGATCTGCACTCTGAAGATTGTCCCTCCGAGACTGAAGCAGGTCGAGCGATGTGGTGCTGCAAGAATCAAGTGGTGGCGAATGAGAGAGAAGGAAGCAGCTGTGATTTCTCGCGTAAGGTTACAGACGGTCACGACTGTCGACGAAACTTGGAAGAAAACGACCGACGCGATTCGTCAAGCTGCACAGTCGGAACTCGGCATTACGAAGCCTGGGCGACGGAAGGTCGACAAGCAGGCATGGCTGTGGACAGATGACGTGAAAGCAAAAGTGCGAGAGAAGAAGTCGCTTTATCACGTGTTTCTCGGCGAAAAGACGGCCGATAACTGGCGGAAGTACCAAGAAGCGAAGGAAGCTGCAAAGAAGGCCGTGGCTGTTGCAAGGCCGTGGCTGTTGCAAAAGCCACTCATTATGGAGATGTCAACGAGAAGCTCGAGTTACGCGATGGCGAGCGGTATCTGTACCGGCTTGCTAAGAATCGCCATCGGCAGACCGAGGATATTGAGAAGTTTTTCGGCATCAATGATGAGAACGGCCATCTTCTTACGGACCGCAAGAAGGCATTGAAGCGATGGCGCGACTACTTTGAGGAAATCTCTACAGTAGAATTTCCTCATCCAGCCATCCCTTCCACGGCTCCAACCCACGGCGCCGTTCAGAAGATCACCGTGGAGGAGACTGAAGCGGCTTTGAAGAAGATGAGGCCAGGCAAAGCGACTGGGCCCGATGACGTGGCAGCTGATTTATGGAAGTCCAAGTACTGGTACCCTGCTGAGTGGTTGGCGAAGTTCTTTAATCAGGTTGTGGCGGAGAAGAAAGTGCCTGAGTGTTGGCGTCAAAGTACGACGATTCCAATTTGGAAGAAGAAGGGCAGTCCTGCAGACTGCTCCAATTACCGTCCGATTCGCTTGCTTTCACACAGCATGAAGATCTTTGAGCGAGTTGTCGATGGACGAATTCGGGACATCGTCCAGCTTTCCAGCAATCAGTGCGGCTTCGTGGCTGGCTGTGGCACCGTTAATGCCATACATGCCGTCCGCCTCCTGATAGAGAAGCATCGCGAGAAACAGAAGCCAGTGCATATCGCCTTTCTCGACTTGGAGAAGGCCTTTGACCGCGTACCGCGTGAAGTGATATGGTACGCCCTGCGACAACATGGAGTTCCTGAAGAGCTCATAGAGTGGGTGCGAATTCTCTACTCTTGTCCAAAGAGTCGAGTTCAAGCTGCAGCTGGGACCTCGATGGAGTTTCCCATCTCTGTCGGAGTACACCAGGGTTCTGCGCTTTCCCCACTCCTCTTTGTTGTCGTCATGGATGCCATCACACGAGATCTTCAGAAGCCCGTCCCTTGGACGTTGCTTCATGCCGATGACGTGATGCTCGCTAGCGAAGATAAAGGAGAACTCGAGCGAGAGTTGCAAGCTTGGTGTGATCGCTTGGAGCGGTTTGGACTCAGATTGAACGTGAAGAAGACCGAGTATTTAACGACGGACGTTACCGAGTCCAGCTCCATCAAGGTTAACGGCATCGAGCTTCCACGCACTGCGGTCTTTAAGTACCTGGGATCAGCAGTCGCGTCTGACGGCAAACTGATGGTCGAAGTGAATTCACGCGTGAGTGCAGCTTGGTCCAAGTGGCGCTCGTTGACTGGCGTGCTCTGCGACAAGAAGATACCAGAGCGCTTTAAGTCGAAGATCTACAGAGCAGTCGTCCGGCCGGTAGCAATGTACGGCGCTGAGTGTTGGCCAGCGACCAAGGAAGTTGAAACGCGCCTCAGCGTCATGGAGACGAAGATGCTGCGCTGGACGGCAGGAGTCACGCGCATGGACCGCATCCGAAACGATGCTATTCGGCAGAAGTTCGGTGTCGCGCCGATAACTGACAAGATGGCCGAAGCTCGCTTACGATGGTACGGCCACGTTCCGCGTGGAGAAAAAGACAGCGTCCGCAAGATAGGCCTTAACTTCGAGGTAATAGGAAAGCGGCCTAGAGGGCGCCCGAAGCAGCGCTGGGCTGATACGTTACATACGGACTTGAAAGTAGCTGGCGTCCATCCCGATCTAGCGCTGGATCGGGAAAGGTGGCGTCATGACACCAGAATAGCGGACCCCGCTACGAAGCGGGACAAACGCTGAAGAAGAAGAAGAAGAAGAAGAAGAAGAAGAAGAAGAAGATTCGTGCTCACCATCCAAAATAACAGTACTGGGCGATGTTTGGGCGAAAAAAAATTCCCACCTTAACTCGACTTTTGGAGTAGCGATAGTGTGTACAATCTTGTATGACCTTGTAATGCTAAATTTACATGCAAAAGCTTTAGTTACAGTTATAGTTATTAGAAATCTGACAATTTGTTAGGTTTCTCCAAAATGGCTTCAAGTGAATCATTCACTGCAGGCTGGGCAGCTACTGGGAGGGCGTGTGGATAGCAATGTAGACTTACAGAAGGGTATAGTATTCGAATCCAGGACGGGGGTTTGCGTATTGCCTTCCGTCTTTGTAAATGTAGAATGCGTTTTGACCTTGGCCAGACACCGTTTTCATTTTCTCTTTTTTGACCTCATGTCGGATATGAAGAAGTCCGGTTTTCGTTGTCCTTGATGTGCTGACAAGTCTTCGGGTTACTACAGAGGAGGCTTTTCTTGCAAATTCTACTAATTTTACCGTCTCTTTTAAAATGTATCATTTTCGATCCAGTAGTTTGGTCCTACTGCACCCTTATTTTTCTCGGCCACTCTTCCATACTGATTCCATACTGATAGATAGTGGGAGGGGGGGGGGGCATTGCAAATGTAGGTACTTGTAGCATCATGACTTCGTAGGCAAAGAATAAAATTCTGTCAAACTTTGTATTGATGGTTAATTAGGATGGTGTTCACGAATCTGGCAAACGCTTTTGGTGTTACGGTACAATAGGTGACGGTGAGTATGTGCAAGTAAAGGGATGTATACAGAATAAATGGCAGTGTTGTATTATCGTGACTCCAAAAGTCAAGGAGAGGTCGAAAAACATTTTTCGCTCGAATATCGCCCAGTACTGTTATTTAATGCTGAGCCCGAATGTGGTATCCATTTTTGAAGATTCGGCCGACCAGGGTAGGTTACTGTGGATGTCGTAATTAAGGATGGCGGGGTCATGATCACTAATTTAGCCCTTTCCTCGCCTACGGAAACTATTTAAGCTGCTGACCGCGAACCTGTCCATTACTTTTTCTGAATTATCTATATTTCATGTACTATTTTCCATCTCAAAGTAGAAGATTGGAAAGCAAGCCTGATCACATAACTGAAGGAAGAGATTCTATGTGTTGACTTTGATAACTTTGATCACTCATGAAAAGGAGGAATCACGCGGAAACGCTTGCCAGATTTGTTATTAGCGCCTCAATTAGCCTACAAGACGAAGTATGGGCGAAAATTGCTTTCGATCTCCAGAGTCGTGGGAGTACAAGTCTCTACACCTTCGATTAGCAGAGAGTGGTGGGGGGAAAATAGGCAGCATCGTTGTTAAATCGTATCATACGGGTTAACATAAGGTTATAACGTCAGTATGGTACACTACGGAGTTCAATATACACTTCACATCGGCAAAAGAGCAGTGAGCAAGCCCAGCAATGCAGAATCCCAAACCCCGGATCCGAACCCATGACACTCTCCCTGCAAGTTCGCCCCCACGGTAATGAGTGTTTTGGTAGCCAACGAAAAAACGGTTGTCATTGTGGGTGATTTCAATAATCCTGAGTTTTATCTCACCAGTAACTCTAAATCGACTGGTGTTTCAGGAGTTTTCAAAGTAAAGAGCTAATGATACATTTATTTATTTACTTATTTATTTATTCAAGGCGTAGATCAGGGTCCAGCATGAGGAAATTTAGAAACAACTCGATACAATAACACAAACGCACAATTAAAGCAACATGTGAATCAGCCGAGTAAAACAAAACATCGTCATCAATACGGCGTATGACATAGTAAAACACTATACAATTTTCACCTTGAGAGGCACCTTCTGGTTTGAACAGAGTTTCCTCAGGTCTTTGACCTTACCAAGCAAAAGGCTGAATTCCTTGAGAGCTTTTTGGGTTAGAAAGTTGGACATGGTGCGCGATTTGCCCCTACCGCGACCCTTAGTTTCAGCATACATCTTACAGACCTTGTCAGTATCCCATCGAAGAAATCCGTTGGATTTACGGATAGCTTTTTAGAGATAATCGTGTACATCATTGTAATATCAGCAATCTTTCTTCGATTCTTCAGCGAAGGAAGGCCAATAGCTCAGCTCGCTGCGGACGTCTTGGAATATTATTGTATTTCATTGAAAAATATCTCATCATGGCTTTCCTAGTGAAGCTATCTTAAATGCTTTCCAAAAGGTCTATGTCCTTTTTCATTGCTGGATTGACCACCAATATTTTGACCTACCTCTATGCTCGCAGGAAATTTGAAAACCACTGCGGTGCTTCTCAGACAATCCGCTACAGTCCTCAATAGGTCATTTGTGAAATTGCCACGGGAAGTTCATTGACCTCCCTTCTCAGGGTGGTTTGACATTAACGTCTTGAAGAGGTTGTAGATTGGCCATTTCTGCCAAAAATTTAGAAGAAAAACACAGGCTGCTGGTTATGATAAAACCTAATTCTCTAACTCCATCATCCTTATCAAGGAAAGCATAGGAAATATCGCCGCAAAACATCTCGTACATCTTCTACGGATTCTATAAAAACATGAGAAAATGAAAGATTTCGTCTTGTGAGCAAAATCACTCCGCCCATTTCTTAGGCCGATCACATCTATTTACGTTGTAATCCAGTGTCAAACTGCTTAGGGCAGATGGGGTGAAATGGCTTGGTTTGACCAAGTTTCAATAAAAGCATAAATATCGCAAGGTTAGCTAACTAAAACAAGACTGATAAAATCTGCGTTTTTACAACTAATCGACCATTAGCGTATAGAACCTTCGATACGCTGCTATATAGGACCGAGGAGACGCTTCCGTTTCCCGAACTACCGGAACAGGAATTGGAACGAGTCGTGTGCGAAGTACGACGTCGAGTGCACGGCTCAACCTAAAAGTGTCAGGTGGCAATGCACTAGACTGACTCACACTACTAGCGTTGCGTTCATATCGTCTCCGCTTCCTTTGTTCTGGAGTTGGTGACCTCCTAAGAAAAACGATTCCTCAGGTAAGAAGCGCAGCCGAGGAGCTGGTACTACTACGAAGCAATGGAACACACGAGCAGGTAGTACAACCTTAAGAAGTCGATTGCGGCCTTGGTCAAGGCGGCCGAGACGATACACGGAGACGGGGTTGCACTCAACACCAAGGAAGTCAAGAACATTACAAGCGCTCTGGAAACCATAAGACACCCTTTCTCTTGTATTAAACGACTTTAACTCGGGTACTCCTCCAACTATTAGGGAACGGAGCCTTTCGACCTCCTCATAGGACAACAGAAGTTTTTCTGAAACCTCTATCGCCGTCTTCTCAGTAAGCGGCTGTTCGACACAATTCGCCGTGCACTTACTACTCCTCAAGCTTCAGCCGATCATTTCCAGAGCGAAGCGAAATTATCTCGCGTGGCGGTAATCTTCCTCACCACAACAGGAACGCGCACGGATTTTGAGAGCCCAGTAAGCTGATCTTGAAACTATTTCAAGGCGGATCTAGCTGACATTGCACCGATCCATTGTTCACAAACCGCTGGTAGACCAAAGGAAAATCGAACGTCAACTAACGAAAGGCGACGAGAACGTAGAAAATATACCTGGACGGCAATTGAAAAGAACTCCTCGTACAGTGCAGGACGCGTCTTTTGAATAGGCGCCGCAAAAACCGTGATTTGGCGGTATTTGCGTCTTTTCGATATAAGTCGCCTAGAGGACAACCATTTAAAAAATCAAGGAAATATTTGAACTCAGGAGATCGAGCTCTATCGTTTGGTATACATAGTTCATATGGAGCCATGAAAATCTTTGAAATTGAAAACTTGCGCTCCATTGCCAAGGGCAACCGTGGACGAGATGTCCGTCGCAAACCGCCGCATGCTCACAAGTGCTCTAATTGAAGGTTTTTTAGAAGCGGTTGGCACTGTTTTATTCGCCTTCTCGAGATCTACATATGCTTTTATACAACTTTACCAAACCGCGCATTTTGGCAGTGGGTAACGAAAATGACTATAGCAGCCTCTTTGCGATAAGAGCAGCTTATTCCACAGGACATGCATGTTTTCAGAGTATCCCAAGTATGGCGTACGTTGCCAGGGCTCTGTCATGCCAGGGATGCTCTGAGAGTGTGCCACACAATGCTCACAGGATCGAACCTATCAATCAAGTGAACGGAAGTATGTTCACTCCGCTTCTATCCCCTCCCTCAACTAACCCTTTTAGAATTCCATTTTGAAGATGAGAGGTATATTTTTACGTTAACCAGCTTACACCCTATCCTATGACATACAAATCTCAGTAGAGTTGAATAAAGCATGTAGACCGACAGCATGAATCGAGTGGGCGCGATAACTGAGTGAGGCTAGCTCGACGACAACAGCCTATATACATGTACACTGCGCATCCAAATTGGCAGTACTCGTGGAAAAAGCGCCCTAGGCGGTGGAGTTGCAAGCTCATTGCATACTAGACATGTAGAAGCCAATTAATTTGCAATTGCAGAAAAATTGCAATACTTTTCGTGCATGTGCACAGGCTGTTTTCGTCGAGCTAGCCTCACTCAAGTTATCGCCGCGCCCACTCGATTCATTCTGTCGGGCCTATAGGCCTATATAGTATACATATGTTCTCGCAAAAATTTCGAATATTCGTAATGGTTTCGAATCCGAGAATTTTCGTGCATTCGAAATCGTATATATATGTATGTATATATATATATATATATATATATATATATATATATATATATATATATATATATATATATATATATATATATATATATATGGTGGGATATATATATATATATATAATCGATTAGAGATACCGAAGTTCTTGCCAATTTACCTCATGTTATACACGCAATAATAGGCGAAATGGTAGAGGTGGGGGAGTTTGTTGTGTTTTCCGAAACACAATAAATTCTAATATACTGTATCATAGCTCTACTCTTACATCTGACGTTCTTTGTTTTGAAGTCGCTTCGTTTTCGAAAGCGGATCTGAGCCAAGTGAGGTTTATAGTTATATATATAGTTATATATATATATATGTTTATATATATATATATATATATATATATATATATATATATATATATATCGTCCCCCGAACTCGACAAAAACAGATAATGATGCTCTCCTAAATCAGCTTTGTTGTTTATCTGCTGCCAAATGCAAAACGATTGTCTTGGGTGACTTGAACTTGGATATAGACTGGAAAAATCTCTCTGCTGCTAGCCATGCATCCGCTGATTTTCTTGCTTTTTTCAACGACTCTGGCTTCCAGCAATTTGTCACTGATCCAACACATGAGGGCAAGGTTCTGGATGTTGTTCTATCAACTTTTCCTCTAATCTCTAATGTTTGCGTTTTACCTTCACTAGCTACCTCTGATCACTGCATCGTTCAATTTAACTTGCGTTCCGTACAATCATCCCGAACTTCGATGCCCAGGCCAGATTTTCTGAATGCAGATTATAGCTCGCTCAGAGACAATTTCTCCCATGTTGATTGGATGGGCATTTTCAATGGGTACGCAACTATAGATGACCTCTATCAACGGTTTTGCACAGTTATTTACAAAATTCTGTCGAAATTCGTCCCCTTTAAGAGTAGGCAACCTTTTCGAGCGAGTTTTCCAAAATATATTCGTACTCTCCTCGATCAAAAGGAGCGGATATTTCGAACTGTTCCAGATCCGCTAAATGATGACCGCTACGAAATTGTTTGCGCTAACATTGACAACCACCTGAAAAGATTTTTGGCTCGTCGTGAAAATGAGCACGCAAAGCACGCCTCAATGAAGCTGCTTCACCTACTTTTACGCAGCAGAATGAAATCTTCATGCACTCTTCCCAACATTGCCGATGTTGATGGTAACATCTGTTCTTGTGATAGTAGTAAAGCCATCGCTTTAGGGCACCACTTCGCGGCGTCTTTGACAACCACAACCCCGCTTTTTCTGAGCTGGAGGAAACGTCTGTTGCTGGGAATACCTCTGAAAGGACACGTGTTCTTAGCAGCATGTAATTTCATCCATCTGACGTTTACAAATTTCTCAATGAACTGAAGCCTTCCCTCACTGAACCCTATGACGGAATTCCTCCAATTCTTTTGAAAAAGTGCGCTCGCGAGCTATGCAAACCTTTGGCGGATATAATCAACATCTCGATGGCGCTCGGTGAGGTTCCGCGGGTTTGGAAGCATGCACTTGTAACTGCTATCCCTAAAGTAGCTGCTCCGCAGTAGGTGTCTCAATTTCGTCCCATCAGCATAACTCCTGCTTCTATCAAATTTATGGAAAGCATTATAAGGGAGAAGCTGTTGACCTGGTTACCCCGACTTAATGCGATTTCACCAGAGCAGCATGGCTTTCTTCCAGGACTTTCCACGGCTACGAATCTCATAGACAGCTTGCATGACTGGAGACTAGCACTGAATCTAGGAAAAATGATAGACGTCGTCTATATAGACTTATCGAAAGCTTTTCATAAAGTCTGTCATTCAAAATTGCTTCTGAAATTGAAATCTTTAGGGATAGATGGGACACTTTTAAAGTGGTTTGCCTCCTATCTGAAGAACAGGTTTATGACGATCCGAGTCTGTTACGAATTTTCCGAAAGATACCCCTGTGCTAGTGGAGTGCCACAGGGTTGCGCTCTTTCACCTCTGCTATTTCTACTTTATACAGCTGACATATCTAATGTTATCGAAGGTTCTGAAAACATCAAACTTCAAGCCTATGCTGACGATAGCAAAATTTATGGACTATAAAACTTAATTAAATAAATAAATATAATAAATAATAATAAATAATAAAAATATTATTATGTATTATTATAATAATATAATATATAATATAATATAATAATATATAATGTAATAATAATATATAATAATATATTATAATATATTATAATATTATATATTCTTATATATTATTATTTATTATTTTATAATAAATAATAATATATAATTGAATATATAAATTTATAAATTTTCCGTTACAATACTGATCTGGATTTTTCTGAGCATGTCAGAGATCGATGCAAGCAGGCAACTATGCGCACGTTTCAAATTTTTAAAGGACTGTGAAGCAAAAATAAAGATATCCTAATTCTTGCGTATAAAACTTATGTTAGACCTATTGTAGAATCTGGTGTCACAGTCTTTAACCCACATAAAATAAAAGAAGTTTATTGCATTGAGAGAGTTCAGAACAATTACACTCGATAGCTCCTAGCACATACTGACAATTGGGAATATGACCGAATTCCAGACGCTGCAGTGAGAAACAGGCTTCTTCAACTTCCTTCCCTTGCTTCTCGACGTAAAGTCGTTGATGCTTGCATGATTCATAAGGTAGTGCACTTTAGGTGAACTAGCAAAGGAGTAATTATGAGACAGTTATTTACTTTGTCCAATTCACGTACTAGAGGTGATCTGCAAAAAATCACGTTAACCCGCCCAAAAACAGGTTTATATGCAAACTCGTTTTCATATAGAGCAGGAAGTGCATACCTCAAGCTTATGAAAAACGAATCTAGGGTCCTATCAGTGAAGCAGTTTAAGCGGTTTGCAGGCAATACATTACTTAGATATGATCTTTCTTGAGACAAGTCGACAAGTGATACCGATTACCAACTTGTTGTATATATTTTGTACTGCATGTTGTGTTTGTTTTGGCTTTGTAGTATTGAGCCTTGTTTTTAATGTTTGCCTTCTACAAATATAATAAATAAATAAATAATATGACTTAGATAGGCGTGCTGAAACATGTTTAGCACCTGAAAATGCATTAAGAAATCTGTGTAGCTAGGCTTAACTATATATCCCGATAAGTGCTTTGTACATCACATTGGTGAAGGACACGCAGGTAATTATACTATCTGTGATATATCTCTTACTCAGTGCGAGACTGTTAAGGACCTTGGCGTGATTGTCGACTCCAAACTGGAAACCTGATGTTCTTGTCAAACTGTATAAGGCCTACGTTCTCCCTCACTTGGAATACTGCTCGCAAGTTTGGAGTCCTAGCGCCAAAAATCTCATCCTAAAAATTGAAGATGTTCAAAAAACTTTTACGAGACCTGTTTGCAGTCGACTACACCAAGGTAGATTTTCGAGAGACATGCCGAGTTATGGAGAGCGTCTGAAACTGCTGGGTCTTACATCACTACTGCGAAGAAGGTTAACATCGGATCTGGTTTTCTGCTTCAAAATACTTCGAGGCGAGCTTAAACTTCGTGCTAGTAAATACTGGATCTTCAGGCCTTGTGGTCTGAGATCCAACGGTTTCAACATCCACTACCCCTCAATTCACAAAAGGAAGTACGCGCAGTTATTTAGTTTTATTTTCTACCGAGGGGCGAGATAGATTCGACACTTGCCGGCTGATGTGTTAAACTCAGAGAACAGCAAAATGTTCAGAGTGCGTTTGAGCAGAATTGATGTTTTGCATATTTTAGGAATTTCCGACGTCATATAAACGAGGCATCAAACCTAATCACTCGTGAACAGTGCTGCTTCATTGACTGGCGTATTGGGATAATATATCTTTTTCCTCGTCTCCTTTTATCCAAGTGTTTTAAATGCGTTGCTGTTTAGGTAGCTACACAAAAATCATGATAATGCTCTGCAGCCACAACTCATTCTTATCGGATCACCGATCAGGCTTCTACATTGTGATTCGTTTTTTCTTATGTTTTAATACGCCTTTTTTGTTTGTCTTCTACTAGAAGCGACCTTCCTTGGTAGTGCACCTCGTTTTTGAAATTGATTCAGATTTGCGTCATTTGCGATCGGGCTTTAACAATACGGTGCAAATAGTGTCCTCTCTGGTGGCAGACTGCAGCTGCGTGTGTATTTTGGGTGATCTAAATTGCTGCTTGTCCTAAATGTCAGTTCCATGGGGCGGCCAACGTACCCATGTGCCGAAGATCTGGCATCTACCACAGGGCGTCATAGCTGGCTGATGCGGAGAAGCAGATTAGCTTTGCTGCCATTAAAACCTTGACAAATTAGTAAAGTGAAAGTTGCTGCCATATAACTTAGCACCAATTGTTCTGCCCTCTTGCAAATTGAGCTGAAATCTATAGCTAGACTGCAGACTAAAGCAAATCTACATATTTCTTTTTTACGCTGCCAACGGATGTCGCTGCCGCTTGCTAGCCTTCTATTTTGATGATTTGTTAAGTTTTTTTCTACCACGGTTGTTGCTGTTTCTTTCCTATTGCCCACATGTTATGTACGTCGTCTCTTGACGTTGATAAATAAATAAATATAATATAATATAATATAAAATGTGATTTTTCTGAATATTCGAATTCGAACACATTCGAACACCGCGATTTTTTGAACATTCGAATTCGAATACATTCGAAAAACGACATTTTGTGAACATTTGAATTCGAATGAAAAATTAGGCTGCATGATAGACATGACAGACGACAGCCAGAAGAAAGAATGGAGCCAAGATATAACGGATCCTAGTTAATCACGAGGTTAAACATCGGCAGGCCTCTTATAAACCTCCTTGTGCATCGTGAAAATGAGGTGGAGAACTTACACATAGCAGGATCAAAGGCTTATGGAAGTGTCTAATTTTCTTGTTTGCTGGAAGACAAATTTTCCTCAAAACAGTACTTGAGCGTTGCAAAGTGCTGCTCATGAGGAACAAACGAAAAGTTTACAAGACATTTGAAGGGTGCGCAATCTGCTTGAGTCACTGTTACCTTCTAGGTCAATTCAAACGATCGTTTTTGGAATTGGTGACTGACTCAATGTTCAGTAACTTTCACGAAACAATGCTTTCGCCTAATGGCAGCTAATGATAGACTGACGACGAATATGCAAAACTGTAGCCAATCTGTCCTGCTCATATAAAAAGGAGAAATATCTCCCGGTCAATTTTGCGGCCACATAATTTACTACAGGTAGCTGGGAATAGGCCAGCAATGACGGCCGGTCTCACTTCTTTCTTGTGATTCGCCCAAGTGAGAAACAGATACTTCTTATTTGCGATGAATATAGCTATTCTCCAGCTAACATAACTAAACGGTAAACTCATAACAAACATCGATAGATAAATAACAGTCGGACGATCTACACCGCCTTCCTTTTGTGAAGTCTGGCATATGGTGGACATATTCACACGATTCCACTCCCAGTGGCCAACTCACAGCAAAAATCGATAGAATCGATCGATAAGAGCCAATCGAGCTACATCAAATTTTGGGAAGTCTCGCATACGGCCGACATATCCACGGGGTTGGTTTCACTTCTTGGATCCATTCTATTCGTCACCCTTCTATTTTCACCATAAAATAGACAACAGAATGCACAAGATCACCGCAGGCGAGCAGCTAAGGAGAGATGAGTAAGTATTGGCGGGGTGCTTCCGAAGCTATATGCTGCGCGCTTCGAACTTGGCACTAAACCGGGACGGCGTAAGGCCGACAGGCAGACATAGCTGTGGACTAACGAAGTTGAACAAAACGCCAGTCAGAAGAAGAGGTTACACGATTCCTCAGCGACAATACAGCCGAGAAATGGCGGTTGTATCAGGAAGCGAAGAAATCCGCCAAGAAGGCAGTGGCCGTTGCAATTGCCACTCATTTGATGCCAACATGAGACATTAGTCGAGCAATGGAGAGCCGTTTCTTTTCGACTCACCACCATCGCCAGACTGATGCTGCTGAAAAGTTTTTTGGCATCTGCGATAAGAATGGTCATCTTCTAATGGATCGCAAAATGGCCTTGAACCGATGGCGCAACTACTTCGAGGAAATCTCGAAGGTGGAGTTTGCCCATCCAGCCATTCCCTCAGCTCCTCCCGTGAACGGTCCCGTCCAGAAAATCACTGTTGAGGAGAGAGAAGCGGCTTTAAAGAAGGTGAAGCCAGGCAGGCAACGGGTCCTGATGATTTGGCGGCCGATTTGTGGAAGTCGAAATCCTGGTACCTAGCTAAGTGGCTGACGATGTTCTTAAACCAGGTGGTTGCGGAGAAGAACGTACCTGATAGTAGGCAGATAAGTACGACGATTCCGATATGGAAGAAGATGGGCAGTCCAGCAGACTGCACAAGCTACCGTCCAATTCGTTTGCTTTCGCATATTATGAAACTATTTGAGCGAATTGTCGATGGGCGGATTCGTGACGTCATCCAGCTTGCTACCAACCAGTGTGGCTTCGTACCTGGGTGTGGCACTAACGATGCCATACACGCCATTCGTCTACTTATAGACAGGCACCGCGAGAAACAGATGCCGGTGCATTTTGCCTTTCTCGACTTGGAAAAAGCTTTCGATCGCGCTCCGCGTGAAGTGATACGGTATGCTTTAAGACAGCATAATGTTCCCGAAGAGCTTATTGATGTGATCTTCAGCAGCCAGGACGTTGCTTCACGCTGATGATGCAATACTTGCTTGGGAAGATAAGATTGAACTCCAGCGGCAGGTACAAGCTTGGTGCGATCGCTTGAAGAGATTTGGATTCAAACTTAATGTCAAGAAGACCGAGTATATGACGGCCGACGAAGATGAGTCCAGCTCCATTAAGGTAAACGGCATTGATCTGCCACGCACTTCGGTATTCAAGTACCTAGGATCAGCAATCGCGTCCGATGGCGGTCTACTCGTTGCAGACAACTCACACGTGAGTGCAGCGTGGTCCAAATGGCGCTTTCTGACGGGAGCGCTGTTCGACAAGAAGATACCAGAGCAGCTTAAATTAAAGATCTACAGAGCAGTCGTCCGACCTGCACCTATTTACGGAGCTGAGTGCTGGCCCGTTACAAAAGAAATTGAAAGGCGCCTCAGCGTAATGGAAACGAAGATTCTGCGGGATTACCGGAGTTGCGCGTTTGGAACAAGTGCTCCATTCAGCAAAGATTTGGAGTCACCCCGATGGTTCCGTTCTTTGTGCAAAAGGTGACACTATCCGAAAAGGTGATCTCGAGGTGCCCGGAAAGCGGCCACGATGGGGAACGAATCAGCGGTGGCTTGATACACTGCATCAGGACTTGCTGGTGGATAGGTTGCACCCTGATGAGGCACTTGATCGGGAAAAAAAGGCGCCAACATTCCAGTAAAACGGACCACGCAGCTAAGCGGCGTAAACGCAGAAGAAGAAGGTACACATAACACCGGAAAATATCCAGACGTCTCCAACAAGCGCTGAATTCAGAAGGCAGTGTCACAGATCAATCATATGATCAATATCGATCGATGTTACAGATCTTTTTATCGATGACCGGTTTTCTTCTCTCAGTTATCCGATCGGGGGTGCGAGTCACGTGAATACGGACGGAAGTGCTCCATAACATTTCGATCAGGTAACTCACTACTGATCGATATTATCGATGTTTTGGATGTATCCTGCGCGCGTTGTGATTCAGAAATCGTGTTATAGATGTCCAATGGATTTAGAAACCCTGAGATGTAAATCAGAAGACATCAGAGATCGATCAGGCAATCGTTTGATAGTGTGACGATTAGGCGTCCCCGATCGGCCATTCACCACTACAGCGACTCTGCGCAGAAAAATTTATGCCGCTCAGCATTGTGCGACGTTGTGGAAGTTCTCCCTTTTGACAGAAAGGCTTTTCGGTAAGTGATCAGAAGAGGCCCTCCGTATCTTGACATCGAGCCACCATCGCTACAGAGCTTTGATTCAAAGAAGAACCGCATTGGAGATCCTAATTGACCGAAAAGTCTAACAAACCTCTTCAAAATACGTCTTTACACAAATTCTCGTTGGACATTCGAAAGACACTTTTCGAATACTCGAATAATTTTGGTTTCGATTTCCTAAGAAGTTTTTAATATTCGAACGGTTTCGAATACCGAACATTTTTGAGCAATCGAAATCGAATACATTCAAAAAACACGATTTTTCGAATAATCGAGTTCGAATATTCAAATTCGAATGAAAATCATTCGAATACCAATTCGAATGGGTCATTTAGGCGTAAGTATACTACATGCAATACTCAACTGGGCACTAATTAAAAGTTCCGACTCCACCGACCCGATTTCGGTCGAAAAAAATTTTCGCTGAAACTTCGTCTAGGGTGTTATTTGGGGTGCTGATCACGAATACGACATCCGCTTTTCACGATTCGGTCGGAGACCCCATACCGTTAACAAGGGTGGTCCAGCCAGGGTCACCAATTTTGCCCAAACTTCGCCTAGGGGGGGGGGGTTATTTGGGGTGCTGATAACGAATCTGACATCCGTTTTTCGTTTTAAGCTGAGTGCGCTAGGTTACGGAAGGTGCGGGTGACTAAGGCCTGGTTTATACTAGCGGCGCGACGTGATGGTCGCCATAGATATCGATTTTTCGCGCCGCTCGCTCGATATCTATTTCAACTATGGTGCCGCGCCGCGGAGGGGCGCAATTATAAACCAGGGCTAAGGTAATGGTCACCGATTTCGCCCAAACTCCAGCGTAAGACGAAAAAAAGGATGTCAGATTCGTTATCAGCACCCCAAATAACCCCCTAGGCGAAGTTTCAACGAAAAAAATTTTCGACCGATGTCGTGTCGGTGGAGTCGGAACTTTTAACTAGTGCCCTCAGCTCTCCTGAGATTTGTGGTGATATGGTGTAAGCTGGTGAACGTAAAAATATATCTCTCATCTTCAAATGGAATTCTAAAAGGGTTAGTTAAGGGAGGATGGAAGCGGAGTGAACATACTTCCGCTCACTCGATTGATAGGTTCGATCCTGTGAGCATTGTGTGGCGTACTCTCAGAGCATCCCTGGCATGACACAGCACTGGCAACGTACGCCATACTTGGGATACTCTGAAAACATGCATATCCTGTGGAATAAGCTGCTCTTATCGCAAAGAGGCTGCCATAGTCATTTTTGTTACCCACAGCGAAAATGCGCGGTTTGGTAAAGTTGTATATACACGTCTATGTAGATCTCGAGAAGACGAACGGTGCCAACCGCTGCTAAAATAACCTACAATTAGAGGAATTGTGAGCATGCGACGGTCTGCGGCGGACAACTCGTCCACGGCCACTCTTGGCAATGGAGTGCAGGCTTTCAATTTCGAACATTTTCATGGCTCCGTATGAACTATGCATAACAAACAATAGAGCTCGAGCTTCTGAGCTCAAATATGTCCTTGGCTTTTCATGTGGGTGACCTCTAGGCGAGTTATATCAAAATACGCAAATACCGCAAATCATGGTTTCTGCGACGTCTATTCAAAAGACACAAGCGTCCGGTACTCTTCTCACTTGCTACAATGGGTAACTCAACGACAGGCACAGAGGTTGTTCCTGCCGGTAGGGGAGTCACTACGAACCGAGTAATTACCACAGAGTGTTGACGAATGCAACCGCTCAGCGCTAGCAACAGTGAGAAAGATCGTTTGGAGAAAGTTATGATTGTTTGAAGTGGACCACAAGCCAGAACTTTCCAGCCAACCTTGAAAAAAACACTGCAGAGGAACCTAACTTTTTAAAATTGCATTGACTGAATCTTATAAGTCGTTTCACTCAGGCAGACAACTTATAGGGTCTTGCACAGCTCTCGACCTACTCTGATGTACTAGCAAGGGAAGGAAACTAGGTTGGTGTGGCGCTTTCAGATGAAATTTACATCATTGGATGCAGCTTCGAACACTGATTTTGTCTTCTAAATTTGTATTTTGTAACCACAACGGACATCGGGGAGTGGAATAGCGGAGCGTCTTCACTTTACCTTGATTGCGCTCTGCTAAAGCGGGCTGCAAGCAGTGCCGTTGCCAAGGCAATGGTAGGACAATGGAGAAGGAAACAATGTGGTGGGAGGCAAGGGATTACGCTCCAACTCCCTAGCAAGATAGCATTTTACACTTCCTAAAAAACCTGGCACGATCAATCGAAGTTCTTCGTGTTAGGTTGCAACAGGAAACATCGCCAGGAACGATATCAAATGTATTACCATTACTTGCATTTCCAAGATTCAGAGGTCGAAAAAATTTTTCGCCGAAGGAGGCTATTTAAGGTGGTGATCACAAATATGATATTTGCCGTAATAAACTGCTGAGATTACGGCCCTTCACGATAGATATAGGCGAGTAAAGGCTGTTGGAATATGATCACCAATTCCAATCAAACTTCCCCCGGATGGCATATCTAACACGCGGACCACAAATTTGATATCCGTTTTTGGAACTATGGTGAAATGCTGCAGCTATGGAAAACAGTATATATGTCCGATGCTCACAAAGCTGAGCATGGTTTAGTGGAGCAGAACATTCCCGCCCGGTTAGCAAGAGGTGCGGGTTCGAGTCCCGCCTGGCGCTGAAGTTTTGATCGCAACAAAACATCATTATAAAAGCTGTGCATGTTGACAAATGTTCTGATTCTCCTATGTCATGAACCGTATTCGTGATCAGCGCTTTAAATATGCAACCAGAGGGAAGTTTGGGCAAAGTCGATGATCCTGATCCAACAACCTTTACTCGCTCACATTTACAGTATCGTACCGTAATCAGCCCAAATTATAGTAACAACTATCATATTCGTGATCAGCCGGGGCAATTCGCCTGAGCATAGTATGGGTGGAAATTAATTCTTCACCTCTCGAGTCGTGAAAGTACAATTGTGCCAATGAATCGGGTACTCTCCCTTCTTCCCGGGTTTTCGTTTAAATTTCGCACGGAGCGCTTTCGTTGATTGTATAGAATCGTCTTTACGAGAGGCAAAACATTTCCGTCGCCGGGGAGTCGAACCAGGAACACTTTGTTTCCATACAAAAGTTTTGCTATCTACTGCACCATCACTGTTCGGCCGTCAGCGGTGTTTACGGCCTACTTCGGCAGAGCGAAACGAGGCAAAGTGAGAACGATTCGTTACTCCGCTCTTCGATGTCCGTTCCAGTTAGGGAATACATATTTAGAATCAGCGTTCGAAGCTCCACACAGCGATACAGAGCTCATCTCGGAGTGTCATTGTGACCTGATATCATAACCTTCAAACTCTGTTTTGATTTCGACTCACCATTTCCCCTGTACACAGTTATCTCTGCTAATAACCTGACTAAAATTATTATACAATAATGTGACAACAAGCACGAAAGGAATGCGCCAAATGGGATGCTTCCTTTGAAAATGCTAAGGAAAACATGTAAGCCTCCGCATTTCTGAAACATACTTTTTGAGCTCATAAGTTGCAGCAGAGAATTCAGATCCGGCCAATTTTGAGGCCAGTCTTGCTCCATCATGGAGACGACGCATCTAGCACAGGACTCGACGGTCTCCTTAAGCAAGCTTTCCAAGAAACCAACCACAACAGCAAAAAAGAGCGAAACCACGAACCTCGTCAACAATGGTATCAATTGCCTCGAACACTCGACTGCGTAATGAAAGACACATTTCAGGAGAAATTAAATTCCATTTGTACCTAAGGCATTTAATAAAAATTCTTGGGTCCCTTTCGAAATACACGATTGAGAACATGACGATGAACCTGGTGAGGTCCTCCAGCAGCATCCAGCCAACATGTCTATGCACGAGAGAACTTTGAGCGATCAATTCAAACGCAGTGTTCGCCACCATCTCCACAGGTCTTTCTTTAAAATTTTCGATAACCTGAAAACAATATACTGTACAAATTCTCACACTTTCCTACATTTCATTACATATTATGCCTCACAAGCCAGGGAACTGTCTTAGTGGTACGCCTGAACGGTGAGTATGAAATCCTCATCACCAAAATAGTAACAAAACATGTTTTCATTCATGTTCTTCAAGCCTTAAATGGCTGCTATCGAAGTTGTAAGCTGTTGCAACGATGTTTTGTTGCGATCAAAACTCTAGCGTCAGGCCGGACTCGAACCCGCACTCCTGCTGATTGGTTGGGGGGGGGGGGGGGGGGGGAGGAGGAGGAATGAGGAATGCTCTACACCGTTACGCCAACGACGCTGTTTGAATTAACACAACACACCGCTGGTGGTGTAACGGCGTAGAACACTCCCGCCCGGTCAGCAGGAGGTGCGAGTTCAGCCATACCTATTCCAATTTTCTTATGCTCTTTACGTGCCTCTTCTGCTCCTCCTCTTTCATGGTTCTCCTAACAAATTCTGGTAGTTTCTCTATATTATTAATTGTATTATAAATTAATATTTACTTCTTTATGTTTGGTTGTTATTCGTCACGTCCAATGTCAAAAGGAGAGGTTCACGTTAGTTTATAGCAGCAACTCCACCTTCCTTCCCCTCCCTTACTGATGAGCACAGGCCGAAGGTTACTGTCTGTTTAATTTTCGTATAACGGTCCATGCAAACAAAAAAATCAAAAAAAAAACGAAAACCAAGATAATTCTTTGTTTTCCATACTTTTACAATCAAAGTTACTATCACACTTATACCGCTTTACTCTTTTATAATGTATCTCGGCGTCAACTGGATGTTCGAGGGAAATCCGACGCCAGTTTATATTAGTACCCTTTATCTGTTTTTTGCTCATTTACTTTCTCGCCATTCACAGGTTGTTTGCTTTTCGACCACACGGTCGTCTTCTTTCCTCGACCAATGGCCGTCAAACCGACGGAACTCCTCAGTCACTAATTTATTTACTTCTGGGAAATACCGGGGCTCGCGGTATTTCCCAGAAGTAAATAGTAAATGGGCGCCATTACACGGTATCTTTAGAAGCCAGTCCCCTGGACATTGCTTTATGCTGACGACGTACTGCTCGCTTGTGAATATGAAGGTGAACTCAGGCGAGAGGTTGAAGCTTGGTGTGACCGCTTGGAGCGATTTGGACTGGACTCCTGCTGAAGATGAATTGAACGTGAAGAAGGACGAATATCTAACGACGGACGTTACTGAGTCCAGCTCCATCAAGGTGAACGGCATCGAGCTTCCACGCACTGCGGTCTTTAAGTACCTGGGATCAGCAGTCGCGTCTGACGGCAAACTGATGGTCGAAGTGAATTCATGCGTAAGTGCAGCTTAGTCCAAGTGGCGCTCGTTGACTGGCGTGCTCTGCGATAGGAAGACACCGGAGCGCTTGAAGTCGAAAATATATAGAGCCGTCGTCCGGCCGGTAGCGATGTACGGAGCTGAGTGTTGGCCTGCGACAAAGGAAACGGAAAGTCGCCTCAGCGTAATGGAAACGAAGATGCTACGCTGGACGGCAGGAGTTACGCGCCTGGATCGCATCCCAAATGATGCTATTCGGCAAAAGCTTGGTATCGCGCCGATAGCTGACAAGATGCGCGAAGCTCGCTTACGATGGTACGGCCACGTTCTGCGTGGAAAGGAAGACCGCGTCCGCAAGACAGGCCTTAACTTCGAGGTAATAGGAAAGCGGCCTAGAGGGCGTCCGAAGCAGCGCTGGTCTGATACGTTACATATGGATTTAAAGGTAGCTGGTGCCCACCCTGATCTAGCGCTGGATCGAAAATGGCGGCGTCGTGACACCAGAACGTTGGCTTCTGAATTTCTCCTGTGGCAGGTTATGGCATGTATCATTGAGCAAGCAAGAGTGGTGGTGTGAGAAATATCATTATCGTACGAACTCCGTGAATGGGGTTACTTGAACTACCGATCACGGATCTGGCATCAGTTTCCGACTTACTTTACGAGGAAATCAAAATCCGTTACACTCCTGCCTTCATAGAGATCGAGAAATTCAAATGGCAGTTACTTTAAGCGTTTGTTTAACAAAAATGTTGAAGATAAGGATAGAGGATCCCACTGGCTAGGACGGGAAATCCGAACCAGGAACCTGGTATCGGGTGACAGCCGGCACCTCCTCCGACTGCGCTACCCGCTCCCCAAAATGCGTTATTTCCAACAATTCAAAACAAATTCATGAAAACATCAAAATGTTCTTGCCAATTTCAATAGTTTTTCAGGAACAATCCTAATCGGGAAGGTGAGATCTGCAACAATCGTGAAGAGTAAGGGTAAATGTGATAAAATCACTGAGTAGAAAGTCCGTTAAAAATTCCGTTAAATTTCAAGAAATTTCCGTTAAGTCGTTAAGACAGATTTTAACGAGAAATGCCGTTAATTCGTTAAATTCGTTAAATCGTTAACCGTTAAATGTGCACCCCTGGTGGCGATGTCCGTTCCTCCACGTGGTGCCACTGGAAACTGCTCGCTTTGCGGGCTAAGCTAAGCACGGACCGTCGAGTGCAGACGACGGGCCCTTGTAACAGGCCGGCCTTCGAAGATCCCATGTTACATCACATGGTTGATGACGTTATGTAAGTATCGATATAGTGCTACGCGCAGCATTTACACTATCAACCAATCGTCTTGGGCGAGTGCATGGCGTAATCTCATCTGATGGCACTAAAAATTTCCGGACTCCTTTTCTTTAAAACATGCTAACAAGCATTATATTTCCACGAAGAATTAGAATTTTATAAAATTTCAAATAAAGTGTTCACTTATTGGGTAAGTGAATTAAAGATTTCAAGAAAACATACTGAAATTTTCCTCGGACAAAAGAACTGTAGACAATGCAACAAGTACAATTGTAAGAACGCGCATACCTCGTAATTCCATGTAGACAGCAATTACACTATCAATCAAATAAAAATCGCGACGAGCTTTTCGAGTGCATGGCGCAATCCGGTCTCTTAGTACACTTTATGGTTGCTGCTTTGCTGCGCTTTCAAGCAAAATACAAATTTTTATTTTTTCTCCAAAAGTAAAAATTTTATAAAATTATTACACTCATTCGGGCAGCTAAAGTAACAAAAATTCAAAAAAAGTTATTCTAAATTTTCCTTGAACAAAATTTTTTTCTAATCATTTTATTGAGTCTGTAGCTCGACCTGTATAAAGGTTGTTGCAATTCGGAAAGTTCCCTTTGATTTAAAAAGTCTTAGGCGAGCTTAGAAGAGTGTCCAATTCGACGTGAAAAGTGATATGTGTGTTCCATAAGTGTTCATCTTCCGCAAAAATTTAAAAATAATAATCATCAACGCTTCAGGTAAGAATCCAGCGCCATCAGTCTTCTTCCAAGCATGTATGACACACTCTTCGGAGACGTATTTTGTTTTAAAGGCCCATTACAAGTGGTGCTTTGGGTGAATAACGTAGAGAAGCGCATGAACATCACGAAGAAGAACGACTTTTCTATTGTTCAACTGCGTAAGCTTCTTTGTCTTCTTGAAGAAGTGCCTCACTTGATCCTCGGTGACCGTCTGTAAGAGCAACGTAGCGATATTGCTTCACCTCAGTTTTAGTGTTTCTTACTAGGTTGTATTTGTTGTTTAACTTCTGCTTTTCAGTCGAATAAAAATCACAACGTCTTGAAAGGCTGTCCAATGCGACGTGAAAAGTTCTGTCGTTGCAAATGAATTGGTTTCTTATTACGCAAATAGCAGGGCGTAGCAGCGTGGAAGTGAATCAATATTTAATGGAACTATGCATTGTTCAATTATAGTATTTCTACACGAGTATGACAACACTTCATAATACCTAATAGTTATTTCCTTTTCCTACTCGAGTTAGTGTTAAACCACTGTTGATACCTTCAGGTCTCGCTCATGTTAAGCAAAATTTCCATCTTCCCGGTGTTAAAGACCATTTCTTCTCCTTCTTCCCTTCACCTTGCTATAATCATATCTAACACCTGACCCGGCTGTTTTGCTCATCTACATTCGCGGACTCATGCTGCCATCGAACCTCAACTGCGAACTGTGAGTTCGACCTCCGCCGTTGCATTTCTGTTTCTCATCCGCTTTCCCTCACAATTCCTACTTCTCCCTCTTACCTCCTATCACATCCACCTTCACTTCTTCTCCTCCCCATACCCTCATCCTCCACAACCTCTCACGCTCAACCATCCACGCTGCCATCGGTGCCCACCCTTTCCATTACATTTGCCTCGTGTTGCCCGCGTGCCCGACGCCGACGCAGCCGGCTAGCCCGACGTGGTCCGCGGAGCCGATGCCGGCGAAGCCTGGCGTGGCCGGCACACTAAAGCGTCAGCGCCGACGAAGCCGGCGACCAACGCTGGTACGTGGATATATGGCGCACAAGGCGGAGTGGCGTTCTTCCCCCCGCCCTTTAAACAGAGGCGTTGCAAATGTCTGCGGCTCCACTATCTCATAAGGCAGCCACTGGACTCTCGAGCAAGCCCAGGGGGGGGGGGGTGGGGCGGATCAGAGGAACGAGAAGTAGAACGCTCGTCCCCCGGCGCACAAGCAGTGGCGATACGAAAGCACGGCTATCGGACCGAAGTCACGATTATCCTGCAACCGTCTAGCAATCGAGCCGCAACTGCTACTTGCAACAGGATAGCAACAGTAGCCGCCCCTCATTGACTGGCTTCTCCCGGATAGCACAGCGATTCCCCCCACCCTCCAATAGCAACACGAGCCTTGTGACCGCGACGCTCGTCCTGCTATTCGGTTCGGCTCGTCGTGATCTATTGTACTAGGGAACGGTATGCAGTCATTTACGTGAGTGACCATTGTCTCAATTGCATTTTCTTTCAGTGACGTATTTTTCATTTCAGTCGAAAAATCTAAGGCTGCAAGTCTATCTTGCAGATTCCTTAATTACAGCAGGACAACCGAGGGCAAATCTAAAAGTTGAGCTTGGACTATTGTGATGGCAACAAGAGCGGTCGGAAATGCCTGCAAACTTCTATGAAACCGTCACTCTCCATACCCACTCTTTTTAAAATTTCCTGCACTGCCTTATTCAATTCTCTAAAATCCCTGGTATCCGGACTGTTTGATAATAGGAAGCGGATAATCGCGCACAGTGCTTGGAAATGACATTCCTTGTTTCACTTTCCAACGAAAATACACAGTGTGGGAGTCAAATGTACTCAAACATGAATATATAAGAATGTAGTCAACATCCGAGGGAACACTAGAAATCTGGCGTCTATCCGCTATGAACAACGTGACCGCGCCCCAATCCGACACTGGACTACGGAGGCAGCAAATGCTGGTTAAGTAATCTCTCCGTCGCTTTTAATATTCAGCTGTACTTGTATTAGTATTTAATCGTATATGTCGGCCAAACTGACTTCTTCAGTACCGCGTGAATTTCTGTTAGAGCTTTTGCCTCGTTTATTTCGGAATTTAGAGCACTTCTTAAGAGCGGCTATAGCAAGATCCCCAAGTCGATGACGGTGCCTGCGATTATTCAGGCGTCTTGTACGGGAATAGCACGAGGCGCGCAGTATAGATTAGAGGGCAGTTACTTCCCACGTGTTCATTTGAATCCTATTTGAATTTACGCTATCGATTGGTTGGCGGGAAACGGAGTATAAATACCCGGGTCCGCGCCGCCGGATTCATTCTACTGCTCTCTTCGCGTCTCCGCCGGATCGTCTTCATCTGCTGTATTCCAGGCCATCTGAATAAACTGTCTCTGCTGCCGTGGACAAACAGAACAGGGGTCGGACCGGGGGGAGACCGACGGTACATGGGGGCCAATCCGCCTCTGTTCTGATTCCAAGGAAGAAACGGCGCGGAGCAGTCGTGGGGAAGCGGCTTGAACGTTTAGTCGCCGCAAAACAAAGAGTCCGAAGGAGATTAGAACCCGAAGGGGTCATCTCAATCGATTTAGTCGGTAAAGAGGAACGCCTGAAGGAGGCTAGCACACAGCTGCAGTCCCAGGCGAGGATTTCAACATCCAAAAAGAGCAGGGACTCGTACCCAGTGGGTCGTCTCAAGCGATTGGTGAAATAGGGAAACAGTCCGAGGGTGGTTGACACACACGTGGCGGGCTCAGTCGAGTATTTCGTAACACTTAAAGGGCAGAGTCTCGCACCCAAAAGGGGTCGTCTCTACGGAACGGTTCAGTAAACAGCATTTCAAGGCACTGGTACCCGCGTGCTCACCACAGTCGATTACCCGTCATACAGATAAGTGGAGGCTTGCACCAATCGGTCGCCTCGTAACCAGTTTAGCCTACCTAGCAGCTTAGAACTCTAAAAGGAGTTTGTACAGCCGATTCGCTGTTGCGTACTGCTAGTGTACCTCCCGTAACACACTACTCTCATCTCTCTCATCGAATTTATAGTGTGTCTATACCGCAATCGTCGTCGTGCTCGCTCGTTTGAATCTGGCATTTGACGAGTTGACTTTTCAACATTATTCCAGATGGCGCAGTCCTCCCAGTACACTGAGGAGATGTTGTTGGATTCGCCGACGATGGACACACAGGCTGCTACAGAACCAGTCCAGGAGCCAAGAGGAAGTGGCGAAAGGCAGAATGTAAGTCCATCTGAGATGTTAATGAAAGATAGTTTGATCAAGAACATTCATAAAGGATTGGTACTGGTCGCAGTCGAATGCGAAAAGATTTTAAGCCAGTCGCTTAGAACTACGGATCCACTGAGAAATAGAGTGATGGAGGCCCTGAAGCACCAAGTAAGACTAACTGAGGAAACAGTTAAGAGCGAAATTGAGGAGTTTGTAGCTCAGACCAGCGAAAATAATGACAGTTTGGTAGATTGCACAAATGTTGTTGAAGTAGGTGTCTTGGAGATACTGAGGAGCGCCAATCTAACACGCGCAGATCAGCTAGAAGCATGTTTGGATGACAAGCTCGCTGATAGAGAAACCATAGCAAAAGTGTGCGAGATAACCGACTGTGATCGTATGGAGGTTGAAATGAGAGTGAAAGAGTTAGTAGTAAGACTAGAGCACCATTGCTCATTTATAGAAGCTTATTAACGATAAAAATTTGCAGGTGCAACAGCTCGCTGACCAGATACGTGAGCTGGGAAGGCCGCAGCCGCAGACACCGGCAACGCTGTCAGCCCATGAAGGCTTGGTCGGTATGTGTTCGATACCACCAGGGCAAAGACAGCAATTCGGTACGCGATGTGTGGAGCAGAATGCTTACCTTAAGGTGCCATCAACATGCTCGAGCGATTCGACGACTGGGACGCGCACGTACTGTTGGCCTACGCCAAGAGAAGGGTCGACAAGGAACGAGGAGCCGACCACGTATTCTGCGGACACAGGTGCGCACATAGCCTATAGCCACTGTGAAAGCTCAAGTGAGAAAGTGAGTGCGAGTGAGAGCGCATTACTCGAATACATGCGAACAGCAACTCTGCCGGCCATAGCACCTTTCTCAGGTGGTGAAAACCAGAGCTTTAAGAGGTTTTTAAACGAATTTAACATTCGCTACCATAAACCACAGTGGGACGACAGAAGCCTGATACAACTTTTTAAGAGTTTTCTACGTAAACGCGCCCTGGTTACTTTTGAAACCTTGCCAATAGAGGTAAAGAATGGCAGTTTTGAAGGAATGATAGAAGCAATGCAGGAAAGGTTACAGGAAGATGGTAGCGCAGCACGGGTTAAGGCTCTGGCGCAGTTGCGTAGTCTGACGATGAGGCCCGATCAATCTGCCCAAGATTTTTTGTGCTGTTCTAGAGAAGTTTGCCAGCAAGGCATACCCAGGTGTCCCACTGGAGGTTGTATCCTTACAGAAGGCCGAAATCCTTTTCACACAGCTAGCTCATTGGCACGGTAGCTATTCGTTGTCAGAGGCAATAGAAACCAGTAGAAATGAGGAGGCATATGACAACGTGAAAAGAGCGGCTTTACGGCTGGAACGCAACCGAGCGGCAGCACAAGAAAGGGCACAAGGGAGAGCGCATCAAGGCACTACAGGCGGAAACCGACCGGCCAATAAAACAGTTCGTTTCGAGAATATGAATCGAAGTGACCACAGGTTCCATCCTCGAGAAGGAAATAGGAATTATCTTGGAACAAGACAAGATGCAGTAAAACCACAATCGGAAACTCCGGTGTTGCGAGCAGCCGGCGAACGAAGCAAGGCCGAGTGTTATAAATGTGGCAGTAAAGGACATTTTGCTAGAGAATGTCGAAGCCAACTCAGACAAGAGACCACAGGAAATCCTAGGCCGCGTCCGTTAAGCAACGTCAGACAGGACCGTAGGCAGGGTGGAGCATTCTCAGCGTGGGTCGATACTCTCGTATGTACCTTAGTAAACGACGATCGTCTGAAAGGCACCGAAGGATTGTTCGGACCGCGTTCGGAAGCGACCGTAACGATGATGAACAAGGAAGTGACGGCATTGCTCGACACAGGTTCAGAGACTTCGATCATTCCGATAACGCTTTTCCGCAAAGTACGACAGCAAGGAGTC
This sequence comes from Heligmosomoides polygyrus bakeri, assembly GCA_947359475.1. Classification (NCBI taxonomy): domain Eukaryota; kingdom Metazoa; phylum Nematoda; class Chromadorea; order Rhabditida; family Heligmosomidae; genus Heligmosomoides; species Heligmosomoides polygyrus. The sequence continues at coordinate 55,735,023 of OX375870.1, read as the reverse complement.
GACCTAGACGAATATGTAGAAACAATTCCTATGGCCAAGGCTGTTGTGCGAAATGCGTCGGGAGCAGCAATGAACTTCCTGGGTGCAGTACGGATGCACGTAACGCTGAACAACGAGACAAGACCAGTGTCTTTCTATATCGGCAAAGGTATGGGCGAAGTCGTCATACTTGGCACGAACGCATTAGAGCAGTTCCACATTCGATTGGTCTCCGAGGGCAACAGTAACCAGCAAGAGTCCGGAGCTGTAGTCAAAGAAAGAGCCTTCATACCGCCACATTCTTCGAACACTGTTGAACTACTCACCAAAGAGAAGCCAGGAGACTACTTCCTATGTTCCAAGGATCCCTGCATAGCTTCTCTAATCTGCACAGTGAAGGACGATGGCACGGCAACAGTAAGCGTATTAAACCGCTCTAACGAGGCCAAAGTCCTCCGAAGAGGTGACGTAGTGGGCAGTTGGTCGAATGAAGAATGGATTCCTACCCAGGGTTGGGAGACGGGAACCAATATGCTAGAAGGCGGTACGCGAGAGGAGATCGACGACCAAAAGAGGGCAACGGAGTTGTTGGATATTTTGAAAAGTAACACGGACATGATTATAGCCCTCGAAGAAGCAGTTTCGAACTATAACGACGTGTTTGCTGTACGAGATTCAGAGCTCACTCAAACTGATCTCGTCATGCACGACATAGACACTGGAAACAGTCCTCCAATCAAGCAGAAAACACGTCCAGTGCCAATGGGAGCTCGCAAGGAATTCAGGAGCATCATACGAGGGCTGCTGGAACGAGGAATAATCACGAGGAGTTCATCTGACTGGGCTTCTCCGATAGTGCTTGTAAGAAAGAAAGACGGTTCGTTACGCTTATGCATAGACTACAGAGGATCGCGACTATTTGCAGCGGGGGTCCGTTTGATTGGAGCGCGCCATAGTGGCTGGAGCGCGCAATGCCAGCAACGTTTCTTGCGGTGCCTTATTTCGGTTTATAGCATTGTTTGTTCTTCTTTACTATGAGTGTGTCTTGTCTCGCTGTTATTGTGTTGGTGACACTTTTTTTGATTTGACCCCCACCCCGACCCTATTTGCGCCCTGATGCCCGCTGTACACCGGCAAGGTATCTTAAAACGGGCAAGTTAGATCAGTTACACCCCGGAGTTCCTCTTCCCTGCCTAGTTCGAGCTCAGAACCCGTGTTTATTTGAGTGTTCCACGACCGTTGTCTCATAATGGAGCAGACACCAGGCTGCTTAGTACCGCCAAGGACGGGTAACGTACTCCAAAATTTTGGAGGAGTTATTCGTCGTGCTGATCACGAATCTGATAGTCGTTGTGGTACTAAGCAGGCTCGTGCCCGCTCCAAGATTGCACATGGTCGTGGAGCTTTCATGTAAGCACAGAACTAGGGAAGTGAATGAAATCCGGGGTCTGGCTGATGTAACATACCCGCTTTAAGATACCTTGCCGATGTGGAGCGGCCAGCAGCCCGCCTAGTACTTTCGTTTTTGATGTTCGAAAAAAAAAACGTAGGACTTAGAAACGAATGCTAGATTCGTCAAATTTTTAATCGGTAACTCAAATAATCGCCTACTCATAGTTAGACAAAGCTTGAGAGAGAAAAATTGGGGTCTGTGGAGTCCGTGATAGGAATACTATGAGTTTCTATATTGCTGTCTCTTTCAGGAGATCCTCATTTTGTCGGAAATAGTTGATATGCCTTCTCTTCAACAGTTACCTTGTCCAGAATGTAGTAAGGTTTTGCGGAAGAGAAACTTGTGGGATCATCTTCGAAATGTTCACGGTCGAAATGAAGAAGATGTGGTCCAAGTCAGACAGGACCTCAACCGTTGATTGTCTGTTATTTGTCCGTTATGTGAGGAACGCTTTGTCAGTCGTGATAAGCTGGCACAACACTGCCAGGCAAAGCATTCGGAGAGTGACGCTTCTCAGGATTATAGTGTGTTCTCGTTGACGTTCGATAGTGAGCACGAGTACGAGGTGGGACATGCTTTGCCACTTCCTGTCATTAAACCCTCCACTGATTTTAATGACCTTCAGCAATGGTTTGAAGAGAAATGTGAGAGCATGCGCACTTCGCTTTCCGTGTTGAGGTCGTCTACTGTGGGTGCTACGACTACTAGATACTTCGTGTAATGCTAATATCTAAGTTTCTGTTATTATTAAGCGATTGAATATGTTACTTGTAATCACTATTAGTTTAGTTGTAATCGTAGCGGTGGTCGTGAGAGCAAGGCACGTAACAGAGTGAAGGCAAGCCGTAAGGACATACGTCACTGCTCTTGTCACTTGGTGCTTCGATCTAGTGCTGATGGGAAAGTGAGCGTCAGCGGCTGTTTCGGTCACGTGGGTCATAAAATCGTTGGGAATCCTGCTGTCGAAGATCAGGTTCCTGCGTCCTCTGTTACTGAGGCACAGATTCGACAAGATGAGCGATGACAAAAACTGAGCATTATCAAGAGGGTAAGTTCTAATGAACGGAGGAAAAAGCCCATTTAGCTATAGACTTCTATGGTTCAGGTATACGCTACTATAGAGGCGAATGCGACCGCACGCGCCAAATGCGACACTGATGAAGCCGTGGCCAAGTTGGACCTAGCAATCAAATACTTGAATATGGCAGCCACCGCTTTACACTTGCCCCAGACCAACTCGCTCGCTGCTCGTCCAGAAATGCAATGTTCTGGTACAAAGCCAAAACTTCCAAAGCTCCCGATATACCAGGTGCGTAAATCTTGACAGATGCTGCATTGCACAAACTATCTTTTCTTCCTTTTCAGCATACCCGGACAAGAAAACAAACAAATGACGAATGCTGAATAAATTTAATGAATTACTGAAGCCGGTATAGGTGTAAGTCGTTCTCGTATCCTATTTGTGATCCTCGTATGTAATGCTGTCAATGTGATGTTCTAGGCAAGTTGCTGAAGAATGAGGAGCACTAGGTTTGCAATGGAGAGCTCTGTTGCGAATCGATTGTCATGGAGTGGCCACCAATATTGCGTCAAAGAGTTCAAGGACAAGAAAGCTAGCCATCGACAGTCTAGCTTTGAATTCCCCTGAAGACACTTTATTTTCATTGTGAACGGGAGAGTGTTATAGTGCTAGTATCTATCATGTGGCGAATGTGAAGATATCAAATAAATCCTTGAGAACCTATTATCGTTATCATTGTCTTACCTCTAGCATTGGTAAGGAATAGAATAAGGGTATTTACAATGACCTTCGTTGAATCGACAATTGAGCAAAAGAGGCCAAAAGGAGGGGTACCCCCCCCCCTTCTTTTGGCCTGTTCATTTCCCAATCTTACGTTCCCTTATAAGGTGGACCCCCTCATTTGGATTGCAGCCTGAGATAGTAGGTAAGAATTAAGGACCATACAAAATTTTACTTATCCGTTAGTTATCCCAATATTATGGATGCACCAGTTCTATCTCTAGCAGCGGCTGCTGTATAAACTGTTCCAGTTCTGTTTTCTTGGACAAACACGAACAACATGCCCTCAAATATAAAGAAGGAACAGAAGAAAACAGAACTGGAACCAATGACGAACTTGCGTAACCATTCATCGAAGAACAAACTGGAGATTCCTGCCTTCTTATAATTTCAAATACGGGCGGAAATAGGGTCCCGGGGGGGGGGGGGGTCACCATGAAATACAGCGCTATTTGCTTTCTGAGACCGGAACTTTCTGCAACAATAGTGTGTTCTACCCCTACGGTGAACTGAGGTAGGCCATTTATGATGTAACTGTACATACATGTGCCTTTTTACCAAGGCGTACAACCACTGAGTAGGAGGTGACCCCCCCCCCGGACCCTATTTGTGCCCTTGTTTAACTCCTTTGATTCAGAAGAAAACAGAATGGAGAACTCATCGTTCCCCTACCAACGTATTTAGTTCCAATCCTTTATGCTTCATGTTGCAAATGTGCCACCGCCAGAGACGTTACTGGCATTGCGCGCTCCAGCCACCATGGCGCGCTCCAATCAAACGGACCCCGCTGCAAATAGCCGCGATCGACTACAGAGCACTGAATAAGGTCACTAAGCAAGACTCTTACCCATTACCGGCAATAGATACCGTGATACAGAGCTTGCAAGGAAAGAAAGTTTTCTCGACGCTCGACCTGGCCTCTGGATATTGGCAAATTCGCTTGTCAGATTCTGCAAAACAAAAGAGTGCATTCACAACAAGCGAGGGTCCCTTCCAGTTCGAGGTTCTCCCTTTTGGCCTTTGTACTAGCCCAGCTAGGTTTCAACGTTTAATGGATATGGTTCTGGGAGACCTAGGAGTGAAAGACACTGAAGTTTTCGTATACATCGATGACCTCCTAGTGGCAACAGAAACCGTAGAGAGGCATAAGGAAGTGCTCAGAAAGGTGTTCGAAGCTTTTCGTCAGGCCAACCTCAAGTTTAAACCACAGAAATGTCACTTCTTCCGACGAAAGGTGAGCTTCTTGGGCCACGTAATTGATGAAAATGGAGTGAGCACGGATCCGGACAAAATTGAGAAGATCCGCCACTATCCCGTGCCGAAGAACTTAGCCGAATTGAGAGCCTTTTTGAGATTGGCGTCGTACTACCGTAAATTTATCTTAGGCTTTTCTAAAATGGCGAAGCCGTTATATAACTTGACTAGTCCGAAGATTGAGTGGAAGTGGACAGCTGCCGAAGATAAAGCTTTTGACAAACTGAAACAGGTAGTCACGGAGGCCCCAGTGTTGGCGCAACCAGATATTCGTGCTGCATTAGAAGGATCTAGACCGTTCATAATTTACACAGACGCATCAGGCGAAGGCTTAGGCGCAGTGTTATGTCAGGAAGGAACGGATAAGCTCTTGCATCCCATTTATTTCGCGTCGAAATGACTGTCCAATGCTGAAAAGAAATATCATGTAACGGACTTAGAAGCGTCAGCGCTTCTTTTCGCCCTGAGAAAGTTTCATTTCTTTATCTACGGCACAAGAACAATTGTAGGAACGGATCACAGGACGTTGACGAGCCTCTTTAAGCAAACCAATGTATCAGGCAGAGTTTTGCGCTGGGCGCTAGAGGTTCAAAAGTACGATCTAGAAATACAATACGTGTCCGGTAAGGCTAATGCAGTAGCAGATTGTCTTTCTCGAGGAGCGGTAACTTGTGCTGAAAACGAAACCGCAGTGTGCCCTGAAAATGAAGTTGTAGTGGCTAACGTAGAGACTGCGAGAGTGGAATGGTTGTCAGAGTTAAAAGAAGATCCAGTTTATAAAAAGCTAGTTGATGTTCTTGAGAACGGCGAAAATGACCGTGAAGTGGTTCTTCCACGCTGTTCCAAGAAGTACAATACAGCTGATTTTCTTATAGAGAGGTGTGTTGAAAATAACTACCAACCAAGGTCCGCTACCAGTAGTTCCCAAAAGTCGGCGCAGGACAGTTTTTGAAGCGGCCCACTCTGGGGCCATGGCAGGTCATTTAAACGGGAGGAAACTTACTAAGCGACTCCAAAAGGCTGTGTTTTGGGAAGGTATGGAGCAGGACATTTGTAAATGGTCAAAAGCCTGCCAAGAATGTTTCGTGGCCAGAGCGCACGAGAAGAACATTCCGCCGTTAAAGCCGATTACAACTACCCGACCATTCGAGTTGGTAGGTATGGACGTAGTCGAGCTGGGACTATCTGAGCGTGGAAATCGATATGCCTTAGTAGTTATCGACCATTTCTCGAAGTTTGTGGGAGCGTATCCTATCCCAGATAAGTCGGCCAAAACCATAGCCACAACGCTATTCGAAAGATGGGTATGCGACCGATGTCGCTGGCCAAAGTGTCTGAGCTCCGATCAAGGGCCAGAGTTCGTCAATAACATCCTATCGGAAGTTTGTGAGCTGTCAGGAATAAAGCAGTGTTTCACTAAGGGATACAATCCTCCTGAAAACGGAATCTCAGAGCGAGCAATAGAAACTATCTGTCGGATGCTAAAAAAGAGGACAGTTATTCCAACTCAGTGGGATATCCTACTCCCAATGATAGCATTTGCATACAATTCGGCGCCACACGAGGTGCTAGGTGACAGCCCATTTTATGTGTTGCATGCATTCGATCCCACGCTTCCTTCGAACGAGATCCCCAGCGAAGCTTTGTCATGGAATCACGTCGACTTTGAGACTATAAATCCGAGCTATTATCGGGAATCCAGCACATAAATGAGTGTACGAGAGAACTAAATGAAGCGTATCGGGCTCGTATGAAAGATCGGTATGACAAAAGGAATAAGGCGAATGTACGCAAGCTGCCCAAGGTTGGAGATAGGGTGTATATGTTCGCGCCTCGTGAAAAAGGAAGGTCTCAGCATCCTAAGCTCACCAATAATTGGAGTGGTCCGTTCCGGGTCTTAGAAGTTAGCGATAATTCGGCAGTATTAGCGAATATAGCAAAACCCGAGGATCCAATACGCGTCCAACACGATATGCTCATAGTGCTTCCACATGAGATTAGTGATACACCTATAGAGACGAGAACTAGAAGAGGAAAGAGAGGAAGAAAAGCGAACAAGTCGCAAGCAAGACCGGTAAATGAAAGCTTTTGCAGGGCGATCGCAGCAGCACGTCCAGAAGACGCCGACAACTCAGCGCTGTTAATCTTCTTTGTCTGTCCAGGAGCAGGTCGCAGAAGTAACGGTCACGAGATAGAAGACTACGGCTGCAGTGTTAGAGATCTGACGTTTGCTGATGTTGTTCCTTGTGAGCTTGATCCGGTTGTGAGGTCCTTGAAATTCTCCTCCATCTTCTCACTCGCTCAAATGATATCCATTTATGAGAATGAGGTCGACGTCGATAAGAAGCGCTACCTGATGAGGACGCCTTCCTACAACTTCGTGACCATCTCCGGCGTCGAAAAGGCGTATACTTTCTTCAAGCGTCACTGCGAACACCTTCTGAAGACGCTACTACGTCACGATGGAAGCAACATCGCTATCATCGCGAAGGACGCCGTTGACATGGAACTGGCTCAGCTCAATGACTTGACGAACACCGGGATTCGATACGCGATGACGCATTCCTGGGAGGAAATCAGCATCGAAGGGCCTAAAAAGCAGACGTTGATCATGGTCCTAAACGGCTTTCGTGGCTGTGCCAGAGTGCTGCGAGCAGAGGACAACGTGACAATATCAGCGTACAAGGACTTGAAGAACGCAGCGGCAACGGTGCGCGACCATAAGGACGTCGGCGTCTGCATCTTCGTGACTCCCACGAGCGAGAAACCGTATGATGCCGCGGAATGGCAAGCGTTGGCTATGACGATGACAAAGGTAGCAAGATGTGGAGGAAAGCTCCTCCTGGTCAGCGGCCCAAGAGGCGAGCAAGCTTGGGAAAAGAACCGGAGCGACGCCCATAGCATGTTCGAGGTCATCAGAAGCGCTGCTACGGCCGTGAAAGGAAACGTCGTGTCCCTGTTCTTTACGGTGCCATCGATGACAGAGCCATTTGCTTGCCTAGGCGAGAGCAATCGCCCATCAGAAGTGGCAGTGTACCCGGCACAGTCAACAAAGGCGTATTTTAAGGCACTCCAGGACTTCCTTGCGCCACACGTTCGAGGACGACTGTACGAACTGCTGAGCGAACCCGTGCCGAGGAAAGCTGCTTACAAGGACAAACGCCGCATTCTGCACGACGTCAGCGACAATCAAGGACGATTCCACGCGGCACACACGAACGACTATCGAGGATGGTCTCACGCGGCACACGCTAACTCTAATATCCATCGCGTTTGGATATTAGCTGGAAGATCAACCAACAAGATTTTTTATCAACTTTATCTGCATGGGATGACATGGATCACAACAAAATTCATACACAGTATCTTAACGAGAAAACAGCTACTGGACCGTCAAAAAGGGGAAAAGGTTTGGACCCCATAAGGGAGTCCGAACCGTTAGCTAATTAATCCAATACCTAAACCCTACACCTACCGCTACCCCCTTTAGTTCTAGTTACAGGGTGTGGGCAATGTAGAGGAAGGGCGGAGCATAAGTGAGTGACAGCTGCTGCCTACTTGGGGAAGAGCCACCACCCTCCATGCCCATATAGGAAGCAGCCGCTCTCTACATGCCTACATAGAAAGCCGCTGTCCTTGTTCTCTCAAGATGTTCCTATTTATACGGCACTTCAAGGTCGTGATTACATCGCTAAACTTGATAGCGGGCGGTGCTCGGATCGTTGGCTACCGCCAAAACTGCTTACACCCGATAGTGTCACCACATGCCGCCCCGCTTTAGACGTTCCGGTCCCCGGAGCGAAAAGAGGAGGTCTTACTGTAGGGCTTTACAGCGTAAGGGTTTGTAATGCTTATCTTAAACAGCTATCTTAAATAGTGCTTTTATTTTGTTTAGGGCTGTGTGGGCAAAACCCATCTGAGAAGAGTGGACTCTAGCGATAGATCGCGTATTAAGTTAGAGTCATTGGTTGGGACAATAACCGAAGTGTTCAGTCGGATAGCCAAGAGTATAATACTTTTTGCGTCGCAAGTATAGGATTATAATAGTATGCGAGGAAAAAATATGACATAGGGAAACATAGTATTTCACAGCATGTAAAAAGTCATGAATGCTTGAAGTAGAATCCATTGGATTCGCTGCATTTGGCTTCTATCCACAAGCTGGAGGAGAAGAACTCGAATTGGACTGACGTAACTTGTTCGCTGCAGAGGTTGGCATAAGACGTGATGAAGCAGTGTCGAAGTTGAAGATGAAGGTTGAAGATGATGTTCGTCGTAACGGCGACTGATGTTGTTTGGGCGGCTTGAGGGGGGGGGGGGGGGGTTGGGAGGAGTGTGGGGTGTTTATATTTAAGCTCTCTCTCTGAGATGGATTTACTGCGCTGTCATATGTAATAATCGTTCACCACTGAACATTATTGATAGTTGTACAAGGCGTGGTGCGGCCTGCAGGACTTGCTGAGACTCAGAGACGTATGTTATGAAGAATTTCTAAGTGGCCTTGTGCTTATATTAGGAGTCTTCCGCGCTTCAACTCTTTTTAAAGTAAAAGGAGGAACTGTCAACGTATGACTTAGAAGAGTAGAGGCGAAAAAAGGAAAGAGTTCGTAGGTCAGGGTTCTAAAAAAACCCCTAGCCGGGACCTCCATTGCGCTAGGATATTAGCCGGAAGATCAACCAACAAGATTTTTTATCAACTTTATCTGCATGGGATGACATGGATCACAACAAAATTCATACACAGTATCTTAACGAGAAAACAGCTACTGGACCGTCAAAAAGGGGAAAAGGTTTGGACCCCATAAGGGAGTCCGAACCGTTAGCTAATTAATCCAATACCTAAACCCTACACCTACCGCTACCCCCTTTAGTTCTAGTTACAGGGTGTGGGCAATGTAGAGGAAGGGCGGAGCATAAGTGAGTGACAGCTGCTGCCTACTTGGGGAAGAGCCACCACCCTCCATGCCCATATAGGAAGCAGCCGCGCTCTACATGCCTACATAGAAAGCCGCTGTCCTTGTTCTCTCAAGATGTTCCTATTTATACGGCACTTCAAGGTCGTGATTACATCGCTAAACTTGATAGCGGGCGGTGCTCGGATCGTTGGCTACCGCCAAAACTGCTTACACCCGATAGTGTCACCACATAACGCTATGTTCGAACAGGATCGAGCAGCCGCTCTCGCGGAGGATTCAGAGGACGTTTTTGTGGGCGGGGTACTCCCAGCTCTCGTTTCAGGGGCCGTTACCCCTATTAAAGTGTTCCACCTATATTGATTCTCAGGGTTTCTACATACCATTATCTTATAGACAAGTCTCCTTGAAGTCACTACGAGCTATTTGCATGTTTTCTTTTTGATGTTCGATATTGTATCGCAGTTTTGTTGTATTTTCTTCCCCAAGGTGCTATTTGCCACAATGCCATGAATTTTCTCCTTTGCTCTGATATGAAGTTGTATCCCCTTTTTTTCTTCTTGAATGGTTGATACGTAGCAAACGTAGTTATCAGAACTACCGCAAACCCCAGTCGACGAGGACGTCTCTTCCAGGAGGGAGGAGATGTACGGGAATAGCCCGAGGCGCGCAGTATAGATTAGAGTGCAGTTACTTCCCAAGTGTTCATTTGAATCCTATTTGAATTTACGCTATCGATTGGTTGGCGGGAAACGGAGTATAAATACCCGGGTCCGCGCCGCCGGATTCATTCTACTGCTCTCTTCGCGTCTCCGCCGGGTCGTCTTCATCTGCTGTATTCCAGGCCATCTGAATAAACTGTCTCTGCTGCCGTGGACAAAGAGAACAGGGGTCGGACCGGAGGGAGACCGACGGTACAGTCTCTTTTAACGAATGAGCTGTTTCAAACACAAACCTCCACGAAGACAGAGGTAGTAAAAAAAATAGCACAAATCATAATTAGCATGCAATACATAGTTCCTTGCCCGAAACTGAACCAGTGATAACCTATGATCACTTTTATCCTCAATATCTAACCATGGGAAGTGTTTCGACCTCCCATGGAACTTCAAGTGGAGATCAAGGGACGTATGCATACCTCGGCCCGGCGGGGCGGACTTCCCGCGCTCTCCCTCCAGCAGAAATTACCCGGTGGGAACGGGTGCCCCTTTCTGCAATGCACCTCGGGAAATATACGGTCGGGAAACTTCCTAGCCGTACAGAAAATGTTTCGGTCGCATGCGTAGAGGGAGCGTTGCAAATCACGGAGAAATTACCAGCTGTTTTCTACTGCGGGTGATGGGACAGACGAGGAATAGCGAAAGACGTGAGAGTATATTATCGGTTGAATACTGGATTTGCTATGAAGCCTATTAAAACGCTATTGTGTCACATTATATACTACACTTGCGGGTACTAAGCGGGCTGGTGCCCGCTCCATTATGAGACCATGGTCGTTGAACACTAAAATTAACACCGTTTCTGTGCTCTCCTCCGCTGATGCGAAGAAGAGCACAGAACTAGGCAAGGGAGGGAACTCCGGGGTGTGGCTGATCTAACATACTCGTTTTAAGGTACCTTTCCGGTGTACAGCCGGCACCAGCCCCTTAGTACCCACTTGTGTTCTGTTCACTCATCTGTTTATTAAGGTTTTCCTTTGTTCTTACGGTTTTTGGAAATCAGCTTGCAACAATGACCAAGTGAGATCCATAGCGTACTGAGTTAAGCAAGTCCTTACCTATGCGTCGTATGGCATAAGACAAAGTTTTGGTTATCAGTTAGATAAGGGCATATATAGACTAGTTGAACGAGATTCAGTAAATGCACAAAGCAACCTAGATAAACTTTGGGCGCAAATAGGGTCCGGGGGGGGGGGTCACTACGTAGTACAGCCCTATTTGCTTTTTGAAACCGGAATTCTTTTGCAGCAATACTGTGTTCTACCCCCAAACCCCCGGTGGGCACTAGTTAAAAGTTCCGACTCCACCGACAAGACTTCGGTCGAAAAAAAAAATTTTCGCTGAAACTTTGTCTAGCGGGGTTATTTGGGGTGCTGATCACGAATCTGATATCCGTTTTTCACGATTCGGTCGGAGACCACCCATACAGTTAACATGGGCGGTCCAGGCAGGGTCACCGATTTCGCTGAAACTTTGCCTAGGGCGATTATTTTGGGTGCTGATAACGAGCCTGACATCCGTTTTTCGTTTTACGCCGGAGTTTGAGCGAAATCGGTGACCGTTACCTTAGTCACCCGTACCTTCCGTAATCTACCGTACTCCAGCGTAAAACGAAAAACGGATGCCAGATTCGTGATCAGCACCCCAAATAGCCTCCCACCTAGGCGAAGTTTTGGCAAAATCGATGATTGTGACCTCGGCAGCTTTAGTTGCCTTTAGCTACCGTAACCTACCGTAATCGGCCGCAATTTCAAAAACGGGTGTCAGATTCGTGATCAGCACCCCAAATAACCCCCCCCTAGAAGAAGTTTCAGCGAAATCGGTTACCTTGCCTGGACCACCCATGTTAACGGTATGGGTGATCTCCGACCGACCCGTGAAAAACGGATATCAGATTCGTGCTCAGCACCCCAAATAACCCCCCATAGACAAAGTTTCAGCGAAAAAAAATTTTCGACCGAAGTTTTGTCGGTGGAGTCGGAACTTTTAACTAGTGCCCCCCAGTGAACTGAGGCAGGCCATTTATGATGTAACTTACATACACACGCCTTCCTACCAAGGCGTACAACCACTGAGTAGGGGTGACCCCCCGGACCCTATTTGCGCCAAACTTTGTTATTCCCGCATTGAATATATATACACACACACGAGTGGTTCAACCAATAGCCTCAGTAGGCGTTTCTTATACTCAAAAACTAACAGAAATATGAAAAAATCTCTATACTTGGACATTGCTTGAAAATTAGCCACCTATCCTACCTCATGAATAACGGAAAGGTTAAACTCCTCATATGCTAAACACCGCTGCTCAAAAATGGCTTCACTAAGCATCACATATACCAAAACACCGACGAAGTCGTCTACTTTTCCCTCCTCTGCTGCTCTTATGTGGAGGCATATGTTGAAAGCATTGTCTTAACAGCAGCACACCCGCTCCAATGAGGAACGGTTCTGCTCCAGTCCGAATTACCCCTGCCTCCGAGTAGGGGAACGGAATTTCCCGGTAGAGCTCCGGAGTACTGTATTCCCAACTTGGTATGCATCGCGGAAGTACAGTATTTCCTCTCCATTTCCCGGCGGGGCGTGTGTGGCGAGGTATGCATACGGCCTCAGGGTGATTAGAAGAAAGTTGAAATGCCGATTACAGATATGGGAGCCAAAATTGCAAAATGAAACTCCTGAACAAGTTCTGACCTCTTGGAGTTCATCGGGTTAACTGTAGGTTGGCCGTGCGAATCAGGTGTACCGTACCCAGCCAAAATTTTAAAAACGGATGCCAGCTTCCTGATCAGTACTTCGAATAACCCCCATGGATGAAGTTCGGGCAAAACATTTTTCCTCCTCGACCTCTGGACTGCTAAAAGAATAGCAGTGTCATTTTTTACTCCGTATATGCAAAAAATGTCACCACTGCAGTCTTTTTGTCTTCACGCACATGGAAAAACTTGTATAATAGTTGTTATCAGGTGTTTCACAAAAAGCGTGTTATAATTCGGAATAAAACCTCCTTTCGTAGAAGAAATATGATTTCCAAAAAAAAAAATGCGGTCATGGCAATCGAGCCCAATGACCTCACTCCCCACTCCTAGCGAGCTGCGCAGACCTCTAGAGATCTGTAGGTCACCGCGGCCATTGCCGGTGTAATCTTATCAACGCTCATCCTTCACCGCTCTCACTACAGCTCATCCGCATTGATAGCCTATGTAGTTAACCAGGTGAACTTCGACAGGTCAGAACTCGTTCAAGGGTTTCATTTTGCCATCTTGACCCCCCCCCCCACATCTGTAATCAGCATCCCAAGTCCCTCCTAATCATTTTTATCCTCACTTGGAGTTCAACAGAAGGTCGGAACATTTCATTCTTGAAGTCATATGCAGATTCATACTATTGTGAACCCCTATGCTAACAAAACATTCCACAAACTATAGCTCTATTAATGTCTGGAAAGTGACTCGAACCTGTGTGTGCTTCGCGCGGTCAAGATTTGACGTCGAAAGATCATAGATGGCGCTAATAGCGCGTACCACGTCCTCTGACTCCATCGCCAACATAATTCCTCCAGATACCTTGACTTCTCATCTATTAGTTTACGCGTAACATCATGTTGTCAGCTAATCAACAACATTCTAGATAAAAGCGAGAAGAGACGCCAGAAATCCGCCTGGAATAGCACACCAAAAACCAACTCCGAGCTAAAAATTCTTGATATATTTATTTATGCACATAAATACGGCTGCTAACAACATGCGATATCATCATAGAAGAACGAGAAGAGTACGAACGAGATCATAACAATATATGAGAAGCACAGATCTCGATGAAAAACCGACCAAAGTAAAATGCTACCCTTCACATTTCTCATAGGTGTTATGAACTCTAACATGACAGTTTCTATGATCGTTGTTAGACTCACTCCACGGCTTACTGACACGGACAAACAACATCAGATACGCTGTAAAATAATGAAGAGGGCTACACACAACATCTCATGATGACCTTGGAAAAGGATTCAGTGCAGACCTGCCCTACAACATTCCTTCTCCTTCCTCATTACAAATACGAAGCATCTTCTGACTTATTACGCCTGAACAACAAGCAAACATACAAAGCGTCTAGATTGAGATTGTATGAGGTTTCCAGTAAAAACTCCCAAGGGAGCCATAACCCGGAAAAGATGATGGAGGAGCAGCGTTGCCGAGCACAAGACTTTATTTACATTTGCAGTGAATACCGCTCACAAAGTTCTCCGCTAGTCCGCAAAACACAAATAACACAAGGTATCTCGAAACAATCATAACTGAAAGGAAGAAAAATCGTAGCAAGACAAGTCGTCTACGATAATGTCGATAATGTCAAAAGCGATTCTCAGCTGTCGGTATCCGTTCTCAGATGAGCGCGCTGCTCTTCGAATCGACCCGCTTGCATGCGCATTACCAAAGCTGATACATCGTCTTCGGCTGTGGACACTCCCGATGAATCTGAAGGAAATCAACCACTTCGTGCGATGACTCAGTAGAACAAGAAAGAGAAAAAGGCAGAAACCATACCTATTTCTAGGGAGCTTTTCCGTTCCGTAGCAAGCTCGGATCGCTGCTCATTCATTCGTTGGCTCTGAGCGCGCATAAGTAGCTCGATGAGAGTATCATCTATCCTCGAATCGCTGCCTTCAACGCTTGCAGAACTGAAAAACTACATTCTGCCAACTAACTATAAGTAATTATAACAACAAAATCTAAAAAAGGCGTTTAACACTGGAACATAGTGTCAAAACGTTACAACTGATCATCATCATATATAATTTCCACATCAAACTTGCCACTTTTGTTACGTGCAGCCGACACAAGGTTCTTGGTTCGGATTTCACGCCCAGGCCAATCAAGCATTCCATCCCTTCTGGGTCAGTGAATAATTACCAGACTTGCCTGGGAGGGATAAAACGCTCACTCGTTCATCGGCTTGCCACCGCAAGTACGGTTAAATACGCATTCAAATCGCCTCCTCGACATCCCGTAGAAGTAGAACGCGTGGCGCATCCGAAAGGGGAATGACTAACACCGTCCTTTACCCTTATCCTTTACACACCTTTACAAGTAAAACGGACGGACCTTCTGCAGAGTGGAACGAATCCAAAGTTTAAATAGACGTTGTCTGACCAAGTTAAAATTATTTTTTAAAAAATTTATTAAAGCCTTCCCATTCCAATTTCCTAAAAAAATTATGAAACAAACACTGTTTGAATAAACGCAGAGGAAAAATCTTACCGTGCACAAGGGGATGTCAAAAAATCTGACAGCCCATGATATCTAACTGCTGAATTGTTCGCAACTAGGAAATAGTACTCAGTGACTTCTATTGGCAGATAAGCATCACATGTAATAGATCCTAACTATTGAAAAGATAAATTTTGACAGCCTAACGCATAGATGTAACATAAAATTATGGTCGCTTGACCTGACGATAACGGTTTTCCACTACGCAGGCTTTGATTGTAATAATAGCACTAGACGTTCTTCCAGTCGCAGGAACCTAGAAAGAACTCAAGAAAAACATTTGTTGACACACTAAGCTTCCTTCAAAGCAAGGGAGAAATCTCAAACATGAATTCAAGCAGAAAAAAAGCACGAACACCGTTGATTTAAGCAAAACATGTTCCCCAAAGTTGACCATTGTCAAGAAGAAACACTCACTTTTTTCTCAAATCCACTCATACTACAGAAGTACATGGCGGCAACACCATTAAGCAGAAAGTGAAAGGTAGATAATGGCTGATTACGTCTCATGACTAATCCTTAATCAAACTCGACGTAAGTCAGCAAATTTAAGCAGGCAGAGAACCATTACGGCGTCGTGAGAACGATTCAGAGCAATCAGTTCAATGGCAGTAAATGAAAATCACTTAATGAACAAACCCAAGCTTCTCAATGAGTTCGTGAGCTTGCTCCTCGTTGTTCAAACCTGGTAGAAGTGTTGCCCTCTGTTCATCCATTCGCCGAGCTTGTGCATTCATTAGTAGTTCGAACAGCGCATCCGGTCCTTCTGAAAACAGTGTAGGAATTTTGGATAGAGATTGATGGAATGTTCATCCAGCTCGAGAGTGCATTTGTTCGTTCTAATCAAAAATCAGTGTTACACATGGTGTCGCAAACCAAATATAACTATTACAACTGATCAGCATCTCAAATAACCCCTGGACAAGGCTTTGACGAAATCAATTATCATGACCCGACAACTTTATTCACCCCACATACCCGTAACCTACCGTAATCAGCCGAAAAGCGCAAATAGACTCGTCAGGAGAGACCGCGTAGGGCAGCCCTATACAACGTTTTGTATGGTATGAAATTAAAAATTTTATGGAGCATCGGTGTGTTCTACCGCTACGGTGAACTGAGCTAGGTTATTTTTGGTGTAATTGGACATGCATGTGCTTTCTTAATAAGGCGGATATCCACTAAGTACAAGGCAATCCACAGATACTATTTGCGTCGGCCGAAATTTCAAACATGAATGCCAGATTCGTGATCGGCACTCGAAACAAACCCAATGGAGGAAGTTTGGGCGAAAAAACTTCTCGACCTCTCCTCGAGTCGCGAGACCACTATAGCTTCTGCTATTTTTATAATATTCAGTGGTACTACGGCTGGATAGCATCAAAGCAACAAAAAACGGTTAAGTTAGATCACCCAGACCCGGAGTTCCTTCATTTGCTTGGCTCTAAAGAAACCGTGCTGTGTGAATGTTCTACGAGCACGTGCAGTCTCGATGTGGGCATAGTACCACTGCAATTGGCCAACCTTACAAAGACTTTAGTAACACTCACCTGGTTACGCAATACATAGAGACAAAGGCGCTTAACAAAGACACGCTCGGAGAACTCAGTGAGTAAAACGAATCATTCTTATTTAATAAACATGAAATGACACATAAAGACAGACACTTGAAACTAAAACCTGGTAAAGATAGAAACATCTAGCATCAGTCACACCCAGGAAGAATAATGACAAACCATGCATAGATACCGCCTAAAAGTAAAAAATGCTCAGTTTTCATTAGTATTCATTCTCTTTCGAGCCTAAAAGTAAAAAATGCTCAGTTTTCATTAGTATTCATTCTCTTTCGAGCCTAAAAGTAAAAAATGCTCAGTTTTCATTAGTATTCATTCTCTTTCGAGCCTAAAAGTAAAAAATGCTCAGTTTTCATTAGTATTCATTCTCTTTCGAGCCTAAAAGTAAAAATGCTCAGTTTTCATTAGTATTCATTCTCTTTCGAGCGGCATATAAAAAAACGACTGTCCAAAAAATTACCAAAGAGTAGGAGCTGTTAGTAAAAAAAATTGCGTCGTCTAGACACTTCACTTTGATTGTATGAAAAATTAACGAAAACCAAAATGAACTAAAAAAAACAAATGTTCTCGTAGAGCAAATCAATCCGTTTTCGAATTGTGAACAACGTTGTGCAAAAAAACATAAACGTAAGCAGAGAGAAGCTGTCGGCGAAGGTCATTTTTCTTTTTTTAACTTTCCACATTAATAACCTAAAAACTGAAAAAACGAAATGGGAAAACGCGGAATGAACTTTCAATAGAGAAAATCATCGTCTTTTGAACTGTTTATAACATTATGCAAAAAAGTTTGGGCGAAATTCAGAATAAAATGTTAAAGAAAACGGCTGGGATTTAGTTTCCAACCTAATAAGTAGAAAACTTGGTGCACCTGTGCGTTTTATCAGACGATGAAAATTATGCTTTCCGTTGCGTTTCTGACAGACCTATAACTTAGTTTGCGTGGAGAAAACCTTGAGGGCGAAAAATTCCAGGTACACCTATAATTTTGCACAGGTCCACTTCTTCAACATTTCAATAAAAATTCATGATATCTTGCACTGATCAGGCTTCCCGCCAAGGGTTCTCATATAGAGGTTTTCGTTGGTGAGAAACACGATGCTGACATTACTGAGCCTTTCCGGGAGGTATTTTAGCTACTAATGGACAAATCAGGGGAACCCATAATTTTGCACCGCAGTGTATATTACATATATACACTATTATACATATTTCTTTTATCTCACCCTGTACATTAATTGTGAATTTTATGCCACGCCACAGCACTTTTTTTAGATTTATTTAGATCATTTTATAGATCTTAGGCGCGGGACTTTTCCATAAGCTCGCAACATGCCCCAGCGTTCATGGGTTGGGACGTGATCCGTCCCTTAACAGAACC
Source organism: Heligmosomoides polygyrus bakeri (assembly GCA_947359475.1). Lineage (NCBI taxonomy): Eukaryota > Metazoa > Nematoda > Chromadorea > Rhabditida > Heligmosomidae > Heligmosomoides > Heligmosomoides polygyrus. Next base: position 55,716,682 of record OX375870.1, on the reverse strand, counting down.
TCTTACTCGACTGCTTACCAGCGAAGTATATTGGCTGCGGACCGCACGCCATTCTTTTGTTCTGCACCCCGCCTCAACTGCACCAACTTGTACCCGGCTGGCTCCAGCCTTTGAGTGCAGTGTTTCAGCTGGCACGCTCTTAACCTTTTCCTGTAACAGTCTCAACTGATTGCTATGGCGCTCCGCCATTTTGTCCTTTTCCGACAACTCATGCTCAAGATGTGACTCCACATTTACTATGTGATTCTGCAATTCCAGAACTTCATCACACTTAGCAATTACTGTTTCTTTAACTTGGTCTATTTCGCATCCCAAAATCAATGCCAGCTCGCACAATGCTTGGCTATGCGCACTTACCGTCGGCAAGAAGTCGCGCAGATCATCGGGAGTCATCCCAACTTCATTAAAAAATGAGATCTCCAAAGCATGTGCCTCCACTCCTAAGCGCTTAGCCACTTTTCCTACTGTGTTTTCTACAGTACCTCTAACGGCTTCCAAAATCTTTGCTCGCTTGCTAGCGAGCCAAATTTCTGATTTGGTCATCTAGCGCATTTCCCAACCGTTTTAGGATATTCCCGAATGAAACATTCAAATCCTCTGACTGACAGCTCACTCCAAGCTGGAACCAGTCCTCCGGCGGTTGTGGAGCATTCTCGCCTACAAAATCCATGACGACTCCGTCTGTGGATCCGGCGGAACTATAGCTGAACATTTTTAACAGACCTTGAAACCGAAACTTGAATCCAAGTTACCGGCGTGGCCCCCCAAGTCGGACAGGTCTAGTGACTCGCTGTCGTCGTGGTAATCTTTCCGATTACCGTAGGTGGAATCGGGTCCGATATCCAGCGCTACTACAGTTCCGATGCACGAAGAACGAGCAAGGAACACAATTTATTCTAGGCAAAATCGGAAAGACACAAATAAATCTAGAACAAGGAGCAAAGAGGAGACTAGTGGAGAGCTAAGCCAAGACTGAACCTAGTTGCTTAGATCTGGGAGCTTTTATGGACTCTCTTGGAGGCGTGTCTACCGTGTGCTCCTCGGACTCTCCGTCCGGTACGGTTTTATGGCTCTGGGGCCGTTGCTGGCATATCCGCAGGAGCAGGTCGTAAACCTCCCCTGGATACGTTCCGCCACCTCATGCTCTTAACGAACACTTGCAGAATACACCGGTCCCGGTATATTCCACATGGGGGCCCTCAGAGAAACAAGCGCTTCCACTGCGCTTAAAAAAATCGTCATGAGCAACGACCTCCGTCACTCGCGTCTCAATGAGCGGTTCCGCTCACTCTTTGGTGGGAAAGCACAAGAGCACTGCAGTTCGTCTGCGCACCGCAGGCTGAACTCTCTACACAGTTTCAGCGACGACTTCCGTCGCTTAAAAGGTAGCGGGTCCGCTCGCACTTTCCAAAGGAAAGTTTAAAAGACTGGCCTCTGTAGTGCACGAGTCTACTGTAATTAGTCTGCTAACCGCAGCCCGAACCATTGCTTTCCGAATAGTTGCAGCGACGACCTCCGTCGCTTTTAGAGGAGCGGCTCCGCTCACTCTTTCCAAAATAAAGGGCAACTCAGTGATCTCTGAAGCACCAGTGTTGATATACTAATTGTAGATCAAACTTTCTCTGGTCGTAGCTGGTATGGGTCCATACCAGGTCGAAGTCATCTTTCCGACGGCACTTCACTTCTCCTTCCACAGTGATCGTATAGGGTAATGATGCTTATAAGGCCAGCCAAAAAGGAAACTCATAGATATGAAAAATGACAACATTACGATGTAACGTTCGTGCGTCTATTATGCACTCGCGTTTTAGTCACAACAGCGAAAATAAGGACAACTACTAGAAGGACGGGGTGAAACTGGGTAGCTTTAGAAGACTCCTCATTGTTTCGTCGCTAGCGCGTTCATAGCGTCGTTGCATCCCTTCTTTCGTACTGGCATGTCCCTAGTAGGCGTATTCAGCCTCTTCGTTTGTTGGCAGTGTAAGACTAGAATTATAGAAACAAATTACACTGTCATTTTTCATCGTAGAAGAACCCATTCTGTTCTTCCTCCGGCACTTTCGGCGCCTAATTTTTTCAATTTCTGGGTCCTTACCACTACCATTCCAAGCTGGTGAGAAGCTAGCCTTCCGTTCCTTCGCATAGCCAAACCGCTTCCGATCTTGGTGATACTCGCTTCCGCCGCACGGCTTGCCTGCAGCACATCGCTGCTTCTGTCGAAAGCGTTCCTTACCTCGAACACTCTTGCACCAACCTTCAAGTTGAGCGATAGCAGAAATTCCGTCTGCGGCGCTCGATGCGCGGCTTTCGCCTGCAACATTCACCCCATCCCGGGTGTTACGACTTTTCTCCACATCTCGAACCTTATTTGGACATTTTGACGCTATGTGCCCAAAATGTCCACACCCGTAGCATTTAGGTGAGGTTTTTGCCGAATACTGACCACCCAACTGGTGCGGAATTTCGGTTGCCCTCTCGAGATGGGATTCATCTGTATCGATCGCGCTCCGATCGATACCTTTTTCTGAAGAATTGTGACCATCAGTCACGTTTTCAAAGCCTACCTGTACCTTTTCCAGTCGCACCGCTACTCACTTAACCTCTTCATATACTTGGCCCTCTTCTGCATCCAGCGCGGCCCTCATGTAATAGGAACTCTGCCAGTGCTGAAGGCAAGAGTACAACTTGGAACCTCTAATGAAATCCCACTCCACACTGGGGTGGATCCTTCTAGAAAGGTCTTCCATGCGGCAGCAAAAACCTACCAGGGACTCATCTTCTTGCTTGCATAGGTTTTCCCAAGCCTTAATACTGCTTAAGCGCTCACATGGGTTTTGACGAGCCATTTTTAGCGCTCCCACTACATCAAAATATGTTCCTTCTCGAAAATTTTGCGGCAAACCCTTAAAAATTGAAAGCGCAGTTCCTGCAAGGTGGTGCACCAATATATCGCGCCTATCTGGGTCCGACCATATCGTAGTAGGAAACTTTACTTCTAGCCCTCTCAAAAAGTCGCTTAGCGAATTTTTGCCATCATATTTTGGGACACTGGCTATACTCTGAGCCTTAAAAACCTCCCGAAATATGGCTAACATATCGCCTACTTGATCCGTAGCGATATGCTCTCTGCTCCTTTCCGAGCAGGTCACTGACTCACTAGTCACTGGTCCTTGAAAGGAACCCAGCGAGGACAAACGCGAAGAGGCGCGAGACTTTTCCATAAGCTCGCAACATGCCCCAGCGTTCATGGGTTGGGACGTGATCCGTCCCTTAACAGAACCTCTTACTCGACTGCTTACCAGCGAAGTATATTGGCTGCGGACCGCACGCCATTCTTTTGTTCTGCACCCCGCCTCAACTGCACCAACTTGTACCCGGCTGGCTCCAGCCTTTGAGTGCAGTGTTTCAGCTGGCACGCTCTTAACCTTTTCCTGTAACAGTCTCAACTGATTGCTATGGCGCTCCGCCATTTTGTCCTTTTCCGACAACTCATGCTCAAGATGTGACTCCACATTTACTATGTGATTCTGCAATTCCAGAACTTCATCACACTTAGCAATTACTGTTTCTTTAACTTGGTCTATTTCGCATCCCAAAATCAATGCCAGCTCGCACAATGCTTGGCTATGCGCACTTACCGTCGGCCAGAAGTCGCGCAGATCATCGGGAGTCATCCCAACTTCATTAAAAAATGAGATCTCCAAAGCATGTGCCTCCACTCCTAAGCGCTTAGCCACTTTTCCTACTGTGTTTTCTACAGTACCTCTAACGGCTTCCAAAATCTTTGCTCGCTTTGAGCGAGCCAAATTTCTGATTTGGTCATCTAGCGCATTACCCAACCGTTTTAGGATATTCCCGAATGAAACATTCAAATCCTCTGACTGACAGCTCACTCCAAGCTGGAACCAGTCCTCCGGCGGTTGTGGAGCATTCTCGCCTACAAAATCCATGACGACTCCGTCTGTGGATCCGGCGGAACTATAGCTGGACATTTTCAACAGACCTTGAAACCGAAACTTGAATCCAAGTTACCGGCGTGGCCCCCAAGTCGAACAGGTCTAGTGACTCGCTGTCGTCGTGGTTATCTTTCCGATTACTGTAGGTGGAATCGGGTCCGATATCCAGCGCTACTACAGTTCCGATGCACGAAGAACGAGCAAGGAACACAATTTATTCTAGGCAAAATCGGAAAGACACAAATAAATCTAGAACAAGGAGCAAAGAGGAGACTAGTGGAGAGCTAAGCCAAGACTGAACCTAGTTGCTTAGATTTGGGAGCTTTTATGGTCTCTCTTGGAGGCGTGTCCACCGTGTGCTCCTCGGACTCTCCGCCCGGTACGGTTTTATGGCTCTGGGGCCGTTGCTGGCATATCCGCAGGAGCAGGTCGTAAACCTCCCCTGGATACGTTCCGCCACCTCATGCTCTTAACGAACACTTGCAGAATACACCGGTCCCGGTATATTCCACAGTCTGACATTTCTGTCCAGTCACCGTGCTTTGAGCCACGAGGTGTGATGAATTCCAGAAAAGGTGGCTTATGACAAAAACACTATCCTCTCCTGTACATAGTATAGTATGGAAACTGGTCAAACTACTGCTGAACATTGGCGATCCTGGGGCAAGACTTGGTTAAAAACGTACCGAGCGCAGACCCCAGCAACTTTTTTCGCTAGCCTTCCGCTGTTGACGAACCACTACAGGCAGTGACTCATGCCTTCCGCCTTTATACATGGTGGGATTTTCTGTCTCTGATTTTCCTACCTCCAATGCGACAGAGAGAAATTCAGTATCGCGTTCAAAAGATCAATACTGATCGATGTTGACTGATCAAAACTCCCAACTAGCTGTGGGGCGCTTCCGTCGGCCAACACAATCAGGCAACTCCCACATAGATCTTCATAATCAGTTGCGTATGCTTCGGCCATAAAGTTGGCCTCCATCTGATCTTAACATTTGGCACTGCTTAATCCTCCAACAATTGTCTCCGCTCCGTCTCACAACAGTATTATGAATTGTTGTCATAGTCATGCAGAAGTGCTATAAATAATTTCGCGAATAATGCATAGTTTCATGAAATATTGATTCACTTGCACGCTGCTACGTTCTGCTATCGGGGTAATAAGCATCCAATTCATTTGCTACGACAGAACTTTTCACGTCGAATTGGACACTCTTCCACGACGTTGCGATTTTTATTCGATTAGCAGAAATTAGGCAACACATACAGCTGTAAGGAACACACATATCCCCACTTTGGTGGTTCATGTAAGTGGCATTTACACTATCAATTGAATAAAAGCTGCGGTAAACTTTTGGGGTGCTTCTTAGCTGTGGTTTAAGGCAAATTTTAATTTATTTTTTCTCACAAATAAAACTTTTATAGAATTATTACACTTATTGGAGCAGGTAAACTAAAAAATTTTAAAGAATGTTACATACCAAATTTTCTCTGAACAAAACATTCTGGCAGACATTTTATTGAGTCTCTAGTTTAACCCGCCTGTAGGTCATCTCGACTTGGTAGAGTTCGCATTGATTTAAGTCGTAGGCTAGTTTAGAAGATTGTGCAGTTTGATTTGAAAAGTATCCAGTTCGACATGAAAATGGAAAATACGTCGTTTCAATAAAGACAACCCACAGCTAACAATAAGAAGCAAGCACATAGCGTAATAAAAGATGAGATCGCGCCATGCACTCCAAAAGTTCACCGTAGCCTTTATTTGATTGATAGTGTAAATGTCACTTACATGAACCACCAAAGTGGGGACATTTTGTTCCTTAGTGTTGTGTTTGTTGTCTAGCTTCTGCTATCTATCGAATAAAAATCGCAACGTCTTGGAGGGGAGTGCAAGCGATAAGTAGGGTGCATGGGTGGGCAAGAGAAACTGATGCGCTCAACACGACAAACTGCAAATGGGAGAATCTTACTTACAGCCCACAGCTAGCAATAAGAAGCAAGCATATAGCGCAATAAAAGAGATTGCGCCATCACCGCAGCTTTTACTTCACTAATGGCTTTTGATTGAGAATGTAAATGTCACTTACATGAATCACCAAAATGGGGATCCAAGCGATAAGTAGGAAGCATGAGTAGGCCGGAGAAACTGATGCATGCGCTCAACACAACGAAATTCGAATAGGGAGAATCCCGAACACAGCGGAGATAACAGGATGAGCTGTGACCTCGGCCGGAGCACATAGGCGGCAGAGTCGTACCCCGCAGTAACACAACTGCAGCAGCACCGCAGGATACTGGAGGTCTACTAATTGAACGGTAGCGAGGTCACGAACCTTCAAGGAGGCCAATTTGAGGCGGTCGCCACCCAACACGTGCGCGGACAGAGCCGCGGCGGCGGCCTATTTCGCAATGCCTCACGTGTCCTCAGCAGCGACGACTCCCCACCTCCCGGCGCTCCCCTTCGGAGAGAGAAGTCGAGATCGTGCCTCAAACTTGGGTGATTAAACCATCGAGGCCGCAAAGTTTACGAAGTTCCCCACGCTCACGTTGAGACAAAAAACCCTCCTCTATTATATATGGTAAGATAGGATTGTAAGCGCACCTTAGCATTTATAAATAAAGAAACCTTTGTAAAGCGAAAACTGGTTTCAACATTCTATAGATTTAAATTAGAAGACGCCCGTTCCGTTTTTGAAAGTATTTAATTTGATTTCAAAAGTGCACATACACATCACAAAATAGGTGTATGCAGCAAACGTTTAGGAACCACGCAAGCGTCTCTCCCTGCCCATGCAACTTGCTGTGACTGGTTTAACTGCCTATAGCGACTGAATTGGATATGCACGAAGACTATTTCCTCTGGTATAACACAGCGCACCATTCTGCAGTGGAATCTAAAGACAACATATGAGATCGTAGAGACTTGTAGTTGCAAAGTAAAGGATCCGCGATCGTTTAGCCAACATCAACTTGATGGATATCTTGCGCAGTGTAAGAATTTCCAGTGAAATACAAGAGAACCTTCAACCTTTCCACAACACTTCTGAGCTATACCTCAGATACAAGCATTGCGCTAAATCTCGCACTTTGAATCCCCGTATCGCTTCAGGAAAACAATGAATCACTGGGCTAGTAAACACTGCTGCTAGCTCTTCAAGTGCTAAAGGCTCGGCAATAATAAGTGGATATGGAAGGAGCTCGAGGACACCTTCTTTTAACTCGTTCACGACGACGATTTTCGTGTGTCTGGCGCGTGGGACAAAGCGCTCCGCGCAAATGTGACACGACATATCGTGACCCAAACTTCGTCTAGGGGTAAATTTGAGATGCCAAACACGATGCTAATGTTCGTCTCAACAGTTTCGGCCGGTCACCACGCAGCTCTAGATCGAATGAGAGAAAGTAAGGAGAAATCAAAAGAGAAGAAGGAAACGAAGAAATTGTTAAGGAACAAAAAACAATGATCGGATATGATTACGGAAGTGAAATTGAATGCATTTTTAAAAAGCGGAAGTAAGATTTGTTTCCAGCTTCTCAAATAACTCCTACACAGAGTTGGGGTGAAGCCGGTGGTCCTGACACGACTGTCGGTTGAGAAGGAAACGGGCCGTAATCGTCTAAAAGGACATCGGCATCGTGGTCAGCACCATGAATAACCTCTCTGGACGAAGTTTGGATGGACCGGATATCATCCTTGTTAAAATAATATACCGTAGCGTACCATTAAAGGACATCGTCCCACGAGACAGACTTGCTGTTGCGCACCATTGAGCGACATCGTCGTCAACGTCTTAATTAAATATGTAGGAAGAAAGAAGTGGGTGAAAGAACAACTCCACCCACACCTTGGACGACGCACTAAGGGTAGAAACAAAGCAACCTCTGGCTCATGCCTACAGGTGTAATCACCGTTATGATTTTTTTTTCAACACACTTCTTAACAGAATGACGTTCGTTAAAGCATAGAAATAAATCAGTTTCAGTTCTTCTTGTGCGGTAATGATTCCTCTCGATGCTATGTTGGGACATCACAAGATATCACCTCCATCCCATTCGCTTTACCAAACACCACAATCGGATCTATCCTAGTCGGGGCGAGGGGGCCACATAACTAGAATTTATGTAACAAATTGACTTGGGATTCATGGAGCGGGTTCTAAAGGAAAAAATAGAGCCCAAGCCGACAAAATTCACAGAAAAAAAAACGAAAATTACAACAAAATCAAAAAACTCGCCACAGTCGTAAAGCTATGTGCGCCCCTCACCACGGCGGACCCTGGTTAGAACATGTCAGGCGGCGTCCCGCAGGCTTTACGCGGCTTTATATGCCACTCTCACTATGATAGATCCCGGTTATAACATGTCGGGCGTCAGCTGTGTTTAGATTCGCCTTGTCCGCCGGGACGTCTTTGAAATCGCGGGTATTTGTTTGTTCATTTTTGCGTGTTTCTTTGTTTGCTTTTTGGGTACTAGTCTGTTCTCTAGAAGCCGCTCCATGAATTCCAAGTCAACTGGTTGAATAATTTTTACTTGTGTGCCCCCCCCCCCCCGCCCCCGACTAGGATAGATCCCCGGAATCTTCTTGTGGTACAATCTGTTCTTCATTGTTTTTCTAATATAAACTAGAGCAGTGGTTGCTACGCTACATCTATATCAGCGGGACAACGCAAAACTCTTCAAAGAAACTCTTTGAGCGAGAGCTAGAATTAAGAATCAATTTTTGCTCAAAGATCGGTCGCGGCTAGAAGATCTTCAACGATGTTCGATTTCATAAAATATTCGAACAATGCTTCCTGTCGATGTTCGAAATCGAGCAGTGTTCAAACAACGCTTCCTATCAATGTTCGATTTCGAATAATATTCAAGGAATGCGTTGCTATTTTCGATTTCGAATAACGTTCCAACAACAATGATTTGCAATTTTCGAGTAGTTGTACAAAAACTGCTCGAAATTGTTTGAACAATTGTTTGAACCTGTTGTTCGAGCTCAACTTTAGAGCGGAACAACAGCGAAGAGTAAACAGGACACGAGCACGGGACTCGCCGTTCTGTAGCATGACGCTTGCGGCAAACGAGCTGCGAGACCACGAGTTCAGTTGTCTGAACTGCTACCACACCTGAGGATCAAGCACTGGGCGGCGACAGCTACGACGAAACCGTCTCCCTTTGAATGTCAAAATTGACACACCATTTTGTGATACCATTAGGCTATCCGTCTGACGACGTCGCTGTGTGTTCGCTCCAGACGTAATAATGGAGAGATCACATCGCTGTTCATCCAGACGCGCGGACTGCATCCGGGATAAGAGGTCGAAGAAGGCATCGTCAGCATTGCCAGACTCGGGACTTCCCGCCTAAAATCATCCGTGAGATCCTGCAGCTGCAGCTTTATCTAGCCTCATTTCTTGAAAAAAGCTAACCTCAAATGATCTCTCACGATGGCTAGCTTGATCTCGGGACCCATTCACGCAGGAAGGCTGGTCCGTGAATTTCATTTCCGTTATACCCATCACAGTAACCAGACGGCAAAAGTGCATTTGTGGCTCCGCGTCATCACTGCTATCAAATCGCAGCTGAAATGTACTTACTAAGACACGGGGCATAGCGGCCATGACACCAAAAAGCGCCTACAATTTCACATCTGCACCTTGCGCTGACAGTGTGCGGCGGCGTTCTAATTGCTCCGTCGTGCTCAATCAATCATCCGGCAGATCAACTCGAGCCTCGCCTTACTCAACATCCCCGCTCGGAAGGAAGGACCAGATCAAGCGAAATCCCTAGTGGCAGGGGAGCCGTACGTGTTCGAATTGCCACTTTAACAGGTGCATTTGACTTAACTTGGGCTCGTGGACCTCGATCCCAGCCCAATATTGGATATCGATTTTGACCTGTTCACCTTGGTCTCGTATTCAATGGCTTCGCTTCTCTCTGCTGTGACAAAGTTTAAGGGTCGGAAGAGGGGTCTCATTGACCTGTCGTCGCCAACATCCTATGATGGTGACAATTCCATGGCGATGGCTGTTGCACAAATGGCGGAGGACGATGGGACTCCACAGCACATCAAGGTGATCTTGGCCTACCTCCTGGAGTCGAAGGAAAAGATCGATGCGCTTATGGCAGAGAACGAACGACTGTATGATGAAATACGACGTCTGCGTGAGGAAAACACAGGTTTAAAACATAAGTTAGCCTCTAAGGAGGAGACTCATAACTCGTCTCATGACGTCTCTCCTTGTTCTCCTCCCAAATCGGATTTCCAAACTCAGGTTGAGCTTTCTATTGGTGACTATGAAGCAAAAGAAATGTCTAGGTCGCTGATTGTTAGTGGAGTCCCAGAACTTAAGAATACCCTTCCTTCTGCCAGATTGTGTCATGACTTTGATTGTATTCGTAGGCTTTTAGATTTTCTTAACGTTGAATGTGTTCCTATTAGTGTTTATCGTATGGGACGTGCTCGAGGCGATAAGCCAAGAATTTTGAAAGTTGTACTTCCATCCTCTAAATTTAGGGACTTAGCATTGGTTACTGCGACTCGTATCAAGCGTTCCCCGTTCAGGGCGACGTTCATTCGTCCTTCACTCCCTCCTGAGCAGAGAGGTCGTGTTGTTAAGCCTCGTAACAATCATCGTGCTTTGCAGTCTACAGGTTCCCAATCTTATCCTAATGCTGTTTCACTCGCCAAAGATCACTCGCCAAACATGTCTGTATTGGATTTAAACTGAGCTTGGATGAGCGGAATTCTCATAAGGTAAAATGCCTTTTCATGAATATAAGGTCCTTAGCAAAAAATGCGCGGCATTTGGTCTTCTCCATAATTAAAAACGGCTATGACCTTGTCGTTCTCACTGAGTCCTGGCTAAAATCTAAAATGGAAGTGCATTCTCTTCTCCATCCTATTGCAGACAGTTTTATGGAATTGAGATGTGACAGGTTACGTAAAGACGGAGGAGGAGTGCTACTCCTCTGTAGAAATTCCATCCCACATCATCTGGTATTCAAAGATACGGTAAGTAATGGCTATGAGTTACTTTGTTGCGATATCTCTTTCAGTGGACTGGTCGTCAGGGTCATAGGTGTATATCGCGCTCCTAATTGCTCTGCGTCTGCGAATGAACAGCTTCTCAGACTAGTTAGCGACCTTGTGACCTGTTCGTATTCCTGCCTTCTTGTTGGGGATTTTAATTACCCGGATATTACCTGGTCTGCTACCCCCCACGGAAAGTCCTCATCTAGCAGGGCTTTCCTCAATCTGGTTAGCTCCCATAAACTAACTCAATTAGTGCGTCAGAGTACAAGAGGAAGCAGGATTCTTGACCTTGTCCTAACTAATGATCCGTTGCTGATCAACAGTCCCATTGTAGGTCCTCCACTAGGAACCAGTGATCACAATGCGATTTCCTTCAATATTAACAGTTATAGGGATAAAATACAAGTAGGTAAATCTTATGACTTCGCTAGAGGGAATTTTGATGCAATAGCAAAATTCCTTATGGATGTAGACTGGATCGGATCCCTGGGACAGCTAACTAGTGCTGATGAGATGTATGAACTATTTCTCTATGTTCTGAACCAAGCTATCTTCCTTTATGTACCTCTATCAACTAGACCGGGTAATGCGGCCAATAGGTCCTACCTGCCTTGTCACTTGTCCTCCCTTGCTAAGATGAAAGAGTATGCCTGGCTAGAGGTGAATAGAGACCCCAGTACTGATAATATCGCTATCTATAACAGGCTTAACGACAAATTCTCTAAGAAACTTGTGAAGTACTACGCATCAGTGGAAAAGAAGGTTATTGATTCGGGAAGCCAAGCGAAATTCTACGAGTTGTTGAGCAGAAGGTTGAAAAGAAACAGTAGGATCACTTCCATAGTCTCCGATAACGGTGATAGAGTACTAAATAAACAAGACATGGCTGACCTCCTCGCAGACAACTTCTATAGAGTCTATTCTCGCACAGGTGAACCCATTCCAGACGGTTCGTTTGCAAATTCTTCTGGTTTTCCGGTTATGCATGATTCTGCTTGGTTTACCAGTTCGCAAATACTTAGGATTTTGTCTAATTCTACAACAACCTCCAGCACCAACCCGGATCACTTAAGTTTTGCTTTTATCAAGAAAGTGGCCCCGTACATTGCTTTTCCTTTAGAGCTGATTTACAATTACAGTTTCATGCATGCTGATGTCCCGGCTAGGTGGAGGCATGCTTACATCATCCCTATTCCCAAATCCCCAGCTTCGCATCTTCCCTCGAACTTTAGGCCAATAAGTTTGACATCTCTGTTTGCTCGGGTATTTGAAAAAATTCTTAAGGAAGGAATTATTTCCCATCTATCTCTTCATTCAATCATTCCGGAGGAGCAACACGGGTTCACCAGGGGTAAGTCCACGGAAACGCAAATGTTGGAATGTTTAAATCAATGGACCACGTCCCTTGAAAGGAAGGAGGGAGTAGATATAATATACCTAGACTATGCAAAAGCGTTTGACAGGGTGTCCCACAGCAAGTTACTCGTCAAACTCCAAATTGCAGGTATACACCCTAGAATCATCAGCTGGATTCAAGCGTATCTTAAGGATAGGTCCTTCCAAGTAGTTATTAACGGAGTTTATTCCAAAGTGTATCCTGCCCCCAGTGGAGTACCTCAAGGCAGCGTACTGGCACCCATTCTTTTCAGCATATACACCTTTGATATCCCGGACGTGATCAAACCTTTTGGGGTCTCGTGTAGAATGTTTGCAGACGATGTAAAGATTTTCACCAGTATCTCAACGCCCTCTTCTCGTGAGCAGATGCAGAAAGCTCTTGATGCCCTCCTAACTTGGTCCAAAACTTGGGAACTTCCCATCTCTCAAACCAAAACCAAGGTAATGCACCTGGGGCCCTATCCTGACCGGCCAGCGTACTATCTTGATGGCCATGAACTATCGGTTGTTACTGAGGTAACTGATTTGGGCTTCTCATACAATAGACGGCTTGAGTTTGATAGCCACTGTAATAACATTGTTAACAAGGCCTACGCACAATTGTACAAGCTCTTTCGCTGCTTATACACCAAAAATCCCAAGGTCCTACTCAAGGCGTACACAACGTATATTAGACCTATCCTGGAATATGGTACCACCATATTTAATCCAAAGAAGAAGAGCCTGATTAATCAGTTGGAAGGAGTACAATTTAGTTTCACAAGGAAAGCCCTATTAAGAACCGGCAATTTTGACTATAGAAGCATACCCGGTGGTACTCAACGTAATGTTGTTCTAGGTCTACCAACTCTGGAATGCAGAAGGAAAATCTTTGATGTAGCAATGGTACGAAAAATTGTGACTGGTCGTATTCGTCTCAGTGGCTCCTTCTTCATCATGCGTAATTCCTCTACTAGAGGCGAGGTTCAAAAGATCTTCCTACCCCTGGCTAAGAATTCAGTGAGAAAGGCTTTCTTTATTCACAGGGCTGGAGCAGAATACCAAAAGCTGTGCAAGCGGGGTTCCTTTCGCATTTCGTCTATTCATGAGATTCCGCATATCTAGCTCTTGTTTTCATCCTAACACTGTTTTATTTTCATTATAATGCTATAGTAAATGCTGTTGCTGTTCAGTTTTCTTCCATGGTTCTGTGTTACGTAAGTTTTTTTTTTTCCTTATTAGTCTCACATGTGCTTGTAACATGTAATAAATATCAATATCAATTTCAGCCTGCCTGTCACCCGCATTACTAACCCCATAACAAACCGGAAAAAAGCCTCTCAGACCTGACAACGCAAGGAAAATTATCATACGTTTGTTGAACGTCGCTCTAGGCGCAGTGATCTAAAAAAAAACGCATGTTCCAATATCACAAAAATTTAAAGTTATAAATTGATCTGAACCTGTACCTACAGAAAACAGCGAAAACGAAAGGAAGCCATTGTCAGTCCTAGCCTTGTTTTACTTGTAGTTGGTGGTGAACAACTTGCTTGAAAACGAGTTTTAATCACAACAAACTGCTTTATCGCGAAAGCACAACCATTGACATGTAAGCGCCTTGTCCAATTTAGTGGCCTGATAGAATTGGTGAGCAAAAATAGGAATCATTCTCAGAGTCTGAATGGAGAAAAGGAAATGAAAAGAAATTTATTTCAAACTACGAGCACTATTTATCTATAGGAACGTCCTCAAAAAGCTCACCAGCTGCCATTTTGTTCATTTCGGCAGTCCAATGCCAATTACAAAATACCGTCTTTACTCTGAGCATTCTTTATAGCAGTCTTTATTCCGTTCTCTGCCGTGTCGAGGTCGTTCTTCTCGTGTGAAGCGGCCGACCCACTCGACCACTCGACCGCCTAAGAACGCACTGGCAATGCTACCACAGGATGGCAACGATTCTGCTGAACCAACAAATCACCGGGACGCCTTCGACTCTGGACCATGACGACGCATTTCGAACACGACATATGACTGTTTCCTGCTATCCACCTACAACGCAAGGTTAGTCCCTTGTAACGTCGATTTGCAAACTATTCTCGAAGCGGCGAGTCACATCAAATACCACGTGATCGCCTTACATGAAATAAAGAGCAGATCTACCTTCAGAAACCTGGGCCACACGAAGGCAGGATGAACACGCGATCAGCGTCCCGTAGCGTGGAAGCGAGAGGACGATGCTCGGAGTGACAGACTCACGCAAGAGAGAGAAGGTCTCCGGAGTTCCGGGCTTCGTCGACGTTCGAAGATCAGAGACGCTGTCGCATGGGCTACGTCGTCAAAAATTACGTGGGCCGGACACGTAGTGCGTTTCACAGACACCGCTGGACGAGAGTTGTCATCGACTGAATTGCACGGGATGTGAAGAGAACACCAGGACACCCACCAACGCGTTGTTCGGACTTCTTCGTGAAAGCTCTGAACGTACGATATGACGTTTTTCCTTTCTCTCGAGCGAGTAGAATCCATTGGAACACTATGACACGCGACAGTATGTAGAAGCTACTGGTGCCCGCTTATACAATTCGATGGTTAATGATATAAAAAAAATTTCACGTATCACTACTCTATCACTATGTTTGCAAACTCAAAGCTAACTAAAATTTTTCTGTCTCTAATTTTTGACATTTAAAAGCTGAGCAATGTTCAGAGTTAGCAGCTTCGCCAAAGGCTCTGCAGAAAGCGGTAATTGGGGATGACCGGCCAACAATTTTCAGTTTTTAAACCGGAGGTTGAGAATAATCCTACCCACAGTGACTCTAGGACTAGTGGTTAGTTAACGTATAATTAAATGTCCCTCAGAATGCTAGTTTTATAGCTTTAATATCAAGTTTTAAGTGATCGTAGATGGTCCAAACTACTTTAAACTACTGATAACGAAAAGAATACGAAGCGAAATTATGAAAGTCGAGGAGTGTCCTATGAAGAAATTCCTCGTCAGCAGCACTTACACAGTCAATCAAGCGAACAAAGCGGCATAGTTCATGAGTACGTGGCGCAATCACTACATAAGCACATCCAAAACGCCAAATGCTTGCCATTTAAAAAATCTATAAACACTATTTTGGACTAAAACTCATGGTTCTCTGCTACTGTTTGGATTCTTTTTATTAGATTTCCACGATATAATTTTGATCGCAGCTCTATTTTCTGTTTTCTGCCCAAATTTTTTGGCCATTGTCCCAGAAAACAGAAAAAATTTGCCCGAAATTGACAGAAAATCAGAAAACAGAAATTCCGTCCATCCCTGGAGACCTCACCGATCACACTATTCCATTCACGGTTCTGCGAAATGAAGACAGCGTCGTCACCATACCCCTTCGAAATGGAATCAATATCAGAGCGGCTCTATACCAATTTGTTCCGCTCCAAAACTCCCGTACCGAACCCAATTATCCCCGCTGGTGGAACAGCTCCAAGGATCCTTCCCTCGGAAGTCGAGCCGCGATACAGAGCATGAAGAAAGGCACGGCTCCCGGAATAGACAACACCATATGCTTGTTGAGCGTGCTCAACAAGCTATTCACGAAGAACATTCTTGAGCGCATATCGAGAACACTGGATGAAGCGCAGCCGGTAGAACAAGCTGCATTTCGTCGAGGATCCAGCTGCGTGACCACATCCAAACCATCGCGAAGGTCGTCGAAATATGTAGGGAATACCAATTGGCCCTTGTCCTAACTTTGTCGACTACGAAAAGACCTTTGACAGCGTGGATACGAATGCAATTCTTTCAGCGCTGCTCGACCAGGGAGTGGACCCGTCCTACGTCAGAACACTGGCCGACTGCTACCACCACTGCTCAACAACAATACAACTGTTTGAACGCCCTATCAACATATCCACCGAAAAGGGCGTTCGACAAGGCGACACCATCTAGCCAAAGTTGTTCACCGTCGCCTTGGAGTGGGTGATAAAGTCGCTCGACTGGGACGAAAAAAGGATTTGTGTGGATGGAAAATTCCTTTCGAATCTTCGTTTTGCCGACGACATCGTCACCTTCTCGACGACTACCGCTGAAGCAGTGACGATGCTGAAGGAACTCAACGAAGCAGGAATGAAATCGGACTGCGAATGAACCTGAAGACACAGTTCATGAAAAACGCCTGGTGAGATGTAGACCAGATCAACATTGATGGCTCTCCTTTGACGGAAACAACATCATACGTCTACCTGGGCCGTTCCATCAACATGGACAATTATATGAGAGGGGAAGGCTGCGTGTTCGGCCTACGGGTCTCTCAAAGAGGCCACCGACCAACTCTCGGATCCCGACCCACGCGCCTACCTGTTCGATTCAAACCTCCTCCTAGCGCTCTGCTACGCCGCCGAGACGTAGGCTGATACTGCCCACGTCAAAGTCCTTGCGTACTTCTCACAGAGCGCTCAAAAGGTGTCTTCTCAAGTTCAGCAGGTTATTACGACACCGAGCTGGCCGTCACAGTTCCGACTTATGCACGATGTCACGACTAAGAGACCTGGCGGAATATACTTCGAAGATGAAACACCGATAGGCCGGTCATATCATGCGAAGCATGGACGACCGCTGAACAAAAACAGAGGAGTGGATTCAAAAATGGTGCAAGCGTCCTCGAGGAAGACCTCCAACAAGATGGTCAGATGTGTTCGTCGAAATCATCGAAAGGCAGCGTTCCTTGCCAAATTGTAATTCAGAATTGGTTGACGGTCATGGTCGTCGTGCCAATCGAGCTATACGAACATCATGGATGACGACTACGACGGAAAGAAATGAGTGGCGATTGCGTTGGGGCTTGCATGACCAGTGAAGACGAGCCGTCTAAATATCTGAGTATCTAAGTAGGTAAGTAATTTGAGCATGAAAAACCTAAATACGATTTCCATAAAAACTTCATCTGAATAACCTCATGAAAACCAGTTTTTCCCTATTTCGCCCAGTTTCTCATAGCCACGGAAAATATGTTTAGCAAAGTCGCGTTATTAACTTGCAAACAAAAAGCCAAATCTTCTCGAAGTTGCTATAAAAAGGAAAGAATTGAACTCCAAGTCGAAATCCACATCGTTTGATGTCGATCTCGCCCTTTAGCGGCAATGTAACCAAATGTTCCTAAGGGAACCTGATACCACAGGACGTAGATTTCACCAAGATAGGAGTAAAACTAACATATCCGTCCTCTGCTTCTATATTGTTAGAGTTCTGCTCGATGAGCTTCTTCAGTAATCCTTCAGCTGCATCAACCATAGTATCATCGCGCATCTGAAGTACAACATTATTCGGCGTAATATCGTTATTGATAACTGCAATAAATTATTGTGACCACTCATCGAAAACGAAAACACTAATTTACACCAACTGGCCGGCGATCGCTAGGGCCTAAATGCAGTGCTCGTACTAAGAAGCCAATGTCCACTACACCATAAACACCATAAATTCTAAATGATTAGTCCTAATAGAAGTCCATTCTATATGAGTAGTTCTGATATATCCTTGTTTAGAAATCAAATCGAAGTTGAGGCAACAGAAAAGCAGTGTTCGTGTTTTGTTATTTCACATATTCCTACTGCAGCGTGAATTACTAGTGTGGTCCAAAAATAACGTCGTTTCGAAGCAAATACTTTGGAGTACTATAACTTGCATCAAAGGAAAGCTTCTCAACTGAAATAAAACCAAAAAATCGACATATTTCAGCCAACGAGAAACTAGTTTAGGTATTCGAGACGCGTAAAATTCTGCTGTTCTGGATCCAACGAAATCGTCGAATGTCTTTTTTGCATGACTTGGCTTCGAAACCATTTCACGCGCAGGAAACCGTCGAGATTCTTGGAAAAGTAATGGTCTATGGGAAGAAGGTCTGGCGAGTCTGGAGGATGGTCAGGAGATTCATATCGCAACTCAATCAGCTTTTTATTGTGGTGTGCCTTCATTTTCGGACCTTTGATCAGAAACGTTTGTGAATTCACTGGTTTCTTAATCTTTTCATATTAGCGCTATCGTAGTCAAAAATTGTGAGTCTCTCTTGACATATAGTTTTAGAAATGCCCTGGAAGAGGTTTAAAATGGAGCTGCGATGGAATCTACACAACCACAACATAACTGCACAAATGCATTCTTGAAGTCGTAAAAATGGAAGTGAGTCGCGTAACTGCATTTGTTTTTATACCAGAGGCCCAACGTATTGCCCATCCAATATGTCGAGAGCGTTTTTATTCCGAGTTCTGACAAGCTTCTTGCTGAACACTGCGATGAAGTACACGTTGAGGACGGTTTTTAAGGATATCGGGCATCCTAGTGTCCCAGTGGGGGGGGGAGGGGAGAGGTTGACACTCCTAAGAAAACAAATTGAACACAAAAAGGGTGGCGATCTCCATACAGGAAATTTCAAAACACTATAGAATCGCAGGCTGGCTTGGTGTCTTGACTCCGTGTAATCACTTACTTTCAATTCTGCCGCTCTTGTCCTACAGAAAGGGTGCAGGGGGCGAAATAGCTCGGGGAAGGGGGTCATTGTGTTGGTTCAATGGGCGTCCGCCTACACCGGAAGGAAACTGACCGTCTAACCCTGGTAAGTCAGAAGTACTTTGATGTTGTGGTTACGGTGCAGCTCACCAGCATGAGAAAAAAATACAGAATTTCGCGCTATTTGTTAATGTGTTATAGGATGCCGCCCCCTAGCAGGGCTCACGTAGCACGAACAGGGTGGATGCGGACGTACGACTCACGCAGCGTCCGCCTATGTGTGCGTCGATCGGAACATGCAGTGGGTTAATGGTGATGACGAGATCTCCGAATTGCGCATGGAAAAGTGTCCAAAGAGATTTTAGCGTCGCAAACAAGTAGCCAGTAGACCGAAAGGTGCAATCCTTGTCGGGGGGGGGGCCAGTCCATTTCAACTTCTAAAGAAATGCAACATGCACCACAACATATGAATATGTATAAATATGCTTACATTATCCATTGCTGTCCTTCCAATACCAAAATCAGCTTTCTAAATTGCTTTCCTAGTCGGGGGGAGGGAGTAATGAAAACACAGCAAATTGGACAGAAACCTGTAACAATTACAATACTATAAACAACGAAAACACGTTAAAGCAATGTTATTACCTTAAATCAATTAGTGCATAGCGGTTTGCGATTTCTTTCCAAAGCAAATTGAGTTTTGGATCACAACCGTGCTGCCGTGCATAGTGCCCCCCCCCCCCTCCTACACCGTGCATAGTCCCATATTAAAACTTTTTCAATGTTTCAGCGGAACGCTAGGACATTTCCAAGAGAGGGGATCAGGTAAGTTAAGGCATTTATATGTTGTATTGCATGTTGTATGTACACATGCGTAGCTATCGTTAACAATTCATAATGGACTGCCCCCCCCCCCCCCCCGACAGGGATTGCACCGACCGAAAAATAGACTATTTTTTGTCGTGAATATGCCAACTGTACGAAACGTGCAGACGGCAACACTTTTCTCAGCTCAGACATCGGCGATGTACGTTCACAAGCCGTGCCGGTGCCCAGAAAGCGAGGAAGAACGTAGAGCAAACACAGGGCGAATCTCACCAGTGAATGCCTTCAGCTTTCCATGGAATATCGGACAGAGACCTACGCTGATGCTGATAAGAAATATATCATTCTTTTCGTCAAATTAGACACCTTTCAAATCAAACTGGACACTTTTCACGTGAAATTGGATACTCTTCAAAGCGGAGGGTAGGCTAAGACTCAAATCCTCAAATCCTCAAATTCTTTCGAATCGAAATCGCTCGCAGGTTAAACTACATGCTCTCCGAGATGGCTAGAATAAGTTTTGTTCATGGAAAATTTGATATAAGTTTCTTTGAAATTTTTAGTTTAGCTGCCCGAATGAATAATATCGCGACTTTTGTTTGACTGATAGTGTAAATGCAGTCTCCATAATGCATCAAAGTGAGGAAATGCGTGTTCATCACAATTGTATTTGTCGCATCGTTTATAGGTGTGAAACGTCATACAAACAGAAATTTTAGTATCAATCGAATAAAAATCGCCACGTCTTGGACGAAGGCGTGGCGCAGTCTTTTCTTTTAGCATTAAAAAATGGCAGAACTCCTGTTCTTTAAAACAAGCTCCAAACCATTATTTTTCCTCAAAAAATGAGAATTTTACAAAATTTCAGCAAATGCGTTCACTCCCTAAACATGGCCTACAGGGGTTACTTAAGGCAACCTTATAAATATTTCGTAGTGTTGTTTTAGGCCGGGGGCATACTTCCATCGTCGCGATGCCATCGCGGCGCCCAGTTCATGGCCATTCCGCCGCGTACGGCCGAATAGTCAAAGGAAACTTCGCTGCGGCCACCGCAACGGTGGCGGCCGGTATGCGCGATGGCTTCGCGCGCTCATCGCGGGCATGGCATACTTTTTCGCGTCGCGCGCGGTGTTTAGCGTTGGTCCTGGGCGGATCGCCGTAGTGCTCCCTTGCAGAGCGACGAGCGATGTGACGAGCACTGAGAAATTCAAATCCTTTCGCGTCGCTCTGCAGAACTCATCGCCGCGATTCCATCGCGGAGACGGGAAGTATGCACGAGGCCTTACAGTTGCTAGTATAGTACGTTGTTCATCTTTTTGCCATGTTTATGCACTATTTTTAAAAATTGGATCCCAGTGCCAGAAATTGTCAGTATGAAGACAAGTCCTTTCCGGTGATCTTTTCCGTTGCGACTTAACATAGAGGGCTTTGGTTGATCGTGGCAGATCTTTTTTAGGAAGTGCAAAAATCCTGCATCACAGAGGAGGCAACCACAAACCGCCCCATTTCATCACGCCACTCTTCTATTCCCTGCGCCATCACTGCTCGACCCCAGCGCAGTTTCCAGCCTACTTGAACTCGCCCTCTTATAATTGGCCCGTTCTGCGTGCAGCTAGAGGGCGAAGGAGCCAAACTGAAAGTGGTCCATAATTCCGTTCACAGATGCTTCACCAGAAATAAAACACATTTTTGGAATTAGCGTTCGAAGCCGCGTCCAGGATATACGCCTCATCTTAAAGTCCTCAAAGTCCCATGGTCACCTAGTATCCTTCTCCGGTGAGTATGTCCGACAGTTAGTGCGTCGGTGGTTGCGTTCTCGCATCAGGGTAGTGGAGTTACGGGTTCGATTCCCGGTGATGCCTTTTCTGAATTTTGCGATTTATCGTGAGTGGGACTCTTTATCCTCATGCCCAACACATTTTTAACAAACTCTTGATAACAACTCTCATTTATGTTTCTCAAGTTCTTGGAAGGTAAAAAGGTCACAATTCTCGATTTCCAAGTAAAATGAAAACGCATGTCAGATCAGCGCCTCAAATAACTCTCACATATAAAGTTCGGGCGAAATTGGTACTTTTGGCTCCAATTGCTCATACATACCTTTAAGCTGCAATAAGAAACCGGAAATTGAGGAATGTGCCGAAGTATGAAAGAATTTTTGTTTGCTTTTGATCGCCCTAGTCGTACAGTATTGCCTTTTGATCTTCAAAAAGCCTAGTCGTTTCAAGATGAAAAGGCGTTCTAGATAACAAGTTCCGCTCTTTCCATAAGAGGAGCTAAAACGTACTGACAAACTGCTAAGGATAGTTACCGATGCACCGACCTTCTTCAACAATGATGGAAGAATGTGAAAATGTATAAGCGAAATATACTGCTCACAACACATATGCTTCTTTCTAAAGCCCGTTCAGGAAAAAAAGCCGAACGCAACTACAACAACAATCAACGTTAATTTTTTATTTTATGTAACCTATCCACCCTCTAACACTACTCAGCTGGTTTCTACCTTGAATCACTTCGCACCTTGGTCCTTGGTCGACCATGGTGGCCAAATTCCGAAGCCCGCTCTAGACTAAAGGCTTAACACATTCACGACGAGAGCGTTTTCGCGCCCAATGAGCGCGACGGCCGGCTGCTTTTTTGGCACGCGAGGGTGTCGCTTCATTTGTGTGGACATCGTCCCTCGCGAGACGTTACTATAAGTAAGTGCATTTTAATCGATTTTAATCACACCCAACATTGACTTGTTACTATAATTTGAGAAAATCGAACAAAAACATCAATAAAAAAGTTCTCCCCAAAACTCCCCCGTCCACTCAAATGAGTGGACATTGTCAGTCGCGCCATCAGGGTAGGTGACCGTGGTCAGGTCTGAGATATCACTTTTCCCCAACTTTGGGCATTGTTTATTTTAGGTGCTGATCACGAGTCTGGCATCCGTTTTTAACTCAATTTGCATGGAAATTAAAATTCGTCACGTTTCTACCCTCAAAGAGCTCGAAAAACATAGATGAGAGGTGTTACCAAGCGTCTGTTCAGAAATGTGTTGGACACAGGGTAACAGTCCCACCGGCGACAAATCACACAATGCACAATCGCCGGAAATCGAACCCATGGCCCCAATACTTCCAAGTGAGAACGCTACTACTGCACCACCGCCGCAGCTGTTAATCATGTTAGCGTGGTCGTGGCGCTCAGAAGTCGGCGACGCGAACTTCGATCGACCAGAACCCGCACTAGAGATCCATTTAGCAAATTTGGTCTATGCGTTTGAAATCAGCGTTTCAAGATCTTTCACATGGCGAAGGTCTCTGTCCGAAGTTCCATGAGAAGCTGAAGGCATTCTCTGGTCAAACCTGCCTGCCTTGTTGATGTCCTCCACAAGAGGTCTCTTTTTAGTACTGCTGTGAAACCTTTTGGAAAAATCTACTTCAGTTTCTCAACACTTCAAATCAACAAGTCTGAGAACATAAGATTCTACATGAAAATAAATTCAAGACGTGGTGTTCTAGAGGCACCGGAAATCCCCTAAGAAGAAGCACTCCTCTTAAGGCACAATGAAATGCATGTTGATGAATTTATACGACAGACGAAAACCGAAAGCTCTGTCTTTGGTACATGCCACCGTCTGCAGGATCGCAATCTAAATTTGGCACCGTGGAAAAGGCTATGGATCTAAACAAAAAATTCCAAAAAGTGAGGAAATCCAAGTTCACACATTTTACATCTCCCTGCATACATAAAGGAAGAAGAAATAGAGGTGACCAGGTTGGAACAATTGGCAAACTCACTTCCCGCGTACGGGTCGTTCCCGTCTGCTGACAAGGAGACTCTAAACTGGCGGTGAGTTTTTTCGATGCAGTTTTAACAGGGTGTAGGGTTCCATATACGATGTCGAGAAATTCAAGAACCACACTCGCGAGGAACTTCCGCCTAGACCTACGAAACAGGTTCAGTACCCTTGACGAATGCGAAAGCATTGACGAACTCTGGGAAGCCGTTAAGACTGCGATATGCGAAAGTGCCGAAGTGGCCGTTGGGCGCAGACGGGGCAAGAGGATTGAGGAATGGATTCGGGAAGAAACCTGGAAACTGATAGATGAGTAAGCGAGCCAAGCAAAGAAAAGAGTGCGCCAAGATACCTAATGAATCAAGGGAAGTGGGCGAAATTTATTCGGAACTCGATCGACAGGTAAAAGCGTCATGTCGCCGCGATAAGAACGCATGGATCGCTCAAAAGGAAACAGAGGCACAAACAGCGGCTAGTCGTGGTGATTCCGGAACACTGTATCGAATTGTATCGGAGCCGACGGGAACAAGGCTCAACACGTGTGTCCCATTAAAGGACAAAAGTGGCAGACTACTGGTCAGCGAAGCTGAACAAAACGAAGGATGGGTTGAACACTCCCGTGAGGTGTACAACCAGCCCTAGTCATCCGCAACGCCTACGTTGGATGACGAAAACGCCTTGGGAGAGCTAAACGTCAACACCGCCTACATAACGGTAGAGGAAACAAAGACAGCAATACGAGGTCTCAAAAAGGGAAAAACCCCTGGTCTCGACGAAATTGTAGCGGAGATGTTAAAAGCTGGAGGCGCACCGGTAGCGGAACAATTGACGACACTCTTCAATAGCTGCTGGCATCAATATAACGTGCCAGAGGATTGGAAAAAAAGGCCTAGTAGTCAAACTGCCGAAAAAAGGAAGCTTATCGGATTGCGGAAACCAGAGAGGTATTACCCTGTTATCGGTGCCAGGCAAAGTATCTTGCATCGTATTGTTAAGAAGACTTCGAGATGAAATTGATGATCTACTGCGAGAGGAGCAAGCTGGAATCAGAAACGGAAGATCGTGTTGCGACCAGATTTTTACGTTACACAGCATCATCGAGCAGTGCCTGGAGTATCGCTACCCGCTCTACATAAAATTCGTCGATTTCAAGAAAGCATTTGACAGTGTCCACCGTGAGTCGCTGTGGGAAATACTCAGTCTCTATGGAGTCCCTGCGACCTTCGTCAAGGTGTTTAGAAGTCTACACCACAACTCCTCGCGTTGCGTGAAGACAACTATCGGGAATACAAGATTCTTCGAGGTCACCAGGAGTCAGGCAGGGACGTGTTCTCTCACAGTTGCTCTTCAACATAGCATTCGACTACGTACTGAGAAGAACGACAGCCGAAGTACAAGGAGGTATCACTTGGTCTAGGCCTTATGGACCTAGAGTTTGCCTATGACATTGCCATATTCGCTGAGGACAACGATACCCTCCAAAGAAGCACGGAATGCCTTAGCCAGGAAGCAAGCAAAATCGGCCTCCGAATTAGTCCCGAAAAGTCAAAGGTCATGCACGCAGGAAATACGACCTCGAGAGACGGCATCTACGTAGGAACGGATCGCTTGGAAGTAGTGGATAACTTTACCTACCTGAGAAGCATGATCATCAGTAACGGAGATGCTGAAGCTGACGTTCGATGCAGGACTGCCAAGGCAGTGTTCCGGAGCCTTAAACCACTGTGGATGTCGTCTTCTATTTCAAATAGCGTCAAACAGCGTTTGTATTCTTCGATAGCCTTCCCCACTGCAGTGTACGCTAGCGAAACATGGAAGATGTCAGCTAGCATCATCAGACGGGTCAACGCGTTCCACTGCAAATGTCTGCGACAAGTAATGAGGATACGCTACACGGACCGCTTGACGAACGAAGAAGTACTACGACGCTGCCGCTCGAGCAACCTCTAAGGCCCCGTTTTTACTTCGTCGCGGTGCGACGCGATGACTACGCAATGAGGCGAAATTGATTTATCTCGTCGCCCGGCGCCGACGCCCGCTGTCCGGAATAGATCGCGTGAACCCGCGGCCGATGGCTCCGATCAGCTGATTTTCGCAGTGCGGCCTCGCATTTGCTCTTGAATCATGTTTTGTGCTTTCTCCGTAAATGTTTCAGTTTCGTTTCCGGTCGCCGCCCGCCCGGATTTCCTGGAGGCGGGCCGGATTTCGCCCACAAGGTGAGTGTATCTTCCATTTCTGGTGTTTTCTCGTGTTCATTTACACAGTTTTTTTAAATCGTTATTGTGTTCTGCATTTTTGTTTACTAGTGTTGTTATTATTTGTTGATGTTAGTGGTCATCCCCACCCCACATCCCTTACGATACGCACATCCTCTGGCGTATCCACGATCCGTTGCTGGCCTTTAGATTCAGCCATGGCTCGTGAGCGCTACATGCGTATCCGTCCGATGACCTTTAGGATAACTGATGCGTCGAGAATGCCAGAGGCGTGAGTAGCGCATAACCTTGGACCTTGAAAGTGGACCCGAAAATGTGTGTACAATTGCGTGAGTGCTAGTACGCAATGGTACGTAATCGCGGATTCCGTCACCGGCTGTTCGGAGTGCTCATCGCCTCTGAAACAGCGCGACGCGATAGGACGTATTGCGTCGTTTGAATCGCGTCGTCCGGCGATGGAGTATAAACGGGGCCTAATCGTTGCGCAACGCCGACTCCGCCTGGCCGTACACATTCTACGAATGCCGGCGTACCGCCTGCCAAGATCAGTTATGGATAGTACTACGAGAATCTCCACCACTCATATAGTAGAAAAACATGTTTCGTTTTTGCTGAGTCCTTGAACCAAAGGAGCTACGGGAACTCGGAGGCGGAGTACAGTAGCGCGCCAAACTCCCCAATCGAGACTCTACATCCTATAAAAATTGCATCGCAAAAGCTCATTGCAATTTTGGAGGCTGTCCTTGTGGGAGAATGAATCAGGGATAAAAGTCATGACAGGATTTTTTTATCACATTGATGACAATTGCGTTTTGCGGCAGAAGGTGCGTGGGGCGCGCGAATGAGTCTACACTTGCGCGCTATGAGCCACCTGTGGCTCAAACTGTCCCTCGCGAACCATTTTTTTCGTGTACTTTTTTCGAACCACTTTTTTGTTTCGTGTATTTTTTCTATCTCTTTTCATGAATCCGTTAGTTATGCTGTTCGTTCTTGTTGGCAAGGGGGAAGGAGTCGAGAACGGCGACGAAGAAAGCAAAAAGAGTGATCATGAGGTGCAACAAATTCTAAAAACCTTCTGTATTGATTGTTTCGATGCAAAACATAAATGGTGTGCAGCAAAAGATCGCTGACTGTAGTTTAGACTAACTTCGGTAGATTTGATTTGCTTTCTATTATAATAGAAGATGATTGTATTAGATTGCTTTGAATAGATTTGGGTTGCTTTCTAATAAATAGATGATTCAAGGTTTAATTACCCAAGTTTGGGCTGGGTGTCCGAGGCTCAGTAAGCTGCCACAGGTAACAATCTGAACCATCTGGAGGTAATATCGTGCAGTGGCTTTCACTCAGTTCCGATTCGCCAGTCTTACTAACCTGCCAACTACTCTGTTATTCACGCGAATACGACGTCCGGTTCCACTCTTCTCATCACCTCATCACTTCCAGTGAACTCTCTGGTGACAAGGAGTGAAGAATTGCTCATTCGTTGCCACCACAAAAGGTGTATTTATTGCGATCCTCATCATTCTCATCATGCTGCCTCTCCTGCTGTTGTTAATGTTTAGGCAGCGGAAAGAAACAGGCTAGACTTCTCGCTGTGGCTATGGACTCCCAAATCAAAATGGCTATTGAGCAGCTTCACGACGACGACTCACTGCCTTCCTACGTTAAAACGCTACTCAATTACGTGCTGGACTACACCGACCAAATGGAGACTATGCTACTAGACTCCGTGAGTTGGAGGATGAAGTTGCACGACTGAAAATTTTTGCAGTGTTCTGCAGTGAGTGCAGACACCTTACTGGCTAAGTCCTAGACACCCCGATTCCATTGATGCTGTTGTTGAAAAAACGACCTCTCGTTATTAATTGAGAAAGAACGTATGAGATCTGTCGTCATTTCGAATATTCCAAAGCTGCCTCATCCTAGTGCCGCTGCCCGTGGTATGCATGACAGTAACTGCCTAAAGAATATCCTTTGCTATCTTTCTATCGAATGTAGTCCTCAAGCGTACTATAGGACGGGGCGTTCGGGTGCAGCACAGCCCAGGCTCATGAAAGTTGTATTTCCGTGTCGTTTCTACCATGATTTGATTCCTAGGAATGCGCCCCGTATGAGAATCTTTCCCGAAAAGGGGGTTTATATTAGACTTTCCCTGACTAAAGCTGAGCATGAGCCGCGTAACTCCCGTAGACCTGGTTCTCGTCAACATCAAAACTCGAGTCTCTCCTTTCCCAATGTTGTGAGCTCTAATGTAAACTCTTTCAGCTCTACGATTTCATTGCGCTTACTGAGTCTCGGCTCAACTAATAACTTTGTCGGATCATATTTCCTCCGATTATAGCGACGTACGTTGTGACAGGTCAAGGAAGTCGAAAGGTGGTATTGTATTCCTCGTCAGAAAAAGTGTGCCATTCATATACGTGTTCAAGGAGTCGGCAAGTGACAGTTATTAAGTTCTTTGTTGTGATGTTTCGTATACATTCTCTTTAATTCGGGTTAGAGGTGTGCACCGGACTCTGAGTTGCAAATTTTACTTTAATGAACAGCACCTTAAAGTTATAAGTGACCTGGTTGCATGTTAATATTCTTGTGTTATTATAAATGACCTCAACTATCCAGATATGGCGTGGTCGTGTCCTCGTACAAGTCTAAAGTTAGAGGAAGCACTTTATTGATTTTACTGCCTCCCGCGATCTCGACCAATTAGTTCACGAAAACGATAATACACTCCTTTACCGTGATTACAATAAGGGTGACTACTGCGCTATATATAGGTCTCTGGAACACATTGACTGGATAATGTGGTTTCCCATATTGTTCACCCTCTCGAAGTTATCTTCAACTACAGTTTTATGCATGCTAATATTCCCCGACGATGGAAGCATTCTTTTGTGGTTCCTGAACTGAAAAAAAACCCTGTGACGATCCGTCAAACTACCGGCTTATTAATCTCACTTTTCTATTCGCAAGAGTATTCGAAAAAATTATGAGAAAAAGAATCATTCGAGATCTCCATGGACTTTCCCTCGTTCCACAACAGCAGCACGGTTTTGTAAAAGGTAAATCTACAGAAACTCAGATGCTTGAGGCTTTAAACGACTCTACACCTTCACTTCACCGCAAAGTGGCTGTAGATATCGTATATATCGACTTTCCCAAGGCCTTTGGCTGTGTGTCGCACGCCAAACTACTCCACAAGTTGAGAGCAGCAGGCGTTCATGAACGTATTGTAGTGAAAATAGGTGAATACCTAAAGGACAGAACGTTTCACGTGATTGTAAGTGGCTCGTACTCTTCGACTAAATGTCTCCCTAGTAGGGTACCTCAGGGTAGTGTTCTTTCCCCGGTACCATTTACGCCAACCTTGACTCGACAAGAGGTCCAGTCTGTCTCCAGAAAGCTATTGATTCTCTTTCCCTTTGGTCAAATACTTGGGGTTTACCCATTGCAGTTAACAAAACTAAGATACATTTAGGTACTAGCAACACGCCCACTAGATACCTTTTCAACAAGCAGGAACTAGCAGCTGTCGACGAAGTTACTAACCTAGGGTACACCTACAATGACAAACGTGACTTCTCGTGATACTGCAAGCATATCAGGAATAAGGCTGCTCTTCAACTTCTCAATCTGTTTAGATGTCACCATTCCAGAAACCCTACGGTTATCCTCAAAGCCTACAAAAACTATAAGACCTATTCAGGCATGCGGTACCACAGTTTTCAACCTTATGAAGAAACTTTGGAATCAAAAATAGTTTCACTAGGAAACTCATGATTAGAGCATCTTGTATGGACTACCGTGCAAAGAGGAACAATCTGTTCTCTCTAGACACCTTAGCGGACAGAAGAAAGAGGAACGACCGGTTGATGGTTCATAGGATCATTAAAGGTTCGGCTAAGATCTCCAGTAATGCTTTCTTTGTCCTGCAGAAATCATACACGAGAGGTGCCACGCGAAAATTAGTACTACCTGGAGCCAAGATTGCAGTGCGGGTGAATTTCTTTACTCATAGGGCAGGTTCTGAATACCAAAGGTTGAACAAAACGGCCAAATCTTCCATCTCATTACAGTTGACCTGTCTCTCTGAGTCCAGTTCACCCAATTCGTTGTTTACTTTTCGCTTCTAGCTGTCGTTCGTGTTGTTCTGCTCTTGCGATGTTTTGTATGGTGTTCTTGTTCTACTGTCACATGTACTGTTTGAGTGCATATAATAAACAAATACAAATACAAAAGATGATCGTAAATTAAGCTGCCTTGAATTAATCTGATTGTAGATTTTGTTTCTTAATAGATTGAAGACGATCGTGAAATAGATCACTAAAAACGTATGCCAGAATCGTAATGTGCACCCCAAATAACCCCCATAGACGAAGTTCGGGCGAAAAAGACTGACTAAATTTATACATTGTAGAACTCAACTCCCTCTTTACATTAGTAAAAAATTTAATTCGATTTATCTACTGAATGCAGCGACATTTTTCTTGCTCATTCCTGCTGGACGTTCTCCTACCACAGGTGGTTGGGGAACAGAAGAAAAAAAAACACCTATAAAAACTGACGGCAGCAGTACAAAAAAATAGCGCGAAAAGTTATGAGCCACCGGTGGCTCACATTGTCGTCAATGTGTTAAACAAGCGGATCGCTACTACAGCTCTCGACTCAACTGGTCAAGTTACAGAAAGCAGTTGTTCTGGGCCAAAAAGTTGTCATCCATATAGCATGAAAACCACAGGGATTAGGACAAGGAGTGCTCCATAAAGGAAATCATTGTCATACAAGAATGAAGAGCACTGAGAATAATAAAGAACACACTCATCGTTAAAAATGCATTGATTGTGACAGCAGTGCTCACCTCCTTTCCGAGCGCGCGATTGCAAGCTAAAAAATAAGCAGCCTTCGAAAATTCGCCCATGTTTGTGTAAACGGCAGCCAAAGAATTGTAGGCTCGAGCGATTCCGGCGTAATCTTTCAGACTGCGAGCCAAGGAAAGGTGCCGGAGGTAGTACAGTGCAGCTGAAATGCACAAACATCCAAACAGTCACTTGTTTATTATTATTATTAGTATTATTATTATTATTATTATTACTATTATTACTATTATTATTACTATTATTATTACTATTATTACTATTATTATTATTACTATTATTATTATTATTACTATTATTACTATTATTATTATTATTACTATTATTATTATTATTATTACTATTACTATTACTATTACTATTACTATTACTATTACTATCATTACTATTACTATTACTATTACTATTACTATTACTATTGTTATTACTATTACTATTATTATTATTACTATTATTATTACTATTATTATTACTATTATTATTACTATTATTATTACTATTATTACTACTATTATTACTATTATTATTATTACTATTATTATTATTATTATTATTACTATTATTACTATTACTATTATTATTATTATTATTATTATTATTATTATTATTATTATATATTATAATATATTGTTATTATTATATTATATTATTAGGTTGGAAAAAAAGTCATTTCATTTTTTCAAAGATGTACTACTTCAAACCTACAATGTAAATCAATTGAGATAAACTCCATTTTGTTCCACTGAACTTCTGCAAAGTCTGGGTACTTTTCTAATTCCTCTCGCTTAAAGGACTGCAGTTCTGGAGTCGAACCATCGCTGAATCCAATTTTTGAGGTCTTCATCTGTTTCAAAGTATTTCTATCCAATTTCTTGCTTGAGAGCACTGAAGAGACGGTAGTCGGTAGGGGCGGGGTCAGGTTTATACGGCGGATGTGGAATTACCTCCAAGCCCAGCTCCTTGATTGTTTCTCTTATGAGTCTTGCAACATGTGGTTTTGCACTGAGTGTCTGATAGGGCATGTAGAATACAAGCTCCAAATTTCCATGCAAAGCCAAGACCCTTCTGATGGATTCCCACTATCACTATGATTATGAAATCAGCAATCAATATTGGCTAGTGTGTTTAGAAGGAGAACGGTAAAAAAACTTTTCGAAGTGTGAAAAGACTTTTCCAACCTAATATATCCTACTACAGGGTGCGTAAAAAGTATTGACGCACCTACTTTTTGTTTACGCTCCAGCTTTCTCTTTCTACCCTTCTAGGTTTTTGTGTGTTATTTTTGTTGTCTGTGTTGTGCTCAAAAAACACGAAAAAACTGAAGAAACATGATCGTCATCGCTACGGTGGCCCTTTTTTTGTCTGTTACCCAGACAGCTGAATATTTCCTTAACAAGAGAATTAGGCGCTGTTCGAAACGGTTGGTGAGGAAAGAGGCCAGCAACCCAAACGTCAGCCACGGCTCTGTCATAACAGATGATGATTACAAGAGGTTCACGCACGTTAACGTTCAAATCCAAAATTATCAATCTTTGTCCGATAACGGCAAACAGGTAACGCGCGCAGGTGTGGACAGCTTCTCAGACGAGCACAGCTTAAACATGAATCCGCTGGATTACTCTTTTTAGGCGATTTTGGAGAATGAGGTCTGGGCTACTTTCTACAGAATTGACCAGTCGCAGAAGGCTACCCTGTTAAAAGCACGGGACGAAATCCAAGCGAGTACTTGCGGCGCGTGCTCATGAATTTTTCCGTCGTTTTCGTTCCTGTATTCTCAGTAAAGGAGCCAATCTCGATTACACGTTATTCTATCGTGTTTGCAAGATCATTTTCCATATTTCCCAAGTGAATATTTTAAAACTTACTGCGCAATACTATTTCCACAGCCGTCATTTACTGCGTCAATACTTTTTACGCACCCTGTATATATAAAGCAGCAAGCGTGTGTGTGTCACAACGTCACACTTGAGTTGGGGCGCGGCAGCCGAACACCTCGGCAACCGTGCATGGCGAGCCGTAGACGTGCCGAACACGTCGGCCACCGCGCATGGCGAGCCGCAGACGTGCCGAACACGTCGGCGGCCGTGCATGGCGAGCCGCAGACGTGCCGAACACGTCGGCAACCGTGCATGGCGAGCCGTAGACGTGCCGAACACGTAGGTAACCGTGCATGGCAAGCCGCAGACGTGCCGAACAAACTTCGGCCCTGGGGGTAATCGAGATCGCTGAACAAGAATCTGAAGTCGACCAATCGATATCGATCGATATTATCGATTTTTTGAGGATGGCGCTCAAGTGGCGCGAAACTTCGGCCCTGGGGGTAATCGAGGTCGCTGAACACGAATCTGAAGTCGACCAATCGATATCGATCGATATTATCGATTTTTTGTGGATGTCGTTCAAGTGGCGCGAAACTTCGGCCCTGGGGGTAATCGAGGTCGCTGAACACGAATCTGAAGTCGACCAATCGATATTGATCGGTATTATCGATTTTTTGAGGATGTCGTTCAAGCGGCACGAAACTTCAGCCCTGGGGTAGTCGAGGTCGCTGAACACGTATCTGAAGTCGACCAATCGATATCGATCGATATTATCGATTTTTGTGGATGTCGTTCAAGCGGCACGAAACTTCAGCCCTGGGGTAGTCGAGGTCGCTGAACACGAATCTGAAGTCGACCAATCGATATCGATCGATATTATCGATTTTTGTGGATGTCGTTCAAGTGGCGCGAAACTTCGGCCCTGGGGGTAATCGAGGTCGCTGAACATGAATCTGAAGTCGACCAATCGATATCGATCGATATTATCGATTTTTGTGGATATCGTTTAAGCGGCACGAAACTTTAGCCCTGGAGGTAATCGAGGTCGCTGAACACGAATCTGAAGTCGACCAATCGATATCGATCGATATTATCGATTTTTTGAGGATGGCGCTCAAGTGGCGCGAAACTTCGGCCCTGGGGGTAATCGAGGTCGCTGAACACGAATCTGAAGTCGACCAATCGATATCGATCGATATTATCGATTTTTTTGTGGATGTCGTTCAAGTGGCGCGAAACTTCGGCCCTGGGGGTAATCGAGGTCGCTGAACACGAATCTGAAGTCGACCAATCGATATTGATCGGTATTATCGATTTTTTGAGGATGTCGTTCAAGCGGCACGAAACTTCAGCCCTGGGGTAGTCGAGGTCGCTGAACACGTATCTGAAGTCGACCAATCGATATCGATCGATATTATCGATTTTTGTGGATGTCGTTCAAGCGGCACGAAACTTCGGCCCTGGGGGTAATCGAGGTCGCTGAACACGAATCTGAAGTCGACCAATCGATATGGATCGATATTATCGATTTTTGTGGATGTCGTTCAAGCGGCACGAAACTTCGGCCCTGGGGGTAATCGAGGTCGCTGAACACGAATCTGAAGTCGACCAATCGATATTGATCGGTATTATCGATTTTTTGAGGATGTCGTTCAAGCGGCACGAAACTTCAGCCCTGGGGTAGTCGAGGTCGCTGAACACGAATCTGAAGTCGACCAATCGATATCGATCGATATTATCGATTTTTGTGGATGTCGTTCAAGTGGCGCGAAACTTCGGCCCTGGAGGTAATCGAGGTCGCTGAACACGAATCTGAAGTCGACCAATCGATATCGATCGATATTATCGATTTTCTTGTGGATGACGTTCAAGCGGCACGAAACTTCGGCCCTGCGGGTAATCGAGGTCGCTGAACACGAATCTGACGTCGGATCAATCGATCCATCTCGATTAACATAAAGGTCAGAAGGCCTAGGAAAGAATAGGAAACCCGTAGCGGCCATGGCGTCCTATTTTCGGGGTTTGGGGGCGAAGCCCCCAACCAGTCGTAGGCGGCCGCTAGACCGACGTACGATTGGTTATATTATACAAGCGCTCCGACACGCCTGTCGGCGTGTCTCGCCCTTGCGCACTTCGCGCGACCTTAGAGAATCGCCAAATCACTGAGGTATGAGCAATAGACACGCCGTCTGTGGGGCAAAATAGCGCAAATGCACCACACAACAGAGCTGGGAACGAACACTGAGGTATGAGGAATAGACATGTCTTACGAAACCATGGGTGTTATTTGGTGTTGGCGTATTGCCAATAGATACGTCTTGCGAAACCTCGTCATGTGGTTGTCGCCACCCGTCTAACAGTAGGCCGTCGATGACACGGCAAGCAACGTCTTCGACAACACTTACAAATCCCCAGGCACCTTGGACGAAACCTAAGGTGGACTACCTCCTTCTCAAGCGGGAGGGAGATCTCTCATGTTCAATGATGATACGGCAAGCTACGTCTTCGACAACTCTTACGAATCCCCAGGCACCTTGGACAAAACTTAGGGTGGACTACAAAGTAGGATGCTAAGCAGTGAGGTAAATTGAGTGCAAAAAACCTCATCTATGGAGCAAAACAGTGCAAATGCACCTCACAACAGAGCTGGGAAGGAACACTGAGGTATGTCCAATAGACAGGTCTTGCGAAACCTCGTCATGTGGTTGTCGCTACCCGTCTGACAGTGTGACGTCGATGATACGGCAAGCGACGTTTTCGACAACACTTACGAATCCCCAGGCACCTTGAACGAAACCTAAAGTGGACTACCTCGTTCTCAAGCGGGAGGGAGGTCTCTCATGTTCAATCACAGAACACCATATGAAACGCAAATGACGTCTCACGAACCCCGACGCAGGATGGACGAAACATTTTGCGACCTCTTCAGCACGTCTTCGGAATGTTGACGCACATTCCACGATGTTCAGCACAGCTTCTGAATCCCCATAAAGTTTGGACGACGTCATCGCACTGAACCTCATCGCACCTTGGACGACATCATCAATATCGATTGATGGCGATCGACACACCCCTAAGCCCTAGTTTATATTTACGCCGCTGCGCGGCGCGGCACGATGGTCGGGATAGATATCGACTGTGCGGCGCGAAAAATCGATATCTGCGGCGATCGTGGTGCCGCGCCGCGTGGCGGCGCAAGTATAAACTGAGGCTTGGGATGAAGCTTCGGACCGCTTGAATGACATCCGCAAAAAAACAATAATTTGATCAATATCGACTGGCGGCAATTGTTACCTCTAAAACGAACTTCAGATCCGTGTTCAGCGACCTCGATTACCCTTAGGGCTGAAGTTTCGGACCGTTTGAACAAAATCCACAAAAGATCGATAGTTTGATCAATATCGATTGATGACGACCGATACCTCAAAAACGAACTTCAGATTCGCGTTCAGCGACCTCGATTACCCCGAGGGCTGAAGTTTCGAGGCACGTAGACGTCTAGGTATTTTCCGTAATTTTCCCCCGATTTTTCCACCCGATTTTATGACTAATTTCCGCCCCATTTTATGACTCATCGCTTACCGGATTATCATATAGGAATATGATAATATTGTTATCATACCCTATAATAACGCGCTAAGCGATGAGTCATACTATCGATCGGCGGCGCCGCAGAAATTAGCGGGGGGGGGGGGAATCGGTGTCGAAAATGGGGAGAAATCGGGGGAAAATGGGGGGGGGGGGAGTTTACGACACGAAAATAGCGAAAAATACCCAGACGTCTTCTACCTGCCTGAAAACTTCAACCTTGGTGTAATCGCGGTCGCTGAACACGAATCTGAAGTTCGTTTGTGAATATCGATTGATGTCTATCGCCATCAATCGATATTGATCAAATTACGGGGCGCGAAAATAGCGGAAAATACCCAGACGTCTCCATGCCTGGTAACCTCAGCCCTGGGGCAATCGAGGTCGCTGAACACGAATCTGAAGTTCGTTTTTGAAGTATCGCCATCAATCAATATTGATCAAACTATCGATTTTTTGTGGATGTCGCCTAGGCGGTCAAAACTTTAGCCCTTGAGGTAGTCGAGGTCGCTCAACACGTATCTGAAGTTCGTTTTTAGAGTATCGATCGCCGTCAATCGATACTGATCAAAATACGGTGAGGGGAAAATGCCGGAAAATGCTCAGACGTCTCCTACGTGCCAGGGGATTCAGAAGAGTGCGGAATACGTCGCATGACGTGCCTGGGGCTCAAAGGACGTGCCAAAGACTTCGCTGAACGTGTTTTAAGATTCAGATGGACGTTCCGAAGACGTCGTCCAATGTGCCTGGGAATCAGATGTGCCGAAGACGTCATCCGCTAAGGGTGGATCAATGAGGGGGACCAGTACCAGTAATGGGGACCGTTTCACTAGGGAGGACCAGTAGTGAGGAACCAATAGATCGCCCTATCATACTATATACTGTACGTACTGCGACTCTTTGGAAAAAAAAGGTAAGGAAAAAAGCTGTACAAGTAGAGCAGCTAGCTTGATGTGATTGTCCTTAGCTTAGTGATAGTGCAACACCGCGCGAAGGGCGCAAGTGAGAGGCACGCCGATAGGTGTGACGTAGCACTTGTTATATTATATTATATGGGATATTAGGTTGTCCCATTCGTCCGTATTTTTCAACGATTCATTGCGGATTTCGCCGGCGGTCCCTTGCATAGCGCAGCATAGCTTTGAAAGGGAATATCTTGCTCTATCAGAGCATGTATTGCATTTCTTTTTTCAACCTGAATTTTGTCAATTTTTAGGTCGTTAAAGTGAAATATGAAAAAGTGAAAAAGTGGTCATCTGCGCAGTTGCTTCTCTCGCTTACGTATGGAATTTTTTTGCGCAGCTTTCCATAGCATTTGGAAGGCCATGTTCTGTACTACAAGAATATGTTGGTCCTATTTGCTCATTCGTACTTTAATGATTTTAGGCCATCAAAGTGTGACCTACGAAGAAGATTTATTTTTACCGACAGCTCCTGATCTGTGGTAGCAATTTTTTGCTTGGTGTCGTCCGGAAGAGAATGTCTTGCTCTATAAGAATTCATGCTCATGCTGACTTCTGTCGAATATCAACAAAATGTCAAAAAAAAATCATCTTCAGCAACAACTCCTTCTCCTTGTTCAGTCTGCATTGCAATGGAGCAGTGCCAGGTCGACAAGGATG
The DNA here is from genome assembly GCA_947359475.1 of Heligmosomoides polygyrus bakeri. Taxonomy (NCBI): domain Eukaryota; kingdom Metazoa; phylum Nematoda; class Chromadorea; order Rhabditida; family Heligmosomidae; genus Heligmosomoides; species Heligmosomoides polygyrus. The sequence continues at coordinate 55,679,091 of OX375870.1, read as the reverse complement.
TGCTCTTCTGGCATCTTCTTCTCTTTGCTTTCAACCAGGGTTCTAGTGCAGCTAAGGCACTAGTACCTTGGTTGGCCGTGTAAACACTATTTTTTATCGCCAGTTACAATTCTGAGCAATAATCATTGAATATTTCTGTTTGATGAATGATGACGGATAAGCAGGCCGGCAGCTATCGTCGTTCGCTGGTTCCTGATGTCCTATTTTCGTGTCGTAAATTCCCCCATTCCCCCGATTCCCCCCCCCCCCACCCCATTTTCCACACCGGTTTTCCCCCCGCTAATTTCTGCGGCGCCGCCGATCGATAGTATGACTCATCGCTTAGCGCGTTATTATAGAGTATGATAACATAATTATAATATAATATATATTAGGTTGGAAAAAGTCTTTTCACACTTCGAAAAGTTTTTTTTTACCGTTCTCCTTGTAAACACACTAGCGAACATTGATTGCTGATTTCATAATCCTATCACACTTGTCTACCGTTCGCACACGGACACATGACAAGACCCTTCTTGTCCTTCGTTATCCATCCAATCTTCCGGACTCAATGCCAGATCTATCTCATGGCCATTTTCGGCACGGCATTATTCATGAATTCATTAAAGGATATACAGCATGTCAGGCATCCGACCAAATTAACCATATATATGGCTTGGGATGTACTACTCATTGCGCATGTTATGAGTAGTTCGGAAAATTTTAAAGGGAGATTATTCACTCGAGGACAAATCAAGGTCAGGAAGGCCGACTGAGTTCGACGACACTGAACCTGGGCTTGGAGGTAATTCCACATCCGCCGTATAAACCTGACCCCGCCCCTACCGACTACCGTCTCTTCAGTGCTCTCAAGCAAGAAATTGGATAGAAATACTTTGAAACAGATGAAGACCTCAAAAATTGGATTCAGCGATGGTTCGACTCCAGAACTGCAGTCTTTTAAGCGAGAGGAATTAGCCAGTCTTTGCAGAAGTTCAGTGGAACAAAATGGAGTTTATCTCAATTGATTTACATTGTAGGTGTGAAGTAATACATCTTTGAAAAAATGAAATGACTTTTTCTCCAACCCACGACCTAAAAATTGACAAAATTCAGGATGAAAAAAAATGAAACACAAGTTGTGATAGAGCAAATCATTCCCTTTCGAAGGCTGTACAGTGCTATGCAAAAGACCGCCGGCCAAATCCGCAATGAATCGTTGAAAAAAAAAAACGGCTGGGACTTATAGGACAACCTTTATATTATACTATATTATATTATATTATACATTATATATTATATATTATATATTATATATTATATTATATATTATATAGATGCTGCAAAGTAGTTCTTGCAAAACTTGAAATTCACTAAAATGTAGGACCTGCTGCATACTTTGTCGGCATCAAGCCGTTCACCACTTCGGTACTTCATCACAGACATTTTCTCAGGACCGCCCAGTAACGCCATTGGTTTGTGCTGCGCAGTATACTTGTGTTCGAATAATCGAATTCGAATAATTATTCGAATAATTTATTCGAATTCGATTTTCGATTATTTGATTATTCGAGTTTCGTAAATTCGAATAATTATTCAAATTCGATTATTCGAGTTTAGCAAATTCGAATAATTATTCGAATTCGATTATTCGAGTTTTGCAAAATCGAATAATTATTCGAATTGGATTATTCGAGGTTTGCAATTTCGAATAATTATTCGAAATCGATTATTCGAGGTTTGAAAATTCGAATAATTATTCGAATTCGATTATTCGAGGTGCGAAAATTCGAATAATATTCGAATTTCGAATACGTGGTTGTTTCGAATGTGGCATATTGATGATTTTTGTGAGCGGCGTTGATTTCGGTGACGATTGTTTTCGATAGCACACTGTCGAGGAGCTCACCGTAACGAAAACGCATTCAGTATCCTACTATACATAGAAAGGTAGTGTGTGTGTGCGTGCGTGTTTCCATCAGTCCATCACAACTGGCGTGGGGGAATGGCGTATTGGCGATACTGACCGCAGTTGATGGCGATCGACTGCGGTCCGAAGCTTCAGCCGTTGGGGTCTCCTCGATCTCGCTGAACACAAATTTGAAGTTCGTTTTTGAAATTATCGGTTGAAGTTGATCGAGCTATTGATTTCCTATAGGGAATTCGTTGAGGCGAATCAATTGTATGACCGGTCTTCGTCGATATTTTCAAAATCTAACTTCACATTTGCGTTCTCTGCGACCACGACTGTCATCGATGTCATACACTAGAATACTCTAGGGAATTTGCACAGTAAACACAAATTTCGACGAAAAATTAAAAAGTGAATTCAGATTCGTGTTCAGTGACCTCGATTACCTCAGGCCTGAAGTTTCGAGCTTGTTGAGTGATATTTACGAAAAATCGATAATTTGATTAATATCTCTTGATGGCAATCGTTACTGCAAAAAATAACTTAAGATTCGTGTTCAGCGACCTCGATTACTTCGGGACTGAAGCTCACAGTTTGCATATATGACACGACTATATGCCATTTTCAGTTGAAGTTCAAAGTTTTTCAAATCAAATTCAACGTTGTTACACGGGGAAGATTCCAGAAGAAATTTATTTCAAAAACGTTGAATTTCGACTGAAAATGCCGTATAACTCTACAATTTGATTGGCTGACGATTCCTGTGAGATAATGAAATGAACAAATGGAATGAACGGTTTTTTTCGCAAAGGTTTGTACTTGTGCGTAGATGTTTTGCACACGTATTTCTGTAGGATTTTTTTTTGTAGGATTTTGTTTGCAGGAAAAAAGTTAACGAAAAGTCTTGCCATTTAACGAGTATTGTCAACGGTTTTGAGAAGATATTGAATATCTTCATTATTGGCTTTCTTTAAAGAATTCAAATCCTTTGTCTCTGGCGAATGTTGTCGTTGAACTTACTTTACTACACTTACTTGAGCCTACACAATGCGCTTTTGGAGTGAGTAAACGGTATCAAACGAAATTGGCTAACACAAAAATCGCATCGTCCTTATTAATACACCCCGGTGCAAAATTATAGATACCCACGATTTGTCCATTAGTACCCGAAGGATCCGCTGCCTATGCTCAGCGGTTACCGTCGTTCCTCATTATCGAAAGCCTTTATAGAAGAATTTTAAGCAGGTTATCTCATCAGTGCAAGATACCACGAACTTTTATCGAAAGTTTAATGAATGGAGACCGGTGCAAAATATAAGTTCCCTTCATAAAGAACCTGATTAATCACAAAAGTCCCTACAGACAAAGTAAGATTAGTACTTCGTCACATCACCTTTGTTGCAGCCATATCGAAAATTCTGTTTTGCATACTACTGATT
>OX375870.1:55610063-55675561 GCA_947359475.1 Heligmosomoides polygyrus bakeri | reverse complement strand
AGATTTAAGAGGAAAGACGAATTAGAGCGAGAAGAACCAGATAGAAGGTACGGAAGGTTATTCATATATCAGAAGCCAACTCCCTTTGCCAGTAATCTTTCTTACAAACGGAGCATTCGCCACCTACATCGAAAGCGCAGGCTAGATGGGCCCAAGCATTGCACAACGTGCGGTTGGAAAGCTCACCCATTCAATTTCGTCAGTTACACCCCCGTCATTAGGTACGCGCATGCCACAAATGAAACAGGTTTGCAGAAGGTTGTGGTCAGTCGAAAGAATTCTCTCGGCTTGCTCCAAAACTTCCTCGTCATTCACATATCTCCTTTTCGACCTGTTTGTAATGTAATGTTTGTTTGTAATGAGTAATGCTTGTGTGGCTTCATCTCATTCCCCTAGGTTCAATTCCACACTAGCACCCTCTTAGGAAGTCGAATTCCGGCGCAATGTGACTATGGAGGGGTCGGATAACTGGGCCACACCCCGGAGTCCCTTCCCTTGCCCAAAATTTGAAAGCAAATTTAACAACAGAAAATCTCCGCTGACGCGGAGGAGAGCACAGATTTGGGCAAGGGAAGGAACTCCGGGGTGTGGCCCAGTTATCTGACTCCTCCATAGTCACATTGCGCCCGAATTCCTAACACAAGTAATGTTTGTGTGGCTTCATCTCATTCCCCTAGGTTCAATTCCACACTAGCACCCTCTTAGGAAATCGAATTCCTAACACAAGTAATGTGTGTAGCGCCGTTTCCATTCATTTAAGCTCATTTCGTAACCAAATGAACAAATGAGTGATGAGGCGTGAGGGAAAATGAGACGACGGTGTGTGGTGTGTGGTGCACCACACACCCGAATTTACGACAGGCCGTGTAATGCGGTGGTGCAATGTAGCAGAATTCCTCTTAAGACGGCGAATGAGTAGTAACAAATGACTGAAAAACTGAGGTACTAAACCGATTCTTGAAAAACCTGTTCCTAAAACAATACCATATTCGAGTATGAGCCTTAAACTTTACCCACTGCAAACAAAGAGGATTGAACGTCACGTTTTTCTTGTGTTATGAAGGACTGCGCCAGCACTTTCGTGGCTTTGGACATGCTTTCCAATGAGAACTAAATCTGATATATCTCGTTTCAATGATTCTAGCAAGTGTATTGGTTCAGCAGTTCTTTTGACTTGGAGAACACTTACGCCACACAGACACTGTTACAATGCTGTGTAACTTTTGAGCAGAACATACGTTCCCGGTTTTGACCCCTTCCTAATAGAACCGATAGCAGGTTAGAATTGTGGAAGCCCATGTGTTCACTCTGATTTCTTTAAAATTCCCCCATTGCTGGGATATAATTGCACGTGACGAGAAGCCTTGAAATGTCAGGAAGAATGAATGTCGTTCTTATGCATGTATCAGACCAAGCACTCTGTGGTACATACTCCAATTCTTTACTAATAATTATTCCTTTGGTCTATGCGACACCACACGAGGGATAATGAGTGTTCGAATATGACGGGATTACGACTTCTTTTATTCTTCTCTATTATGCACAAATGTATTTGTCAAAAGGACGAAGTCAATAAGACGCAGCGGTCTTGTCGGCTAAGGAGTCAAAAGTGACCTAGACCTAAAGGTGTTCACATAGGAGTCACTTCACCAAAAAACATGTAGAAGAAACAAAAATGGAAACCAATGCATCTTTTCTAATCTACACCTTTCAAAACTTTCATTCAAACCTTTACGTGTTATTAAGCTCCATGTTCTACCCCAGTCAAACGCTTTCGGGTGAAATTAGGCGGTAATTGCGCTTTGTAACGCTCAGAAACATCCCCAGCTCCAAGTGCTTACTCCGGCTGGCACTAGCATACAAGGAAATTATGAGTACCTCTACAAATACCAACATATTAGAAGCGGAAACCTACTAGCATTGAAAAAAAAAACCCTATCTTGAAACCTATCCGAAAATCACAGTCGTCAAGCTACGAAAACTGCGGTGAAAACAACACTGGAATCGTAATCAGCGCTCTCGAAAACCCTAGTGCACCTACTTCCACCTTAGAAACCATCCCTCGTATGCGTGAGACAAGTCTCCATCCTCTTGGCTCAATCAGCAAACACGCTGGAATCACGTGAACAGCTGCCGCGACTGCGACTGCTGGTCCGCGCGAGACTCCGGCGCTGAAGACCCCGCCTCCAAAATCGTGCGCATTCGTGCGCACCCTAAGATCTAAAATCAGCTTAAGGCCCCCACAGACTTCTGCGGCGCCGCTCGGCGGCGCCGCTGCCCTATGCTTAACCATAGGGGAGAGACGCAGAGCTCGCCTCCAGCGGCGCCGCCAGCGGTGCCGCTGGGCGGCCGGCGGCACCGGCGGCACCGGCGGCGTCGCTGGCGGAAATGACTTGAATCATTCCACCCGGCGGCGCCGCTCCAGCGTCTGTCTGTCTGCGCTCTGCGCTCTGCCCTTTCGCGGCGGGATCCAGAGCGGAGACGGTCGATGCGGGCGCGCGATCGTCATCGGGGCGCGTTATTGTTAAGCACCAGTCGGTCCCCACTAGAAACAGTACAGTACCCCGCCGTCACCGCTCCCACTGATGATGAGTCAAGCCGCTGAGCGGCGCCGCAGAAGTCTGTGGCGGCCTTTATAGGTTAAGCAGATAGAACCAGCCACATCCTCTGTGAAGATCGCTGGTGTAGTCCCGCGGGACGTCTGCGAACGGCGGTCGCCGACCCGACACCGTTGCCGGAGAACTGGTCCGCTTGGCATGGTGCCGAGGCGGCGCGCGGTTTTTCGTCGTGTCGTCTCGTGCACTCCACGCCTCCCTGCTCGCCACACCCCGGAGTCCCTTCCCTAGCCCAATCTGGAGACTCACTCTGCTCGTGTGACTCTCGCCGCTCGCGCGTGACGGAACTTTTCGGGGACCAGTTCACATGTAATCAGTTCACGGATTCTGTCGCTTTCGTACTGGAGCGTGTTTGTTGGTTAAGGGAAGCAAGAGTTGGCTAGTTTTATAGAGTGATGCAGAGAATACCACTGCAAGAGCTCTTCCAAGCCTAATTGAAAAGCTTTTTGGGAAGTCGCTTTGGTCAAGTATCCAATCCAAAAAAAAACGTAGAACGTTTTCCTTTACTCCGCCGAACTTTCGTTGAAGCTCAACTGCTAGCAGATGTTGTTCGGACTATGGATTTTCTGTAACATGGTAAACGTTATACGTGAAAGTTATAACGGAGAACAGACGTGTTCGAAGAGGACCAAGTTCTTGTCGCAGAAGGCAATGCACTAGAGAGATGCACACATGCAGATATCCTTTTTGCCTCAACCTTAGATGTTTACATAGCTTCTTCTGCTAGTTTCTTCAGAAGGAAGGCGTCTGTCTGTCACTTACATTCGGTTTCTCTAGGATTGAACTCTCTGATTCTCTCCATAAGATATATGTCCGCAGATGCGCACTAGCTGAGAAATCCCGACCTAGTCTTGTTTCGATTAATTCTTTGTTGGCGAGAAAATCACCAATCTCTCTAATCCAATGGAATGAAAAGGTCGTTTGCTCGCACTTCGTACGTTCCAATACAGTGAAAAGTTTAAACAATTTCGAACGATCCGTGGCGAATAGCAAAATCAGAAACTACTTTAGGAACAACTAGTAGACAGAATATGCACAGGTTACACATTTGAGGCTTTTTAAATAAATAGATTTCATTCATGAGGGACCTTCGCTAGCTAAGGCCAACAGGATTGCAGTAAACTGGGAAGTAAGCTGTTCCGCTTCAATGCGATTCCAATGCTGTTGCGGTTATCTTACACGGCGGAGCTAAAGCACTATTCGACCGCCGTTATTTAGAGTTGCGTTCAAAGAGCTCCTAGAAATTTTATTATCTGTTCACCTGTGTTCAAGTAGTTAAATAATAGTGAGATATCCTTCTAGCAACAATCTGACATCAAGTGCAAATAACATAACAGATCGAGACATGTGAATATAAGATGTCGGTCGTTCGCTCTCGTGACGTGCTCTCGGAGATCATTAAGGAGCAGTGATTGTCCTTGAATTCCCGCATCCAGGCGGCAAGAATTGAGGTTTCCTCCACAGTGACGGCGTTATAAATGGACGCTCGAATGCCATCCACAGATCTGAAATCTTCGTACCTTCACTCCAAGCGTGAGATAGAGAGCGCTTTCATCAGTGTCCTTTCAGCGACATTATTCCCCCCTTCAGTGGCATCTTTCAGGAAGCACAACTCAAAAGAACTGACCTTGTTCCTCTCGTAAACGCCGTCCACTCCCCCCATGTCGTGAATTCACTAAGGTTGTGACGTGCACACTGAAACAGCTCCGATGAGAGCTACCATGGAAAAATAAATAGCGCTTTTGATAGAAGATGAAATCACACCTGAACAACTAGTCATATGAATGAAGTATGCAATTGAGTCCGTGTCTTGAGACGAATTATCCAAGTCTCTCTAAAAATGATTCCCCTTCAGTTTCGCACTAACACAAACAGGAGGATATGACGAGACCCTTAGAACAATAAAAAGTCAGACTTCACTGTCACTTGCAATAGCTGCCTCCTTTTTCTTCTCCTTGCCGGACGGAGCAACATCTCGAGCCTCATTACCAGGTTCTTCTCTCTGAAACCAAAGATTAGGACTGAGAAGCGAATTCAAAGTCATGATCTGACCTCATCCTCCTCCTCTGGAGTAACTATCTGAATCAGGAGCCTCTTTGTATTCGGCAATCTTCTGCTCGAATCCTTTCACGTACTTTCGCACTTTCTGTCATAGATTAGTTAAAGCCATCAGATTCACTCTGGAAATCTCCTGAAACCCAAAGACGTCAAGGCTTGAACAGTTACACTTTTTGCTTCCCCATTCTCCCACAAACTAGTCACGAAATTTTCTAGATCTACCATATACCTGAACACCACTATCAAAACTCAACAACGAAAGCTTACACAGAGCGCATTTTCATTAAAAGACTCGAAAATAGTAGCATTACTCAATTTTGTCGACAACAATGCATTGAGTGTACGGATATGTGACATTCACTCAAATTGCAAAATTTTCTAAATTCTTGCAGGCTCTGTAGTTAGAGAGTAGAGGATATCTAGCGATTCAAAATTAAATTAGAATTTGATGAAAAAAGGATCTTCTTAAAAGTGTAAACTTCTTCAAAACAACAAGAACCTTACCTCATAGTCCTCGCCAGCAAACTGGCTAACAGCAACAAGATTCACTAGAGCATCGCAGTTGTTAGCATCACACAACTGAGCGGCCTGAAGTTGGCCTATAAATATACAATAAATTCTTCATTACGCACGTCACAATAACTCACATGTGGCAGGCCTTCTGCGTCCTTGTACTTTCCCTGTAGAATAAGAACAGCCGACTGGGCAACTAGTAGAAGTCGTGGGCTCTGAAAAAAGTCCTGAAAAAAGTCGGGATCAGCTTTTGGAAAGAAATACTGAGGTGAAGGCTGAGTAAGACGCGAAAATTACGGCGAAACTTACATAGAAAGCAAACTGGACGTTCAAGAGACTCATGGTCATATCTGTGACCGCTTCCTGCATTCCTCAATTGCTCATACAAGCATTTCAATGATAAAAACACTCGATCAATTGCTGAAAAAAAAAAACAGTTTCGTCTTTTGAATTTTATGACATCTCAACTCATTGAGAACACATCAGTTGTTCTTAAATACGAGCAATGCGAGTAGTGCTTAAATGTGAGGAAGTGGAGTGTGCCTCTGTTGAACGCATCCCTAAGCCACCCGATAGACAGTCGGCGGTTATCGATGTCTCCCCTTAACCTTTTTTCGGCTCGTAACAGCTGCTGTTGTGTTTTGGGAAGGAATTCTCGAACAAACCGCCAGTACACTTTATCACCCGAAAGCAACCTCAACAATGATTTCCTAAGGAATAGGTAAATAATAGAACCAGCAAGAAAGACTTACCCGTAGCCGAAGAAGGAATTCATCGAAGTGAATAGTACCCTTCCAGCTTCGTGCTCCAAATCGACTACTTCACGCTCCGGAGACAACTAAAACTTTCCACTATGGGTTTTATGCATAGAACACTCCAACACACTAATGCCTTTAGATTTGCAGTACTTTCAGATAGAATAAAGGTGGTGGATAAGAATTTGTCGTCAAAGCCTCGGTTTCGTCCCAGCTTATAGGGCAACGTAGCGAGGATGATACAAGGGGATCAAGGTTATGAATATTGTTATCATAACTCCGTTTCGCTTTTGGTCCCTCACGAAATCGATCGCCAAGGTTTAGTTAATGATTAGCTTGATTCGCAAAAGCCAAGTCTGGACCCTCTCTAGCTGGCTCTTCAGGTAAAAACTGGGGAATCTAAGCAGTACATAAATAAGGGCAGTGAACGCAGAAGTGCCCATCGTCAAAAACAGATAACTACTACGTAAAAGATATGATACGCTATGCTAAAGCACGTTCAAGTCTTAGAAATCTTCGGTTGGTCAAAACCTATCAAAGAAGCTGCTCGTTCGGTTGATGAAAGGGTACGTTAGGTTAAAATGGCCTCACAATTTCTACCATCACGGTGCACGCACAGCCCCGTTCAGTACCGATAAATGCAGCGGATCGAACCAAGAAAGATGAAGGAACACTAGCAGAACAGTAGCAAAGCAACAACAGGTGGTTTTTAAAAATACTGTAAAGAGTCGCTATATAAACTCACTCTAGGCTCCTGCGGGTTGCTAACGGCATCTTCCAGTAAAAGATCAAGCGCAATCACTTTCTGACCAATTCCTAGAACTGACATTAGAACATCGGCACAATTGATTCTCTGCATTCGACCACAATTCCTGAAACGTGACTTGAAAAAATAATCTATCAGAGATATACATGTACTGTGGTCAAAAACACTACCACAACCTACGAGTAAGAATTAAAATCAACGCTCGCACAGGAGAGAAAAAGAATCGCCATATCACAGCCTAGCAAAAATTGAGCCTAGTAAGTGGAACAAAATGACGACAACAGTAAACCCTACTCTTGTGCAAAACAAGCTAAAACACCTAAAAGGTCGTACGCTCAAAAACCAAAAGAAATTTGAAAACTAGAGCGCAATCAGCTGTTGGAGGGCAGGCGATCGACAGCCTCCCGCGGTGCGTTGCACCGCGGGAGGTTGTCGGTCGGCGGGGTCGTCCCGCGGACGGGAAGTATACCAGCCCGTCAACCGACCGCCGCCGACACTCCGCGGAAAATGGGTGTTGCGGACTGCGGCTATTGGTCGCGCGCTGGGTCCCGGCTCGATTGATCCCGTTCCGCGGACACTTCCGCGGGACTATACCATAGGCCTATGGTGCCTGAAATGGCGGCGGGTTGAGCGATGGATTCGGTATAGGGTTGTAGTTTCACGTTCCAAGTAGATTTAAGAATGTAATTCTATCGTTTTAGTACGTCCTCCGACTCATTTCTTGTAGGCGAGGGGAAAACGTCTGCCCTTTCTGCGTCTGCCCTTTCGTCCCTTCTTCTTTCAGATGCCATTTCTTTTTGAAGAGAAAAACTGTCAAAAGTTCGTCCTGCACTGCTCAAGCTTATACCCTCCTTTGTACCTCATGTTTAGACCTTATTATTTTCATTTAGAGGCACTAAGTAGCTTAGCGGGGTCACTCTGTATTCACTGGTTATCCTCTTCTTTGGTAAGAAGCCCATTTACTTCAGCAGTAAGCTAGTTCAGCACAAAGATAGAACACACCATTGCTGCACAACATTTTTCATTTGTTGTAACACACTGGGTGTCGTGTAGAGCTGCCTTACATGCATGTACCTTCTCCTGAGCCCCTTAGCGCCCATCTTGTATTACGGTTATTTGGCCAGGCAACCATTTTCTCCTCATTCTCGGACAGTTTTCTCATTGTAAAACATTATAATACATTTTCCCTTCTTACATTACATAATTGTCAGGCATCGGGTTTTTATTAATTTCCATCATCATTTTTTACTTCAATTTTTAAATTTTCTTCATGCTAACAATCTGAGTTGTGGAGAGTTCACCAAAATAAATATACTGTTGCTGTGACGGACAAATGGGATACTAACGTCTTCTAATGACAAAAATCTAAGTATGAAAAGTAAATGTGCCTGGCCAGACAGCCTCACTCATGATGTGCTCCCTAATAATCTGTTGATTCCTTTCCCGCCGATCTGTTCGCTTTCTATGCTAGACATCACTAATTGACCTTTCGGATCCTCCATTGCTCGCTAAATAGCCATCGGTCTCTTGCAATGATGAAGTCGCAAGACGCGGTTCTTAACAGAGCACAATCGATAGAACGTGTGTAGGGAACCTATAGTATAAGTGGGTAAAGAATCTTCTGTTCAAGAGCAGAACAGAAGCAGGGTCAAGCGTGGAGTTCGATTTTTGCTGGAAATTTACGACCTCCCCCCTCAGAAGCGGGATTCGTACGACCCCCTCCCTCTCTCTTCCACTGTTCTATTTCTTGTATTTCTTGATTTTTTCAAGGTTTCTGGTGCATTTTGAACTCTTTAATAGATTCTTATTTTCAGGTGCGGCTTCGGCACTGAAGAGAACAATGAAACGAGTTCCCTGAACAATACATGTTTTCAAAACAATAAAATTCTTCTTAAAATTTTGAATGCTATTTACGACACTTCAAAATAAAGATTTTCTGGTAGCAGTCTTCCAATCATCACTGTTCAATTTATGCAATTTTTTTCAGGACGTCATGGACACGGAACATTCTTCTACCTGAAGGAGCGACGTTTGCATCTGAAATTGTGCTCTGAAATTGTGTTATATAAAATGTTGAGTATTACTTCCTGACGACGACTTAAGTGCTTTCCTTATGAATTTTTTTAAGCGTTTATCGAATCGATTATGGAGCGGAAAAACGAAGGATGGACGATGGACTTCCCAATGGAAATAATGTTCTCCCATCCTAAGGAAACGTCATAAAAAACGAAAATGAAGCTACATAAACCAAAGCTCTGTGCACGATACAGCAAAAAAACATAATTCTGCGCAGTGATGACGGAATTGCGATGACGATATGATTAGGATGGATCGTAAGCAAAGTTCTCGTTTTTCATGAAAAAATTATTTTTTAGCCGAAGCAGACCACCCATACGAGTAAAATTCTGCCACAAAGACTTCCTAGTCTTGGTCAATGCACAGTGAAAAAATCATGATTTTCTGGATCGAACAGGATAAATCGACCTCCGGTCGACTTTGCACCAACGTCATCGGAGCATAAACTTGAGCGTTCACAAAAAGGTTCATAACTCAGCAAGTTTTTTGAAATTCAAAAATCCCTCTAGCTTGTCGAAAAGTAGATAAAAAGCGCTTCTTTACGGTTGCAAAAAAAATAATAGAAAAGCGATCTTCATGCGGGGCGCGAGGGATTCGATTTGTTGTCGATTTTTGTCGAAAATCGACCAGAAATCGAACCTCTCCTGCCCCGCATGAAGACCCCTTTTTTGGAAAGTGATTCTCATATGTTGGAGAAAGCGCTTTTTCTCTACTTTTCGACAAGCTAGCGGGATTTTCGATTTTCAAAAAATTGGCTGAGTTATGAACATTTCTGTGAAATCATCTCGATGACGATGGTGAAGGATTCAGTTCACGACTTCCGAAAATTGATCATATCTCGGGTAGTTTTTCGAAAATCAAAAATCCCGCTCAGCCATCAAAAAATAGAGCAAATATGCTCTCTAACCATATAAGAACTGATCTCCAAGAATAGGATCTTTATGTGCGGCGAGGAGGGTTCGATTTTCGGTACGTATTTTTGCGAAATGGGCCAGAAATTAGACCCCTCTTGCTGCGCATGAAGACTCTTTTTTTGGAAATTGATTCTTATATAGCAAAAAAGTCTAGTTTTTGATAAGCTAACGGAATTTTGAAATTTCGAAAAATTTATCGAGTTATGAGCATTTTTGTGTAGTCACTTCAATTTTTTTCGCTCAAAAATTGAACCGTCCGCCGCGCATGAAGAACCCTCTTTTTGAAAATAGTTTTTAAATGGTGAGAAAGCGTTTTTCTTTTTGTTTTCAAAGAGCTAGAGTGGTCTCCGAAATTCAAAAAACTTACCGAGTTATGAACATTTTTGTGAACGCTCAAGTTTATGCTCCGATGACGTTGGTGCAAAGTCGACCGGAGGTCGATTTATCCTGTTCGATCCAGAAAATCATGATTTTTTCACTGTGCATTGACCAAGACTGCGAAGTTTTTGTGGCAGAATTTTATTCGTATGGGTGGTCTGCTTCGGCTAAAAAATAATTTTTTCATGAAAAACCAGAACTTTGCTTACGATCCATCCTAATCATATCGTCATCACAGCGGAGAAGCTTAGTTTTTTTTTAAATGTATAGTAAACACGATTTAAAATTTTATATGGCACAATCCCACTCTCTGTCGTTTTTTCCTTCAGAAGGCAGAAAAGTTTTTTCCGCGAAGAGTGCATCCATCCTTCAATTGCGGTCGATCATGTCAGAGAACGCAGTAGCCGCAAGCAAACTGCTATAACTCGGAGATCTTTGGTGCTTCTAAAAAATTCACAAAGCTTTAATAAATGTGTGTTCTATGTGTCAAAACGCAGGTTTTAAAACTAACATCTTCCATGTGATTAGAATTGCCACTCCTTCCGTCTTTCGGTTGCCATTCCTTCCTCGATTCGAAGAGTGCTTCAAAAATCTTGTACGGAACCTTCTTAGGTCGTCCTTAATAATTGACATTTAAAATTGTATAGAGTGCAATTTTGGAAATAGATGTCGCTCCTTCAGATAGAAAACTCCATGTTCGTGACCTCCTGGCAAAATCTGAAAAAATGAAAGCCTCTCATTGACTGTAAATCTGCGAACAGGAAACCTTTATTTTTCACTGTACAATATTTTTTTATATTCAATCCTATTTTTTACTCCAGGAAACGTGATGCTTGTATGTATCCGCATGGTCATAGCTACACCTGGAAAAAATAACTTATTAAAGGATGCAATCATTTAAAAACCTAAAATTAGAGAGAACCCTCTGCCAAAACCGAGAGAGTACGACCCCTCCCTCCAGACGACGTAACACTACGACCCCTCCCCTTCGATTCCCGGACCTCAAGCTTGACCCTGAACAGAAGGAGGACCTAGCGTTGACGGCGAACTGGTCCACCTTGCAGTGTGCCGAAGCGGCGCGCCGTTTTTCGTCGTGTCGTCTCGCGCACTCCACGCCTCCCTGCTCGCCACACCCCGGAGTTCCTTCCCTAGCCCAATCTGTGCCCACCTCCGCGACAGCGGAGGAGAGCACAGAAAAGGCCGGACTCTGCCCTGCGCTCACTCTGCTCATCTGACTCGTCGCTCGCGCGTGACGGAATTTTTCGGGGACCAGTTCACATGTAATCAGGACCCAGCTCCTACCTCCAACATCACTTGGAAGTTGATGTTGGAGCGCAATATAGCCACTGTTCAGCTCGAGATTCTGCATGCAACTCCAGAAATACCAAACCTATGCTTCCGTCCACTTGGTGCATGCTCTACTGCTAACCACTGAGTTATTGCTGAGCTCAAGGGCATCAAATTGTTGAATTATTTTAAATGTAAGAAACACAAAATGAGATGTGAAGCTAGCCTTTTTGTCTTCTTAAAAAACATTAATCATACAGCAGAAAGGCATGTAAAAGTGCTGTCATTTTCTTCGAATGTTAGCAGGGAAGCAATGGGTTTCCTAGTACATATTTCAATCAAATCGTGTTAGGGTAGCATGCCCAATTGGATCAACAGTTCCTCACTTCCCACATTTATTAGGTTGGAAAAAAGTCTCTTCACACTTCGAAATTTTTTTTACCCTTCCCCTTGTAAACGCACTAGCCAATGTTGATGGCTGATTTCGTAATCCTATCACACTTGTCTACCGTTCGCACGCGGACACAGGTTAAGACTCTTCTTGTAATTCGTTATCCATCCAATCTTCCGAACTCAATGCCAGATCTACCTCATGGCCATTTTCAGCACGGCATTCTTCATGAATTCATTAAAGAATCCACAGCACGTCAGGCAGCAGACCAAATTAACCATATATATGGCTTGGGATCTACTACTCATCGCGCCTGTTATGAGTGTTTCGGAAAGTCTTTAAAGGGAGATTATCCACTGAGGGCAAAGCATGGTCAGGAAGGCCAACTGGATTGGACGACAGTGAACTACACCATCTTCTTCGTACCGATAGTTGGCAGACGACACGTCAGCTGGCAGAGAAGCTCGAAGTGTCTCATAGGATAGTAGGAATCCATCTGAAGAATCTTGGCTTTCATGGAAATTTGGAGCTTGGATTCCACATGCCCTGTCAGACACTCAGAAAGGTCGACGGCTCTCAATCGCTGCTTCTCTTCTGTCCAGATAAGGAAGAAAATCGTTTCTTCCGCGGATTGTGACAGGCGAAGAGTCCTGGGTTCTGTGTGCCAACTTCCGAGGAAAAGGCAATGGGTACAAAAGGGAGAGAGCCCTAAGTCTGATCTCAAGCCCAATGTTCACGAAAGGAAGATTCTCTTGAGTGTTTGGTGGGATATCAGAGAAGTGATTTATCGGCAAACTCTCAGAAGTGGAGAGACACTTACTGCTGTCACATACTGCGGCCAACTCCACAAAGTCGTCGCAACTCTCTAAGAAAACAGGCCGGAGAAGTCGAAGGTGATGATCCTGCATGACGATGCAAAACCACATGTTGCAAGACTCACAAGAGAAACAATAAAGGAGATGGGCTGGGAGGTAATGCCACATCCACCGTATAGCCCTAACCTCGTTCGTGCCGACTACCATCTCTTCCGTGCTCTCAAGCAAGAAATTGGAGAGAAATATTTTGGAACGGATGAAGACCTCAAAAATTGGATTCATCAATGGTTCGACTCCAGAACTGCAGTCTTTTAAGCGAGAGGAATTGGAAAATTACCCAGTCTTTGGAGAAGTGTAGTGGGACGAAATAGAGTTTATCTCAATTGATTTGACTTTGTAGTTGTGAAGAATAAATCTTTGAAAAAAATGAAAAGACTTTTTTTCCAATCTAATAGAAATACGTCCGTCCCTATTTCCCAGAACGTTTTTTCTCAGTTCTTAACAACTTCCAATTCATTGAGACTCGAACGCTTAACGACCTACTGTGGAGTTTCGAACTGCTCTTCGTAGATTCCGTCTTTTTGTTGTTGTTTATTCGTCAGCATAGGATTGGTGCTCTCGCAGCCCTTGTTAGTTTAATATGGGGAATATAACACTGTAAGAAAATTGTAAGGGGATGGAATCCTGTAGGGAGATGGGGCGTATGCTACGGTAGAAGAGAAGGATAGCCAATCCAGATTCGGGAGATTGAATAGGCCATCAGTAACGCCTAGCCTTGTTTTACCCAACGCCATTGGGCCCCATTAAAAATATCCGTGCGGGAGTTTGCCCACTGGCTATCGGGACCCCCATTAAGCCACCACTTAGAGCCCCCGCAACCCAGGGAACAGAGAACGCCCTCTCGGGAAGACAGTGGTGTGTGGGCCCGGTGGTGCTCGGCCGTCAGGCTGACACCTGCTCTCTTTATTTTTGGTGTCCTTGCACATAATATTTATGTCTGAAACTATAATAAACTAATGCGAGGACTGAGCGTTCTGTGCGTAAACATATACTGCATAAAATAAAATGGAATAACAAGTAATAACACCGGGCGTTCAACCGCAGCACTGTCGAACACAATGGGCACTCGGAGTTATTATATGGAGGTCCCGGCTCGTATTAGTTTATTTTACCTATTTTTTGATCGGTTTCCCCGTCCTTTCTTCCACCGCTCTATTTGTATTCTCTCTAATTTTCAAAAAAGTTAATGCTGCATGAGTTTTTTTTACACTTCCTTTTAGTGTCACTGCGTATGTGCCCGGCGCAATTTAACCAAAAATAGGCCATAAGAATATTTTCTTATGATTTTTCATACTGTTACTTAGTGAAGTAACAGTATCTAAAAAAGGCGTTCACTTTTCAAGATAAGAATTTCACATCAAGTTGTCTGAACCTCATAAATTTCTGCTTATGCTCAAAATGATCTCGTGTCCCCTCATTTGAATACTATGCCGCCACGTTTTTTTTTTCATTTTTGCGATCTATTGCTCCTTTTCTCTTACAGAAAAGAGAGCGCGAATGTCATACCGCTGTTCCACCTCTACTCCGCGAGGCAAAAAATATATTCCGTTCATTTGTGTGACAGGGAGAAAAATTCCTCTAATCCGGTATTTGAGCAGTGTTACGATGAGTCCTCGCCAGGCTACGCCTTCCTCGCGGTAAAGTACTCCTAATAAATGTACTGTGGTCGTATTTGTTAATGAAGCGCACAACAAAATTCATTTTGAAGTAAGGCGATGAAAATATACAGTTTGAAAATAAAAAACGAGCAAGCAAAGCACGATAATCACTAGTTTTTTCTCTCCACCGTTCTCTCGTTTCATATTTTATTCTCCAACATTCTACATACCGGAGTTTCTCATTTTTCGTTTCGTGTCCAATAAATTTTAGAGGTACAATGGTACCAACTATAAAAGCAACTTACTGTGACATCTTGCCAATCGACTCATCCAGCATCAACTCAGTTTTCACAAAGGACAAAGGAAACGTGATCTTTTCCATTTTTTCGTCTTCTTAATTTTTTCATTCTATTTTTTCTTAATTTCTTCTTCCTTTTAGTAAGAAAGAAAGTGCTGATTGCCACAGCACTTGGACTTGTTTTCACAGTTCACAAATTTCGACCCTACATTGACGGTGCGAAAACAATTGTAATAACAGACCACGCGCCATTAAAATCTCTTCTTCACAGGAGAGATCTTACTGGTCGAATCCAAATACCAAATCGCGATACAGGAATATGATATCACGATAACTTATTGGCCCGGTAAAAACAACATGGTTTGTGACGCACTTTCTAGACACCTTCCCATCAACCACACTGATATAGTAATCAACGTGGTCACATCCCAACTATTTACCTAAGATAAAGTATGCGAAAAACAACAAAACTGTTCGCCCACATCTCTCACTAGAGAAAGTCTTCAGGCGAACCCAAGTAACCCCGCATTTTCCAACTATTTTATCGCTAATAATATACTATACTATGTCCCCATGAAAATAAACCAAGATCCCATTATAGTCTTGCCCGACAGCTCCAGCCTTAGAACTACTCTGATCAAACAAATGCACTCATCCCAAAGTGGCCCACCTTGGCGTCAGAAAGACCCTTACTGCTGCTTCGAAAATTGCTATATGGAATAAAATGACCCACGATGTCACCGCCGTGGTATCACAGTTCCCCCAGTGTCAGAAACGTAAAGACACCAACGCATATCGAATCAACGAACCGTTATGCAATTTTGACCTGCCAGTACGTTCTTGGGAAAGATCCACTCAGACGTGATTGGACCACTACCTCAAACCCTGGATGGTAACAAGTTCATAATTGTTTTTGTTGATGCATTCTCGGAATATATAGTAGCTGAACCCAAACCAGACCAAAAGGCGCTTACAAAGTAAATGCATTCATGAATCGCTTCGTGTCTCGTTTCGGCCCGCCAGCGCTCTTGGTAACCGATCAGGGCACAAACTTCATGAGTGACATTTTCCGTTTTACTTTTAAAAACCTTAAAATCGCTCATAAAACTAGCACTCCGTATCATTATGAAAGTAACGGACAAGTCGAGCGCGCAAATCGTACCATTGAAGAACTTATATCCTTGGCTATAGCTACGCGTAACGACGAATGGGACAATGTTATGTTCTTAGCTATCCATGCATATAATTGCGCAGAGAACTCCACCACTAAGCACTCTCCGTACACTGTGATTCATGGCTACGAGCCCTTCAACATCTTCCGTAATTCCCTGGAACTACCTGCTCGCAAATTTGCATCAGAAACAGACTATGCAAATCAACTGACCCCAATGCTTCGTGCTATTTGGAAAACAACTCAAGCAAATTTGGAGATAGCACAGCAAGGACAGAAACGTCACTACGATTTGAGAAACCACACACAACCCTCAAATTTGCAAATAGGTCAACAAGTTTGGGTACGGCAAGATATTATAAACAAAATAGCATCCCGTTTTCAAGGTCCCTTTGTCATCGTGGACATAGATCGTCCGAATATCACCATTCTCGATTGACGTCGAGAACGCACGGTCCAAATGAACAGGGTAAAATTGTATAACTCTGATGGAGAATAGCTACAAAGTTTCTTCTAGCCACAAACCCGCACTCTTTTGCGGACTTCGAAACATAATTTTTTCTTTCTTCTCTATTTTTAACGACTTACTGCAAATTTCTACGTTACAAAATCATGCCGTCACTGCTCACGTAACGCGATTTCACGCAATTAAGCACAGCTCTAAAACACTCAAGTAATCAGCCACAGAATAACGACATTTAAACTTGTAATTGAAAGCGATCGGTAAAAAATGCGCAAAACGCTCTCATAACGGTACATCGCGGACATAGTGTCACCTTCGTTCCAGGGGACATAGTGTCATCTTCGTTTCATAATATCTTAATGGAACAGTTTTACAAATTACATAATAAGTTATCAGTTAAGTATCTATTCGAGCACAAAACCAAGGCGACAAACTGTCAGTCTTTGCATTTAGTAAATGAACTCGTGTCAGTGTTTCATGTACAAAAACAAAGCTTTACGTTTGCAACAAATCCAAAAACTCACTACTTTTATTCAACTAGAAGAGAAAAGCAGCTCTACATCAACCAGGAGTTGTTTCAACTATAACAACAAGTAACCCTGCTCCTGTTCCATGATCTCAACACCAGGGGAAGAACAAATCACCACCTGGTTGGCTGTTTTGTGCTCCGGAGAGTTGCATATGCATATCAAGTAGTGTTTTGGATTCCTTCTCGTAGCCTTCATCACTTCTAGCTATACGGACCACGAGTGCTTTTACTTCGAAGCACCATGTTTTGGCCTCCATCTGTTACTTAACTCTACCTATTGTGTAATATAAGTGAAACTAGTTCCACAAATTCGCTTTCGCCGCCGTGGATGTAAGGAAATTGTAAGGAGATGGAATCCTGTAGGGAGATGGGACGTAGGCTACGGTAGAAGAGAAGGATAGCCAATCCACGGGAGACTGATTAGGTCACCCAGTAACGCCTAGCCTTGTTTTACCCGACGCCATTGGGCCCCATTAAAAATACCCGTGAGGGAGTTTGCCCACTGGCTATCGGGACCCCCATTAAGCCACCACTTAGAGCCCCCGCAACCCAGGGAGTACAGAGAACGCCAACTCGGGAAGACAGTGGTGTGTGGGCCCGGTGGTGCTCGGCCGTCAGGCTGACACCTGCTCTCTTTATTTTTGGTGTCGTTGCACATAATATTTGTCTGAAACTATAATAAACTAATGCGAGGACTGAGCGTTCTGTGCGTAAACTTATACTGTATAAAATAAAATGGAACAACAAGTAGTAACACCGGGCGTTCAACCGCTACACTGTCGAATACTCGGAGTCAGTGGGCGCTCGGAGTTATTATAACACAAAGACATATAAGCAAACGGTTCCAGTTAGGACAATTTTATACTCTTGGCTGCTTTAACTTGCTAACCATCTGTCCATGTATCCTCAAGCAGAAAAGCAATCTCCAAGGCTTCGCAATCATCTCTCTAAACAAACCACTCCCATAATGACATTCGACTACTACCGTTCTATCACAGCAGCTTTAGTGGTTCTGCCAGTTTCATTACTTTCTTCAGTTTTCCCTGGCTTCTTTTAGAATAGTTGCATAAAATGAAAGAAATTAGACCTCCAGAGCGATAATAGCCATTCGTCGCGATCGCTTCGCCGGTTGCCGCCAGCGCGGCGCCGGTTGCCGCCAGCGCGACGAGGTCAACGCGTCGGCGGGCGTGGACGCCGCGCCGAATGGCATCAGTCGCCGCGCCGCCGCGAACGGATTGTCTTAATAGTATCGCACCCGACTGTGACGAACCACGTGCAAGTGAGTCCGAAGATGACTACCACTAGAAGTTTTACCTTGTTGCTGGCTTGATTCTAAAGAAGTGCTCTATATTGAGTTCTTTTTTCGTAGGATCCACAGTAACGGCCCAATTTTACACTGCTCAACTTCACATGATGCTAGCGCAGCTGACCGTGGGTTCAGTGGGTTTATGAGGATATGTACAGAAATTTAGCAAACGTCGGCGACATGCTCTATATTGAGTTCTTTTTTTCGCAGGATCCACAGTAACGGCCCAATTTTACACTGCTCAACTTCACATGATGCTAGCGCAGCTGACCAAAAACGTCTGAAACGGACCTACGACAACGTTCGTTCCCATGTCGCCGACGTTTAGTCTACGTCTAGTTTTTGGCTCTTCTGATTGCGGCGCACGATTCTCATCGGGGCGCGTTATTGTCGGACGAAACTAATTCTGCCCGTCCGGCCACAAAATGCGCTGGAACTGGAATTATGTAGTTAAAGTGTATGGTAAGTCGATCCGATTGATTCGCACTTAGGCGGACGCTCTGAGTAATCGCGGCGACCAATGGCGCGCGGCCGGCCGGCAGCCGGATGACTCATACGTCCGTCCGTCCGTCAGAGGGTATGGTCCGGATAAGCTGCATTGAGGAGAACAACGTGAAGTAAACGCAGTTATTTTACAATGGCAGTGGCGAAAACTGCGCGAAAACGTCATTATAAACAAATTGCTTCAATTTTTAATATTACACCGCTCTTTATGCCTACCTTCTCGTCCTTAGTTTTGAAGTGCAGATTGGAAAAGTAGTAGCCCTGCTAATCTTCAGTCCATCCTCCACCTATTCCTCACCTCAGTTTTCGTCAAGAAGCGGTTGATAGTGAAAGCACTCTTGATATATTGAGCAGAAAAGGCGTTCATCCTCGAATGCTATAGCACAAGCACCCAGGCTACTAATAGCCTTATCTAGTCCACAGTGCATTTGTTTCCTGAAGTGACGAAACAGATTCTTGTTTTTTATTGTTTCCTTTCACTTCGGGAGGATCCAATCTCCATGTGTTTCCAACCAGAAAATGAGTCATAAAGTTTTAACTACGGCTGGTCTCATATTGAAGGCCAAGAAATCAGTGAATTCGTGAGCAAATGTGGTCAAAGTTCTTAAAATGAGGGAGCACCACTTGTTGTCCTTGCATTATGAAAGGTTTTATTCATCTGCAAGACACTAGTTCCTATAGGACCTTTAGTGTAGCTTTCAGGACTGCCTAATTACTGCATGTGTACAAATAGGGAGCTCCTCGTTCTTCATTATACTGAGCATTTTTTGTTTCCTAAATCATGACAGATGGATCATGATTCTACTCTACTTCTACTAAATCCTGATAGCTATAGCCTAGAGTCGAGAACAGAATACAACAAGGGTGAAAGGGTGCTGTTCACAAGTGCTTAGAGGCCATGCGTACTCCTCCTCGAAACATAAAACAACTGAAAGAACACTTTCTCACCACGGTTTTAGCTGTACCTGCTGTATATCGCTAGAAGACCTCAGACAGTATGAGTCATCGGCTGCGCGCCATTGGTCGGGGCGATGACTCAGAGAGTCCGCCTAAGTGCGAATCAATCGGACCATGGTAAATATAGCACTGCCGATTCATTCACCTAGGAGATTCGTTGCCGTTGTGCTTTTTATCTCGTTTAGAGTCACTTGGCAAGTTGTATTTGGAAGAGGAATTATATAGTTGGAGTGCATGGGAAGCGGGTTTCGTGGCGTTAAAGAATGATTCTATCCGATAGATTTATTGGG
The DNA here is from genome assembly GCA_947359475.1 of Heligmosomoides polygyrus bakeri. Classification (NCBI taxonomy): domain Eukaryota; kingdom Metazoa; phylum Nematoda; class Chromadorea; order Rhabditida; family Heligmosomidae; genus Heligmosomoides; species Heligmosomoides polygyrus. The sequence continues at coordinate 55,655,817 of OX375870.1, read as the reverse complement.
TGTTATTGTTATACATGTATTACATATAGCAGGCTTTGGAGTCCCTAATATTGTAGCTGGACATTATGAATTGAATTGCGCACTGAAATGAAAGTTGGTAGAAGGTACAAAGTGCAGGATTTGAAGTGCACAGAGATATCGCAATAGAAATACAATGTTTGAAAAAGGCCCATTCATATATAGCAAACTTTGGAACCCCTAACAGTATCTCTCTCACGAGGCTGTGATGAAGACATAGGAAAGAAACTTGGGATAAGGTAGAAAGCGGAAGAAGCATACGTCCATTCAAAATAGAACTAAATTGATCATGCAAGTCAACAGCTGTTTAGAATTCCAAAAACATTTGAAATCCATGTATGATAACAATATTTGTTTTGTATAGAGATGAAACAACAGTTGCAGTGTTCACGGCAAAAGTCATTCGTCGTTAGGCGACTCAAATTGCCAATAAACAGAATTCACCTTCAATGCCCGAACAACAAGAGATGTGTGCCCACGCACTGTACATGTCGTGGATCGAGCAACTTACTAATTCGATCTCATTCATGTCATCGCCTGGTGGCGCACGCTTTCTGCATATGAAGCACGTTTAAAGATAGACATGTTTTATGCGAAGCATCTTCTCGGCTTCAGCTCTAATCCATTCGTTCTCAACCAAACATCTCCTTTTAGTTCCCTTCTCAGCGTTTAGCGCGGCTCTCTGTACGTAAACAGATTAAGGGCAAGCATTTAGTACCTACTGAATTATAGAAATCAACCGGAAATCCTGCCACCGTAATCTCGCGCGCGATTCGTGAGCGCCCCGACCTTTAAACTGCCGCGGGACCCGACCGAGTGGCCCGCAGCGGACCCTCGCCAGACGTTAGTACCATTTCGATGAGCATTTTACGAACTTTCATAACGGCACACAAATTCCTATGAGGATGACATTAGATCAATTATAACGACATCTTATCATGTGGGCAACACTTGGACCCATGCGTCGTCCTCCCGATATTTTGAGTCTATAAATGTCCACTCCCTTGCCCTTCTTGTATTCAGGGCAGACGTTTTTTCCACCAACTTCTTTCTCTGTCCAGTCACGATTGAAGAAACATGGTCTCAGGACGTCTGGAAGATTTCGTGCGGCTGGCAGTATCCCCGTCCTGACTTCCTCAACTTTCAAGCACTGATTCATTTGAAAGCGTTAGTGTCTTCAAATCCGTCTTCCGTCATCTTCAAATTTCACGCACTGCCCCAAAAGGAAGTGTTAGCCCCTAAATTCGTCTTCGACATGTCTGTTGATAAGAGATGTTAGTTGAAAACGGTGTTCAGGCATAATAATGTTCCCCGCTCCCTCTTCCTATAAAGGTACAAAGACCCCACAACATCATACTTGTGCGGGAATCAAATATAGCTTGTCGTGAGTATCGAAGTGCATTGGAAGTCCGGCGAGGGTCCGCTGCGGGCCGCGCGGTCACGTCGCGCGTCTGCGCGGTCAGCAGTTTAAAGGACGAGGCGCGCCCGATTCACGCGCCGGATTACAGTGGCAGGAAATTCCGGTTGAGTTCTATAATTCAGTTCAAACGCATACTACCATAATTAGTGCGAATCCTACGACGATCTCAATTACCTGCAAGAAACTGATCTCGGAATGGAGAAGAGAAGTAAACATGAAGATTAGAAAAACTCGTCCTGCAAGCAGCATATAAGATTGCGGTTTGTTAGAATCTCCCATGGTTAGCACACCAGCGAACAACGATGTTTTTCCCTCTTGAGTTTCCGCCAGAAACAGGACTAGTCCACCGCGGACAGCAACATTTGCAAGGAACTTAAGATCCCAAAGAATGTGGTAGGCAACAGTCTGCAGTAGGACAATTGATCCGTGAATAGCACAAGTGTCGTGACGCGGGTGGCCGCTCCCCCGTCGAAGCATCGGCAGAGAGGGGGGAACGCCACCCACGCCCCGGCTAGGAGCCCTCTAGATCCGCCGCTCGCTAAGGGTGCCCACCCTAAGACCACGCGATGTTGCTACCCATAGGCCCTATGCGGATCCATTGTGCCGCGGTGTTAAGGCTTGATCCCAATCCTACACACTTCCATGCAACACCCTGCAGTGAGCACTGGACTCGACACTCGCCCACAGGGGTACCCCCCTCGGTCGTGGCCACGACCTCAGGCGGTCCCCCTGGAATTGGACTGGCTCACACTCTTGCATACTTCGACCAGACATGGAACCGATAGACCAGCTTGGTTAAGCAATCAAACCATTAAGATTATATGTTTATGATACTCTAAGCTAATATGATTAAAGATATACAACAATTATAAAAGACCTACGAGTTAGGAAGAAGACCGCACCCACGACTACCAGGGGCCAAGCAAAGCCGACAACCTGCCTGCCATGGCCGGCCCTGCCCCAGTGGGTATGCCAAGTCAGGGGCGACGGGGTCTGTCAGAGGACCGGCGTTACCGTTACGCGGGTCACGGACGGTAGACGAGGCGAAGAAGGCTGGAGGAGTCGAGCATGACGACCGATGAACACTTCTAGACGATGGCAGCTCTTCGTCGTCCTAAGTTGGACGACTCCGGTGGCCTTGGGCTAAGGCGTAGCCCTCCTCGACGACGGCTGGCGTTGGCGGACCGCGGAGACCAGGAGGCGACCGCTCAGCGGGAGCGGCGGACGACGACTGACCGGCTAGAGCGCTCAGGGGCACGCTCCCCCTGCGTCTCTAGCCGCTTCCAGAAGCTTCCCTGCGCGGGAGACACGTGGGCGCAGGCTTCGACGTGTCGATCGACGGGTTTTGACCTGCTGACCCCCGCGACGACCGTACTGTCGTACGGAAGTCACGACACTGGGGGCCGCGACGAAGAAGACGACCCACTAGGTAGTTGTGGCCTTGCTGCTTACCTACTAAGTTGCAGACATGTTAAGAATCGAAGACTACGTGGTTGACTTGGGGCGGCGGCGTGGCGGGCGATGCCACGGTGCGTGCACCGCAGGGTGTGACAGGTGCGGTCTAAGGTCGGGTTAGCCTGACGAAACTTTGAGGGGCCGATGTGCTTGCCTACGAGTCAAAGATACATGATAAATGAGAAAATAACTAGCTAAGTAAAAACATGACAAAACACACAAAAGGAAAACCGGGTTAAAGCTTCAGTAACATGACGGGGAGATCTAATTATACCGGTGGGGTGAGGTGAGGTACTAGGTGAAGTGAAGTGAGGAAGTGAAGATGGAGGTGAAGTGGTGTTGGATGCTACTATGGACGAGACTACTAGGACGAAACGATGGGCGACTACGATGGACGTTGAAGTGGTGTTGATGTTATGGATGCTTCAAGCGTTATGTACAGCTATATACAGGTCGGCGACTCGAACGGCAGGCGTGGAACCGGACGGCGGCTCGACAGGCGTTAAGGCTGGAGCGGCACGAACGACGGATACACGGCGCGATCAAGACACCAGACCTGAATAGAGGCTGGGGAGAACTGTGCTACGATAAAGGGATCGGAAATAAAGACATTATATTGGTTATATAATAAAGATATTGAGATGATAAAGAGTGTGTATGAAAGGGAAATATATGTGTAAGGATAATAAAAGGAATAAAGGTGATAGCAAGAAAGAAGGAAATGGAAAAAGGAAGAAAACAAAGTAAAAACAAATGGAAAGGAGAATAAACATACCATTTCAATCCACAATGTCGGTCGCGTTAAGGTCGAGAAGCTCCATGTGGCGTTCGAGCAGTGCCTCGGACTCTTCCTTAAGGCGGCGAGCGATAAGCGCGTTGCGGCGTGCCCTACGCATGTGCCTCAGCCAGCGCTCGTTGCTGAGATCGCGGATGACTTGGCGATTGTGCGCGCAGAACGCGATGTGATGGTCGTCCAGACCGCACCCTAGACACTTTTTGGGCAGCTGTTCGCACTCATGATCTAAGTGCTGTCCGCCACACCGGAAGCAGCGCGCATTCCTCATGTGGATGTGGATGCGGTCGCTGATGCACGGTACGTCCTGGCAGGATGAGGAGTAGTGGTTCTCACGGCAGAACCAACATCCTAAGCCAGGAGGCGGTGTGGACTGGACCAGGGGTGTTGGGTCATACATAGACCGGCGAACAGGTGGCGGTAGTGCGGCTGGACTACGTGCGCTCCCTAAGGGTTGGTGTGGCTGGCCGCGGCCGCGATGGTACTGGCGCGGGCGATGGTGTTCGCGCGGGCGATGCCGGCCTGGCGAAGAGCTGCGGCACTTGCTGCCGATGAGGCTGTTGCTCAGCAGGCGCTAAGGGTGCCTGCTGGACTGGAGCTGATATTGTGGGAGCCGCTTGCGGCCGCGTCTCACGCCGACTGGTGGGATTCCACCAGAAGCCCTCTCTGTTAGCCGAAATGCCCGTAGAGGGTGGCTGGTTTAAGGACAGAGGAGGCAGCGGCGGAGACGGCGGACACATCCTCACGATGGGATGGTCAGGCTCGCTGCGTTGCTCCGGCTGCGGAGGCGCAGTCTGTGTGCAGGCCTGCTTTGGCGGAATGGGCCTCCAGAAGAAGCACGGTGGAATTTGCCGCAGATAGTTCGAATGTATGGGTAGCACGTACTGCGATGAACCTGGTTGGAAGTGGTTCAACTGTACGTTGAGTGCCCGCAGCTGCTCTTCCATGGACAGACCTTCTAAGGGCCAGAAGGGGGACTCCGGTTGTGGTTGACGTGGCGGAGTTCCTCCCGTCATCGGCTGTGGCCGCCTAAAGAGCGGACTAGAAGGTCGCCAACGGGCGCTAAACATCTCAGGTGTAACAGCAGGAGATGATCGCTGCGGCTGCTGGGCAGACGTGCTAGGAGGCTGTTGTGCAGGCTGTGGTGGATGAGAGTGCAAGCGAGCTGATGAGGATGAAGTGGTAATGTTGGCCAAGCGGCGTTTTGCCTTAAGAAGGCGACGCTGTGTAGATGTAGATGTAGAGCGGCGATAGGCAAAGAGAGGGGGTTGAGATGAGGGAGGAGGGGAATAGGAACAGGAGAGCGAGATGGAGAATGAGTGAGTGTATCTACGAGAGGAGGAGGAGAGTGGAATGTAGTGGGCCTACGAGAAGAACGAACAGAGCGAGGAGAAAAGTGTGAGGTTTTTTAGGAAAAGTGCGAGGACGACCGAAATGTTGAGGAGGACCAGTGCGGTTAGGGAAGAGAGGATGAGGCTGCACAATGGGAGATGTATTAAGAGTGGGAGGTGAAGGTTGAGAAGAAGAAGGTGGAGTTAGAGAGGAATTGGAAGAAGGGTCGAAGGTATATGGCTCGCCGTGCCATGGGTCGCGTTGACGAGGCCGGTATAGAGCCTCGTACCGCGCCGCACGCTCACGTGGAGGTGAACTCCACGGGCTAAGATGGCGACGTCGAGGTGGTGGAGAGACGCTGCGAAGCGGCGAAGGTGCGCGAGGAGCACAGCGCCTGTCCCTGGATCCCATGCGAGGCGCTGAAGGCAGTTGGTGATGCAGTGATGATGAACAAGGCAGAGGGACTGGCTAAGGCTATGCTGGACGCGCGCTCGGCGTTCATCGTCCCCCCTAAGAGGAGTCGGACGATGGTGGTTGCTCGCGATGGAACAGGAGCAACAGTGGCAGCAAGAATGACAGTTGCAGACAGACATTATGGATGTATCTGAAAAGAGGAGAGATATGGAATGAGACAGAAGAGGACGTGCGCGCACGCGACGAAGAACGAAGAATTGAGAGGAAGAACGATAACAAAAATGAGGTGATAGGATGATGGTGAATGTGATGAACATGGAGACGATGAAGCGGTGATAGAAGATGGAAGAAGAGAAGGATAGGAAAATCAACGAAATTGGGAAAAAATAAGAGAGAATGGAGGCAAAATAGAAGTATAAAGGTTTGTATTTAAAAGTTATTTAGATTATAAATTGTTAAAGTGAATTGAGAAAGCTAACTAAAAGTGGTCGAAAATGAAGTCGAACGGTCGGTTGATGACAAAAAGCAGTCAACGATGCCCAGTCTGGGCTAAGAACAGTCCAGAAGTGATTCGCAGGCAGTCCAAAGCGACGCTGTACGGTAATTCGCGTTAGGACCAGCCTCTTACGGCAACTTGCGCTAAGCGCGGCGCGTGTTAGCGCCCTTGCGCAACGGCTGAGCCGGCGTAGAGCCGGAAACGGATCGAAGGGGTCAGCTGGCGATGGATGGCATGCGCTATCGGACGACTCGCTATGAGTGCGTCGACCGCGCGGTGAGCGCGGGACGCGAAGCAACACGAGTGAAGGGTCAACGACACATGCATTGAGTGATCTTAGCCTGCTGGCCGAGCCGCTTAGGGGCTAAGATAGTGTGAGCGGACCGCGGCAATGGGCGTGAGGCCGCCGCTGGTCCGAGTCAGGCGCGATGTTGTTAGCGCGAGCGGGCAAATGCGCGTAATTGCTACGAACCATTTGAAGCGGCGCCTTAAGACGTGTTAAGCACGTCTTAGGATGGAACTGCTTAGCTAATAGCGCCTAATGATGGAGTTGAGCCTAAAGATGGTATTTAGGCACCTGAAAGGTCTAGTTGAAGATGGTAAACTTAGTTAATGACGCATTTCAGATGGATTAATGGCTAAGGAAAGTTCCTTAGCAACGATTGAGTGTCTCAGGTCCTGATAAATAGGTGCTTAGTCTTAGCGCTGCGCTTAGGCTGAGTTCGCGCTGGCGATAGTGTTGTGCGGTGAGTCCTGTCGAGACGGAGATAGAGGAGAGTCCTGCGGCAGCGCTCTAAGTGAGCCCTGCGGCGGCGCATAGGTAGTGACAGCGCGAATTTCTAGCGGATACAAGTGCGAGATGGATCGAGTTAAGCACTTGCCGCTTGCCGTACGGACTTCTGCTGCCCGGATGGCTCCGTCTTTGCCTGAAATAAATGAAACAATCATGCCGCAGTTCCATTGTCCTCGTGGCGATTTTTCGTCCGCAATCAGTACGACATCTCCGAGCTGTGGAGCGAGTGCAGTTGACCTCGGTTGTTTCGTGCGAGCTTGATGTCGTTCTCGCAAGGCTGCAAGATAGTCGGAGTGCCACAGTTCCCAGAAGTGATCTAAAACAGATAAGCTCTCCTTGTACCACTGGGAAAGGTTATGTGAGGCATCATAGATGTCGTCTATTTGGGACGGTAAAGGTGGATTTGGGACGGTAAAGGTGGTATTTGTAGGTCTACCTGAGGACTTAGAAAGTTGATAGGCCTTAAGATGTGGACAAAGGTTTCCCGTTCCCTGTAGGGTGTTATGGGACGGCAATTTAAGGTGGCCTCGACTTCTGCTACGACAGTTTGAAGTTGACTTAGCGATAGAATGGCACGACCAATTAACTTTTTGTAGGCGGACTTAAAGAGACCGACTAAACGCTCGTAGAAGCCACTTTTGCACGGCGACAGCGGGGTGATAAACTTCCAGGTGATCTTTTGCATGGAGCAGAAGGTGGAGATGCTTTGCCATGAGGTGGGGGTGTAGATGAGCGATGCGATAGCGGTCTCTGCGCTACGAAACGTGGTCGAATTGTCGCTGTAGACGATACTTGGTGTACCTCTTCGCGCTATGAAACGACGAAATGCTAGGAGAAATTCCTGCGTAGTGAGATCGAGTACGACCTCAAGATGAACTGCGCGTGTTGACATGCATGTTATGAAGATCCAGACTTTGCCAGAGATGGTACCAGTGCACGCTTGAGGACCGATATAATCGAGTCCGATGTTTTGAAAAGGTCTTGCGCGTTTAGTCCTCTCCGGAGGGAGAGGAGGCACGTTAGGGTACCGGTAAGGTCTGCCATTGGTTTTACGGCATGTGACGCAGGTACGCAGGGTCTTAGCGACACAAACCCGTATGGACGGAATATAGAAACGGGTACGCAGGTTAGCGATGGTGTGATAAACGCCAGAATGATGATTTTTGAGATGGTAATACAGCACTAAGAGGTGCGATAGCCGATGTTGTGGCAGTATTAGAATTGGAGCTGTTTCTAGAGGCCCGATCCGGTACGGACAGCGAATGAGATGGTCGGGTGCTCGTCTGGCGTTGAAATTCGCGAGCTGTAAGCGGTATAGATCTTGTTCACCTTCGCGATAATGCGCTAAGATGAGCTGTTTTTCCGCTGCTTTGACGTCCGACGGCTGTACCGTACCCGAAGGGGACACTGAAACTACTGAGGGCAATTTTGCTTGCATTACTGATTGAAGATATGGAGGAAGCCGATCTAGGATCTGACGGCGGATGAATTTGAGAACGTACGCCGTGATTCTGACCAGCTTAAGGTAGTTATTGGTCCTAGAGAATGGTAAGGCCGATTGAAAAATGCCTTTGATGATCGAATTAACGCTGGAATATTCCAACTGCGCGTCGACCTTGTCCTGCGGGAGGACTTTGAAGTCGATGTTGGCATGCGGCCACTGCTCCTGGGGAGCAGTTAAAAAGGACGGACCGCTCCACCACATGTGGTTGTGGGCTTCCTTCGTGGCAAGACCGCGAGTGGCGCAGTCTGCCAGATTATCCTCGGAAGCAATATAATGGAAGCAGACCGGGACGTTTTGAGCCGCTAGCGCAGTCACAGCGTTACGAATGGCTGTTACGCGATTTTGGACGAACACTTTGAGGGTTTTGATGGTATGTACCCAGTATAACGCGATAAGCGAGTCTGAAAAGATGTGAACCGCGGATGTTGGAAGACCAAGCTGCCCAACGAGATATTGTGCTAGGTTAACGCTTATGAGCGTGGCCAACAGTTCCGAGCGCGGAACGGTGAGCGGTTTGATGGTATTGAGACGCGATTTTTCCATTAACAATGTGGAAAACGCAGATGTTGAACTGCGGCAGAGTAGATATGCGCAGCACGCATATAGCCGTTTGGAGGCGTCTCCGAACACGCAAAGTTGGTATGAGCACTGTGGCGTTGGCGCTGACAAAATAGACCGTGGTAAGGGTGGAACTGAACCACGAAGATTGGCAAGAAGATGGGACCATTGCTGCTGTTGCGCTTGTGTTAAGGGCGTATCCCAACCACAATCCTCAGCCCACAAGTCTTGTATAAAGACCTTGAGTGGTGCTAAGAAAGGAGCTAGGAACCCTAGAGGATCGCATGTTGACGCCAAAGCGCGTAAAGCAGTTCGCTTGCTATTAACCGCGATTTGTGTGGTTTTGATGGGAATAACCAACGTGTCCCTTACGGGATGCCATTTGAGTCCCAGCAGAGTGGCATTGGCTGGGTCAACAGCGCGGTCTGTGTCAGCAATGGCAGCGTTGACAGTAGGCGAATTACACAAGAACTCTCTAAGGTTCATGTGCATTTTGATCTAAGTCGAACTGCGAGTTGCTTGATATTCGAGTTCGTGCAACTTTGCGCGGATTGTATCTGGGAACTTGCTCTTGACTAAGTCAAGAAGCGGTAGTACCGTACGAAAGTCTTCGAACCTACGAAGACCGTGAAGTATGGCTGTGAGGCGAGACCAGGTGCGACGGAGCTCGGAACCCGTGTTTCGTGCTTGAGGAAGCTGTTGGAGCTGCACGTGTAGGGCTGCACGCGTCGTATGAGGACAATCGTACCGCCTTTTGAGAGCTCTCACCAACTCAAAGTAGTTGTTGTCAGCGGGATCCACATCGTCAAGCACCATTATGGCGTCGCCGGTTAGTAGGCTTTGCAGCTGTAAGTACTTTTCCAACGGTGGAATGTTGGGATTGTTGTGTACGGCCAGCTGAAACGCGCCCCAGAAGCGTTGGAACTAAGTAATGTCGCCATCGAAAGGCTTTAGCTTATACTTGCTAAGCTGGATGGTGGTACAGTATGGCAGCTGCGGCGGTGGGATTACTGTGGCCGCTGGAATGGTGGAATTAAGCGAAAGCTGCGCTTGTACAGGCGACTGAGGGGCTGTGAGGATTTGCTGCTGGCTCGTATGCGAGGCAGTGGTTTCGAGCGAAGCTGAAGCCTCTGTGCCAGCGTTGGAACTGTGCGTAATTTAAGAGAGTTTCGCTAAGCAACAACGCTCGATCAGCAACTGCACTTCATCGAGGCTGTGATTCAGCGCGCTAAGAATTGACTCTGCGTCCACCACTGCGTCGTTCACGGGCGTTTCTTGCATGTAGTTCTCGTATGCAGCATTGCCTGCCTCTGGATTAGCAGACCCTTCGACCGTAGCGAGGAACATTTGACGTCGCTCTTGTACCGTGCGGATAGCAGATGTTAGGCCCGCAATGGCCGCCTGGATGTTAAGGCGGCGCGCGTCGAGAATTTGGGGCTGATTACTGTCGCTTGCATCTACAGGTGTTATGAGAGATGCATGAATTTTACCTTTGGCGACTGCTAGAGCCGTAAACGCCTTGGTAAGGTTGGCCTTGCAGGTCGTGATTAATGGCATTGCTAGCGTAGGTGTATTGAGCGTTAATGACAGGAGGTGGTACTGTCGGTACCCGAGTCTAAAACAAGAAAACTAAGAGTGGACTACCCTGAGGGAGGACTCTGGCCAGGAGCCTCCCCGCCGAAAGCACGGTCATACGAAGCGAATGATACGTAAATGCGCAACTGCAAGTTGTGACATGTGTGTAAACATGGAAGGTGGATGATGTTAGATATGGATTATGAGGGCTTAGGAAATGGGTGTGCAAGCGCAAAGACAAGATTGTTGAACAGCGTGAGCTCAACGGCACGACGCCTCATAGCTAAGGCCAAGGAAACAAGAGAAGCTACGCTCGGGCCACACCTTGCAGCCAATGCCCGCGCGGCTGCATGGGGTCACGTACCAGACAGTTGCCAGCTACTGTATCGCTCTAATGCCACTGGCCCAGTGTAAACCCGCGTCTCTGGGGCTCCCCGGTGATGATGCCCGTTAACAGCTTCTTTGACACTGCGATTTGGTCCTTGAGGGGTTTCCTAGCAGCTTTTGGCTGCCTTCTACTCCTTCTTTGTGCGCACCGTAGCACTTGTGCCTCGACGCATAGCGGCTGTCCCTATGCCGGCTCGTGCCACTCGAGGTTGCACAGGTAAGAGGACACGGCTACAAGAAGTGAGGAAGGCAGTACCCCAGTTATAGCGTACGTCGCACACATCAGCGGCACCTGAGCAGCCAATCTGGCTTTACACTTGCACCGTGCGCGGCTTAAGACCAGCTCAGTAGCTTGCGAGCGGATATGAGGTTCGATCACAAAGGCCCCCGTGGGTTTCCCCACGAAGAACCTCGGTCCGATGCACCATGTCGTGACGCGGGTGGCCGCTCCCCCGTCGAAGCATCGGCAGAGAGGGGGAACGCCACCCACGCCCCGGCTAGGAGCCCTCCTAGATCCGCCGCTCGCTAAGGGTGCCCACCCTAAGACCACGCGGTGTTGCTACCCATAGGCCCTATGCGGATCCATTGTGCCGCGGTGTTAAGGCTTGATCCCAATCCTACACACTTCCATGCAACACCCTGCAGTGAGCACTGGACTCGACACTCGCCCCAGGGGTACCCCCCTCGGTCGTGGCCACGACCTCAGGCGGTCCCCCTGGAATTGGACTGGCTCACACTCTTGCATACTTCGACCAGACATGGAACAGATAGACCAGCTTGGTTAAGCAATCAAACTACTAAGATTATATGTTTATGATACTTTAAGCTAATATGATTAAAGATATACAACAATTACAAAAGACCTACGAGTTAGGGGGAAGACCGCACCCACGACTACCAGGGGCCAAGCGAAGCCGACAACCCGCCGGCCATGGCCGGCCCTGCCCCTGTGGCGTGTGCCAAGTCAGGGGCAACGGGGCCGGTCAGAGGACCGGCGTTACCTGCGGGTCCCGGATGGCGAACGAGACGTCGAGGGCTGGAGACGTCGAGCACGATGACTGGCGGACACTCCGAGACGATGGCAGCTCCCCGACGTCCTAAGCTGGACGGTTCCGGCGACCCCGGGCTAAGGCGTAGCCCTCCTCGACGACGGCTGGCGTTGGCGGACCGCGGAGACCGGGAGACGACCGCTCAGCGGGAGCGGCGGACGACGACTGACCGGTGGACCGGCTAGAGCGCTCAGGGGCACGCTCCCCCTGCGTCTCTAGCCGCTTCCAGAAGCTTCCCTGCGCGGGAGACACGTGGGCGCAGGCTTCGACGTGTCGATCGACGGGTTTTGACCTGCTGACCCCCGCGACGACCGTACTGTCGTACGGAAGTCACGACAACAAGCGATAGTGACCCTTTTCCGTAACATAACCATAATCACGGTTAAAAATTGACCGAAGAAGTCTTAGATGGCAAATACTGACGCTAAAAACCATCCACATGACCAGGATTCCTGCATAAACTGTCGCTGATCGTCCCATTGAAACCACATTCATATGCCATCTCCAATTAACGTTGAAATGAGGCAAAGACGTGCCGCATGTCCCTGTTGGAAGCGTTTCTAGCCGTCGGAAGCATCGGACCGCTAGAACTCGTCCAACTCGCGCACCGTGCACGACGCCAGAGGGGTTCGCGCGGCGTTGGAGTTATGTCTGCCCCTGGAATCCACTGCGATGGCCTGCGATGGTAACGCGCTCCAGCGCCAACGCATCGTCGACGAATCGCACGATTGTCCACCGACGGCTGCATCAGGGCGAAGGGCACAGCTGAGTCATAGCGCGTTTAGTTGCGTCCGGCAGCGGCCGATGTCAAATAATTGGGACCGATTTGAAACTCCCGCAGCGCCCGCAAGCTCGTCCATACTTTTTTCTAGCGTATGTTTAATGACGAGTTGTGACGTCTGAGCCACATTGCGCCGCCATGTTCTTTCGCAGCGAGAATTCCCTTTGAACTTCCTGGCCAAACAAACTCCGATTCAACGCGACGAGCGCGGGAGTTTTTTTTTTTGTATTGGGACGACCTTCGCTGACCATGGTTTTCTGTTCTTGAACTGGTGTATTACTACTGTAAACGCAAGAATCGTTCATTTATTCCAAACATTTGGTAATCCGGTGTTTCAGGTTGATCATGAAGAGGAGACCGCAGGAAGAAGGTAAAATGTGTTTATTTCATAGCCTCTCTCGTGATTACATTAATGTTCATTTTCGGTTTGTGATATTTTTAGCGTTGCGAAAGCAATTAGCGAGGACGAGCGATGCAGCGAAACAGCTCGATATTTTATATGAGTTGGCCGCAATGTACAGATATAATGGAGATCTGGAAGCAGCCAGGGATGCGTACTCGAGAGGTGCACTTTCCTTCAGACTTTCTGACTTCTCGTAGATGAGTGCGCTTGTTTAAAGCTGTTCGTCTTGCATCCAATCTTGGTAACCATCTGGATCTTTCTTTTGGCGAACGCGCTTTAGCTGAAGTCTGTGCCGAAGAAGGTACGTTACATTTTTTTGTCGTGCCGTTTGGCAGTGTATTGGTTGCGTTCAGGGGTGTGCGTAATTACGGTTTACGATTTTACGATTTACGACTATTTTTGCCAAATGTTTTGCGATTCACGATTTACGACATTTTGGTTTGTAAATCGTAAATTTTTGTAAGTGTGATCTTTGAGTAACGACCAATTGGCGTCCAAATTTACGTGGATTGGGAACGCAGGAGTGGACTGGGTTATAAAGATGTGCCCACTCTAATGGTCCCCTCTTGTAGCTCATTCCCACTTCTCTTGGAGTTTTTTTTTTTTTGATGATCTAATGAGTTGCAGTGTTAGAGGATACCGTCCTGTGCACTGGCTTCAAAAGCGAACTTTTCTCTTCGCGTAACTAACTTTTTCATCTCTCGAACATTGTAAGGGCTGCCGTTTGGATCCGAACAGGTTCAAGAGAAGAAAAAAGTGCAATACAATATTAAAGCCAAAACTCCTGTCTTGGGGACTCGACGCTACACTTAAAACGCTGAACATTTCACGGATGGGTTGTCGGGGCGGGACGTGGGCTTGGGGCGCGGAGCTCATCGTGGAACGCGCTCTAACTGATGCGACATGCAGGGAACATGACATCTTGACTATTTTTTAAGTGAACAACTTGAAGATCTATAATGAGGTGCGATCGTACTGAAGAGAAATACAAGTGGGATGCCATGCGATATTTTGTTCGCTGCTGTTAAACACACGTAGGATTTAAGAGTCCAATTTTCCAGATTATCCCTGAGAATTCTCGAAAATCTCATGAGCATTAAGCAGTGTCACGAAACTGCTGTCTAGTCGATTCTGGTGGCGATATTATGGTTTTGGGTACTATCTCATCTTCATACCTTAGTGTTGTGTGCAGTTTTGTTCGAATGACCTATTCGAACAGGTATTCCAATGATTTTCATTCGAATCTGGATATTGAATTCGGAATTTAAAAAATCGCGTTTTTCGCATGTATTCGCATCCTAATCTTCATAAAACCACTTTTCGATTATGTTTGAATTGGAATATTCGAAAATTGCGGGCATTTGAAACCATTCCAATATTCGAAACCACAACTATAGTTGTGCGTACAGTTGATCCTATACTGGCTGTTTCAACTGATAATAATAAGTGATAATAAACTATGACTTTGATAAAAAACCTGATAAACGTTTTCAAGTGATAAAATACATTTTTTGTAAAAGTGATGATGTATTACAAAATAGATGTATGGATGTATCAGTGAAATGCTAACTCAAACTATTTCTGTGGGCCATTTCAAGCAGTTTTGGCATCGTTGAGAGCCCTTTCTTATTGCGTGCTCCGATGGGAATACGGTGTCCCAGTTGCAACGCGTCTATGTGCCTGCGTGTTCTGGCAATCCTTTTGCTACTTCGGTTTCGGTAGTTATTGCGTATTGTAATCGTATGCTAGAGTCTGCGTGTGTGTAGGCCGGCGCGCCTCTGAACATACGGAAACTCGTCGAGATCGTTGTCGAGCGTCGCGTCCGCCGCGGTCGTAGTGCATTAGAAAATGTGCTGCTTTACCATGTGCAGGTCAGAGCAATTCCTCATAAAAGGTGCATTAAAACTGCGGACGAATTGTCGCCGTCAGAAAACGCGCTCTATGAACGTCAAAATCGTCAATCTTTACAAAACTAACGCACTCGCGAATTTCAAACCGCGAACAGTGACTATGCATAGAAGCACGCTTTTTTGTTAAGTTTGTGCAAATGGGCTCGAAGGAGGAGGGGGTCACCATGTAAGGCACCACCCCATAACGCATTTTGTGTTGCGCGGAAATGGAACTGTTATTCAACACTATTGTGTTGTACCCCTTGTTGTTCCACTGAGTTGTATTGTTCCATTTTTGATGTAAATTGACATTCATGGGCCTTCTCACGAAGACGGAAAACCACAAACTACAATTTATTGATTTATGCCGTCGTTTATCCGTACCCTTTTCGTGTCCCCAACGGTGAGATACACACAATTTTTTCTTCATAAAAGAGCTAGAAGGTATTTAGACGACGTAGTTGAGTTCTGTGTGAAATTTTAGCCTGGAAATATATCCTGCACAGCTTTGTCGCAGGTTTGCGAAGAATTATTTTTCAGTTTTAAATTTGAAGAATATCTAATCAACGGTAGCATTGATAAACTTAAGGGATTGCTCGTTAGATAGAGCTCGAAATTCTGATGTAGAGCTGTTTGTTTTACACCAACATGTCTCTTTACACTGGTTTTGTAAATCCTCTGAACATCCTATTGATTGTAGTCCCAGCAAATCTGGTCGACCTGCGTGTTCCGCTCGTCCGTCGGGCCGTTGTCCGCCGCGCGCGCGACGGGTGTCATAGCGTGAGCAGAGACGGCGAGCAGGGGAATGACGCCGCAGGTATGGCCACATGGGCGCGGCCGCAACGCCTAAAACCAGCCGATACGAACGCCCCCCCCCCCCCCCCCCTCCCTTTGGGCTACGTTCCCAGCGTGGCCGCCATAGCCGCTCGAAGCCTGGCGTGGCCCGCACGAGGAAGTATCCCTAGATAGGTTTGGACTACGTTCCCAGTGTGCCCACCCTACCCGAAGCAGGCGAAACCGGCAAGCCTGGCGTGGCCCGCGCATCTAGCGTACAGCACCGGCGAAAGATGCTGGTAACAGAATAATGCGAGGAGATAGTGACATCGACTCACCAATGAAGACACGTGGCAGATCGCAAATTACGCGTAGAAGTGAGGAAAATCCCTATTTTTGATGGCACCTCAACCCTGGGAATATCCTCTACTTGCGCAAAAAATGGCCAAGTATCTTGTTATTCCGATAAATTCTTCCGGGATTGTAAACGACTATTCAATTGTCTTATTAAATTCAACTCTTTTCATCCACAATTGTGGTTTTGTTCTGTCTAGTTTCGGTTCTTTATGGAACGTGCCTTCGAAATCGAGCTATCCGATTGTTCGATTTTCGAAGACAGCGAAAAATCGAGTTTTTCGATTGTTCGTTTTTTGAAGACAGCGAAAAATCGAGCTATCTGATTGTTCGATTTTCGAAGACGGCGAAAAATCGAGTTATCCGATTGTTCGATCTTCGAAGACAGCGAAAAATCGAGTTATCCGATTGTTCGATTTTCGAAGACAGCGAAAAATCGAGTTATCCGATTGTTCGATTTTCGAAGACAGCGAAAAATCGAGTTATCCGATTGTTCGATCTTCGAAGACGGCGAAAAATCGAGTTATCCGATTGTTCGATCTTCGAAGACAGCGAAAAATCGAGTTATCCGATTGTTCGATTTTCGAAGACAGCGAAAAATCGAGTTATCTGATTGTTCGATTTTCGAAGACGGCGAAAAATCGAGTTATCCGATTGTTCGATCTTCGAAGACAGCGAAAAATCGAGCTATCCGATTGTTTGATTTTCGAAGACAGCGAAAAATCGAGTTATCCGATTGTTCGATTTTCGAAGACTGCGAAAAATCGAGTTATCCGATTGTTCGATCTTCGAAGACGGCGAAAAATCGAGTTATCCGATTGTTCGATTTTGGAAGACGGCGAAAAATCGAGTTATCCGATTGTTCGATCTTCGAAAACAGCGAAAAATCGAGTTATTCGATTGTTCAGTTTTCGAAGACAGCAAAAATCTTATTTTCGATTGTTCGATTTCGAGTTTTCGAAGACAGCAAAAATCTCTTATTCGATTGTTCGATTTTCGAAGACGGCGAAGAATCGAGTTATTCGATTGTTCGACTTTCGAAAATTTCAGAAAGTCGAGTTATTCGATTGTTCGACTTTCGAAAAAATGTCGAAAAGCTCAACTCTACTAGCAAGGCACGTCTCAGTCCTACTGTCGAAGGTTGTTCAATCCCAGCCCCCAGAAAGACATTGGAGGCAGTTTTTTTAGAGGAAGAGAGAGGAGTATTCCAGTTCCACGTTCTGTTTCATAATAACGTCTAGTGGATTTGTTTGTAACAAGTATAATACATGCCAACCCTACCGAATAGAAATGACGCAAATCCACGATGGAAAATCATTCGTGATTGGAATCAGGGTCTAGAAGGTTGCTGCATTCATGTGGAAAGGATAAACCATTAATGTTTCGGTATATGTCCCGAAGACCGGCACCATTGGGAGATGGAAATGCCCCATCTAACCAGACCACATTGTATGGGGACCATTCAGAGAGAGAGAGAGTGTGTGTACGGTCGGTACCCTGATCGGCTGGAATGTATTCGGTCTGTGTTCTATTTGGTTATTATTGGTTGACGCGCTCCCAAACTACCAATGCTGCCCACCCGACATGTACCAATGTTTCTATCCGTTTGTATTGTGCTATATAGGGTTGAGCAAGTCGTTATAAAAAGCGCGGTAAAATCGAGCGCGTAGCACTTCAAGATTGGGTTGAACTGGTTTTGACAGATTTGATTTCCATTTTCGGAGGTGTGATTGAGTTTATCGTATCCACTCTATCTAATCCGCGTACGATGCTGCAGATTCTCGCAGAGCAAACGTTAATACAGAGCTGGTGAAGAGTAGCCCGAGCGAGTGCAGAGAATTGTTCAGTAGTACTGTAATATTATAGAGTTTTCTAATTCTTACAACTGTAGGCTTGAAAAGGAAACCGGCGCGTTGGTCAGTGCTGAAACGATTTTTTAATTTTTAGTTCTGAGAGCGAATTTTTCGCTGCTGTTTCTGCTAAACCCTATATCTATAATGCAAGCTGAAGATTAGGTAGTAGGTTAGGAATTTAATGAACATTCAAACGGTGCAGGGTTTTTGTTGGATTGCCATGCATAGGCTTAAGTAATGTTTTTGAATTTACAGTTTTTTTTCGACTTTTTTTGAAACGTTTAAAGTTTGGTTTGAAAGATGTCTTGTTAGCAAGAAGACGTGAAAAAAAATAGTTTGGTAAGAAAACAGATCAGCCTGAGCTGAAAATAATACGACAAATAAATTAATATTGAATCCCATCTGATTAACATTAGCAGAAAAAGCCTCTGGAAATTCAGTTGTACTGCACTACAGTTCAGTAGGCTCTTACCATTTACGATTTACAAAATTTTAAATTTCATTTACACACGCCCGGGTGCGTTTAGTGATGCCTGCTATTGCACGTTTGTTGTCCACTCCTGTTAACCCTATCTGCATTTATCTGTGGATGCGTATGCGCGTCTCCCTCTAGCACCAATTCTTCTTGTCCAAAGAGGTTAGTGTGTAACGAGCGAAACTCCCGTCGTTGGTGAGAGTGAACACCTTCGTCGGAACTATTATACTTTTACGATTCGATGGGAAACCAAGTACGCAAAAGAGGAGAGAGAAAGAGGCTAAAATGTCGTAAGCAATGCGAGCAAGTGCAATTATAGCCGTGAAACACACGTTCAGTGGCCTATCGGCAGCGGCCTATCGGAGCTTTGCCATAAAGTCCAGAAAATAGAACACGCCATCCGTCTTCTTTTCTTCTTGAGGCCTTTCACTGCAGTAAAGAACTGCGTTTACTATTATAGAATAGTATAGCGAGATACGATGGGACAGGAAAACTTCAAAAGTTTTCATGATGCCTGTCCACCATCTATCGCATGTAGCGATTTATTCTCCGAATTACCCGTTCTCTACGTGACGGCAAACAGATCGTGAGAGTTCCAATCCGAAGTGCTTAATCCGCGGAAGGATAAATAAAATCAATCGATGTGGTCGACTGGTCGATATCGTTTACTGTCGGACGGCAGTAATCTGATTCCTGTAGTCGTTCTCATTAGGTCCTCCCTCACTGGTTCATTTTACTGATTCCCTATACTTGTGTTCCCTTATACTTCTTAATCCCGACGCACGTTGGACGACTCTGTGGCACGTTTTCTGAATCCCGACGCATGTTGGACGACTCTGTGGCACGTCTTCTGAATCCCGACGCATGTTGGACGGACGAGATCTTCGGCAGGCCTTCTGAAACCCTATACATGTGGGAGAATACTGAGAAATAAAAACTGTTTCCCCCTTAGTGGCCTCCACTCCTTCGCGTTCCACTTTGCTGGTCTGCCTCAGGTGCCCCTGATTCTTCTCAATTCCAGCGTCCATTGGACGACGCCCGCGGCACTCCTGAGTCCCTACGCACGCTGAACGATGACGAGAGGAAATACCGCTCCCCCTAGTGACTCCCCCCCCCCCCTTCGCGGTCCCCTTTAGTGGTCCTCTTACTGGACTCCTTTGCTGGCCCCCTTTCTGGTCCTCCTTCACTGTCCCCCCCCCCCTTTACTCTTCTGAATCCCTATGCACGTGGGACAACCTATTCGGTACATCTTCTGAATCCCACCGCACGTTGGACGGCGTCTGCGGCACGTCTTCAGAATCCCAACGGTCGGCACTTGATCCCCATCTATACCCAGACACGTTGCTCGCTCGCTCGTATCGCAAACTGGGTGATCCGCCGCCAAGATTATAAATTGGCCATCAATCACCCATGACTAACCAGGATACTATCTCAACGGTAGGTCGCAACGGCCCAAGTGTTGTATATGGGCAGAATCGCCTCTTCCTGGGAAGTAACAAATATATGCAGGTATCTCGAGCCCAATATAACTCTGCGCAGAGTTAGCGGCGACGGAAGTCGCGTGTTGGCGCCATGTCGATCCGCAGCTGACGGGCACGCGCGGGATGAGGGCTCGTATCGTAGCTCAGCGCAGTGCACGGGTAGCGTAGTAAGAAAGCGCCCGTACTCGTGAGCGAGGGGTCGGGGGTTTCGATCCCTCAGACGGCGCTTGTTTTGCACTTTTGCAAAATCCATGTTTATCATATAGGTGATCCACCTATTATAGAATGTTATTGAGCATGTTTACATATAACATTCTCCATAACCTCACATCGTTTCAGCTTATTGATGGTGAAATGGTGATGGCATCGGCACAGAAGCATTAACACGCAAGCTCTTTTTCTATCTTCTTTTTTCGTTCTGCTGCCGCTATATTCATTTCGCCTCTCCAATTACTGACTATGAGTTTTGCTACGATCTCAAATCTTATAAAAGTTTCCTAAACATTTAGGATTAAAGGATTGAAAAACACTCAGACTGTAGCATATGTTTTTGGTTTTGCCTACTTTTGTTTGTTTAAGGCGCACAACCTGTGCAATAAATGAAATGACCAAAACAACACATGTTGACCGCTATAGTTTACCCTCCTTGGATACGATGAACTGATACAAAAGGAGATACGTTAACTGGGAACAGCCTAAATAGAGGCGGCAGATACGTTTTTTCTGGGATTCGAACCGAGCTCGAAAACTATTCTTAGGATTGCCTAGTAAATATTGATCAGACAGCCTTGACCAAGGAGACTACGGCTAGTTAGACGGTTGAGAAAAAACTCTAGTAGCCTCTTTATACTATTTCGAGTGTACTACAGATTCCGAGATGTCTGTCGTTCAAAGGATAGAAGGAAACGCTACGCATTGTGCAGTCGTCAAAGGCCATTACCCACAGCCTGACAATGATGCCGCTGCTGTTCGCTTCAGGAACGCTCGGAGAGACGCTCTTTGTGCAACTACGGGAGCCGAACGGTCGTTTTTCATTGAGAGGAATATTTCAGGCAAAGAATCTTTTTGTCGTCGCCGGGCACTCTCTTTGAGAGCGTTTTCGTGCCGCGTATGCCAGAGAAATGCCCTCTGCGTTTTGACTCCTGGTCCGGGTTTTTCAACCGTGAGACCATTACTGCCCTAGTACCAGAGGAGAAAAAACTTAGCATGCGGACCATTCCTCCTGGAGCTGCGAGCCTAATCCAGCCAACCGATGTTGGCTTCTTCCTGTATTTCAAATCCCTTATCAAGCACTTCCATTCGCACGTCCTGGTCCACGACCTCCCTTTCGGTACCCCAAGGTGGTTCACCTATATGATACACATGAATTTTGCAAATGTGCAAAACAAACGCAGTCTGCGAGATCCAAACCGTCGACCCCTCGCTCACGAGTCCTGGCGCTTCTCTATTACGCCACCTGTGCACTGCGCTGAGCCGCGATACGAGCCCTGATCCTGCGCGCGCCCGTCAGCTGCGGAGCACGTGAATCAACATGTCGCCAACCCACGATTTCCGTCGCCCTTAACATTGTGCAGAGTTGTATTGGGGCAGAGATACCTGCAGTTTGTTACTTCCAAGAGAGAGGAGGTTCTGCCCGTATACAACACTTGGGCCGTTCCGACCTATCGTTCGAATAGTATCCTGCTAAGCTCAAAGAAAGATCGGTTGACAGTGTCGAAGCCATCCCTTGTGTTTGGTCCCCCTTCCGGTGACGGACACGTGACATTAACTGAATTATATATAGTAAGAAAGATAAGATATAGCCGTCGTTAATTTCGTTCCATTCCAAAACCCACACCAAATGTAAATGTTTCGGTTGACCAGGACATCGAATGGCAATACCGTGACCAGAGTTGTGAGGCCTTTCAGAGACATGTTCAAACGGGGTCTGCAGTAGCATGTCGCGAACGGCGTTCTGATGCAGGTTACTATTCATTTGCTCTCACTGACCAAGGCCTATGACCAGTGAATACAAGATGACCACGCGTAGTCACTTTGAACTACCTGTAGCAGCATTTCCTTTGATCAAAATCATCTCGTTCTCAAATGGGTTCACCAAATACTATGCGCACCTCTTTCAGATCGAATCGACTTGACGAGTCGTTTTAGTCTTGCGCAGTGTGCCGTTCTCAATGTATTCAATAACAAAAGCGGACAAAAAATATGACAATTATGGAAAGAACACATTAAACTATTCAGGAGAGGGTGTTTCAATTTGGTGACCAGGTACGGGCTTCCTCTATATTAATATCCGTGTGTATTTGTTCTGGACCCTTTCCGGAAGAGTAATGTCCTTCCTTTGAATGAATTGAATGAACATAGAAGGACCGCTCTCTAAACCGGGTGTAACGTACGTTTAACATGCACGTAGAAGCGCAAGAGAATCTTTCGTTTTAAGTAGCTGGGATAGTCCATGCTGGGATAGTTGCAGCAGACGAGTAGTTTGTTCAGAGATTGGTACAAGTTTTTGTTGCGTCTTACGTTTCGGCGTTGTCACCTTCTTCAGAGCCTGGAAAAATCGAAGCCATTTGAGAAACCCACCCAAATGTCATTTCATTCTGCAGGAACCCATCTAAAAGGCTAAGAGACTACGAAATTGGTGCCGTAATAGGGTGACGGTGGACTCTTCTATCCACATCTAAGGTTGGCCATGTTTTCCACTTATTACGGCATCGTTTCCGTAGTCTCTTAGCCTTTTGGATGGGTTCCTGAAGAATGAAATGGCATTTGGGAGGGTAGTTTTTCAAGTGGCTTCGACTTTTCCAGGCTATGAAGAAGGCGACTACGTCGAAAGGTAAGCTGCAACAAAGACTTGTACCAATCTTGGCTGAACTAAATAAACTTCTCGTCTACTGTAGCTTTAATAAGTAGTATTTACGACAGTTCCCTTTTTTAACAACTGCTCTATAGTCAAATATTAAAGCGCTAGGTATGTGGAAACCTACATCACTGTTTTTTCAATAATGTTTTTTTAAACAGTGCACATATCTAGCATCACCTGCTGCAACACCAAAATGGATCTCCAATCCATGATTAGCATCACAAATCACCCAATCTCCCACCCCTACCGGCGAAAGTTGGCCATAGTCCATCATCTTGGCTTAACCTCCGATTCATAACATAACCCATCTTACCTGACTAACTGTATAGATGACGAGAGAAAATGCCCGAACCGCGCCGCGTCTGTTTGGATGCGAGAAATGCCCGACTGAACGGTTGTCGACGGCTTGATCAATCCTGTTCAACAAAGCGCATGTGTGTCATTTTCTATCATTTGAAACCCACGAAATGTCGTACGAACCCACACCAGCAAAGCTTAGCCCCTCTCAAAAAGGGTGTACATCTACTACTATATTTGCACTTGATCGCATGATTGAGGGCAATGCTACGAGCACAGTTTGAAGAAGGAGAACTAGAATAATATTTCCGACTATGTCTGTAGTGGCTGCCGATGCACAAAAATGTTTATCCCAGCAAGAAATATCACTGTCAAGATAAAACGATTTTTGCGTATTTTTACAATAGCGGTGTAATCATGCATTTTATTAGGTTGTAACGAAATAAATGGCACTGAACCACTGTAAATTTAAACAGTTAATATCTCGGCTTGTAGGCAAGTTTATTAATCGAAATAAAAACCTTCTGATTCTACACATCTTTGCCAACGTGACTCAAGCTTTTTTAGCCCAGTAGCATAAAAATCAGAAGTTCTGGAATTGACGAAGTCTACGAAGGCACTTTCGTCATCCTGTTGGTATTTGAATATTTTCCCCACCAAGAAGTCGCCAAGATGCTTGAAGAAATGGTAGTCTGTTGGGGAAAGGTCGGGAGAAAACGGAGGATGTGGTAGAGTTTCAATGCTCAGCTCATTCAATTTCTGCAACGTCATTCGTGCTACATGGGGGCGAGCATTGTCGTGCAGAAGGAGAACTCGCCTTCGGTTTACCAAGGCCGGCCGGATATCCTTCAACTTTTTCATCGTTTCTTCAATTTCAGTGCAGTACTTCTCTGCCGTGATGGATTCACCGGGAGGGAGGAAGCTGTGGTGAATAATTCCCAGCGAACACCACCATACTGTCACCATTACTTTCTTTTGGTGCAATTCCGGCTTCGCAAAAACCTTGGGGCTCTCATCGCTGTCCACCCACTGTGCCGATCGTCGCCTGTTGTCGTACATTATCCATTTCTCGTCACAGGTTACGATGCGATCAAGGAATGGGTCCGTTTCGTTCCGTAGAAGCGGTGCGGACGAGATCTCATGTCGTCGGTTTCTTTGCTCCTCAGACAGCTCGTGAGGCACCCATCTTTCCAGCTTTTTGGTCTTTCCAATTTCCTTCAGATGCCGGCAGCTGTGTTGTGACTGACGCCAAGAACCTTCGCTATCTCCCTGGTACCTTTGTGTGGATCCTCTTCTACCACATCTCTCAGCTTGTCCTCATCAACATCACTATGCCTCCGACGACCTTCATGTTCTTCCAAGCTCTCATCTCCATTCCGGAACTTCTGATACCAATGATACGCCGTCCGAATTGTGGAACATCCTTGACCGAATGCGGCGTTGATCTTCTCGTCCGCCTCCTTAGCTGTAGTGCCCAGCTTGAATTCATACAAGTAAATGCCTCGGATTACCCTTTTGTCCATCTGCAAAAAAGTCAATAAAACTCTAAAGTTTTCCCACTTTTACATAGAAAATTTGGTACTCACCGGTAGAGCAAAGTTTGCGCTTTTAAATGATATGCCACATGTTACGGTTTGTTCTTGATCAAACGCGTAAAGACTCGCCAAAAAATGGCGCGAGCCAGTGCCATTTAATTCGTTACAATTTAATAGTTCGGAGGAACTTACTTCATAACACACACTTTTCTTGGTCACTATCGGAACCTGTTCGAGAGGCTGAACCCTACGGTCTTAGGAGATGCTGGATACATATTAGATTGTGCCATAAATTTTGAAACATTTCCGTTTTTCTGGAATTCAAAGAAAACCCGCTGAAGTATTATATATTGTTTGAAAGCATGTTTCCTAGCGATCGTTTGGAGTTGTGAATAGTTAATTTTCGTAGTTGAAAAGTTGCGTTGTTGAAAAGTTTTTATTCACTAGAACGATTACCACTCAAAGTGAAAAGGTGTGTGATTTTATTTTCAATTATTTCAATCTCGGCAGCAACGTAGCAACTATACATTGGATCCGATCGAAAATCTTCGGATAATTGGATGATTCGGATAACGGCGATTTTGCGAACCTCGGATTTTTGGATGATTCGGATAACGGCGATTTCGCGGACCCCGGATTTTTGGATGATTCGGATCGGGTTATCCGAAAATGATTCATTCGGATCCAATGTATAGTAGCGACGGTGGCCAAGCACATTCAGGAAATCACCGTCAAGTTCACTCCTAACCGATAAAATTATTGGAGATGGTATGAGAAGTTCCTTTCCGCCCAGAAGGGCATCAAAGACAAACCAATCCCGGGAAGACGAGCTGCTGTAAACGAAAGACGCCTACGCAAATCCATCAAGTCGAATTCTTCGCAAACTACACTAGGACCGACCGCTAATCTCCACACCTCCCAGTGAACTACCGCCCGTCGGCTGCAGAAGATTGAAAGGTCGCCAAAATCGCCTTCGTCGGTGCCTGAATGCTGTATTTGCCAGTGGTGAAAAGCGGATGCTTTACGACAACCGCAAAGCCGAAAAGCAATGGCTTGAAAGTAACGAGCCGTGGTTCTGATTTCAAAACCGGAGCTCCACCGAATGAAGGTCCAGCTGTGCGTTTGGTGGATGTGTATTGGTCCAATGCACCAGGAGCTGCTCCACGTAGTCAAACCATCCTCGACGCTTGCTTTTGCCAACAACTCGACTAGGTCTAGCAAAAACTAGAGGAGAATGAAGTCGATTCGAGCCAATGTTTCTTCCACCAGGGCAACGGCCGACCGCTCACGGTACATCAGACGCTGCCAAAAATCTAGGAATTGGGCTGGACCAAAATCAAGCATCCACCATACATCATGGACACTGCGCCGTCTGACCGTCATCTGCTTCGGTCGATGAATCACTGCCTCCGTGACAGACGCTTCGCCGAAGCCATGATGCCACGGCGGTGATACACGACTTTCAGATCGACGCCGACCAATTTCTACAAAGATGTAATGAACTCAGTGCATGAAAAACAGAAGAAATTCATTGAGAACAACGGCAATTACTTCGTTTGAGGCAATCATTTGTCTTTGGTAGTACAATCTTATTTTTGCTAGAAGGCAAATTTTGTTGCAAAATTTATGACTCAACCTAATATTTCGACACTTCTTTGCTTTCGAAGTTTTCTTCACCTGGAACATCACCGGCATTGTAAATGCTTCCTGTGTTTTTTATTGAAGTTTCTCTTAGTATAGAATTTTTCTTTTAAGTTCGATTGAAAACGTTGCTTTGTTTTTTCTCCTTCGCAAATTTCCACATATCAGGTTGAAGGATAGCGACTCCTTACCTGATGAATCCTACGGAGTACTTGTTCCTATGTTCTAGAGTAAAGCTCAGTATGCTTCTTTATTAGGGAGGCATACTGTATTGGACTATAAGCAAAGAGGGAGGAGAGGGTAGGCAAGCTCTGCCTAGGCTGCTGGCGACGGGCGACCTCCCAGTCGGGGCGACGTAGACGTGGCCGAGATAGCAAGGAGCTGCTATCTCTAATAAGTCGTCGCTATCAATGGCAGGGGCGTTGGCTTCGAGGGTGCAGATTCATCAGTCGATAATCATCCGAGATAAAGAAGTGTCAGATATACAGCAGAAGGAGATAGGAACTACATAGTAGTTACGCTATAGCTTAAACTGTATGGTGAGTTATTGACTGTAGGAAGAACATGTGAAGTTATGATCTGCGGTAAATTTACCGGACGGCATTCGATGAGGATGAATGAATGAGGTCCGCACAATCATTGAGAACAAACTCGTCCTTGAGCTTGCCTGGGAGGTTGTGGATGAAACGGATAAAGTATCGAGACGATGTTCATGTCTTTCGCCTCGAGGGATAGGCATGTGGAGTGTGGTGATGAAGGAGACTGAAGTGAGGTGAAGAGGTTTTACGTCTTCTGTATTCAGTAGTGGAGCTGATGAAGATTGCGATAAATTCAGTACCTTATTCGGTACAGCATGTGATTTAATGGGTCATACATATCTACTGTTATAATGAACAATAACAATTATTTTACATAGAAGCATAAAATTGTTATGAATGTGAAATATGACGAAAATTAGGAATGCTACAAAATTTCGATAATTATGAGGTGCTCAATATCTTGCACACATGCGCGAGTGAGAGGAATGTGGAAGATGAGGTGTTATTGATACATAATTAAGGATAGATTACCTTACTGCATTGTAATCCTGTTATAAATTATTGAGATTTTCAGAATTTGTTGCAAATACAAAATTACCTTATTCACATTTGTCTGTCGCAAGCTTCATACAAACGAGTTGTCAAGTGTCCGCCTCAGGATTTAAAAATTAGTTCGGTTGACACAGGGGCGAGTTTTTGAAATTTTTTGTATATCTGACACTTCTTTATCTCGGATGATTATCGACTGACAACACGATGGTGATGTTCTCAAGCTCGAGGACGAGCTTACTGTAGGAATGTAGATGTCGGGTTGTACCCAATCTGCACCCTCGTTTAATATAGCTATAGTATTAAAAAGAAAATAATTATCGTAGCCCTTTCTCGATATAAAAATGTCCACTCGTTCCTCTCTGATGCGCGGTTTGTCGACATAGCCAAGCAGTTCTAACCCAGTCTGACACAACGTCTTAGGTAATAGAAAATTAAGTTTTGCCAAGCAGGTCTGGTTGTTCAGGCGATCGGAAGGAAGCCCTTGAGCATGCTAGATGTTTCCGAGAAGCCGCGAAGAGAAGCGGCAACTATTCGCAGATCCAACTCTCCTTGCATGTCACAGGGTGGGTTTTCGAGAAGCTGAACGTACAACAGTCTCACGATCCAGCGGACCTGGAAGAGGTACTTGGACGGGTATGCTTTGCTGTGTATCAACCAGCTTTTCAAAGAGATTATTTTTAGGCATTGTTATGGTGCTTGCAAAGTATGGACTACATAAGGAATTTTGGCCACAAAATCGATATTGATAGAGAAGCTGTAAGAGTGGGAGGGAACTCAGCAAGGCGAAAAGCAGGACTGGTACGCTGCTGCTAAGACGCTTTCATTCTGACTTCGATTATTTTTAATTTCAACTCGAGTTTTATGGTTTACTTCCCGTCCCTTAAGGAACGATTGTGCTCAGGACTCTGTGCGAACCTTCAGCGCCAGAGTGACGCAGAAAAGTACTGGAACGCTGCTTACGCTTACGCACGGTAGCACTCGATTTTCTCTTCTACTTCTTTTGTTTCCGCCTAAACGAATTATCGGTTTCCTGTCGAGTCGCTTGTATACGATTACACAGGATTCCGCCATTTTATCTTCATTTAGGCGTACTGACGACGTTGAATTGGAATATCAGCTTCTTCTGGCTCGGATCGATTTTTCTTGGGAATCGCCAGTTAAAAACGCGCAAAGATTGGTAAACTTTTCACCGGCAAAGAAGAAGGGCTCCGCGATAATTGAACTGGCTCAGGTATGATGCAGCGAGAAGCTTATGAATTAAGGAGGTGTTAAGCTGTTGTGATATTCTGAAGAAGGGTGCAAATTACCTCGTTAACCCGGACACCTAACATCTATTGTGCAGGAACCATGAATCTGTGCAATGATTAGGTAGCGTAATTTAGATAGAAATACCAACAATGTGGACCTATTGATCGGTCACCATTTGCCCACCAGAAAAGTTCCAGAACTGTCATTAGAGTAAGAGCTACCCCGAAAGAGATGGGAAGCTCATCGAGGCTCCATCTGCTGCTTGAACTCGACATTTTGGGTAAGAGTAGAGAATTTACAGCACTCTTTGAGCTCTTCAGGAACTCCATGGTGTCGCAAGCGGTACAGGATCTCCAACAAGGAAGATCAATGAGCGTCTCATGGCAATTTTAAAAGTGAGCTATTGAGGGTTGTAGGGGACTGTAAGAGAAACACCGTAGTGGTTTTCAACTTTCCTTCGGACATCTGGGTAGGTCAAAAATTGCAAAAAACCGTATCACTTCAGTGCGAGCCGTGGAAGCAAAACCGACGTCTGGAACTGCCATGTCGTTGTTAGAATCTATCCTGCAAAAGGTTTGGGGCTGGAACAATAGCGGAATTACTGCGATTTCACAATTTGCTTGTTAGCCGTACAATAATCAAAGCGGAACATTGAAGTGCGCTGCTCACGAACATAGCCGCAGCGACTGGATAGCCGAGTGGATACGAGGATGGGCTTGCAGGAAAAGGGTCAGGGAGGGTTTGGATCCGAAGGGTGTGTTCCTGCATTGCTGGGCTATTTCGATCTGATTTTGTCGATGTGAAGTGTATCTTGACCACGGTACTGTACCATACTGACATTGTAACCTTATTTTAATGTGGATGTTACGACATAAAAACAAAAGATAACGCAACAGCGTTCATTATACATAGTTCGATTGGCCATTGAGGAAAGCAGGCGGCTTTTCTTTGTTTAAAAAATAGATAATATTCGTTGTCTTGACCGTAGGCATTGATGGTGGGACTGTCGTGCTGAAGCTTACAGTGGCTCAACCAGATAATGTTCCCTTCAAATGTGTTGTAAACCTTTCGTTTGTTCCTCATAAGCAGCAATTAACAAAACACTAGTATTCCTTTGAGAAAAATTCGTATTCCAGTAAGCAAGGAAATTAGACGCCTCCATAAGCCCTTTGATCGTTCTACGTGTAAGTTCTCTATCTCATTTTTACGACTCACATGGGGGTTTATGAGATGCGTGTCGATAAAAACCTCGTGCTTAACTAGGAAGGGATCCGTTATGTATTGCTTCCCTTTTCTCTTCTGTGTTGCCTTCTATCATGTCTATAATACAGCCTGATTTTTCATTCGAATTCGAATATTCGAATCGAACATTCGAATTCGAATATTCGAAAAATCGCGTTTTTCGAATGTATTCGTATTCGAATGTTCAAAAAATCGCGTTTTTCGAATGTATTCGAATTCGAATATTCAAAAAATCGCGTTTTTCGAATGTATTCGAATTCGAATGTTCAGAAAAATCGCGTTTTTCGAATATATTCGATTTCGAATGCTCGAAAATTTTCGGTATTCGAAACCATTCGAATATTCGAAATTTTTGGGAGAGCATAAGTATAAAGGAGACTAATACTCGAGCAGTCCATATCCAGCGCTTCGTTCAGTTACGCTAACACCACGAACGGGAGAACGTCAGTTGAATAAACATCAAACAAAAAAGCTACCTGGAGTGTTTCCTCCTCATCAGCTCAATCAATATTTCCATACAAAGCATTTGGATTATGCACCGAAAGGTATCTGCTACGGCGATCTCCCTACGAATAGGAGCAGACTAGCCGGGAGGAAGGCAGTTAGCAAGACAACAAATAACTCGGCACGGAGAACACATTGTGTTATACAATTGATATCAACTCTAGAAAGAGGTCTCGTATAGTGTGCCGATGTATGACCACAACAGTCGGTCAAATATGATTATATACATTGATTAGATAATTGAAAATATAAATATAAATGAAAATAATAATTAATATATAATAAATAAAATAATAAATAAATAATAAATAAAAATTAAGATAAATCTTTTTTATTCATTTTTCGGTCTCTCCTCGACTTTTGGAGTCATGAAGTACGGTAGTACTGACGGGCTCACCAACAATGCCTAGCGAAGACGGTCAAGATAGAGAATATTATCTATTTTGTAGTTGGGATAGGCCCTTGCATGCTACCGAGGAACAGCGAAGAAAAGTTTCCTGTTCCCTCATTCGTAATGTTAGATTGACTTAAACGTAGCGCAGCATGTAGACTGGTCGCCGGACGATGACGATGATGTGGGTAGTATTATGTCTCCTTGTAATAGTGAGGAGGTTGCTGTATGTGACGGCAATATGGTTAGTTGAGCATGAAGAAGAGAGATTGCTATGTTACACTTTCTCTCCAGAAGTCGAAAAAATTAATCATAAATATAACAATTAATTAAAATATAAATGTAAATAATAAATAATAATAAAATATATTAAGTAAAATTAAAATTAAAAACCTTAAATGAATGAATCAATAAATAAATATAAAAACAAATCTTTTTTATGCAATTTTTTCATTTTCTCCCCTATTTTTGAAGTCGTGAAGTACAGTCGTGCTGACAATCCCACCGTCAATGTCTACCGAAGACGGTCAAGACAAATAATATTATCTATTTTTTAAGCAAATAAAAGCCGCCTGCTCTCCTCAATGGCCATTCGAACTATGTATTATGAACGCTGTTGCTTGATTTTTTTAAATCGTAACATCCAGGTTAAAATAAGGTTACAATGTTAGTGTGGTACAATACCGTGGTCAAAATACACTTCACATCGACAAAATCGGATCGAGCAAGCCCAGCAATGCAGGGACACACCCTCCGGATCCGAACCGCTGACCCCTTTCCTGCAAGCCTACCCTCGTATCTACTCGGCTATCCAGTCGCTGCGGCTATGTTCGTGAGCGGCGCACTTCAATGTTCCGCTTCAGTTATTGTACGGCTAATAATCAAATTGTGAAGTCGCTGTAATTCCGCTATTGTTCCAGCCCTAAACCAGGATAGATTCTAACAACGACATGGCAGTTCCAGACGTCGGTTTTGCTTCCTCGGCTCGCACTGAAGTAATACGGTTTTTTGCAATTTTTGACCTACACAGATGTCCGCAGGAAATTTGAAAACCACTACGGTGCTTCTCTTACAGTCTCCTACTACCCTCAATAGGTCACTTTTAAAATTGCCACGGGACGCTCATTGACCTCTCTTGTAAGTCGAGGAAGGCGATGTACACTGGCTTGTGTTTCTCGCGGTGTTTCTTTAACAGGAGACGGGCGGCGTGTTAAGCATCAATGGTACCACAGCCAGTTACGAAGCCACACTGATTGCTGCTAAGCTGGACGACGTCACGAATTCGTCCATAGACAATTCGCTCAAAGATCTTCATGCTGTGCGAGGGCTAGCGAATCGGAATCGTAGTTCATCGCCAACACTCAGGCCTTTATTTCCGCTACAATCTGATTAAAGAACATCGCCATCAGGGATGAGCGGATTATCCGTTATCCGTTATCCGTGATCCGGTTTCCGGGGGTTTTGGCCTATCCGTTTTGTTGTTCGTTATCCGGCAATTTTCGACCGGATAACGAACAACAAATTGGATCGCGAGCAACAATAGAGAGCATTCAAATCTAGGAGGTGGGTGAGTTCAGGCACTGGTGACGTAGTTGGAAAGACGTCTAACTTCCATCCTTCCAGGGTCGTCCATTTATACCATACATCTATGAAACCTACTATGGGCTGATTTCTTCATGAGCTTTTCACCACAAGCCATATGCAGACCAAAAATGCATACAAGCTGCCTTGATAATATTACTGGCGGTCACAAGTGGAGGGCCTGGCACATCCCAAGAAGAATTGTTTAGTGCCGAATTTAGCGTTCTTTTCCACGATCGCAGTATGTAGGTAGCATTCGGCAAAGGTATTTTAGTTTTTAGTGATAGACTGTTGTAACGCATTAAACACATACCGCTGAGCAGTAACGAATGCAAGCAAAATGGGGACAGGTCCAACCTAAATGAGTGGAGAAAGTTACGCCTACAAATCCTTCAAATTGTTGAGATTTGTTTATAGAAACGGTTTTCTGAAAGCATTTTCTGTATGCTGGTACTGGTGGTACCTCCGTAGTGTTAAGGAATTGATCCACTCTATTAAAAATCAAAATAGTGCAATTGAACTGTACTAAACTGATTCCCCGCTGCGCATGTTGGAGCTTCATTTTTATTTAAGATTGCTTTTGAAGATTGAAGATTGGACACTCTACTTCCGCTTTCCTAGTTTTCATATCTCTCTGCATTAGGACTGTACAATGGCTTGTAGTGGCTAGCCTGTAGAAAGCTGGTATTTCACCCATCTCATTCCACGTTCTTCTTAGATCTTGGGATACTGTCGAACAGTAGTGTCGATCCGCGTGAAACCAAGATTGTTGTGCAGACTTTATTCGGCTGAGTCGGCCTGGCATAGAAAAGTCAAGAGGCATCGGAGGAGCCATTCATCCAAGGATCATTCTGTTTGGTCACAGTCTTAATTGAAAAAGAAAACCTGACGATTGATCACTAAAACCACCCAACAATGGAAACGGGCAAAATGAGGGCAAGTTGTTCGATGATGACAAATGTGAGTGAATAAGAAGTGAATGAGTCTCACATCTCTCCCTCCAAGGGCGACTTATGAATGTTTCCATACGGTTAGTTGGGCTGTTTTACGCATCCTTTGCCTCGTTCTTCCAATTCGTTTTAAACGGCAAAAATATGAAAAATTGAAAATCGTATTATAAAAATGTGCTTGGATGAACAAGGTCTCTCCTCATCTTTTCCAGATTTAAATTAAGGTGATCATAGCGAAACATCAGAAGAGTAGAGTTTGCAGAACAGTTTTAGTTTCACAGCTTGGTGGTCTTGCTATTTGTCCTCCCTGTTGAGCTTGATAGCAATTCGTGGAACCTGATGAAGGAATCGTGGTTCGCAATTCGAACTCGGCATCGGTTTGGTTGGCAATGAAGAAGCGTTTCTTTTCCTGAAGTTTTGTGAGAATCCCATAAAGCTTTGTTAAAGCGACTGCGCTATGTAAAAAAAAACTCCATTAAAGTCGTTAGAAAGGACTTGTAATTTGACAGCAGTTGCGTTCCATGTCTGATGTTGAAACTACAGCAGTTTAAGCCCAGTTTTATTTTTGTTGTTTGTTCGTTATCCGTTTTTCCGTTATCCGGCGATTTTTGGGCAAAATTATCCGTTATCCGTTATCCGGGTTTGAAAATTTTGTTATCCGCTCATCCCTGATCGCCATCCTCTCAGCAGGAGACCAAAACTTTGATTTCCATAAATCAGATGCTACATCGTCGGGCCCAGTTTCTTTGCCTGAATTCATCTTCTTCAAAGCCGCTTCAGTCTCCTTCATGGTGACCTTCTGTACGGGCCCGTGGGTTGGAGCCGTTGAAGGGATGTCTGGATGAGGAAATTCTACTGTAGAGATTTCCTCCAAGTAATGGCACCATCGCTTCAGTGCCTTCTTGCGGTCATAAGAATGTGTACAGATACCGCTCACCATCACGTGACTCGAGCTTCTCGTTGACATCTCCGTAATAAGTAGCTTTTGCAACAGGCACGACGTTCTTTGCAGCTTTCTTCGCCTCGTGGTGCCTTCTCCCGTTATCGGCTGTCTTTTCGTCGAGGAGCACGTGGTAGTACAACTTCTATCAAACTCTGGGCAGTTTGGCATATCACGTCGATCGCCTTCTTCCAAGTTTCGTTGACAGTCGCAACCGTCGATAACCGCATGCGAGAAATTATAGCTGCTCCCTTCTCTTTCATTCGCCAGCACTTGATTCTTGCTGCACCGCACCGCTCGATCTGCTTCAGTCTAGGAGAGATGATTTTTAAAGAGAAGATCGGCGGCCGATGCTGTGCAGCGACCGCCTCATACGGCACGATCTTCGCGTCTGTGACAAGGCTTCTGCCGCGGTCTTTCGCAAGGACAAAGTCTATCTGAGTCTTGGTACACCCGCTATAGTATGAGATGAGATGTGAGTCGCGTTTTCGGAAGACGGTGTTCACAATGGTGAGATTATGCGATTCCGCGTAATCAAGAACACGCTCGCCGCCGGCGTTACGTGACCCGTATCCGAAACCGTCATGACAACAGTAACTGTCTTTCGTAGCATCTACGTGCCCATTAAGGCCACCAACGATTGTGATGACATCTTTCGACGGTACCTTTGCTGTCCTCCCATCAAGTAGACTCCAAAACTCATCCTTCACCGTGCGTCTCTGCTAGATATCTGACATTCTTATACAGTGCAGTTAGAACGGTGTCTTAAAATTGATAGTTAGTACTACTCGGCTTAGTTAATCTCGAGTTTGAATTGATTTGGAAGCAAAACCTTTGAACTATTCGTAGAACAATGCTTCATTTGCTTCATTGTTATAGTCATTGAGCTCCACGAGCAGCTCCTCTTAAGCAGTCACCGAGTGCTGGAGCTCATTACTTGCCTGCGCAACTAAAAATTCGCTCCGTGGATTCATGCTTGCCGCTCAAGTTTCTGTTTGTAAAGCGTTACATACTTCCCAATGAGCCTCTGAAAATGGTCCATTGCTTCTTCTCAAAGCAAACAATCTTTCTGTAGTTCAGGTGCTGATGTACGCTGGAGACTTTTTGTGCGCTCAAAACGCTTTGCTTGAGTGTCTCCTTCATCACCGGTCTTCGCTAGTTGCAGAGGACGCACAGTTGCTTGACGCTCGTGTGATTTTTTGTGGGTTTCGATGCTGCACTGGGTGCTTCTCATCATAGGTCTGTTAGTATTTTTAGTGTACAAATACTTCAAGCGGCTCGATCGTACACGAAGTCCTGGATGCGATCGAAAGGAACGGCGACGTATGTACGAACTTATAGCTGATTCATTCTGCTTCTACGGGTAGGCTGGTTTCGTTATCCAGAAAATTAATGAATGTGGTGCCTGTGAATTTTTTTTGCAGAGGAGAAAGGAAGGAAATGCTTGAGCACGCGTTGAAGTATTACAAGTTGATGTTTGAGTGAGTATTTCATGATTTGACATCCTGACATTCCTCTTTTTTGTTAGATAATAAAAAAGAACAAATGTAATTTTCTAGTTATAACTCGCGGCTAGATAGTCAAGGGTAACGACTAGTTATAACGAGAAAGTTATCCATCAAGTATTGAACGAGTCTGTCCATAGGCGATCGCTACGGAGGGCGTATATGTATACCATACGTGAACTACAGTCGAATTTCACATGCGAACACATATTAACCAAAGGAGATGGGTTTCTATTAGCCCAGCAAGATGCAAGAAAGATATTACAACATTTTACAGCGTTCTTTTTCATACATTAGAGTGACCTTGCATAAAACAAATTATAAATTTGACTGCACTCTTTTCTTTGTAAAGGTCTTGTAAACGGGTCTTGTAAAGGACATCAACCTTTAAATATCTCGCTATAAGGGCAACATAGCCTCGAGCACCTACAACTTACTTCATCACAGTGCATAAATTGGACTGCATCCTACTTCGGCGGTCAGAAGGGATCAGGATGCAGTGCTATTGGTTGTGAGAAAATGCTCTCAGTTTTATTTCAACACGGTGTCTGCTAGAGGTATTATATTCTCTTCGTGGCACTCCCTTAGGTGCTGAATGCATCGAAAAGTAAACGACCATCACTCCGGATTCTACTTTTACATTTAGCTCTTGTCTTCCGCAATCAGTCTGCCCACATTTTTGGTGAAGTACTGCTTACACTGTCCAGAGCACATGAGGTCAGAAGTGACAAATGCGTTCCATGTCCTGAAGCCCTTCTCATTGATGCGGGAAACTGGGCTATTGGAAACTTATAGATGAAGGGAGCAGGCGCTTGCACAACTAACTTCGTCGACAGCGTTAATAAGATGCCTATATAATCAGTACCAACTACTTGCTCCTTGATTTTCCCACAGTTCCGTTGTGGTCGATCATTCTGGATGATAGAGTTATCGCTCCATGCACACGTCTTCAAAAAGTTATTATCGTACCATCCTTGTTCTCCAACGTCAGACCGACATTTATAGTACGAATGCAGCGCGAGCAATATGCTTATGTCTAGCTTGTTCATCAGTTTCCCCAGAGTTTCCCCACAGTAATCCATCGGTCATTTCGGGCTCTTGTGGGCCGGTAAATTTTGTTTTGCGCCTAAAAGGTTTTGTAAGGCAGCCATTAGACTCTGGGTAAATCCTAGCAGTTGTCGGCGGGTGAACGAGGGGATAAGGGGAAGATCGTATGTCCCCCCCCCCCCCCCCGAGACGACGGGACAGTATTTCATACGTCCTGACCGTCTCCCTTTAGTCGCGAGTGTCGTTATATTATAAAATGAAGTGAAGAATTCCATATGTGCATCTACCTACGCCCTTTCTTATTAAGGGAGGAGAGGGATTGCAGGCGTGGGGAACGTCTTGCCAGGATGGGTCAGACTAACGTATCCAGTCATGCTGTTCCGACCAGGGGTGCACATTTAACGGTTAACGAT
The DNA here is from genome assembly GCA_947359475.1 of Heligmosomoides polygyrus bakeri. Taxonomy (NCBI): domain Eukaryota; kingdom Metazoa; phylum Nematoda; class Chromadorea; order Rhabditida; family Heligmosomidae; genus Heligmosomoides; species Heligmosomoides polygyrus. Next base: position 55,618,768 of record OX375870.1, on the reverse strand, counting down.
TTAACGAATTAACGGCATTTTCGTTAAAATCCGGCTTAACGACTTAACGGAAATTTTTAGAAATTTAACGGATTTTTAACGGACTTTTTTTCTCAGTGAGTTTATCACATTTGCCCTTAGTCTTCACTAATGCTGTAGATCTCATCCTCCCTATTAATACTGTTCCTAAAAAACTACTGAAATCAGCAAGAATATTTTAATGTTTTCATGAATGTTTTGAATTTTTGAGTTTTTTAAACGCATTTCGGGGGCGCGTGTAGCGCAGTCGGAGGAGATGCCGGATGGCTGTCGCGTGCCCCGATACCAGGTTCCTGGTTCGGATTTCCCGCCCAGGCCAATTCATCGGCTGGCCACCGCAAGTCATTGTATGACCAAATACGCATTCAAATCGCCTCCACGACATCCCCTAGAGGTAAAATACGTGGCGGGGATAGTGATTGAGTAATGCCGCCCTTTATCCTTCTATCCTTTGATGCATTTTGGAGCTAGAAGTTTCTTCGCCGAGCCCCCAAGCACGTCAACGGATCCATAAAGATACTGGTCTAACCCCCTCGTAAGAAATGCCTATCCTCATTTGGCGTTGCTTTCACAGAATGGTTTTGCCCGTCACCTGGAACAGTCCTGACGGAGAGAATGTTTTCGCTCGCTGGACGTATTTTAAACGATTTAAGAAACACACTAATAACAAAATTAGCAAAGCTACTTTTTCTTAACGTTAACACGTTGACGACGTAGCACATCTTTTCGGCAGTGTAGGACCGTATGACATGATGTCGTGTCACGGTCTCAACGTTGCAAAAAAATGCATTGGTCTCACACACCGGACACTCGAATATCGTGCGTTCGACAACGTGTTCACATTCCACTGATAGGCTTTTAATTGTATCTTTATTAAATCTTTCTGTAATTAATGGGGTGATTCTCGCATTGAGATTGTATATGCTCGTAGAACAGTCGCTCAAAACGGTCTCGCAAAAAACTAAGAAGGGGGACTCCAGGTTTTGCCTAATCGCGTATTTTAAGATGCCTTGTCGGTGATCATCTTGCATGATAATTCCATACCTCTCTTATTCCACACCCTGTAGATAATTTGATGCTGAAGGCTTATTTATTTTTCTGTGCTTGATGATGATGAATTGTTTATTTTACATGACAAAGTTACACTCCATTCCTTGAACTTCAGCTGTTGACGTCTTGACGTTGAAACGTATAAGGTTTTCCTTGTTTTTTTCACTTAAAATAATGTTTTGCAGCTATTTGTACTTCTTAACGAAATTTAACGATTTACCGGAAATTTAACGAAAAATTTCCGTTAAAAATTTCGTTAAAAAAATTTAACGCACAGAATTTTGTGTGCACCCCTGGTTCCGACGGGGTGGAATCGCAGTCTGAAGCCCATCAACTTGACCTTACCCAGGATACGCCACAGCCGGAGCTCAACAGTTCCATGGGGAGTTGATGAGTTCTCCCAGGTCTGAGCGTATCCCGATCTTGCGTCTCCTTTGCAATATTAGGTCAGTAGTCAAAAATTGCAATTCTTTGGCCTTCAGTCTTTGTCAAAGTAACTATGATATTGTAGTCTTAATTGGGACTTGGCTGACACCTATTAATTATTTAGGCCCCCTCATAGGTATTGCTAATAGCGAATATGTTGGTGCTAGGTGCGATAGAATCCGAAAAAAATGTGGTGGGGTAATGATGCCCGTAAAGACTTCCTCCTCTTATTTATTTAGTTATTTATTCAGGAGTGTCAAATACCGACACACATTGAAATTAGTAAAACTAGAACCAAACAGGAGCAAAAAACCCTTAGTCAAATTAAAATCTGAAAGGCATAGATTTCAAGGCTGCTCCTCTAGTGTGAGAATTTACTGGAATGAAGAAATCGGAAATTCGGAGCTCAGTTAAACCCTTAAAAATCTTGAAAGCCATAAGGAGATCGAAGCGCTTTCTTCTCCATTCCAGAGACGTGAAGCCCAAGGCCTCGTTTCTATCAGTGGAGTTACGAATTTCACTATAGGGAAGCCTGAAGCAAGGAAGGAAAAGTTTCCGGGTGAAAGTGTTTTGGACTCTTTCCAGTGCAAGAATATCCTTCTTTTTGAAGGGAGAAAAGATAGTGGTATTGCTCTCCAGGATGGGGCGAATGTATAACTTAAACGCTCTAAATAGAGTGTTTTGATCCGAAGTGTGAAGAACCTTGAAAATATTATAGACTCTGCGATGACCCTTACTTGAGATAGACTTGTAGTGCGAGTCAAAGTTCAGATTACTGTCATAGGAGACTCCCAAGTCCTGCACCTCCCCAACGACGTGAAGGGGAAACCTGATAGAGTATATATAATGAGGCTGTCTAGGATGTTTACCAATGGGAAGAAAACGAGTTTTTTTTTCACGTGATAACGGGAGGCCATCACGAGATGACCACTCAACGAACCTGTTTATGGCCTGTTGAATGGAAGAGTTCGAATCACTGTCCTAAACAACTTTAAAAATTTCGATGTCGTCCGCATACATGCAACAGGTGACACCTAGGTCACCCAGCGCAAGTGGCAAATCTGATGTGAAGATGTTAAATAACATGAGGAGGTTTCTGTGAATCTGTTAATGAGGCATATACAATTTTAATCTGTGATATCGAAATAGATGTTCAACCTTGTCGTTTCATTGCCCTTTACAGAACTGTAACACAAGTTTGTTCGTAAACCTTGTTAAAGCCATAAGCGACTTTTGCATTTTTAGTGGCCCATGTATTCTTTTAGGCCTTTGTCATACCATCGCTCACCCTGAGCGACGCCTAATGATATGCACCCATATCGATTCCATCGCGCTGCCCGATCGATATGGGAGCATATCATTAGGCGTCGCTCGGGGTGAGCGATGGTATGACAAAGGCCTTAGGGAGACCTCAGCCTTCCTAACCTGACTTCGGCTAACTCTGGAGTGACCTCTAAATCGATTCAAGTCCTCATCGATATTCACGGCTTCCATCAAGCAGTACATAAACTTACTAGGAGAAACTCTCTGCTAGATTTCGTACTATGTAACTCCCCAAAATTGGTTCACGATGTAGCGGTTGTTCCCCCACTGGGAAATAGTGATCATGCTACAATTACATTTAAAACTATATGTAGCACAGATCAACGGGCCACTAGCTCGAAATGAATAAGAGATTTCAAAAAGGCTGATTATATCAAAATTAGAGAACATCTAACTGACATTGACTGGTGGGCACTTTTAGCGTTTTAAATGATGTCGAAGAAATGTATGAAACACAGCTTTTTATCCTACTCTATATCATAGATCTATATTTGCCAATGAGATTAGTTGTACCAAATTGCCAGGTCGTTCCAGATTACCTTGCTAGGATGAAGCGTCGTCAAAGTGTTTATGGAACAAGGCTACTCATTCCGCTCTGAATGAAGACTGGGCTGAGTATCTATCTTTCAGCAAAAAAGATAGACGGAGCCCTTATAATCTTTATACTGAAAAGAAATCCATGTTCTCAAGGGACAAGTCAGCTTTCTATAGATATATCGCCTCCCGTACAAAAAGGGATAACTTTATTCCAAATCTAAGAAATGAAGAGAAAATCTAAGAAATGCCTCCTTTCCTCTGCTTTTGGTAAAGCTAATATTCTTGTAAAGGAGTTTCAGAAGGTGTTTAAGCAATCAGTAGTTCCTCGTTTTTCGCCTCCCTAGACGATACATTACCTAGTTTCCCTCGAATGAGGCCTATAATATGGTTCCGTAAGGAGGAGATTTTCGACGTATTAATCAAATGGCCGAAGTCTTTCTCAACGTTCCCGTATCATCTGCCATTAACGTTTATCAAACAAGTGGTGGATTGCATTGCTTATCCTTTCGAATTAATTTTTAATTCGAGCTATATGAGAGCTGAGGTGCCTACGAGGTGGAAACATGCCTTTATTACACCAATTCGCAAAAAGCCACCATTCAATCAACCGGGTAATTACCGGTCTGTCAGTATAACCTCTGTATTTGTTAGAGCTTTTGAAAAGATTGTAAAGAAACACATGCTGGATCATATTGAAGAGCATAACATCATCTCTAAGGACCAGTTTGGTTTTTGAAGCAACGCTCGGTGGAAACAGCTGTTCTTTCTGCTCTAAACGAATGGACTAAATCTATGGTCCGTAGAAAACGCAGAGACATTGTATTTTTCGACTTTTCAAAAGCTTTCGACAAGGTCCCTACGGAAAAATTATTGTATACGACGGGAAGGGTAGGTGTACATCCTATGATTATAGACTGGATAAAGAGTTTTGTTTCGGACAGGACCTATCAAGTCAGAACAGGTGGAGAGTATTCATCGGTTTATTCTGCTCCCAGTGAAGTTCGACAGGGTGGAGTTCTCTCACCATTACTTTTTCTTTTGTATACGTATGAGATTCCTGATTCTGTTCAAAGGTTTGGAGTTTCTTGTAAAATGTACGCGGACGATATAAAGGTCAAAGAAGTCGAGAACCAATAAGCCTCCTGTGATGTCCAAGCAGCTATAAATTTTGCAGAGAAATGGGCAAACAGCTGGGAACTGCCTCTTTCTGCTGAAAAATCGCATTGCCTTGTGGTACAGTCAAAATCTAAAAGTCACCTCCCAACCTACACGCTCAATGGATCAGTTTAGAACAACCTTCTAGTGCACGAGATTTAGGGTTCTATTTTTCCAGGAACCTAAACTTTGAACAGTGAACAGCATTATAAAGCCCTTGTGAAGAAGGCTATCTACCAAATTTACAGTTCTTTAAGGTATTGAAAACCAAAGACTAACCTTCTCTCGTGAGAGCCTACAAAGCCTACAAGTCTTACGTAAGGCCCATTGTAGAATGTGGTGTTTCAGTCTTCAGTCCCTGTCAAAAGAAGGACATAAAACTCCTTGAAAGTGTTCGTAATAACTTCACCCGGAAGCTTTTGCTGAAATGTCGTGGTCTGAGTTATGACAATATTCCAGTGGGTCTGACAGGGCTAAGATGTTTGGTTTGTCTAGCCTTCAGACTAGACGAAAAAGAGCAGATTTAATTATGTTGTTCAAATTTCTGACAGGAAGGCTTTCTATTGACCCAGTCGGGTTTTTTGGTGCCCCTTTGACAACTGACAGAAGAGGGCATCTCAGACTCTATCTGCAAATCCCAAGGTCGAAAGTGCCCTTTTAGGCAATCTTGTATATTCTCCAGCAGTCTTACCTATTCACACTGTGGTTCCTACTTTCTGAAAACAGTTTTCGCTATATTTTAACTGCTTCTTCATAATGTAGCATCAGTAAGTGAACACTTACGGTTTTTCTCATACCCGAACACAGATCTAGCTAAATCACAATTTACGGTTCACTACGATTTTTTTTTACTCCTCAAACAAGTTTCACATCACCTCTTTATTTGACGACGTTAGAGCAAAGCAAGAAAACCGATATTTTTTTACTTTCAAATGGAGTCTTTTAGCGATAGTGAGTCGGACAAGGAGAGGTTCAGCGCTGCAATCTCTGTAGCCCAAACGCTGATAGATCTGCATGCGTTTGACGACGCTCTGGAGTGGCTAGAGAGAGCATTATTCTTTGAAGTGAAACTGGGCAGACCCGAAGTAAAGGTGCGTTCTTTGCTCTTTCGCTGGTTTTCTGAATATAGTCAAGTTTCCAGCTCTTGCAAACCCGGGTGCTCATGTTCGAGGCGAAAACTCGTCGAAAAGGTGCAAACCGAAGTGCGCTTAGTGAGGAATATGATTCCCTCAACTCTCAGATCCCAGACAATTGTTTATCGTTAAAGGTATTTCTGCGCGGTGCTATAATTTCATTGTACGGGTGATAATATTCTTTTAGTTGAACATTAACGAAGCGATGGGGCAGTTTCTCTCTTCTTGTGGGTACAGCAAGGAAGCGTCGATATATTTGGAACGTTGCAAAGAATTTCGGAGTTTGGCTAGCACCGAGGAAAGTGAAGAGGACTCCGACTGTGAGGACTTCGACGACGATTTGGAAAGCAGGCCTGACAAGGCTATCCTTACAGAGTGTATGGGTGCGAAATAGACTCATTTCTTTCCGATGTATAACCGAATTAAGCATTTGGCATTTAGAGTTGGCTATTACGCGTAACAGTGATAGGGAGATCGAAAAGGATCGTGACAAAGAGAAGAATGCTCACGGCGAAACCCGTCTCCACATTGCTGCGCGAAGTAGTGACACTGCGATGTTGGAGAAGCTCATCGCTGCGGTATGTTCGTGTGCTCATTCCTGCAAGCTTTCATAAACGTATTCAGGTCGGACCGTTAGTTCTCACGCGGAAGCTATCGGTTTACACGTGATGATTGTGATTAACAGATTTGTTTAAGCTTGGGGCGGTTGGTACAGATGCTATATGCTGTCTAGGATGTTTTGTTTCGATCAAAATTGTTGCCTCGGGCGGCACTCGAACCTGCGCCCTCTGCACATTGGTACTAGTTCGGCGTTCAATGTCATGTTCGGCGGCTGCGATGTTGAAAGGTGGACGGCTCAGTCGAACAGTTTATTAGTGGAATAACAACGAACAGGCATGAACAATAGAGCTCGCTTATATACAATCTTTTCCTACCGTTTCCAGCACGACCCTCTAGTCGAGAGCCAAAATGACTGCACATTCACCTCTCGAACTCAAACGGTCAACGTCAGGCAAAAATCGATATTCTCATTAGGTGTTGAGCATGTGATCGAAACTGGTCTCACGATGAAAAGCTTTTCTGTCCCGAAGGAGGTTGTGCACCGCTTCTCATACCATGTTGAACGAATTTTTTTCTATACAGGACCGATCGGGGACGCATAACCGTCATTGGCAGAATATCCGATCGCAAACTTCCAGCTAAAGCACCTCTACTGACATTTATTTATTTATTATTTATTTAGACGTGCAAATAGATACAATTGCACGCAGTGAAAATACAAAACACTCATCAACAACAAAAAAACACTACAACACAACGCATAGTAACTACTTAGCTACTCCAGGAGATACCTGTCCACGAGCCTCTTAAACTGAGCTAATGAATTAGGGAGGAGAATGTTATAAACTCAGAGCCGGCCCTTTGATTCCATGGTGAAAACTTCCACCCTGCCGTGAGGCCCATCCGCCAGCAAATTAAGCTGCGCGTCTTCACCCCGATCGGTTAAATCGGATAAATCGGAGAGAAAACCAGAATCGCGGTTTGATCGAAATTGACTTCCCCATTGAAATTTCCACTTCAGGTGAAACACCCCGTCGACCATAATACCCGCGTGCCTCCCACCGCGACCGGTTAAATCTGGGACAGGGTCAAGCATGGGGTTCGACATTTGCTGAACATTTACGACCCCTTCCCTCCTTCTTCCATTGTTTTATTCCTTATATATGTTGATTTCTTCAAGGTTTTATGTGCATTTTGAACCCTTTAATAGGTTCTTATTTTTAGGAGCGGCTTCGACACAATAGAACAATGAAAAGAGGTCACTGAACAATAATACTTTGATGGCACAATAAAGCTGAATACTATTTTTCGACACTTTAAAATAAACATTTTCTGGTAGCAGTCTTCCAATCATCACTGTTTAATTTATGCAGGTGTTTTTTTTTCAGGACATCATGGACACGACACATTTTTCTACCTGAAGAACTGACGTCTGCTTCTGAAATTGTGCTCTGAAATAGTATTATATAAAATGTTGAGTGTTACCTTCTGATGACGGATTAAGTGCTTCTCCTGGATTTTTTGAAGCGCTCATCGAATCGGCTACGAAGCGGCAAACGAATGGTGGACGATGGAATTACCATAAAAATAATGTTCTGCCATCCTAAGGAAACATCATAAAAATCAAAATGAAGCCTACAAAAATCCAAGCCCTGTGCACCGTTCAACAAAAAAAACAAGAAGCTGCAATGACGATTTGATTAGATTGGATCGTATACAAAATCCTCGTTTGTCATGAAACAATTATTTTTCTAAATATCGACACACTAATCACATGGAAGATGTTACTTTTAGAACCTGCCATTTAAAACATAGAAAACACATCTACTAAAGCTTTATTAATTTTCCAGGAGCCCCAAAATATTCTCCGAGTTACGGCAGTTTACATGCGGCTACTGCGTTCTCTGACATGATCGGTCGCAGTTGAAATATGGATGGACTCCTCGCTGGAAATTTTTTTTCTGCCTTCTGAAGGACAGGACGACAGAGAGTGGAATTGTACCATATAGAATTTTAAGTCGTGCTTAAAATACAGTAAAAACTAAGCTTCTCCGCTGCGATGAAGATATGACGAGGATGGATCGCATACAAAATTCTCATTTTTCATGAAAATATTATTTTTTAGCCGAAGCAGATCACCCATACGGATAAAATCTAGCCACAAGAATCTAGAAGTTTTGATCAAGTCACTGTGAAAAAATTGTGATTTTCTGGATAGAACAGGTTGAATCGACCTCTGGTCGACTTTGCACCAACGTCATCGGAGCATAAAATTGAACGTTCACAAAAAGGTTCATAACTCGGTAATTTTTCAAATTTTGAAAATTCTTTTAGCTTTTCATAAAGAAGATAAAACGCCCTTTCTTATCGTGTAAAAATTGTTTTCCAAAAAAGGAGTCGTCACGCGTGGCGGTTGGTTCGATTTTTGAGCGAAAAAAATTGAAGTGGTTTCACAAAAATATTCATAACTCGACCAATTCTTCGAAGTTTCAAAATCCCGCT
>OX375870.1:55514515-55609863 GCA_947359475.1 Heligmosomoides polygyrus bakeri | reverse complement strand
ACCAATTCTTCGAAGTTTCAAAATCCCGCTAGCTTTTGAGAAACTAGAAGAAGAGCCCTTTTTCGCTATATAGAAATCAGTTCCCAAAAATTCGGTCTTCATGCGCGTCTGGAAGGCTTCGATTTCGGGTCCATTTCGCAAAAAAACGTACCGAAAATCGAACCCTCCGCCCCGCATGAAGACCCCTTTCCTGGAAATAGGTTTTTATATGGTAAGAAAGCATACTTGTTCTATTTTTGATGGCCGAGTGGGATTTTTGATTTTCGGAAAAATAGCCGAAATATGATCAATTTTCGGAAGTCGTGGACTGAATCCTTCACCGTCGTCATCGGAGTGATTTCACATAAATGTTCATAACTCAGCTAATTTTTCGAGACTCAAAAATCCCGCTCGGCCATCATACAATAGAGAAAATATGCTTTGTAAATATGTAACAATCAATTCTTAAGAAGGGGGTTTTCATGCGGGGCGGGAGGGGGAGGGGTTCGATTTCTGGTCGATTTTCGGCAAAAATCGACAACAAATCGAACCCCACCCGCCCCGCATAAAAACCACTTTTTTATAAAGCGTTTTTGTAATCATAAAGAAGCGCTTTTCCTCTACTTTTTGATGAGCTTGCGGGATTTTCGAATTTCAAAAAAACTAGCTGAGTTATGAATATTCTTGTGTTATCACTTCGATGACGACGGTGAAGGGTCGACCCGTGATTCAGTTCACGACTTCCGAAAATTGATCATATCTCTGCTATTTTTCCGAAAATCAAAAATCCCGCTCGGCCATCAAAAATAGAGCAAGTATGCTTTCTTACCATATAAAAATCTATTTCCAAGAAAGGGGTCTTCATGCGGGGGGGGGGGTTCGATTTTCGGTACGTTTTTTGCGAAATGGACCCGAAATCGAACCCCTACCGCCGCGCATGAAGACCGAATTTTTGGAAACAGATTTCTATATTGCGAAAAATGGCTCTTCCTCTAGTTTCTGAAAAGCTAGCGTGATTTTGAAACTTTGAAGAATTGGTCGAGTTATGAATATTTTTGTGAAGCCACTTCAATTTTTTTCGCTCAAAAATCGAACCAACCGCCACGCGTGACGACTCCTTTTTTGGAAAACAATTTTTACACGATAAGAAAGGGCGTTTTATCTTCTTTATGAAAAGCTAAAAGAATTTTCAAAATTCGAAAAATTACCGAGTTATGAACCTTTTTGTGAACGTTCAATTTTATGCTCCGATGACGTTGGTGCAAAGTCGACCAGAGGTCGATTCAACCTGTTCTATCCAGAAAATCACAATTTTTTCACAGTGACTTGATCAAAACTTCTAGATTCTTGTGGCTAGATTTTATCCGTATGGGTGATCTGCTTCGGCTAAAAAATAATATTTTCATGAAAAATGAGAATTTTGTATGCGATCCATCCTCGTCATATCTTCATCGCAGCGGAGAAGCTTAGTTTTTACTGTATTTTAAGCACGACTTAAAATTCTATATGGTACAATTCCACTCTCTGTCGTCCTGTCCTTCAGAAGGCAGAAAAAATTTTTCCAGCGAGGAGTCCATCCATATTTCAATTGCGATCGATCATGTCAGAGAACGCAGTAGCCGCATGTAAACTGCCGTAACTCGGAGATTTTTTTGGGCTCCTGGAAAATTCATAAAGCTTTAGTAGATGTGTTTTCTATGCTTTAAAAGGCAGGTTCTAAAAGTAACATCTTCCATGTGATTAGTGTGTCGATATTTTTTCGGTAAATCGAGACGTCTGATCCTATAGAATGTCGTTTCAGAGAAACATAATTTTATCACTGTGTGTCCAACGGGCTTAAAATGTTATAGGGTGCGGTTTCATCTTCTGATGCTGTTTCCTGCAGGAGAGAAATTACTTTTCGAGCAAGTCCGTCCTTCGGTTGCCATTCCGTCATCGATTCGAAGAGCGCTTCAAAAATCTTGTAGGGAAAGCACTTAGGTCGTCCTCAGTAATTAACACTTGAAATTTTATAGTGCAATACTGGAGGTAGGTGTCGCTCATCAGGCAGAAAACTACCATGTCCATGACGTCCTGGGAAAACCTGAAAAAATGAAAATCTCTCATTGACTCTAAATCTGCAGACAGGAAATCTTTATTTTTCACTGCACAGTAATCGGCATTGATTTTTTTTTTGATATTCGATCCTATTTTTTTAAACTCCAGAAAACGCAAGTGCTTGTATATCTTCGCATTGTGGTAGTCACACCTGGAAAAAAACAACTTATTAATAGATGCAAACATCATCTAAAAACCTGAATTTGGAGAGAGTCTTCTGCCAAAACCGAGGAAGTACGACCCCCCCCCCCTCCTCCAGTCGAGGCTACAGTACGACCCTCCTTCGATTCCCGAACCTCAGGCTTGACCCTGATCTGGGAGAAAGCCAAAATCACCAATCAGGAGATCGGCAACATCTATATTGATTGTCTTTCCCCTGCTGTCAAAGCCTTCCGTCGACGATCATCTGAATCCACAGGCATGTTGGACGACGTCTTCGGCAGATCTTCTGAAATGCGGCGCATACTCTGCATCGTCTTTGGCAGGTCTTCGAGTCCCCATGCACCTTGACGAAACTGAGGGTAGCACCCCTCTCTCAAGGGAACGCAAAGAGCAGAGCTTCATAGAAGGAGGGAGCGCAATCAGGATCGATAATTTCACAGAAGCAGGAAACACAGTCATTATCCATCTTTTGAACGGCGATATCGTTTATCTCTCAGATTTAACCTTAGAACGCCATATGCGACGCCAAACAACGTCTTCGGCACGTCTCACGATATTTGGAGGGTGGAGATTCTTCCTTTTGTATTCGTTCTTGCCGTTGCGGCGTGCCGAGGAGACAGTTCTCTTGAAAGTGGACTTTCAGATAGCTCATTCTTTCACACCTGCTGTCGTCCACTGTTCCTAAATGTCGATCCTTTTCCGTTATGGGGCGATGTCATGTAGATAGTTTTGAATCTTTTAATATCATGATTCATTTCTGGTAAGATTGTTTGGAATTCTTCTAGGCAAAGGTTTCCCGTTGCGTAGTTTAGGGATACAATCTGAACAAGCGCGATCATGGAGGCTGGACTCCTATCAGTGAAGCTGTTTCCGCTGGCATCCGCGATAACGTACGAGCCTTGCTGAAAGCTGGCGCGCATGTCGATCCGGTCAGCACGGAGGTGCTTAACGATGATGAAAGCTCGGTAGTTTGCTACGATTCTATTTTAGTAGCGTTTACATCCCTTGCGGAAAGTAACATGCAATGGAGTTTTTTTTGCCGTGTTTTATAGCGTATCTTCTTAATTGAAGACAGGAAGCGGTATTACTCCGTTGATGGAAGCTTGCGACAAGGGCTTCATCGAGATAGCTGAAGATTTGTTGGAGTACGGGGCGTCCGTCGTCAAGAAGAACTCCGATGGTTGGACTCCTGTCGACTTCCTAAGGTTCAGCTTTATCCTTGTGTTTTTGCGTCAGAACGGCTAGTTTGGTTGTCATGGGAGATATCGAGCAAGATTTTGTGTGCGTAAGCAGGGCGTCTGCACAGCTCTAGAGCTGGTTAGGTACCACCCTCTCCGTTCACGTAGAATGGCTGGGTGCCACTGTAGTTCTGCAACTCATTGGATCCGTATTCATAAGACAGTGACACGAGGTATGTGCGTAAATAAAACTCGAAATTTCGGAATTCGGAATTAAATACATGAGACCGTTGTTGCGCATAAATTGTAACGGATACAGTGGATACAGAAAGTTGCCTTCGTCGTGGTTTTGTCGAGGAGAGACTTCGTTTTCCTGCACCGCGTCATCTTCTGATTCTGGATTTCGGCTCTGTGGGATGCCGAAACGTTCGTCTTTTTCGGATTTGTGGATACCGCGCATTCGGAGAACAAAGAATTAAACTGGCTTTTAGTTGTACATGCGAGTCATTGGGCAGGTCGTATCGAATACGTAGCAAAACCCAAGGGGGATCAAAGTCGTGTAATCCTATTTAGCAAGGTGATATCCTAAGATTCAGCTTGTCCTTGCTTTAGAATTGTTTTGGCGTTCCGAAAGTGCTGCAAAACTCATAAAACTAGTCACTTATCGGTACTAGCGGTGCTTTACCAAATTTAAAGGGAATCTGGAAGAGGAAAACGACCGATGGCTTTCTAAACTCTGGTAACTATTGAAACGGGGAAATGGTGTCCAGCAACCTGTACGACGGAAAAATATTTTGATTGTCATAAAGCTTAAAAACTTTAAGCTTCATCAGTTTAAAACTGCTAAGATAATGTGGATGGATATACTGTGGCCCCCTGCGGATGATTCGATTATCTTTAGTTTGTTTTTGTGCGTGACGTTTACCTAGCTTTTCCATCTTCCCATCTCTTCAGTGAACTTTTTCTTTCTGTATGTATGTAACGACCGTCTCATAGAATTGTTTCGACCATGTTCAACGGTAAGCGACTACTTACAGTATTTTTGATTTTCATGGATGCATGGGATAGCGACCGGGGCTGTAAGATGCGTGGGACATTCTCCACCTTCGCATGTTTGATCGCAGTCGCATTTGTTGCTCATTTTGTGCTTGCAAGACGAATTTTCTGGCAGTTGGGCTTATCAGTCTCGAGTGCAACGTCTGACAGTAAATCGCATGAAATCAGTGGAACCTATGCTAGGTATTATAAATATGCTTTTCTAAAAATTGAATGAATGAGTAGTCGAATAATCCGATTTTTTGTCTTATTCGAATTCCGAATAGTGGAAAAATTCAATTTTTCAGCTTATTCGAATTCCGAATAATCTATTAGTCCAACCTTTCGCCTTTCTCCAACTCCGAGTAATCGAATTACCCGATTTTTGCCTTATTCTAACCCCGAATAATAGGGTAATCTATTTTTTGGCTTGTTTAAATTCCGAATCATCGATCTTTCAAACAATATCAAAATTTGGAATAAACGCATAATAAGAACAGCGAGATTTTCTCTTTGTCGTTTATTCTTCACGATAAAACGTAATGTGGAGAGGTAAATCTAATGAAATTCCTCGCTGAAGACAAAATAAAAGAACAAAATGGCCAACTATAATATCTATGTAAATAAAAGGAATATACTTAACGTAAATTGTGCCCGATCTGCTTGACCTGCAGTGTCTCCTCCAAACGTGCTAGACAGACAAGACATTAAAATATTCCGCGCATAGGGGCTAAATTTCGGTGGGAGGTCCTGGCGGAGAGTCGTTGGATACACCGCCCCCAGAAAGGGGCGGGGCGAGGGGCGCGCCGAGGACAAGATGTCCGGGCCTTCACATGGAGGCGTCGCATTTCTAATCACTTGCCTTGGCCCTGCAGCTCTATCTGAACTGATTTCGTTCTTGAGACAAGAGTCAGAATCTCGTTCACCATATTTGGTGGAAAAGAGTTTTCAGGTGCAGCACCAAGGCTTTCTTCAGGTCCCGCCACATTGCTCAGTACTAAGGCGTCGTCCGTATTTTCCGACAAGTACAGCAACATCTTCAAAGTTGGCAACATCTGGAAAATGATTTCAGAGTTCCCCTAGATGCGCTTCCCAACCGTCTGCTATCAGCTGTTAGGTTTTTGGACGACGTCACGCCAATTAACGACGGTTTCGCGCGCAGCAAACTTGTTCCAATAGGGCGGCGCGGGCAGGGCGGGAAATGGGCGGCGGGCAGCACGGTGTACCGAACGACTGCCCCCCGGAGGTCCTTGTTGAAAACGGGGTGCAAAGCCACTAAGATTGGAACGAATTCTGTATTAGTCCCTGCTTCAAAAATTACTTTCGTGAGAATTTGGTTCTATCCTAGTCGTGGGGAGGGACACATAACTAAAAATTACGCAAACAGTTCACTTGGGATTTGTGGAGCGGCTTCTAAAGAACAGAATAGGACCCAAAAAGCAAACAACGAAACTCACAAACAAACAAGAAACAGATAAGTACTCGCGTTTGTACAGACGTCCCGGCGGGCAAGGAGTATTGAAACACAGCTGACAGCCGCATGACGTGTTATAACCGGGATCCGTCATGGTGAGAGGTGCACATGGCTTTACAACCGTGGTGAATTTTTTGTTTCTGTTGTAATTTTTATTTGGTTTTTCTGTGCATTTTGTCAGCTCGGGCCCTATTTTGGCCTCTAGAATTCGCTCCATGAATCCCAAGTCAATTCTTGCATAACTTTTAGGTGTGCTCCCCTCCATTTAGGATAGATCCGAGAATTTTTATGATCTGAGGCCAAAAATCGTCGCAAATCATGGAAGATTTAGCAAAAAATTAATGCAAATCATAAAATCGCAAATATTAGGGTGTCCACACGGAGTGTCGCTTCAGACTGAAAAGTTAAATTCATACAAAGCAATTAAAACGAAACCTAATTCGATAATATATTCTCCACAATTATCAACAACCTTTCTCCAACGTGCAGGCAAAGATTGGATCCCGCCTTTATGGAAATCAGCTGGCCGCGAATGGAGGAAATTGGTCACCCAAATCCAGATTTCGTTGTAGTTAGGGAACATTTTCCCATCCAAGGCCTCGTTTATACTTCCATCGCCGGGCGACGCGATTCGAACGGCGCGATGCGTCCCATCGGGTCGCGCTGTTTCGGACGGCGATAAGCACTCTGAACAGGCGGCGACGCGATCCGCGATTACGCACCATTGCGTACTAGCACTCACGCAACTGTGCACACATTTCCGGGTCCACTTTCAAAGTCCAAGGATATGCGTTACTTAGGAACACGCCTCTGGCATTCTCGACGCATCGGTTATCCAAAAGGTTATCGGACGGATACGCCTCTAGCGCTCACGAGCCATGGCTGATCCTAAAGGTCGGCAATGCATCGTGGATACGCCGGAGGATAGGCGTTTCGTAAGGGATGTGGGGTGAGGACGACTAAACATCAACAATTATAACAACACTGATAAACAAAAAGGCAGAACACAATCACGACAGAAAACAGTGGAAATAAACACGACAAAACATCACAACTGGAAGAGACACCCACCTTGTGGGCAAAATCCTCAAGGAAATCCGGTCGGACGGCGAACTGAAATCGAACATATAAAGTCAAGCATTTCATGAAAAATAAAATGGGTCATGATAGCAACAAACAGAAAAACACACAAAACATATAGGTAGGAATATACACGAGATAACATCACAAATGGAAGAGATACTCACCTTGTGGCCGAAATCCGGCTCGCCTCCAGGAAATCCGGGCGGGCGGCAACCTGAAATCGAACATATAAAGTCAAGCATTTCATGAAAAATAAAATGGGTCATGATAGCAACAAACAGAAAAACACACAAAACATATAGGTAGGAATATACACGAGATAACATCACAAATGGAAGAGATACTCACCTTGTGGCCGAAATCCGGCTCGCCTCCAGGAAATCCGGGCGGGCGGCAACCTGAAATCGAACATATAAGGTCAAGCACTTCATAAAAAATAAAATAGGTCATGATAGCAACAATCAGAAAAACACGCAAAACATATAGGTGGGAAAAAACACGAGATAACATCACAAATGGAAGAGATACACACCTTGTGGCCGAAATCCGGCTCGCCTCCAGGAAATCCGGGCGGGCGGCGACCTGAAATCAAACATATAAGGTCAAACACATAAAGAATAAACTAAGGGCACTAGTTAAAAGTTCCGACTCCACCGACAAGACTTCGGTCGAATTTTTCTTCGCTGAAACTTTGTCTAGAGGCGTTATCTGGGGTGCTGATCACGAATCTGATATCTGTTTTTCACGATTCGGTCGGAGACCACCCATACCGTTAGCATGGGTGCTCCAGGCAGGGTCACCGATTTCGCTGAAACTTCGTCTAGGGGGGTTATTTGGAGTGCTGATCACGAGTCTAACATCCGTTTTTGAAATTGCGAACGATTACGGTAGGTTACGGAAGCTAAAGGTGACTAAAGCTGCCGAGGTCATAATCATTGATTTTGCCCAAACTTCGCCATCTGACATCCGTTTTTCATTTTACGCCGGAGTTTGGGTGAAATCGGTGACCATTACCTTAGTCACTCGTACTTTGCGTAACCTACCGTGCTCCAGCGTAAAACGAAAAACGGATGCCAGATTCGTGATCAGCACCCCAAATAACCCCTCCCCCCTAGACGAAGTTTCAGCGAAATCGGTGACCCTGTTTGGACCACCCATGTTAACGGTATGGGTGGTCTCCGGCCGAATCGTGAAAAACGGATGTCAGATTCGTGATCAACACCCCAAATAACCCCTCCCCCCTAGACGAAATTTCAGCGAAATCGGTGACCCTGTTTGGACCACCCATGTTAACGGTATGGGTGGTCTCCTACCGAATCGTGAAAAACGGATATCAGATTCGTGATCAGCACCCCAAATGACCCCCTAGACAAAGTTTCAGCGAAAAATTTTTTTCGACCGGAGTCTTGTCGGTGGAGTCGGAACTTTTAACCAGTGTCAAAATAAGTTATGATAGCAACAAACAGAAAAACACACAAAGCAAATAGGTAGGAATAAACACGAGAAATCATCAAAACTTGAAGAGAAACCCATCTTGTGGCCGAAATCCGGCTCGCCTCCAGGAAATCCTGGCGGGCGGCGACCTGAAGCGGAACTGAAAAGTTTACGGAGAACGCACAAAACATGTCAAGGGTGTCGCCGAAGAAAAATAAAACAAAGATCAAGAGCAAGTGCGACGCCGCACTGCGAAAATCAGCTGATCGGAGCTATACCGCGCCCCAATCCACCGCGATCCGACGCTGAGCGACGCAATTGGTCGCGGGTTCACGCGATTCATGCTGGACAGCAGGCGTCATCGCCGAGCGACGCAATCAATCAATTTGGCCTCAGTGCGTGGCCATCGCGTCGCGCCGCGACGATGTATAAACGGGAACTAAGGCGTTCTTCATCGAGCGGAATATGTGGTATTCGGATGGGGCAATGTCAGGGCTGTAGCGTGTCAGCGGATGAGGCAAAACGGCCCAACCAAGTTTCTCGATTTTGTGCTGAACGACCTTTGCGGCATGAAGCCTCGCATAGTAATCAGGGGTGCACACAAAATTCTGTGCGTTAAAATTTTTAACGAATTTTTTAACGGGAAATTTTCCTTAAATTTCCGGTAAATCGTTAAATTTCGTTAAAAAATACATTTAGCTGTAAACCACTATTTCAAGTGAAAAAAATCGAGGGGAACTTATACGTTTTAATTTCAAGAGGTTAACCGTTGAAGATCAAGGAATGCACTGTAACACTGCAATGTAAAATGAGCAATTCAACCTCAACAAACGCAGGAAAAAAGCCTTCAGCAACAAATTATCCACAGGGTGTGGATTAGACATCGGATACGAAGGAGACCCGGATAATTCGAATTCGCAATTTTTTCAAAACCCGGTTGAAAGGAATATGCTAATAATGGCATATTTGAAAAGCCTCGGATCTTGGAATAATTCAGATGAGATTAGCTCTAACAAGAAGGACTTTTGGATGATCCAAATAACTGATTTCTATTCGGATCTCACGTCGGATGTCCGAATCGGATAGGGCATCAGATTTTAGATCAAAACGATTTGATCTAGTGAAGGTGACCCCTGTCTCAATCTCCATAAGATTCGAGCTTTCCAAAAATCCTATTATTTGCATTATCGTTTTAACAAAGGTTGAAAAAAGGATCCGAATTATCCGAATCGGCGTCGGATCCAATACCTAGTGTGGAATAAAAACAGGTATGGAATTATCGCTCAAGATGACCTCCGACAAGGTTCTAAAAATGTGCGATCAGGGAAAACCCGCAATTCCCCCTTTCCCAGTTCATTGTGAACCCTTGTTTTGTGACTGTTCTACGAGAAAGAAAAACCTGACGCCTCTTCTGTTTCTGCCGGGACCGAGATACGACATTGTGTCACACGGCCCACACTGCCGAAAAGCTGTGACATGTCGTCAACGTGTCACAGCTGAGGATAGGCATATCTTACGAGGAGATAGACCAGTATCTTTGTGGATTCGTTGACGTGCTTGGGGGGTCGGTAAAGAAATTTCTTGTTCTAAAATGCATTGAACGATAACGATAAAGAACGGTGTTGCTCAATCCTTTTTGGGATGCGCCACGCATTCTACTTCTACGGTATCTCGTGGAGGCGATTTTAATGCGTATTTGACTATGCAATGACTTTCAGGGACCAGTTCATGAAGAACTTAGCGCTGTATCCTTCTTAGGCAAGTCTGGTTCTAATTCTGCGCCTCCAGTGGGATGGAAGGCATGGTTTGCCTGCGTGGGAAATTCGAACCAGGAGCCTGGTATCGTGTGCATGCGGCAGCTGGCCCTTCCTATGACTGAGCTACACATCTCCCCAAAATGCATTATTTCTAAAAATTTAAAACAAATTCATGAAAGCAATAAAACATTCTTGCTGATTTCAATAGTTTTTCAGGAACAGTTCTAATCAGGAGGATGAGAGCTGCAACATTAGTGAAATCTAAGGTTAAATGTGATAAACTCACTGAGAAAAAGGTCCGTTAAAAATTCCTTTAAATTTCTAAAAATTCGTCAAGCCAGATTTTAACAAAAAATGCCGTTAATTCGATAAATTCGTTAAATCGTTAACCGTTAAATGTGCACCCCTGATTGTAATGCAACATGTTGGTAGAGGAGCACTGTAGAGGACTGTCAACTCAATTTGGATTTGAATTTGGAGCAAGAAAACTCGCAATGGAAGCTGACAAAAAACCCGTCTGTTTCTCACTGAGGAGAACTAGCTCAGACTTTGGGGGTTTTCCACGGTCGATGGACCAATTTGGTGGATTACCAATGGGGTGGCTTTACTATTCAGTGGAACAAAGGTTTATTCTCACGATTTTATAGTGGAACCCCAATAGTGGTACACGCATCGTATATATACACAATTTCAGTGGGTGTAGCCACGATATGACGACGTTCTGGTCGCAATCGGTTTCACAAGTGTAAACCTAAAAGACGGTTTCGCATTCGAGCACCGCGGGAGATTACGTTCATGAGTGCCTACTTACGGTATCGCTAGGTTATGCCTGTGGATGACATTCAATGGTGCTTATCTTATATTGCTTAGCTAAGCATCTTAAGTCTTATCATTCAAGGCAAGATGTCCTATCACCACTCTATATATAAAAGAGTTTGTCCGTGGAGTGATCTAACCTAAGTGAGATACGCCGCATCTTCCACAGCGAAAGCGGTCGAGTGATCTAACCTGAATGAGGTACGCCTCATCATCTGCAACGCGGGCAAAATTTGCTATTGAACGTGGGATGTTGCTGCAGCAGAGTAAACGCAGCCCTTTACAGGGTGCGTAAAAAGTATTGACGCACCTATATTTGTTTCAGCTCCAGCTTTCTCTTTCTACCTCTCTAGGTTTTTGTGTTATTTTTGTTTCCTGTATTGTGCTAAAAAAACACTCACGAAAAAAACTGATGAAACATGACCATCGTCGCTACGGTGGCCCTTTTTTGTCTGTTACCCAAAGAGCTGAATATTTCCTTAACAAGAGAATTAGGCGCTGTTCGAAACGGTTGGTGAGGAAAGAGGTCAGCAACCTAAACGTCAGCCACGGCTCTGTTATAACAGATAATGATTACAATATGTTCAAGCACGATAACGTTCAAATTCAAAATTATCAATCTCTGTCCGATAACGGCAAACAGGTAACGCTCACAGGGGTGGACAGCTTCTCAGACGAACTTAAACATGAATCCGCTGGATTACTCTTTTTAGGCGATTTTGGAGAATGAGGTCTGGGCTGCATTCAACAGAAGTGACCAGTCGCAGAAGGCTACCCTGTTAAAAGCACGGGACGAAATCCGAGCGAGTAGTTGCGGCGCGTGCTCATGAATTTTTCCGTCGTTTTCGCTCCTGTATTCACAGTAAAGGAGCCAATGTCAATTACGAGTTACTCTATCGTGTTCGCAAGATCATTTTCCATATCTCTCAAGTGAACATTTTAAAACTTACTGCGCAATACTATTTCCACAACCGTCATTTACTGCGTCAATACTTTTTACGCACCCTGTACTGCTTAACACAACAGCACCTACGCGCCTTTCTGAGCGCCCAGATTCAGAAGCTGACTTCGTGCCATTAGCGTGAGAAGACTACTAAAGGACTAAGGGTAGAAGGAGGACTTCGAGGGTGGAGAACCAACAGCGATCAGGATGCAGCGACCTGGAGGAGGCATCGCGATGGGGAGGGTCGATAGGGAAACACTGAAGCAGGCCAGGAGGTGGCACCAAAAAGGGTTTAAACAATAGGGAGGGACCAGTACGAGTTACCAACCAGGGGCGGCAGTTTAGAGGATCAGCAAGGGGATCCATTACCAGTAAGGAAGGCCGGATTTAGAAGATGTGACACCGACGTCGCGCAATGGGCGTTCGCTCACCGTCGTTGTGTTGTGAGCGTGGGAGGGCTCCTTAATTAGGGTAGAGTAGTAAGGAGTATCCCGAGGGGGAAGAGGGGGAGGAATTTACCTGGAAGAAGGGACGTGGAGGCAGGATCAGGACGCGGAATCAACAAGAAGAGAGCCGTAAGGGAATTCATACGGAGAACAATGGATATGCCATATACACAGCCTCTTCATGCTCGACACAGCGGCGACTGCGCGCGCTTCTGAGCTTCTTGATCCAGAAAACGGGCCCCTACGTCGCGCAGCAAGCATTCTGATTCTGAATACGTGTCACCGACCGTGCCGTGAGCATGGGAGGACCACTAAGGGGGTGGTGGAGAAGGGCGGTAAGGGGACTTCTATGATGGACTAGAGGCCGTATTCGTGAAGTGGCGGGAGCGGGAGATAAACTATATCATAGCGATATCATCTCTCGCCCCTCTCTCCTGTCTCGCTATCTCGCCTCGGTCGCTTCCCGTGGGAAGCAGGGAAGATCACGGAAACGCTCATGAATACGGCTACAGGAGAGCGACCAGGAAGGAAGGGAATAACATGGGCCGGATTCATGAAC
Organism: Heligmosomoides polygyrus bakeri; assembly: GCA_947359475.1. Lineage (NCBI taxonomy): Eukaryota > Metazoa > Nematoda > Chromadorea > Rhabditida > Heligmosomidae > Heligmosomoides > Heligmosomoides polygyrus. The sequence goes on along the minus strand of OX375870.1, from coordinate 55,596,900 downwards.
GCGGCCGGAGGTAAATTCTACCCCCACTTACCTCGATGACCATTTTCCCGCCAGTTTCCCTGAACTTACCTCTCTTTTCTGATTCATGACGACCAAGGCGAGGGTTTTGCTCCGCGGCCAATTTCATCAGCTAGCAGCGAAACCAAGCAGTCACATTTGCTGCTGGGAAGTCGCTGCCACCGACACTGGCAGCATCGTAGTTAGGGGAAATGAAATGTGTAATGTGAGGTAAGGGAAAGGGGGGGGGGGGGGGGGAGAGGGGTGGAAAGTAGTAGCATATTAGGCAGTAGGGATGCTATTGTAAATATGGGCCCTACATGGCTAATAATGGGTGCCATCGACCACAGTAGTCCCCACAGACAACATATGCCAAGGGAGGCTAAGGTGGCGGACGGGCATAGTCCACCCACGCAAATCGTAAATTACGATTTGCGTGGTGGACCGGGCTCATGGTGGCGCAAGCCGACCCACAATGCCACCAAAACAGAGCAAATCACATAACAATAAGTGGCATTGTGGGCCGCCATGGTCCACAGAGCCCAAAAAACCATAGAATTCAAGACTAATAGAGAAAAAACGAAAGGTCAAACAACTCACCATAGGTTCGGCGAAAGACGGCGCAGGCGATGGCAACTAGGCGCCCCCTATCGAACATTGATTATACGGCTGGCGGCCAGCTCAGAGCTGGCAACGGACCAGCGGAGGGTTGTACTGGGTCAGAAATTGGCCACGGAGCAAAACCCTCGCCTTGAAGGTAAATGTTCCCCGACGCGCCAATGGGGTAGCATTTACCTCGACACTTACCCCCGATTTTCCCCGCCGCGCGTTCATGAATCGCGCGTAAGTGGGGGGGGGGGGGGTGGGGGTAAATCTTGCACTTACCCGCCGGTAAATCGTTCATGAATCCGGCCCCTGGAGGAGGGGCCAGGACGGGGATACCAACAAGAAGAGACCAGTAGGGTCAATAGTGGAAACAAAAAAGTGGGTCAGTAGCTGGGACCAGGAAGGTGGGGGACTAAAGAGGGGGAGGGAACACCAGTAAAGGCAGACCAGCAATTAGATCCAGTAAGAAGAAATGAGAGAGGGGAACCTGGCTTCGGAAGACATGTCAACGATATCTGGAAACGCTAGCTGTTGAGCATGAGAATGATTGCGGAAGAACAACCTGACGGACAGAAGTACTGCGCAGCACAAACCAATGACATTACTGGCCGGTCCGGAGAGAATGTCTATGATGAAGGTACCGGAGTAGTGAAGGGCTTGATGCCGATAACGTACGCATTAAGTCCTAGATGCTAGCACATTTTATGTTTTACAAAAAGTACTTTCCATAGTTCAGTGATACTACAAAGTCGCGCGAAGCGCGCAAGTGCGAGACACACCGTTAGGCGTGTCGGAGCACTTGTATATTATAATACACTAATACATAATATATGTAGATGTAAACCCTGGTTGGGTATTCACAACACCGGATAGGCGACAGGATAGGCGCCTGTCTTCCGTGCTTTTCGTCTTCAAGAGTTTCGCCGCCGGTTGCAAAACGTTGAAACCACCGCTCGCATTGTATTTTGAAAACGACATTTTCACCAAATGCAGCGAACAACGAACGATGCGATCCCGCAGCGGATTTCTTCAACTTGAAGTCGTTGAGCAGGCACGAGCGCACAATCATTTTCTGGCCCATTGTAATCTGAAGATTCAAGATAATTTAATTTAAGAAGATTCATATAATTTTAGAAAGCGATGAAGGAATGAAGTATGAAAAATAGGAAATGTAGAAGATGAAACGCCGCGAAAAAAATAGCCCTAAGTGAGCTCACAACCGAAGCGAATAACTGTGGGTCACAATGTACGTGGCATTCCGTGTGGGACAACCTAATAGTTACGCACATATCTGTGTCGTATTGTATCTGCATTTCCTCTGAGAACAAAGGACATTTGTGACAAAAACACTTCTGCGACACTTGATTTGAGACGATGCTTCGAGTATATTTTGGTGTTTGGCTGGATGTCGGATCATCCCATTTTCAGCAAGCACTTATTAAAACTTGAAAGGTTTAAGCATACTCTCTAAAAAAAAACAGCTCTAATTTGGGGCAACGAATGAGCAGTGCTTTCAGGAATTTCATTGTGTCATGCAGAAGTGACGACGCGAAGTACATTGCAGACTTGACATCGCTTGCAAAGAGCATGGAGGAGAAGCAGAGACAACGTAGGTGATTTGCAAGAGTAGAGTCTTCGTGTTTGCTATTGTTTCGGCTTAGCACTCCTTCAGAAACTTGCAGTTTGAGGGACAAGTAGCTGTTAGCAGATGAGTTCCTTTAACAGCGGCGGTTTAGAGGCCTTTCCCGTTCGTGGGACAGCACCTTGCAGGAGGAAATCATCGAGAGCGAAGTATTCAGCGAAACCATCTCAGGCGAAGTCGCACGCTGCGCAGGAGACGACTGCAGTAACAATCTACAAGGTGGGGCTGCTGTGACTGATGTCTCACCGCATGAAGATAAGCACTTCAGTGCACCAAAATCGGTTTTTGTTAACTTCTCCACATGCAGTTTGTCGTCGCATTCCGTTCCTAGAGTGAGCTTTTACAGCGAGTGATCGGTGGACTTGGAGCACTGTCAAAGGAAGACAAGTCCAGACGTCTGCACGACGAGTCTGCACTGTTCTACGACTCCAACAGTGCTGCACCAATATGTGACGAAAATGCGATACCGAACCATTGTGAGGACAGATATGGAGACACTGACTCACTGCTTTCAAATGTGTATGACAACGGATTTCATGACAAAGAAGTGTCATCTGTGTCTGCTTCATCTGCATACCTCCATTCTGTGGTGTCATTAGCGCTGAAGAATCGAAAACAAGTAAGTTTTGTTGCTGCACCAGCCGCCTCGGATCTGAATGTTTTTGAGAGCATTTCCGATACTGCAGCGTGCAGTGGCGTGTGCTTTGCCCATTCACGTCTTTTGTGTGCTTCCAGTAGCCAAGTCTCTGCCTACCACCCCCCCCCCCCCACCACCACCACCATTTTTTGGGAACCCAATGACTCTGATGGAGAGCGCCGAAGTTTAAGGACCACCTCTGACTCACTCATGGAGAGTGCCGGAACCGATTGCAAACGTTTGGTCTTATGCGGACAGAAAGTGGTTTGCCAGCTCAGGAGTTACAAGAAAGAGGCTGGGTTTGTCAGACCAACTTCCAACGTCCTGCCTTCCCTCGTCATGATAAAGCGTACATCCTTGTTTCCCATAGTCTCACACCTGAACCGGCTTTCACTACTTCTCGCCAACACTGGTGGACGTATTCACAAGTTACCTGTCGTCGTGCAAAGTTCCATCGCAATGGAAGGCCAACGAGAACAAAGTCGTTGATTTTTCCAAGGGGTTCTCGCCTATCATTGACCGCGCGTGTGTCGAAACTCCGAATTCGATTTTTTAGTGCTGGAGTCGATTTGATGTGCTTTGGTTGTGATCCTCTTTTGTGAATAGAGACTGATGTTAAAGCACAGGTACTGGTAGAGCGATATGTTCTATCTCCTACATTCAGAGCGGTAAAGCGGTCCTTGGTGATGGATTTCTAATGGATTCGGAGGAGTCGAGCAGGAAAAAGAGGAAGAAACGGGATAGCTCTAGCTCTTCTCGTGAAAAAGTCAAACGTCTCTGGCAAGTTTTTTTTCTATTTAAAAATTTCAATTTCAATCTTGCGCAAATTGACTTCTGTGATCGCGCAAGCATACCATGATAACGATGCGAAGTGTGCAAAAACCTTGGCGACACCGGGGACCGAACCACAAAATCCACTCGGTGGCGACCGAGAGGCGACATCGCGATCCACTGCGCCAACCGACCAAATTGGGTGGGGTGGCAGCAGGGCGTGATGAGCTTCACGCTCACGTTTTCACACCCCTTTTTTCGACCACAGAAGAGCATTCCGAAATAATTAAGTATGATTTTGGTCTCCCCACACGGGGCCCTACATCCTGTAAAAAATGCATCGCAAAAGCTCACCGCAAGTTTGGAGGCCTTGTCAGTATCGTCCAATGCGTGTTGGGATGCAGAAGACGTGTCATAGACATCGTGGCAACGTCGCGACATGTGCGATATGACTCGGCAGATGTGTCAAAGACGCTATGCCACACGCGTCCGGATTCAGAAGACGTTACACGGACGTCGTACAACGTGTGTCTACCTCCAGAAGACGTGACACAGATCAGACTTTGCTCAGCGTACGTTGAATATTCAGATGACCTTTTAAGGGCTTCGCGTAACGAGCGTGCACGCGTTTGACCCACACTCTGTTTCTCTGCCGGCACATGGGTGAGGTGGAGAGGGGGTGGTAGGGAGAATGATAACAGGAGTCGGAGGAGTGTTATTGCCGTCGAACCGTAAACGGTATCGCCTGGTAGACCAATACCAATTAATTTTAATTATGTTTCAGCAGATTAAGTACATCGGGTTGAGATTTTTACTATCTGTTTCTCGCCACGTAGAGAACGGGTACTTCGAAGAATAAATCGCGTGCATGCGATAGGGGGTGTACAGGCATCGTAGCAGCAGTTTATGTTGTTCTGAGCCATCGTATCCCGCTATGATGTTCTCTGTTGTAAATCCAGCTCTTTACTGCAATGAAAGTAGGAAGGCCAAAAGGAAAAAAAGAGGACGGTCGGGGTATTCTATTCTCCGGGCTTGGGGGCGAAGTCTCCAACCAGACCAACGGCTGGTCGTGGAATGTAGTAGTCGGTGCACTATTACTACATTTCATTTTAGCTTCGACGTAAAGTGGTCTCTCCAGAATGCTGTTTTGAGTGGCCTGGACTTCATTAATTTGGGCGAAAAAAAAACGTCTGAAAGACGATACTGATGCTGATATATCAATATGCTTTGAAGACTTGTTGAATAATCGTCAAACCACTCAATTAATTTACTAGCCCACGAGGGCATATCGGCGTTGATGTCCTCGGCTGTACCTTTTTTCCTTTTTTTTCGTTGTCTACTTGCCATATCGAAGCGAACGATCGAAAATAGCCAATAGACTTACGGAAAAATGCCGCTCCTCGAACTAGACAGAGTGTGATTCCGGGCTAACACAAGTGCCCGGTGCAATGTAGAAGTGGGGAATGGTCTAGTGTTGAAGTGGAAAATTCCAGTTCACATGAAGCTGATAGCTCATCGCAGTCCTGTGTGAACGTTCCGAGCACTAGTAGAGTGCCTCTGCCAGAAGATGAAGCACCTGTTGTTGTTACACTCAGATTTGAGGACAAGGACGGTAGGCGGTTCCTACCTGACAAATCGGCTTCTTTTATGAGGTGAATTCTGGAGTATTCTTGCTTCTATCGTATGCAGGCTACTCATACGCTGCTCTTCAGGAACGCAAAAGTAATCGACATTGAAGCCTTCGTCCGTGCCAAGCTTTCAAGTGTTGAGCTTAAGTCACTCAACATTCGACTGCTTGACGGGAAAGAGGTGGATCCAATCATCCCACTTTCTATGCTGGATGAACCTCTAATTTTTCTTTGTCGGGTGGTGAAGCGAACATCGGCAAAACTTTTCGATGGGACAGGTTAGTGATTTCAGCCTTGTACATTAGTCTTTAAAACATAACGTTTTACTTGGCAATATATGTAAGGAAGCCTTTTCTTGCCCCTTTTTAATGCAGCTGCGTAGCTGCTGCTTTTTCCGACATCGCGCTAGTCGCTGTTTCTCATTCGGTGACCAGTACCTTTCTGTTTGTCACTACTGCTTTTCAAGGGAGGGACGGCTACGATTTTTTGTTGCAAGGCCTTGTCTTAAGGAGTCGATCGTGCGACATTCAATCGACAAAGCCGTCAACCCAACCACCTTTAGGTTTTAGATGCAAGGCTATGTGCGCTAGAGGGAGTAAGCTACAGAGACTCTTATTGTAAGAGAGTGTTTAGTTTGCACGCGACATGTGATGCGATAGCGTGGTAAGCTCCCATATGATTCACTGCGTCGCGCGATCGATGTAGGAGCTTATCATTTCATTGCGTGCACACTCGACGCTCTCTAACAAGGGAGACCAATGAACTTCCCGCGGCACTTTTAAAAGTGATCTATTTAGGGTTGTAGCGAATTGTCTGAAAAGCACCGAGAGGTTTTCAAATTTCCTGCGGACATCTGGGTAGGTTAAAAATTGCAAAAAAATGGCATTACTTACATGCGGGCCGATGAAACAAAACGGGAGGCAGTCGTTAGCCCGATTCGGAGGCGCACTGATGACGCCGGCAGCGCCTGCGGAGCCAATTAGCGTCGACTCGCACCGTGACACCGGCCGCATCGAAATGATCCTAGGCAGCCCTCGCCGCGGAGGCGATGATGACCTAGCCGAGCTCGGGGCCAGCAGATCGACCGCAACCCCACTGAGGGCGAGACTTAGAAGATCGATCAGATTTACAATTACAGTGGGTAACTTATTTAGAGTGTTTACAAAGGCAGCGTAAAGAGTCGTACTGGTGCGAATCCTACATACTTTCATATCAGAATTTCGAGCTCTATCTGGTGGTTTGTACAAGAATGCGTAAAAAATTCCCCTGTAGGGATATTTAGACGCAGACTTCCAGCTGGAGGCTTCACGAATAATCAAGCACGAATTTTGTATACCTTATTATCAAAAGTTGAAACTATCAAGCACGAATTTTGTATACCTTATTATCAAAATTTGAAATCTGATGGGCTGTATAAGAATGCTTAAAGGTTTCCCTATAGAGATATTTTGACGAAGGCCTCCAGATAAAGACTGCACGAACAATCCATTTTGTAGAGCCCTTCCAGGAGAATCCTGTTCCAGTTTTTTCATAATATTTCTCAGGTTTTTCTTACAAGGGAAGGGTCTCAGGCGTAGGTCTGAACGGGGGAAATGGATAGTACTGCGAGAATCTCCACTCTTCATATAGTAGAAGAGCACGTTTTGTTTTTTCCGAGTCCTGGAACCAAAAGAGCTACGGGCCCTCGAATGTGGGGTACAGTAGCGTACCGTCAGCATGCGCCCACGTGCATGCGTACGCGCGCGCTGCTCAGACACTCGTTGCGTCCCTGCCGCGTCCCATAACAGCTGTTCCGTCCCAGCCGCGTACCTATTGGGGTCTTTGGGGACGGTCAGGAGGTACACCCGCCCCTGCTATGGGACGTACGATCTTTCTCTCATCCCCCTTGCTCAGCCACTGCCAACCCCCTAGGCTTCACCGAGAGTCTAACGGCTGCCTTGCGAAACCATTGACACGCGAAACAAAAGTTTTCGATCCTCAGAACAAGTTGTACCTCCTGTCGCACTGGGCCTTTGCCTCCCATCGGCGTTGCTCACCAGCCGCGTCTCAAAAAGGTAGTTTTCGTGGTGGGACCTTCTGTTGCGTCCCATTCGCCTCCCACAAGAGAAGTTTTCAGGGGCTGCCGTCGCATCCGAGTCCGGTCTGCATCCCCTCGCTTCTTGTGAATTGAGCTCACCTTTAGCGGTTGGGTGCCTGAGTTATCGATTTTTTCGGTGATAAGCGGCTCGGTAGGGGGAGGGGGTCGGACTGTACGGCAAGCCTACACAACGGTCTGTATTGCGCGAAATTAAAAACTTTACACAGCACTAGTGTGTGGCAATCATGTGTGTTCCTATCAAGACGGATAACTACTCAGTACAGGGTTATCCCTCGAGCCGGTTATCGCAGAAAAAAATTAAAATTAAAAACGATAGGCCAACGCTTCATAAAATCGATAAGTCAGACATACGAAACCGCTAAAGGTATGGTTTGATTCACAGCGTGACCACAGCAGAGGCTCTATGCCCAAATCATATACGATCATGTGCGGGTTTTGCGAAAGATGTATGACTCCTCGTATATGAGCCGGTAACCTCAGATGTCCCAACTTCTTTCGTTACTGTTCTTCATATTTAACAAATAATACAAATAAAATAATTCAAATAATCAGAGCGCGGGAAAAATGCGCGCTGTCCCACGCGGCAGTCACCCGAAAATCGCGCGTCTCGTGAAAGCGTTAAAACGTTTTAATGTATGTTTGTAATATGTATGTGCTTTAATATATCTCATACATAATATTCTTGTTTAATAGTGTTAACAGTATTAATAGTAGAGCATAGGGAACAATGTAAGAAAGTATACTAAACTATTGTCGTACAGTCATACTCACTGGAGCTGGTAGCGACGTCCTGTCGCTCTAGGGCCCCGTTTATACTTCGACGCCGAGCGACGCGACGCCACCCATTGTGGCCAAATTGATCGATCGCGTCGCCCGATCAATGTAGCCACAATACATGGCGTCGCGTCGCTCGGCGTCGAAGTATAAACGGGGCCTAACGGTGAATCCCGGAGCCGCTTTTTGCGTCTCAGCCACGTGCGACTGGCGTCCCGTCCGCATCCGACTAGCGTCCCGCCCGCGATGTAGGGAATTCACGAGACGGTAATGGGACGCGGCTGGGACGCAACGAGTGTCTGAGTGTTGTATGGGACGCGCCGAAAGGCTCTGCGGCACGCGAGACGGTGACTCAGCAGGGTGTGTGGCCGGTTAAAAGGTGTTAGACCAGATGTTCGGCTCCCGTGCTATACACTATTTTTGCTTTTTTTTATAACCGCTGTCTCCTTCACCAATTTGCTTCCTACATATTTATTTCACTCTAAATTGTCAAAAGGGTCAGATTCATGATCAACACCCCAGATTCGTGTTTAACACCCCATGACAACGACAGTCCTAATCACCCGCACTTGCTGTAGCCTACCGTAATCAGCCGAAATTTTAAAAACGAATGTCAGATTCGTGATCAGCATCCCAAATAATCCCCTGGGAGAAGTTTGGGCAAAATTGGTGATTATGACATCGACAGCCCTAGTCATCCGCTGTGAGGTCATTGTTTAACATTCGCTGAAAAACACAAAGCGTTGTATAATACAAGAAGTGAGGGAAGTGAGTGAAGCACAGCTCAAAGTAAACCCTTATTTGAGAATTTAAAGTAAAATATTAGGGTTCCAGAAAGTATCTGCAGAAATAGGACAATTTTTTTTCAAAATATCACAATTTTTGATCAACATTTTATTAATCAACCAAATAACTTCCATCAACATCGAAAACTCCCCGTCAACGTTCCACCAGGCTTCGAATTCCTCTGGCGTAGAAGTCCGACGACTTGGAGGCGAAAAAGGTCATTTTCGAGGTGGTCACGATCTTCATAACGCTTCCCTTCCAGATGATGCTGAAGTGATAGAAAAAGGTGGTAGTCACTTAGGGTCAGATCTCGTCTGTACAGTGGATGCGGCAAGACTTCCCATCCGAGTTCCAGAATTTTCTGAGAAGTCGTCTTCGCGATGAGTGGGCGCGCGTTATCGTGCAGCAAGCGAACTTTGTCGAGGCTGGGCTGTTCTTTGCACATCTTGTCGGCCAGTCTCTGCAGTTCGGTAGCGTAAACCTCGGCAGTGACAGTCGTGCTGTCAGGTAGCAGCTCGAAATGGTAGATCCCATAAGCTCCCCACCAGACGCTCAGCATGACTTTCCTAGCATGAATTTCACCTTTTACGAACGATTTCGGCACTTCATCGCGTTAGCACCACGCACGTTTACGAGCGCGGTTGTCGAAGAGGACCCATTTTTCGTCTCCTGTGACGATGGTGTCCACTCAGTTGAAGGTGCGACTTCGGGAGAGCAGCAGAGTGCATATGTCCAGACGTCTTCGCCGGTTGTCGTCGGTCAGTTCGTATGGAAGCCGCTGACCGAGCTTTTTAACCATTCCAAGAGATCGCAGTCCATCGTCCACGGTGGATCGGAAACAGCCAAGAGCAGCAGCAAAATAACGCACACCTTGATATGGATGCTGCTCTGCCAGTTTCCTCACCAGGGAAGGGTCTCGTGCGTAGGTCTGAATGGTGGAAATGGATTGTACTGCGAGAATCTCCACCCTTCATGTAGTAAAAAAAAAACATGTTTCGTTTTTGCTCAGTCCTTGAACCCAAAGAGCTACGGCCCTCGAAGTTGGGGGTACAGTATAGCACCGTAACCTCTACCCACCATAGCCTACTGTAATCGACCAAAATTTGAAAAACGGATGTCAGATTCGTGATCAGCACCTCAAATAACCCCAGGACGAGGTTTGGGCAAAAAATTTTTCGACCTCTCGACCTTTGGAGTCGTGAAAGTCACACGACATGGCAGTCTAAATCAGCTTACTTCATACACATCTCCTACACATTTATTTCACTCTAAATTGTCAAATAAAGGTTTCTCTGAGCTGTGCTTCACCCACTTTTACCAGTTTCTGAATTATACAATGTTTTGTGTTTTTCAGCGAATGTTAAACAATGACCTTACAACAGGTACGGGTTACAGCAGGTACGGGTGGCTAGGGCTGTCGCGAGTCATAATCACCGATTTTGCCCAAACTTCTCCCAGGGGGTTATTTGGGGTGCTGATTGCGAATCTGACATTCGTTTTCCGTATTACCCTGGAGTATGTTAAATTACAGTAAGTAAATGTGATTAATGGTAAGGTCATGGTAACCGTTCTTGTCAAAACTTCGCATTGAGCACGAATCTGACCCTTGTTTGACAATGTAGAGTGAAATAAATATGTAGGAGATGTGTAGGAAGCAAATTGGTAAAGAAGGCGGCAATCATGAAAAATGCAAAAATACTACATAGCATGGGAGTCGAACACCTGACCTAGCACCTGCGAAGTGGCCCCGCTCCCTGCTGAGCCACCGACTCGCTTACCACAGGGTCTGCGGCCGCGTCCCATACAACAGCGCGCGCACGCATGCACGTGCTGACGGTGCGCTACTTTGCCCCCCCCCCCTTCGAGGGCCCGTAGCTCTTTTGATTCAAGGACTCAGCAAAAACGAAACATGCTTTTCTACTATATGAAGGGTGGAGATTCTCGCAGTACTATCCATTTTCCCCGTTCAGACCTACCCCTGAGACCCTTCCCTGGTCAGTTCATCCAAAGGTATCGTTGTCGATCGACCAGAGCGAGGCTCATCTTCGAGACTACTGTTCCTGCTTCTGAAGCGTTCGAACCAGCTATACAAAGACCGTACAGAAGGAGTTTCAGAGCCGAATACACTACACAAGTTCCAATAGGCTTCTGCAGCGGAGTGCCCAGATTCAAACTCGTAAAGGAGTACGTGTAATATTGGTAGACAGTTCAGCCATCGTACAGTGAAATAGGCAAAGTAGACGGAGCTGGATATGTTATGCAGATACATCAAGATAGTATTTTTATATAGCACTTATGATGAAATCTTCAGAGCATTCTAGAAAAAAAAATCTGGAACATTGCGAAGTTTTCTGCAGATACTTTCTGGACACCCAATAAATGTGTAGGAGATGTGTAGGAAGTAAGCTAATTTAAACCGCCATCAATGGCGTATCGTACTTTCAGAGATCGAGGAGAGGTCGAAAAATTATTTTCGCCCAAACCTCCTACGGGGTTTATTCGGGGTGCTGATCACGAATCCGTCATCCGTTTTTGAAATTTATGCCAATTACGGTAGGTACCACGGATCTCCCTCGATAGAGAGCCTTCGGGCTCTCTTGTTAAGAGGGATCTCGGGCCGCTTGTCGCAGGGTCACGTGGCGCGTCCCCGGGTGGTGGATAGGGGAACGAAACGCGAACCAAATGCGACCTTGTACTGCCCAGAGACGCAGGTGGGATGCAGGGAATGGACTCCTTGCTCCTGCTGTGTCGGGTCGACGCGTTCCTTGTGCGTGGGAGCGGCATGTTCATTCACAGTGTGCGTGGATGTGTTCGTGACTGTGCGGTTTGTAACTCTGTCGGCTCGGCTAAAAGCTTGCACTCTGGAGACTGGGAGTACATGTAAGGCGATTCGAGGCCGATTTAAGCCTCGCCCCGTCCCTTCGGGCAGTCTGGCTAGCTGCTCGGACTTCTTCACCCGCACGACAGAGCCCGACTAGCTACCCGTGTGTACTCCCAGTCAAAAACAGCAGCACTAAAGGGCCTCATTCCCCTGACCCGGAAAGAGCCCCCATTTCTGCAGCGATGGGAAGGACGAGTACGGAGAGGCTGCTAAAATCTCAGGGCCTAACCAGGCTGCGCAAATTGAGAAGGACTTGGAAATTGAGAAAGACTTTGAAAAAGGAAATTGAGATGACGATCTGTACTTATAACGCCCGCACGCTCGCATCGGAAGCATCCGTTGAGGACCTGATGATGCAAGCCAGGAAGATCAAGTACGGCGTCATCGGACTGACCGAGACGAGAAGACACCACCCCTATACGCCGCCTATGACTCCGGAGAAGAACTGGTCCTCGGAACATGCGCCAGCAGGGGAGTAGGCGGCGTTGGTGTCCTCGTCAACATGCACTTAGCCATGAACATCGATTCGTACGAGTCTCTGACAACCCGAATCGGACGTCTGCGACTGAAGCGATGTGGCTCCATGCCAGCTTTGACTGTATTCGTCGCGTATGCCCCAACATCCGACTACGACGACGAAGAGGTGGAAGCCTTCTACGTGGAGCTCGAGAAGTTCTATAAGGAAGATCACACCTTCTACAAGGTGATCGTCGGCGACTTCAACGCCAAGATCGGACCGCGAAGGTCGCCGGAAGAACTTCACATCGGAACCCACGGTTTGGAGTGGAACGAGCAAGGTGAAAGGCTGTCTGAGTTTATCATGTCGACCAACACCATCCATGGAAACTCACAGTTCCAGAAGCCTCCCTCTCTACGATGGACCTGGGAATCCCCCGGTGGCCAGTTCAGCAACGAGATCGACCACATCATCTTCAATCGCAAGTATTGCCTGACCGACGTTTCCGTTGTCCCCAAGTTCTACACGCGATCGGACCACCGCCTCCTTCGCGCAAGGTTCCGCTTTTCGCGTCAAGGAGAGAAGACCGTGAACCTCAAGAAGGGGAATCCCAGAACAACCATCAGCTGGGACCTCTACACTTCACTTGCCGGCCTTTGGGAAGATGCCGTCATGAACAACGTCGATAAGGAATACGAACACTTCGTGCACCATCTCCGCGATAGTGCTAAGGGAGCCGAGTGCTTGAAGACCACCAAGAGGCGCCTGTCTCCGGAAACTCTTGAGCTGATACGCCAGGGTGGAGCAGCACGATCATCAGGCAACTATCAGCTGACGTCCGAGCTTGCGATGCTATGCAGAGCGGCGATAAAGGAGGATCTTAAGGAGAGAAGGGCGGAAGTGTTGGTTGAAGCAGCAGAGGCAGGGTTGAGGCTCCGCAATGCCCGCCGGAACTTCGCCAACTTCAAGACCAAGATGACCGCTCTCCGACGTCTTGACGGAACCGTCACCTCTTCCAGAAGGACCATGGAGAAGGTCATCCACGACTTCTACTCCGATCTTTTCGATAACCACGTCCACCTGCCACACGCCGTCTTCCGCAGGATGGATACGTCGTCCCCTCTGTTCTCCCTTCCGAGGTCCGACACGCCATCTCGTCGGTGAAGCAAGCGTACAGCACCCGGTCCCGACAGGATCAGACCTGAACATCTGAAGAACCTCCCGCCAGCGCTCATCAACACTTTGGCTCGGCTCTTCACACGCTACCTGTCGGAGTGCAAGGTTCCATCTCAGTGGAAGACCAGCAAGACCGTCTTGCTCTACAAGAAGGGAGACGTGCACGACATTGGCAACTATCGCCCGATCTGCCTGCTGTCTGTAGTCTACAAGCTGTTAACTCGAGTGATCCTGAATAGGATTAGCAGAACGCTGGACGAAGGACAGCCATGCGAGCAAGCAAGATTTCGGACACCATTACGAAGCTTATCGAAGTGTCGCGAGAGTACAAGCTGCTGCTGTGCCGTACGTTCATCGACCTGAAGAAGGCATTCGACTCCGTCGAAACTGAAGCGGTCATCGACGCCCTGCTGACTCAGGGTGTTCCTACTCAGTACATCAGAGTCCTTCGAGAGCTGTACAATGGATTCACGACCAAGATCTCACCATTCTACAACGACGACCTCATCGACGTAAAGAGAGGGGTTCGGCAGGGGGATACCATATCCCCGAAGCTCTTCAGCGCCACCCTCGAAAATGTCATGCGCGAACTAGAAAGGGAAGACATGGGAGTGTAGGTCGACGGCCGGCAGCTGCACCATCTGCGCTCCGACTTCGATCGTGTATGTGGGAACGTTGGACTGCAGCTGAATCTTACGAAGACGCTGTTCATGAAAAACGGACAAGTTTCTGATGCCCCATTCTCGCTAAACGGAACGAACATCTCCGAATGCTCCAGCTACGTGTATCTGGGTCGCGAAGTCAATATGACCAACGACCTAGCGTCGGAGCTGAGCAGGAGGAAGCGAGCCGCTTGGAGAGCTTTCAAGAGCGTCGAAGAAGTCGCTAAGAAGACGAAGAACGTCCGACTCCGTGCCCACCTATTCGACTCTACCGTTCTTCCTTCCCTAACATACGCCTCAGAGACCTGGGCTATACGGAAGCAGGATTAACACGCGATCAGCGTCGCGCAGCGTGGAATCGAGAGGACGATGCTCGGAGTGACACGACTCACGCAAGTGAGAGAAGGCCTCCGAAGTTCCGAGCTTCGCCGACGTACGAAGATCAGAGACGCTGTCGCGTGTGCCAAATTGTCGAAAATTAGGTGGGCCGGCCACGTAATGCGCTTCGCAGACACCCGCTGGACGAGAGCCATCACCGACTGGATTCCGCGGATGTCAAGAGAACACCAGGACGCCCACCAACGCGTTGGTCGGACATCTTCGTGAAAGCCCTGAACGATCGATATGACGCTCTTCGGGTCCCTCGAGCGAGGAGGATCCATTGGAGCACTCTGGCACGCGACAGGGACGAATGGAGACGCTGCTCGCGCCCGCTCGAGCAAGTCGATGATCAACGGGACGACAGGTGATACGGTAAGTTACTGCAGGTACGGGTGACTGGGGCTTTCGAGGTCAGGGGTGAATCACGAATCTGAGGTGTTGATCACGAATCTGACCCTTTTGACAATTTAGAGTTAAATAAATGTGTAAGAAGCAAATTGGTGAAGAAGGTAGCGGTTATGAAAAATTGCAAAAAATAGTGCATAGCACGGGAGCCGAACATCTGGTCTAGCACCTTTTAACCGGCCACACACCCTGCTGAGTCACCGTCTCGCGTGCCGCAGAGCCTTTCGGAGCGTCCCATACAACAGCGCGCGCACTCATGCACGTCGGCACGTGCTGACGGTGTGATACTGTACCCCGCCTTCGAGGGCCCGTAGCTTTTTTGGTTCAAGGGCTCAGCAAAAACGAAACATGTTTTTCTACTATATGGAGGGTGGAGATTCTCGTAGTACTATCATTTTCCCGTTCAGACCTACGCCTGAGACCCTTCCCTGGTTAGATCCTCGACATTCTTTTGGGCCTTTGTAATACACAGCACGATGTTTCTCGAGGCTAACCAGGAGACTACGTCAACGGTAGGTTGGAACGGTCCAAATTTTGTATATGGACAGAACCGCCTCTCCCTGGGAAGTAATAAGCTGCAGGTGTCTCAACCCCAATACAACTCTGCACAATGTTAGGGGCGACGGAAATCGGGGGTTGGCGGCATGTTGATTCACATGCTCCGCAGCTGACGGGCGCGCGCAGGATGTGGACTCGTATCGTGGCTCAGCGCAGTGCACAGGTGGCATAGTAGGGAAGCGCCAGGACTTGTGAGCGAGGGTTCGACGGTTTGGATCGCGCAGACTGCCTTCGGTTTGCACTTCTGCAAAATCCATGTTTATCATATAGGTAATCCACCTAGGGTATTGTAGTATGCTATAGAGCAGGTTTACATATAAACTATGCTTCAAACCACAGAATAGCAAAGATGTTTATTTCTAAAGAACCGAGGCAGTTCTCCATTCTCCAAACCAAAACAGTACATGTTGATCGCTATAGTGACACAACTGACACATAAGGAGATACGTTGACTGGGAACAGCCTAAATTGTGCGGCGTCGTCGAAGTCATGTCCACCAGTGCTCGTGTTTTATCCGTTTGCTAACTCTGGAATGTGGATCGACTTCGGATGCGCCGCCATCTAAGGAGGAGAAGAAATTAGCAGACAGGATAGCAAGAATTTTGAAGTTGTTCGAAGATAAACCGTTGGAGGAAATCCATGGTGAAGAGAATCTGGAAATTGAAGAAGACGAGGTCTTTCATTCATTGCTTCGGGCTTTCCTTCATTGCTTACATTGTAAGCACTCGTATTGCTTTATGCACAATGTTAGTGCGTACCACTGGTGTTAGAAATCACATATAGTGTTCTTGTTTGCTTGTGAAGAATAGGCGAGGCGCATTGCCTCCCTAAAATGATCTCTTTGGTGTATTTCTGTATTTGCAGATGATTTGTGTTGTTCTATATAGTGTTCTGTTAGTAATTCTGTATTATTGCAGTGTATCTGTATTTTATTGCAGTGTATCTGTATTTTGCCAGCAGCGGGATCGCTCTATCGCCGTCCGCCTCGCCTGTGCCCAGCGCCGGCCATTTGGAGGCGGCGGGAAGGCGCGTGTCCACTTAGGGGGCGGCTTTCCTCGCGCGCAACTCTATATAAAGGACGCCCGGGCGAGCCGAGCTGAGTCTTCACTGGGGTCGAGGTCGTGAGCGGTCGGTCTGGGAGTCTTCACCTGGTGCGTGGTGGCGAGTCGCCAGTCTCGGAGCATTCTTGTCTGAGTGCGAGGTCGTGAGCGGCCGGTTCCAGAAGAGCGGGGGCACAGCAGAGGCGGACGAACCGACCCCTGCTGGTGCCGTAGTAGTCAAATAAATCAATTCTCCTGTCCGGTTCAGGCACATCCCTAGACATCCGTCCCCCGGGTGAAGCACCCCGGCGTAACATAGAGGGCGAACTAAAGGACAGGGGATCGATAACCCTACCGCCTGAAAGCCGCCAGGAGCGGATACGGCGCGAATCCTGTCGTAGACTAGGCAGTGTAGCAGGTCGTGTTGACCGCTGACCAGAGCGTGCGACACGGCATCTTCGTTAGAGCTCGGGCCGAGGTTCGTCCTGCGGCTGCGTGTCGAAGCGTAGCGGTGGGGCGTCCTTGCTGCCGGTTCTCTGCCGTCGGCGTGCGTATGTGGTCACGGTGGGTTGACCGTGCTACAGCTGCGTCGAGTCTTTGCTGCAGGATTCGCGAGGGTATTCCTTCGCGGATCGTTGCGCGTGGCGAGAGTCGCCCGTACGCCAACGTAGTAAGACGGTGTTGTGCAGATGTCAGGCGCTACTGATATAAGGATCGACACGTCAGGAGGATGATCCTCGAAGATCCGTTACAAGCAGAGAAAATCTACATGGGGCAAGGGTTGATCGCCTCATGACGAAAGAGGATGAGATCGGCAATAAAGGCCCTGCACAGGTGAAGGACGTGATCGACAAGGTCTCTATCTCCCTAGCCCTGTTGCGGGAGATACCAGCCGAGGTGGCACAAAGCACCAAGGCAAGGTCAACGAGAGGACAGAACCAGTTGCTGAAAGGCGCGGGCGAGCAGATCGAGGCTCAATATGAGACGCTCGAAGAACAGCTTGGGAGGCTACAGCAGCTGAGAACGGAACTCCTCTCGTTGAAGGTGCTGGCTAAGAAAGTGCAAGATGATCTGCGGCGGTTCGCTGCTCGAGATGTTCTCGTTGTGCAACGCGGCAGCCCCGTTCAGCAGCGCTTTGCAGCACGGGTAGAGGGTTGGTCATGGAGACCAATATGCCAGTGAAGATGTCACGCTCCGTGGTTCAGGCGGAGCAGAGTGAGAACACTGGTAGAGCGCCAGTTCACTGTTCACGGCATCCGATTTCGACGATGTGGGCTATAGTGCGGGTTTTCATCCGGTAGCAGCTGCTCAGGGAAAACGTCTGAAGGAGACGTACATGAGCAACAAAGGAATCGGTCAGAATCGGTGTCTTTAAGAAAGTATGAGCGTCGACGAGATCGTGCAGATCCCCAAGTGGGTCTTGTAACGCAGGAAAAGCGTTAGGCGCGATGTTCGCGGCAATAACCCTGCCCGATGTAGAGACGTACACGGAATTCAGGGAAAGGACTTCAGCGATTTTGTGCTGAAGTTCCGTATGAAATACGGGAGCATTGGGATGCGGAACGACATGCTATTGCAGCTGTTGTCCAAAATGGAGGGGTACCCCAAGGCAGTAGCCCAGTCCCTACCCAACCACGTACGTAAAGGCAGTTGCTGGCAAGGATCTGGTAGAGGCTCTCGAGGCCAAGTTGCAAGAGGACGACGCGTCCATACAGCTAAAGGCCTACCTGAAGTTGAAGCGCCTAAGGAAAGCTGGGGACGTCTCCACATACTGCGTCGAGCTAGAAAGGCTAACGCGAAGTGCGATTCCAGACCAATCTGTGGAAGATCTGTCTCGCACCAAAGGCGCAGAGCCGATGAGCTAGTTAACCAACTGGCCGGAATACCTTCAGCTCTACACGGCGATGGAGATCGCGCCGAAGGAGTTGGCCTACGAGGTGGTGAAGGCCATGGCGTAGCGGTTTGAGAGAAGCATGGCAGAAGCAACGCGCGAACAAGTCGGAGGGCCCGAGGTCAAGCGCCCCGCAGGAGGACGCGGAAGGGATCATGCTACGGCAGTGGACCGATCAGGAAATGATCCAGGAGATACGCCGGGAGGTAGCACGGATGCCCAACGAGCCCAAGCGCGTCAACCTGGGGAATGGAAGTGCTTCAAGTGCAACGGAGTTGGGCTTTTGAGGAAAGACTCCGCAGAAAGCATGGTCTCCATGAAGACCTGGTGGGGGCGCAAACCACTGCAGAAGTCCAGTTGTTGGGCATGACGCGTACTGCGCTTTTGGACGCAGACTCGCAGGTAAGCATTATACCGCTGCAGATGCTTGTGGATGCAATGCAGAACGGGTACGACCTTAACGCCGACGTCGAGGAAATCGATCTCGATCGCAGCAAAGCGGTCTACGATGCTCCAGAAAACCCTAGGCTAACGGTACAGGTTGACAAGGCGGCATAGGATCTACTTATTTGTGGTAGCCGGAGGTGACGACATGATCGTGTTGGGCACGAATGCACTGAAAAAGTTAGGCTGAAGCCTGCCACCGTATGAACAGTCGACACGAGGTCGGGCAGAATGGTACAGCGGAAGGAGGCACCAGCGCAAAGAACGAAAGCTAAGACAGCTGCGGTGCAGCAGCAGAGATCACAGGCTTCTGAGGTGGTTACAGTGGCTCGAAGGCTATGCCTAAAGATGGAAGAGACAAAGGTTGTCTCGCCACATTGTGACGGCATGAAGCAGCGGTCCTTTTAGCGAGATCCTTCCGGATACGGAAGGGCAGGGTGCTCGGCACCAAATCCAGATACCTGTGACGATCTCCTAGCGCGAACCACTAGGCGCGAAGGCGCGCGCTCCAAAGTCTACCAACCCCATCTGCAGCAGGCGGACGGTATTTAATCATACCCGTCGGGGGAGTGGAGTTCGCCTTGTTGAGCTAAGTCGTGTTGCAGAAGCCGTGTTTCTCAAAATCTGAGGCGAAGGGAGCTCCGAGGAAGGTTCGCTCATCTCTTCCGGAAGTCTCAAAGAAGAAGGCTGCTGCAGCTGCACGTGTTCCTCAACTTGGCGTAGCTCAAGCGCAGCGTAAGAGGGTGAAAAAGGAGCCAGTCGGACGATCGGCACTTGCTAAGGAGAGCGCTCAGCTTCAGCTGTCAAAGGATTACGGCGATGAGGTCGGCTACATGAAGACAGCAATGGGCGAGGTGTACGCAGAGCTTACCAGGTACCTGAGCGCACTAAAGAGGCGATTGGAAGCTGTTGTATCTTGCCACTACTCGGTATTGGAGACCTCACCACATATCCACCGTGCCACCTTCCGGAAAACCGCCCTACGCTACAGACAGACGTCGTTCACTGGGCGTCAGATCGTGCAGGCGATTGGCGAGAATATTATGTTCATTCGAGGTTGCCTCGACGGAGCTGAAGAAGCGGCGGCGACAGGACAAAGAGCAAGAGCTTGACGAAGACGGGGAGAGTACCGCCCAAGCTTGTCCGTCAGAAACGTCCGCGGCAAGAAATAACGTTTGTCGAGCAGCATCCACCCGATGGTGTGGTACAAGCTAATGGCGTGCTTGGGAATCCACGGAAAAGGAGGGCTCCCAACGAACGCGACCATCGCCGCGACGACCATACGCGAGCACAGGATGGGCCTCGAGCCACAGACGCAATCGCGAGAGGGATCGTCGGTAATGCTGAATCGGGACGATCCAGCCTTAAGGGGGCGGCATGCGAAGAATTGGGGAGGCGCAATGCCTCGCTAAAGTGATCTCTTTGGTGTATTTCTGTATTTGCAGATTATTTGTGTTGTTCTATATAGTGTTCTGTTAGTAATTCTGTACATTATTGTAATGTATCTGTGTTTTTCCAGCAGCGGAATCGATCGATCGCCGTCCGCCTCGCCTGTGCCCAGCGCCGGCCATTTGGAGTCGGCGGGAAGGCGCGTGTCCACTTAGGGGGCCGGCCTTCCCCGCGCGCAACTCTATATAAATTACGCCCGGGCGCGCCGGGCTCAGTCTTTACTGGTGTCGAGGTCGCGAGCGGCTGGTCTTGCAGTATGGAATGGAGCCGAGGTCGCGAGCGGCTGGTCTTGGATTCTTCTCTCGGTGCGAGCTTGCGAGTGGCCGGTTCTAGAGGAGCGCGGGCACAGCAGAGGCGGACGGACCGAACACTGCTGGTGCCATAAGGATCAAATAAATCGATTCTCCTGTTCTGTTCAGGCACATCCCTAGACAGCCGTTCCCCGGGTGAAACACCCCGGCGTAACATGTTTGTAAACGCTTGCTTATGTGTAAACGTATTTTGTGTGGAGCTGTAGCTATGTAACGTTGGATATTTTGTCATTGATTTACTTTTTGCTTCGCAAGTGGGTGCTGTAGAGAACTCCGCCTGTTCTTTAGAAGTAAACATTTTAGTGTAAACATGTTCTATAGCATACTACAATACCCCTAGGTGGATCACCTGTATGATAAACATGGATTTTGCAAAAATGCAAAACAAGCCCAGTCTTCGAGTCCCAAACCCGCGACCCCTCGCTCACGAGTCCAGGCGCTTTTCTACTACGCCACCTGTGCACTGCGCTTAGCCGCGATAAGAGTCCTAATCCCGCGCGCGCCCGTCAGCTGCGGAGCACGTTAATCAACATGGCGCCAACACGCGACTTCCTTCGCCCCTAACTCGGCGCAAAGTTGTATTGGGGTAGAGATACCTGCAGTTTGTTATTTCCCAGGGAGAGGCGGTTCTGCCCATACACAACGTTTGGGCCGTCCCGACTACTGTTGAGATAGTATCCTGGTAAGATTGAATAGGTAAAAATTCATGATAAGTGAATTATATCAGACAACATAACAAATTGTTCTTCCAGTGGCATGCTTTGACATCTTGGAGCAAAGCTTTTTTATTTCTCTGGCAGCCACTCATCTCCTACTGTAACGGTCGGCAACCTATAGAAAGCAATTCGTCTCGAACACTACACAGTTAACCATAAATAGAATACCTTGATATTTTTCTGTCTAAAGATATGTTGTTCGCCTTTTAAGGCTTCTATTTTTACCGGGATTCTGAAACCATAGAATAAAATAACATCTTTCATGAATGATGAAAAACATCTGCGGAGGAGCACCGTTATTTTATGCATTAGCAAACATTTCGCCTCCAAGTCTATGCCTGTCCAGGGGGAGCCTTATCAAGTGGCGGTGCAGAGTGATCGCATCCAAGAAGTCTGTACTGTAGTGGTTTGTTGTTATTCACTATGATTTTATTTGGCATAACAGCTTGTGCTTTACCTATGAAGTGCTTCTGCGAGATTAGTTGTTCGAGTTCTTAGTCTGCCTCTGCCTCCTTAGTGTATGGAGGCCCGCTTCAAAATATCCGCACATGGGAATTTTTAAGTTCTTATGCAGCCTATCAGACAGAGTTTCAAATTTTGATATAAAAGTACACAAAATTCGTACTTGATTGTTCGTGATACCTTTAGCTGAAAGCCTGGGTCTAAATATGTTTTCAGGTGAATTTTAAGCATTCTTGTGCAGCCAGTCAGATAGAGGTCGCAATTCTGATATGAAAGTATGTAGGATTCGCACCAGTACGACTCTTTACGCTTCCTTTGTGGTCGATCTGTGAAGTCTCGCCCTCAGTCGGTTCGCGGTCGATCTGCAGGCCCCGTGCTCGGCTAGGTCATCATCGCCTCCGTAGCGAGGGCTGTCTGGGATCATCGCGATGCGGCGGGTGTACCAGTGCGAGTCATGGGGGGGGGCATTGGAAACCTAGGTACTTGTAATGCTCACGACTTCGTAGGTACATTAAAATTTCGTCCAAACGTTGTCTTGAGGGTTAATTGGGGTGCTGATCACGAATCTGGCAAACGCTCTCGGTGTAACACCACGAACGACCACAATAAGTGACGGTGAGTATGTGCAGGTAAAGGGTGGAGACAGAATAACCGGCAGTTTTTTACTATCGTGATTCCAAAAGTCGAGGAGGTGTAAAAAAAACCCAAACATCGACTAGTACTGTTGTCTTGGATGCTGAGCACAAATATGGTATCAATTTCTGAAAAATCGGCCGGCCGCGGTAGGTTACTGTGGGTGTTCGTGAGTAAGGATGGCGGGCTCATGATCAGTGATTTCGCGCTTTCCTCGCCTACGGAAGCTCTTTAAGATGCTGACCACTAATCTGTCATTCCTTTATCTAGATTGTCTATTTTTCGTGCACTTCTTTTCATCTCAAAGTAAAAGATTGGAAAGCAAGTCTGATCACATAGGTGACGAAAACAATTCTATGTACTGACATTGATAACATTGATTACTCATGAAAATGCGAAATCACGCGATCACGCGAAAACGATTACCAGATTTGTAATCAACGCCTCAATAAGCCCACAAGACGAAGTTTGGGCGAAGCGCGCTTTCGATTTCCGGAGTAATGGGAGCACAAGTCCCTACCCCTTCGATTAGCGAGAGGAGGGATAAGTATGGCACACTACGGTGTTCAAGATATACTTTACTTCGACAAAAGAAGAGCGAGCAAGCCCAGCAATGCAGAACCCCATCCCCCGGATCCGAACCGATGAGCTCCCTGCAAGCCCGCCATGCACTCACTCGTCTACCCAGTCGCTGCCGCCTTGCTCGTGAGGGCGCACCTCAATGTTCTACTTCGGTTACTGAATCGCTAACAAGCAAACTGTGAGATCGCTGCCATTCCGCTACTGTTCCAGCCCCAAACCTTTCACAGGTTTTCGCAGGACTCTAACTACGACATGGCAGTTCCAGATGTCAGCTTTGCTTTATCGGCCAGCACAGAAGTGATGCAATTTTTTGCAATTTTGACCTGCCCAGGTGTCCGCAGGAATTTTGAAAACCGGTACCGTGCTTCTGAGACAATCCGCTACAACCACATACATAGGCCACTTTTTAAATTGCCACGGAAAGTTCATTGACCTTCATTGTGAGGCATATGTTATATCATTCTTTCGCGACCCGTCGGCGACGCGGCGACCCGTCGCCGATAACCTGTCGCGGACAGCGCGGAGCCCCTGCATGACGGGCAAGAGAGCGCAAGAGAATGAGAGTGCACGTGAGAGAGCATCACCGACGCGCGTCCTCCACCGCCAGAAGACCAGCGACAAGCTGTCGCCTACGGATCACAGAATTATAAGATAATACATATATGGTGGGATGCCTAAAGGTTCGGCAGACTATCAATCGCCTTTATGAAGACTTACAAGTGAGGTCAATGCACTCCCCTTGGAGATTTGCAAAGTGACCTATCGAGGGTTGTAGAGGATTGTCTGAGTTGCACCGTGGTGG
Source organism: Heligmosomoides polygyrus bakeri (assembly GCA_947359475.1). Taxonomy (NCBI): domain Eukaryota; kingdom Metazoa; phylum Nematoda; class Chromadorea; order Rhabditida; family Heligmosomidae; genus Heligmosomoides; species Heligmosomoides polygyrus. The sequence goes on along the minus strand of OX375870.1, from coordinate 55,573,111 downwards.
TTTTCAAATTTCTTGCCGACATTTGGGTTGGTCAAGAATTGCAAAAAGCCGTATCACCTCAGTGCTGGCTGATAAAGCAAAACTGACGTCTGGAACTGCCATGTCGTGATTAGAAACTAACAAGGGAATTCAATGAGCGTCCCGTGGCAATTTTGAAAGTGACCTATTGAGGGTTATGGGGAACTGTAAGAGAAGCACGGCAGCGGTTTTCAAATTTCTTGCGGACATCTGGGTAGGTCAAGAATTGCAAAAAACTGTTGCATTTCAGTGCGGGCCGATAAAGCAAAACTGACGTCTGGAACTGCCATGTGGTGATTACAATCTAACCTGCAAAAGGTTTGGGGCTGGAACGGTAGCGGAATTATAGCGATCTCTCAATTTGCTTGTTAGCGGTACAGTAACCGAAGTGGAACATTGAGGTGCGCCGCTCACCACCAGTGAGGCAGCGACTGGATGGCCGAGTGGATACGGTGACGGACTTTCAGGAAAAGGTTAGGGGTTTGGATCTGGTGGTCGGGATTCTGCGTTGCTAGGCTTGCTCCATCTGTTTTTGTCGATATAAAGTGTAACTTGGCTACGGTAGTGTACCATACCGATATTATAACCTTATTTTAACCTGGATGATACGATATAAACACAAAAATAAACGCGTAAAGCAACGGCGTTCAGAATACATTCGATTGGCCATTGAGAAGAACAGGTGATTGTCGTTTGCGCACAAATAGAAAGTATTCTATGTCTTGACCGTCTTCGATTTCGTTAGGCATTGACGGTGGGTATATCTGCACTTCTGTACATCACGACTAGAAGGATCGAGGAAAAATCGGATAAAAAAGATTTGTTTTTATTTATTTATTTCTTTATTTACTTATTATTTTAGTTTAGTTTTTCATTTATTATAGTTTATTATTTATTTATTATTTATATTTGTATTTTTAACTAATTAATTAGTTAGTGTATTTATGTTTAATTTTTTTCGACCCCCATTCGAACTCTGGAGAGAAAGCATAACAGTATCGATCTGTCTTCTTCATCCTCAACCAACCATATGGCTAGTGATCTCACGACCATCACATACAGTATCCTTCTCACTGTTATAAGGAGACGTAATACTATCCACATCGTCGTCATCCTCTGGCGACCAGTCCTGCGATTCGTTCAAGTCAAGCTAGCATCACGAATGAGTGAACAGGCGGCTTTTCTTCGCAGTTCCACGGTAGCATTCAAGGGCCCGTCCCAAGCTCAAAAATGTTAATATTCTTTATCTTGACCGTCTTCGTTAGGCACTGACGGTGGGTTTGTCAGCACTACCGCACTTCCGCGCAAAAGTAGAGGACAGATTGAAAAAAGATAAAAGATTTATCTTTATTTTTCACTTATTTGTTTATTTATTATTTCCATTTATTATTATTGATTATTAATTATTTGTATTTATATTTTCAATTAATTAATTGAGATCGCCATAGCAGATGCGTATCGGGGCATATTTTTCAAAAATGCTATGCATGGAGATATTGACTGTGCTGATGAGGATAAAACACTCTAGGAAGTTTTTTGTTTTATTTTTATCCCATTGACATTTTCTCATAGGTGATGTTAGCTTGACTTGAGCGAAGCGCAGGACTGGTCGCCGGAGGATGGCGACGATGTGGGTAGTATTACATCTTCTTGTAGTAGTGAGGAGATTGCTGTATGTGACGGCCGTGAGATCATTAGTAATATGGTTGGTTGAGGATGAAGAAGACAGATCGATACTGTTGTACTTTCTCTAGAGGTCGAAGAGGGGTCGGAAAACATTCAAACATAAATACATTATCTTATTAATTAATTAAAAATATAAATAATAAAGTATAATAAATAAAAAACAAAATTAAAATAATAAGTAAATGAATAAATAAATAAATAACAAATCTTTTTTATCCAATTTTTCCTCGATCCTTGCAGTGAAGTACAGTAGTGCAGATAGACCCACCGTTAATGCCTAAGACCCACCGTCTATGCCTAACGAAAACTAAGACGGTCAAGACATAGAATACTTTCTACAGGGTGAGCCATAAATATGGTCACTTTTTCGCGCGTCATTTTTTGTATTTGTTTGTGAACGTTTTTATGTTTCCATTGTTTCTTCGGATTCTACGTGTCATCTTAACCGTATATAGTGTTTTTTGCATCTCCACACTGCTTCTATCAGAAATGGTAAAGTCTTGTTGTCAAAGAGGCGCAATCTTGGATCCGAGAAGGGCAGGACTTTCTGTTCCCAACATCGCTCATCCGCTGAAGCTGCACAAGATGACAGTCTATCACTGTGTGCAACTGCCAGGTTCGACTCTCGATGAATATCGGCATTGATCATTGTACAATTGTTTAGGTGGTGTTGAACTCGAAACCGAGATAGTACACGCTTTATTGACGATTAACGTTTCGGCGATGTCGCCTTCTTCAGAGTCTCAAACTTGGGTAATTAAACCTTTAATTACCCAAGTTTGAGACTCTGAAGAAGGCGACATCGCCGAAACGTTAGTCGTCAATAAAGCGTGAACTATCTCGGTTTCGAGTTCAACACCACCTAAACAATTGGACACTGTGTGCAACGTAACTCTCTCGTTAATCGTTCCCGACCTGGCTGCCCGGTATCCGTAGCTACAATCAGTTTTTGAAAAAATTGTGAAAGAACAATTCAAGTGGAATCTAGGCCACAGCATGAGAAAAATGGCATCCGAGCTCAACGTATCGGCTACGACGATGAAGCGAGTTGCTAAGAATGAACTTGGACTATTCCCCTACAAGTTCCGTCAACTGCACGGACAAACGACCGCACAGATGGAAGGAAGAAGAAAAAAATGTCCATGACTCCTCGAGCGGCACGACCACTGCACGACGTTCCGCTCTTCACTGATAAGAAACTTTTCTCAATTGATCAGCATTTTGACCGCCAGAACTCGCGGTTATTGGCTGGAAGTGGTGAGGATGCAGACACCGTTAGCAGAAACTCTCATGCAGCTTCCCTGATGGTTTGGGCCGGAGTTTGCGCCACAGGACGGACACGATTGGTTTACGTTGAAAAAGGAGCCAAGGTCAACACCAATGTCTACGTGAACGACATTGTGATGAAGGAGTTGCTTCCCTAAGCTCAAGAACACTCTGGAAATACAATATGGACCTTTAAACAGAACGGCGCACCCGCTCATAAGTCCAAAAAGACTCAGGAGTGGTGCGAAAAAAAATCTTCGCAACTTTACCCCGGTTTCTGAATGGCTGACAAAGTCGTAAGATTTTAGTGTTATGGATTACTGCGTTGGTCCATTCTAGAGGGTGAAGCCTGCGCTAAAAGGCGCACTACGATTAGAGGATTGAAATCTTCACGGGAAAAAGCATGGAAGAAAAATCCGCAAGCAACCTGGCGTGCCGCCGTAGAGTCCTACCCTAAGCGTCTGAAGGTTGTCATTCGTGCCAAGGAAGATCATATTAGATGATATCCATTTTGCGTGTTAACTAGATTGTTAGTAAATTGTTGAGGAAGTCTCGCTATTCCCTGACAAATTCCCCGTGAGTAATTCGCTTTTTATTGAGTGACCATATTTATGGCGCACCCTGTATTTTGTACGCAAACAAAAATCACCGACTTTTCTCAATGGCTAATCGAATGTATTATGAACCCTGTTGCCTTGTGCGTTTATTTTTGTGTTTATATTGTATCATGCAAGTTAAAATAAGGTTATAATATCAGTATGGTACACTATCGTGGCCAAGTTACATTGTACATCGACAAAAACAGATCGAGCAAGCCTAGCAAAGCAGAATCTCGACCCCCAGATCCGAACCCTGACCCTTTCCCTGAAAGTCTGCCATCCTATCCACTTGGCCGTGCAGTCGCTGCCTCCCTGGTGGTGAGCGGCGCACCTCAATGTTCCACTTCGGTTACTGTACCGCTAACAAGCAAATTGAGAGATCGCTATAATTCCGCTACCGTTCCAGCCCCAAACCTTTTGCAGCTTAGATTGTAATCACCAAGTGGCAGTTCCAGACGTCAGTTTTGCTTTATCGGCCCGCACTGAAGTGCAACAGTTTTTTGCAATTTTTGACCTACCCAGATGTCCGCAGGAAATTTGAAAACCACTACGGTGCTTCTCTTACAGTCCCCTACAACCCTCAATAGGTCACCTCCAAAATTGTCATGGGGCGCTCATTAACCTCCCTTGTAAGTTACAAAAGGTTTGGGATTGGAACAGTAGCGGAATTACAGCGATGTCACAATTTGCTTGTTAGCGGTACAGTAACCAAAGTGGAACATTGAGGTGCGTCGCTCACGAGCAAGACGTCAGCAGGCCCGCCCACCCCTCTATCCACTCGAATAGCCGGCTGGATAGGGGCAGACTTGCGGGAAAGGCCATTGTCATACCATCGCTCACCCCGAGCGACGCCTAATGATAACCTCCCATATCGATCGGGCGGCGCGATGGGATCGATATGGGTGCATATCATTAGGCGTCGCTCGGAGTGAGCGATGGTATGACAAAGGCCAAAGGTTCTTTTGTCCGAACTCGAAGGTGAGGATTTAGCATTGCTAGGCTTGCACTTTCCACTTGTGTTGTTGTAGAGCGTGTCCACATATTCAGCTGCCACCCATGCGTGTGCGAAACATTTTTGAAATGCAGGAGCGCAGAATTTTCTATACGTTTGGCCGAACACGTGTAAGGCCATTGTGGTACTTTGTTAAACTGTTTATCACAAACGTTGTTGCTTACAGTGTTCAGTTTTGTTTTTAAATCGTATCGTCCAGGTTAAAATAAAGTTCTAATGTCACTACGGTACACTACCGACCTCTACTTCGAAAAAATGGAGAAATCAATCCCAAAATGCTGAATCTCTACCCCAGATCCGAACCTCGACCCTTTTCTCTAAGTCCGCCTCTCTATGCACTCGACCACCCATTCGCTACTGCCACGATAGTGAGCGGCGTATCTCAATGTTCCACTTCAGTTACCATAATGCTAAGAAACAAGCCATGAGATAGCTGTAACTCCGCGACTGGCCTCACTTTTTAATAAGCTGGCTGCGATCTATCACGAATTATGCGAGTTGTCAGAATAATTTACCCTTTCCATGGCAAGCAGTCGGCATAAGTCACTTAGGGTCTTCAGGACCAATTTCGACATTGGGACCGCCGACTGCGGTTTTACTGAAGTCGTGCACCTCCTCCAGATCCGATAAAAGTTTTCGGAGATTCAAATGATTCGGTGTTGTGCTTGCCACGCTCTTTTCGACGACGGTTCGAGTACTCTCAGCTGTGTTGACCAGGAGCTCTGGTACTCTGAACCAAACAATCAGCCCATGGTCAAGCTCTAGGATCACCCATCGTTATAGACATTTGTCAGCACTGCCTTCTAGAAAAAAATTGAAGGAAATCCTTCGATAGCTAGTTATGAAAACCGCAGCTGGCTTGTCAGGAACTTCTATAATGTGATTTTACAGCCGAACTTCTCGAAGCTCTTGGCACATCCGGCGTGCTCGACCTTTCGCTGCCCATGTCGAACCATCAGCAGTTGGCCGAGTTTGTGCTTAGGAAAGTTGTAGATGATCAGCTTGCGGCAACTTCTCTGATTCTCGATGGCTTAGGTGAGTGGAGGAGAGTTTGTTTAAGCGGTAGCAGTTACTTCTCGAGAAATTCCGTCTCAGATCTCAGTGAGAGTGTTCTGTCTTCTCTCTCTGTGATCTTCCCCAGCATCAAGCGGTTCAGCTGCAGATATGCAGGCGCTGTGGACTGCGATGTGACGTCCTTGCACCTGGTGAGCGTCAGATCTCACTAATGGACAACGAAGAGCTAATGAGCTGTCGTGTGGTTAAGGTTTCCTCCTTAAACGTGCACTCAATCGATCTCTCTCACAACGAATTCACGTCGGGATTCGTACTTTCGCATTCGCTTCTGTCATTCTGCCCTCAGTTGTTGGAACTGTCGATCAGCAACTTGGAGATTCAAGGAGGTGAAGACGATCTGATCACGGCTATATGTGGTTGGTTTTGTGCATTTGTTACCTTACCCACAGTGGCCGTTTTTTGCAGAGGAGGTACGTCGAAGCTTTGTTGAAGCTAAACCTTACCACATTCATAACGACTGACGTTAGAAGTTGTCAAAACAATGATTAGCTTCCATCAAAACTTTGGAGGGAGTCGATTCGCAACCTCGGCATCTAGGTCCCTATGCTGGTGCTTACAGTTTCACAACACGGGCGCTGTTTGTTGGGATGAGCCGCTCACTGGTAGTGATACGTGGAACCGGTTAAGCTGGATGCCTTGATATCTCAGGCGAAGGCTGACAGGTCCACACGGCGGTTGCGTTGTATTGTGCCGGATCAAGTGGAGTTGATGGTGTAAAAAGCGGATGAGGGACGATCTGCCTGAATGCGGCACGGGCAAAGACGCGGGACAGTGCCGGCGGAGCCAATTAGCGTCGACTCGCGCCGTGACGCCCGCCGCTTCGCACTGAGCCAGACAGCCCTCGCCGCGGAGGCAATGACGACCTGGCAGACCACGGGAGCTCACAGATCGACAAGATTTGCTGTGATTACAGTCGGTAGAAAGCTAGGAGGCTCAGACGGCTTGCAACGGCAGTCCAAAGATTTGAAGTGGTATGAATCCACCGTCTCCTGTATTAGAATTTATTTATTTATTTATTTATTTATCTAATACGTCAATAAGACGTGCTCGAAATTAGAGAATAAAAGGAAGGAGGAATCAGACATGCGCAGTAGAGGAAAACAAAAAATAAAAAATAAAGTTAGTAAAGACAACAACAATTAAAACAACTAAAACATGGCAGCGGCGCTTCTTCAATAACCAAAACATGCGTTAGACTTATCCACGTAGGTGCCTGACCGTATGTAATATTAAAATGGAAAAAATTGAAAGGTCAGAATGGAAATGGGATTCAATACAACTCCCAGTGACGTAAAAATTGGTAAATCAAAGTTAGGCTACTTGAATAAGGAGTTAAATTCATAGCGTAAACAATCGAGTAAACAAAATAGATATCGCTGCTTGCCAACGAAGTATGTTTGTCCGCGTCAGCCAGCTATGACGCCCTTGAGGTAGTTGCCGGAACTTCGGCACATGGGTACGCTGGCCGCCCCATGGGACCGGCAACTAGGACAAACCATCTGCCTGTGGCACACGAAAAAAAATTGCGGTCATTTTAGCAACCAGGGAGGAGTGCAGTAGTAAAGCCGCAACTACAAGATGAAGCCTAGGGACCCACATGAACGAGTTACAAAAACACGCAAAAAAAAGAAACTGAAGAAAGGTCGCTGCCCATACTGATGAAATAGTTGTACATAACAGTAATCATCTCAGCGACGAAAACCAAAGGAATCTTCAAGATCACGTACAAGTAGGATCATTAGTGCGGGTAAGTGATATAAAGTCCCGAGCAGCGAGAGGGTTCATCGGTAATTCCCATCGCCTAATTCACGACTGCTTGAACGATTTGCTGGCAAGCTAGAAGAAGACATAGAACCTTGTTGCGACAAATCTGCAAATAGAAGGTGTGAAGGCAATTGTTGTAAGCAATCAGCGATCACAAATTTTCAGAACAGAAAGAAGGTCGATATTTTTGAGTCTTTTTCGAAACACTGAACTGCAAGGCGAACTAATTACTTCAAACGGCAGCATCTGTATCATCTGTAATTTCGATATCCTACTATATATAAGGGAGGAAGCGTGTGTGTATGTGTGCATATGTGTATGTATGTGTGTGTTTTCGTTGACGGCTGGTTCTGATATAAATAAAAATTGATATTTAACAGAAGTTGAACAGCGCTTGAAAAATCGTTATAAGGGTTATTGAGACAAGATTCCTTCCTGGCTCATTCGATAGAGCTAGAAATTCTAATATAGGAGATGCTGGGGTTCACATCGATCCGATTTTCTGGACTGCCACTGCAAGCCGTCCGAGCTCCCCAGCTCTCTATCGACTGTAATCACACCAAATCTGGTCGATCTGCGGACTCCCGTGGTCGGCCAGGTCGTCATTGCCTCCGTGGCGAGGGCTATTTGGCTCAGTGCGAAACGGCGGGTGTCACGGCGCGAGTCGACGCTAATTCGCTCCGCCGGCACTGTCCCGCGTCCTTTCCCGCGCCGCATTCAGGCAGATCGTCCTCCCCCTCCCGTAAAAAGCAGAAGGCGTTCCACCCGGAATACATCAGATCCTGGCTCGAGTAGCTCTTGGCGTGAGAATTTCGATCCCAAAGCTATCTGATCTAGCTAAACATCCTTGTATCAGGTTATAACCCAGCAAAGGTCCATCCAGCCTCAAATAAAGGTATGAGTTCATAAGAAGAGCAGACATTTAACTCCGCATAGATGATCCAATGAAACGCTTACGTAGCGGACATTTTAATGGGAAAATCTGGGCCGCTTAGTCTCATAAATAGTCGTCGGAACGCGTTTAACATATCCGTCTTTTCTTTGATTCCCTCGAGATCTTCCCATATATTATGGGAATATATGTCTATAGCTAGAAAATCTACAAGGCGAAGAAGCAGAGACTTTTACGTCAAATTCATGGGAGCGTCGTCAATTGTGCGATGTCCTTTCCAACTCGGTGCGTGAACCTTTACTTCTTTTTCTCCTGAGTAGTGCTACAGTTGTGCGAGAGATTTTTGTCATTACCCTACTTAATCTATCTGTGTGCTATACAACTGGACCTGATGTAATCACGGTTTTGCTCCATTGTGTTCTGCTGTGCACTCTCGCAGTGATGTAAAGGCTCTACAGATGTTTTAGGATGCTGCATTCTGTCCAAAACTGCAAACTATCTCTGGTTGTCGTGTAAGATCTGTGCTGTGTACTTTACCGTCCTAGCTAGAAAAACTGAACTTTTCTAAAAGGGAAAACCGTAGGCCACTGCCTCAGACGTCGCTGTGGAGACGATTTTTCAGATAGCGGAGTCCCTATTGGGAGAACATAAATGTCTTTTTGTGCACGAGGATGACTAGTTGCCCAGAAGCTTTCTGCTAAAGAGGGGCTCCGCGTTCCCTTTTTAGGTCAGTTCTTCAGAGTGCTCTGTTAGCTTGAGCAGTGCATTTCAGGCATTACCTCATCCTTTGTTTCTATATCTCAGCCCCTCGAACTACTGAAATAGTCACCTTCTTTGGACATTTTTGACTACAGCATCTAAATTTTCACGTATTTCCACCGCATATTTTTTGTGTTTTCATGCATCTTGTTCAAGATTGTGGTTACAAAGTGCCAGAAGTAGAGGAAGGAAGTTTACGGTTACGAAGGAAAACAGTCGAGAACTGAAACTTTTCCGGTATAAAAATCCCAAATATTTCGTGTGCTTTAGAGAACACAGGTTCTGCTAATGATACCTCCAATTTGCTCGACAAATCCAATGAAGTCTTCTTCTCCTGAGCGTTTAGTCCCGCGCAGTCGCAGGGTCCGCTGTTCTTGTGATCTGACAGGCATTTCAAAAAGAGCTGCAAACGTTATAATTCGAAACAGAACGAAACAGCCTTTCACTTAAACTCCTTGCGTGGTCCGACGGTGTTGGTCGTTCCACTTCACGTCATTTGGCTGTCCCTTCGCTGTCTTGTATTTCTGGAAGCTTTTCATCTGAATTTCTTATCATTATGCTCCGATAAAGGCTACACGAATCTCTCTCCTAGCGCGGTGTTCAATCGGCGAACGAAGAACGAGCATGAAAGCCGAACATGTTGAACTGACATCTGCAGATATTAAAAAACGAGACGTGCTAAAATAAGAGCACCGTCAATTGTGCCGCACTCATTTGCTGTGTAGAGCGCAGCTATGCGATATAAAGCCGGCAACAGCACTGTCCTTCTGGGCCTTTTAATTCGGTGTTTGTAGCTTCTAATCGACTATATTTAGGACTATCTCAACTACAGCTGCTGGACATCTCCTTCAACAGTTTCTTGAGAGGCAGCCTCACGGAAAAGCTGCTTTCCTCCTGCGAGAAGATCAGGGAGTTGAGAATGGACGGGTGTGATCTCAGCAACATTTCCTTCGAGGTGAGTTCCTACATCCTTTCGATTTCAGCCGCATCGTTAGATGAGCGAATTCAGTCTACATGGCTGCCCTATCTCCGAGAGCTGTCGATGGTCGGCTGCCTGATCAGTGACTTCGACTCGCTGGTGGAGTGGATGAGCATGGGCAGTGTGCAGCAGTTCGACCTTTCGGCCACGGACGTCGCTCTGAGCCACGTACAGGAGCTGGTCGCATCAAGGTTGCTCTGCCCCGCTATGGTCGTGCGTCTCATCAGCTGCCCAAAGGTGGAGTGCGATGCGCGCGCCTTCTCGGACATGATGGTCGCCGTGAGCGGTGAGCACTCCCTCCCGATTCGCTTCGCCTTTTCCGAGCACTTCATCACTGACCTGCAAACGGTCAATGCGTTCTGTTCCAATTTTCTCACCGTGTCAACAGCTTCACCGTGTTTCGCCCACGGAACTTTCACGAAATCGGTTAACTCTATGTGACTTGCAACTGTCGGGTGTGCGCTATATAAATGTTTATAACTAAATTTGTATTAGAAGCAGAACGTACAGCTAGCAGTACCAGAACAGTGGGATGGAGTAGTAGATAGTTGAGTGTGCTGAGTTTCGTGATAACAGACAGGAGAGAGGAAGTGGTTGCTGCTGCAGCTGAACGGTGGAGGAAATGCGTGAATGCAAAATGCAGCTGAACGAGCAGTGTGAAGGGGCATGTACAGCTGAGCGCGAAGTCCTCGTCCACAGTTAGGAGCTGAGCGCAGTCACTTGCACCCTATTCTGCTGCTTAGCAAACACTATGCACTGCTCGTTGAGCTCGAGCAGGTTGTGATCTGGGAGCAACCGGGTCCGCTTATCCTGCATCCTGAAATCTTGAACTGTGCTGGAGGTAGGTTGTCTTTGCATTCGAAACACCTCATCTCATTGTGATGTGGATTCCTGAGCATTTACGAGCCGCGGCTGCCTGGGCCAGAGTCGTGAGCAAGCGCAATGTTCTTCTCTGTTTGATGCCCAAACACAAACGCACTGGTCTCTCATGCCAAATGAAACTCGTTGGAAGCTTGACATGGGAATGGCACGTTGGGAGGAAGTGAAAACCACGTGTGCTCCGGACCGTAATGCACAATGAGGCTTCCTTTCCTCCTTGACTGACGACATGGCATGCTAGAGAAAGATAGCAGTTCTTTGGTTAGGCTCAAGGAATTCCCCTTGTGTAGTTCAGACATTTATTTATTTACTAAATGCACGCTAGGTGCGTCAAAACGTTGTATAACAGTGCAAAAATAATGAGAAATGCTCCAATATAGAGAGGAGTAGCAATATTAATAAACTAATGGAAGTTTCAGAAAGGCTGCTAAAAGCGTTGTGATCAAGCATATTGCTCGCCGCCTATGTTTCGTCTCAAATGTAGTCAACAAACGAACAGAACTAGCGGGAACATAAAAAGTGAGGGACGAGTAGGATTTTGATAACGATCGCGTCTTCTAATTTCGCAATGCTCAACTTCCTTGTGGAATCCATATCACATGATCAGAGCGGGTTGATAAGGCATAAATGACACCTGTCGTGCTCTGTGCTTGACTCACAAAACGTTTGGAGCCCAAAATAAAGTTTGATTATAGTAATATAATGATAATTTACGACATTTCCTGGACGAAGCTGCAGGGTACATTCGAGCGATTCATTTGCAACGGTGGCGGTAGCGACGGTAGCGACTGGATGGCCGAGTGGATGCGATGCGGGGCAAAAACGAAGCACAGTTCTGTGCTCGCCGTCTGATGCACTACAAGACCATATACGTCTCGTTGAGAATCTTTGGGGGAGTTTCAGGGGCTTCCCTTGTCAGGTGAGGGCTCCAAACAGGAGAGCAGTGTACATATGGCTTGTAGAATCGCAACAATGTTACCTTTTCTGATCATTCTATGTGATATTACGAAGTATAAAAACGGGGGTATTACAAAATTTGCGAACTATGTCCTCAATTTGAAGTGTGAAGTTTAGATAAATGTCAAAAATAATATCAAGTTCCTCCGTCGAATGACAGGAAATAAGTGGGCTGCTATCTACGTCATAGCGAGGTACATCTTCGCCTCCAAAATGCCTAGCAGGTACATTTTTCAGCGTGTAGCGAGATACCAGGGTTAGAACCTCAGAGATGTATCCTTTCAACCGATATTTTTAGAGGTGAGCAAACCTCCTGCTTTTGTTTCGTTATCGTAGATTGCATACATTTTGATGTCATCAGCATAAAGCCATACTTTAACAAAGGCCGAAGAGTTGAAGATTTACGGCAAGTCAGTGGTGTAAATCATAAACGCAAGGGAGGCAAAACTGCACTTTGAAGAACACTTTCACGGGTATACCTCGTATACATACTATGCCCCCAATACCACTGTAAGAAAAGCACAATTTAAGTCATTTGAGCATCCCGCCTCGAATCCCAACCGCTCCTAACTTAGCTAACAGTATTTCATGAGCTTGTCGAATGCCTTGGAGTAATCAATAACAAACATTGTAAACTAATCCAACTTGGAGGATGGAGTGCGAAGTCTCCGAATACCTTGTGTGCCGAATATGTTGCAGATGGTTGCGGAGCATAGAATCCTGCAAGGGACGCAGTGGCACTTCACGATGAGATGCACACCGCTTGTGCTTTGCCATTCAATCTAAAACACCAAGTTTAAGTAGGTCGCGAACAACCGCTGGTGATTCATGATTTCAACGTCGACTGTTTCGGCTGTTCACCTTGCTTGCCTGCTTATTCTCGAGCGTTTGTCACACATAGGGTAAAAAACTACACTTTTTCTAACTTTGTTTCTGTTGGAGCTATTGGCTAAAATTCATATAAATACAAAAAACAAACGAATATAGAGGTTGGGTCTGCTTGCCTGAAGTGTAATTGCCACCTACTTCTGTCAGCTGTTTGATCAGGGTGGAGACCGGCAGCTTTTAGGTCGTTATGTAACGTGCCTCTCAGCGTTGCCTAGGTCTTTCACGACCTCTCCTACCTTAGACTTCTATCTGCTGTGCTCTCTTCACAAAGTACTTTTCGTTAGCACGCAGAACGTGACAACCATCTCATTGTCAGACGGTTATCGCACACCCTGAGTTAAATGGGAACCGTGCCAAAACATTGCCGTAAGACATCGTTACGGATGCGGCCCATTCGCATGATGCCTGCACTCCGACAAAGCATCTTCATCTCCATAACACTAACTCGATTCATTTATCGCAAGGCAGCATCAGATCCGAACAGCGTCACGAGGCACTGCCGTGCGAGTTATCTTCGAGTTCAACATATCGCTGTTTTTGCGGCCACACAGCAATCCGGTGAGTGAGGGACCATCTGTCTGAAAGCGGCGCGGACAAAGACGCGGGACAGTGGGAGCCAATTAGCGTCGCGACACCGACTCGCGTTGTGACACCCGCCGCTTCGCGGTGAGCTATGGAGCCCTCGCCGCGGAGGCAATGACAACCTGGGGCCGTATTCATCAACAACATACGTAACTTTGACGGAGAATTCTAAGCTTATCAAGCGATATGGTGAGCGATAAGCCGCGTTATCTGAGCTTTTAACGCGGCTTATCGTTATCTCCTATATCGTTACCGTTATCTCCATCATCTCCTATAAGAATTTCTAGCTCTATCGAATGAGCCAGGAAGGAATCTTACCTCAATAACCCTTACAACGATCTTTTCAGGCGCTTTTAAACTTTCGTTAAATTGTTTTTATTCATGTCAGAATTAACTGCGAGGCATGCTTCCAGGCTACTGATGTGGACCCTACCATCTGCTGTATTAGAATTTCGAGCTCTTTTGAAGGGGCCAGAAAAGGATCCTGCCTCAGCGACTCCTAAGGCGAATTTTTTCGGGCGCTATTTATGTTTCGTTATGTATCGGTTTTTAGTCACATATGTCAGGATTAAATGCAAGGCATGCTTCCAAACTAAATTTGCACGAGGATTCCAATTAGATAGACAAAAAATCGTTCAACAGAAGTTTCAAGCATTAGTTTCAACATGACATGTCTTTAGCATTTCGTAACTGAGTTTTTATGCAACTTTATAATGCACACATCATATACAGGGTGTCTCAAAAAATGTATACACTGTTTGAAAGGTGATAACTTTGTTTATAGTAAAGGTACTGAAGGAGTTAATGGTTCATGTCTGACATATGAGAGGCATGGAATGCGCCATGCACTCGTCTGGAATTTTCCATTTGACATTCGACTGATCGTGTTTCGCTTGAATACATGTTATAATTTCTTCACGACGTGGCCGTTTCGATTGATTTGTGCTCATTTTAGAGTTTAAAACTTAATTACACATTATAGCTTGTGAAAAATAGAAGGTATTCTAAAAAATGAAAGTACTATGTGAAGGGTTGTAACATTGCTGCTAGTAAAGCATTTGGAGATATTTGGGACTCACATGAAAGCGCAGTGCGACGGGATTATTGTGGCGTGTAAATAATCGAAGTTGCGCCATGCTCACGCCTAACCCTTGCATTTCAGACTCGTTTGATTGCGCATGGACTGAATGCTTGCTACAGTCTCGTTACTACTTGGCCAGATTGACGATTGACGATGTGCTGCGCTTCTTTTAGCGTTTTGAACTTGTCATCCTCGTGAAAGACACGTTACATGCGAGTTTATTGATCGCACGATTTAATATTGAGCAGGAGCCGCATTTTACAGGGCGCGTTCTGTGGACGAGTGAAGCAACATTTAAGCCGAATGGAGAGGTTAATTGGCATAACTGCAGCTACTGGACGACGGAAAACGTAAAAGAAGCACAGCCCAGGCTAGTATGACCAAGTAGCAACAAGACTGTAACAAGCATTCAGCCCATGCACAATCAATCGGGTCTGGAATGCAAGGCTTCAGGCAGAAGTATGGTGCAATCTTGACTATTTGCACGCCACAGTAATCCCGTCGCCCTGCGCTTTCATGCGAGTCTCAAATATCTCTAAATGCTTTATTAGCAGCAATGTTACAAACCTTCACATAGTACCTTTATTTTTTCAGAACACTTCCATTTTTCGCAAGCTATAATGTGTAATTAAGTTTTAAACTCCAAAACGAGCACAAATCAGTCAAAACGGCTACTTTGTGAAGAAATTATAACATGTATTCAAGCGCTTTCGAACGAAGCATACTCGAGTTTCAGTTATACAAGTATATGCTCCAACGGAAGACGCAACCGTCGAAGAGAAGGACGATTTCTACGAGCGGCTACAAGATACCATCGATGAAATGCCACGACGGGATCTCAAACTTGTTCTGGGCGACTTCAACGCGCAAGTGGGAGGCGATCGAAACAGCATGAAAAAATCTGTTGGAGCGTTTGCGTCGTCGGATCACCTAAGCGACAACGGCGAAAGGCTGGTGTCCTTCTGTGACTTCAACGATCTATGCATCGCAAACACCTTTTTCTTTCACCGAGGCATTCACAAGAAAACTTGGAGATCGCCAAATAGCACAACGGCTAATGAAATCGACCACATTTGCATCAACCGCAAATGGAGAACTTCAGTACTCGATGCACGTGTATACAGAGGAGCTGATGTAGGCACAGACCACTATCTCGTCAGAGCTACGTTAAAGCTGATGCTGAAGTTGCAAAAAAGGCCAGTTGTCAGACGACCATATGATGTCGAAAAGTTCAAGAACCACACAACCACGAGGAACTTCCGCGTTGAATTACGAAACCGTTTCAACATGCTTGCCGAATGCGAAAGCATTGACGAACACTGGGAAGCCGTCAAGACCGCGTTGTGTGAAAGTGCTGAAGTGACCATCGGACGCAGACGAGGCAAGCGAAAGGAGCAATGGATTCGAGAAGAAACCTGGGAGCTGATAGATGAGAGGAAGCAAGCCAGGCAAAGAAGAGAGTGTGCCAAGACACCTGACGAAGCAAGGCAATGGGGCAAAACCTATTCAGAACTCGACCGACAGATAAAAGCATCATGTCGCCGTGATAAGAAAGCCTGGATTGCCCAGAAGGAAACGGAAGCACAAACAGCGGCTACTCGTGGTGATTCAAAAACACTATATCGAATCGTTTCGGAGCTAACAGGAGCAAGTCTCAACACGTGTGTCCCTATAAAGGACAAAAATGGCAGACTACTGTTAGTGAAACTGAACAAAATGAAAGATGGGTCGAACACTTCCGTGAAGTGTACAACCAGCCCCAACCATCCACTACGCCTACGTTCGATGACGAAAACGCCTTAGGAGAGTTGAGCGTCAACACAGGCTGCATAACGGTTGAAGAAACAAAGACAGCAATACGATGTCTTAAAAACAGGAAGGCCCCTGGTCTTGACGAAATTGCAGCGGAAATGTTAAAAGCTGGAGGTACACCGTTAGCAAAACAACTGACGACGCTCTTCAACAACTGCTGGCACCAACAAAACGTGCCAGAAGACTGGAAAAAAGGCCTAGTAGTCAAACTGCCGAAAAAAGGAAATTTATCGGACTGCGGAAACTGGAGAGGCATCACCTTGTTATCAGTACCAGGCAAAGTATTCTGCACCGTATTATTAAGAAGGCTTCGAGATGCAATTGATGATCGTCTGCGAGAGGAGCCAGCTGGATTCAGAAACGGAAGATCGTGTTGCGATCAGATTTTTACGCTACGCAACATAATCGAACAGTGCCTGGAATATCGCTACCCGCTCCACATAAACTTCGTCGATTTTAAGAAGGCTTTTGATAGTGTCCACCGCGAGTCACTGTGGGAAATACTCAAGCTCTATGGGGTCCCTACGACCTTCGTCGAGATATTCAGAAGTCTATATCAAAATTCCATGTGTTGCGTGAAGACAACGCTTGGAAATACAAGTTACTTTGAGGTCACCACAGGAGTCAGGCAGGGATGTGTTCTCTCACCGTTGCTATTCAACGTCGCCCTCGACTTCGTAATGAGAAGAACGACAGCCGAAGTACAGGAAGGCATTCCTTGGTTTAGGGGACGACTTATGGACCTGGACTTTGCTGATGACATCGCCGTATTCGCTGAGGACGACGATAAGTTACAAAGAATTACAGAACGCCTTAGCCAAGAAGCAGGCAACATTGGACTCCGAATTAGTCCCGAAAAGTCAAAGGTCATGTGCGTAGGAATTGCGAGTCCAAGGGACGCCATCTACATAGGATCGGACCGCTTGGAAGTAGTGAACAGCTTCACCTACTTGGGAAGTATGATCGCCAATGATGGAGATGCTGAGACCGACGTTCGTTGTAGGATCGCGAAGGCGACAGCAATATTCCGAAGGCTCAGACCACTATGGACGTCGTCCTCTATTTCAAATAACATAAAGCTGCGTTTGTATTCGTCGATAGTCGTCCCAACTGCAATCTACGCTAGTGAAACATGGAAGGCGTCAACTAGTATCATCAGACGGGTCAACGCGTTCCATTGCAAATGTTTGCGGCAAATTATGAGGATACGTTACACGGACCACGTGACGCACGAAGAAGTATTGCGGCGCTGTCACTCAAGGTGCCTCTACGAAACCGTTACGCAACGTCGACTTCGCCTGGCCGGACACATCCTGCGTATGCCGGAGCACCGACTGCCGAGATCAGCCATGCAATGGACTCCGCCAGGAAAACGAACTAGTGGACGCCCAAGAAACACGTGGCGTCGCACGCTCATCAATGACCTAAAGGTTATGAATATTTCTAGGCAGGAGTGCGAAGAAATAGCCCAAGACAGGCAGCGGTGGAAAGACCTCGTCGCCCTATGCGACAACAGGGACAACAACACCTATAATATGCGCTCAACAGCACGGGAGGAACTAAGTACTAAGTAAGTATTCAAGCGAAGCACAACCAATCGAGTGTAAAGCAGAAATTTTCAGACGAGTGCATGGCGCTTCCCATGCCTCTCATATGTCAAAAAATTTATATTTTCTTAAGCTTTTGTATGAGACCTCAACTTCTTCAGTACCTTTATTATAAACAAAGTTATCACCTTTCAAACAGTGTATACATTTTTTTGAGACACCCTGTATTTCGAGACTAGCGAGGATACTATCACAACAGTAGGTGGGAACGGCCCAACTGTTGTATATGGGCAGAACCGCCTCGGTGTTAACGGCATGTTAATTCACGTGCTCAGCAGTTGCCGGGCGCGCGCCGGATGAGGACTCCTATCGCGGCCCAGCGCAGTGCATATGTGGTGTAGTAGGGAAGCGCCCTGACTCGTGAGCAAGGGGTCGGGGGTTTGGATCTTGCAAACTGCGTTTGTTCTGCGCTTTTGCCAAATCCACGTTTAGCATATAGGTGATCCACCTAGGGGTATTATAGGGTGAGGAGTCGGGCTGCGAGGAACCTTTGGCTTTCATTCGTTGCTCTCACCAACATAGTGCATAAAGCACTCGTATTGATTTATGCACTATGTTAATGCGTACCACTGGTGTTAGAAACCACATATAGTATCCTTGCTTGCTTGTAAACGCTTGTCTATTTGTAAACCAATTTTGTGTGGAGCTGTAGTTTGTAACATTAGATATTTTGTAGTTGATTTACTTTTTACTTCGCATGTGGGTGCTGTGGAGAATCGCCTCGATTCTTTAGAAGTAAACATTTTAGCTAATCTGTAGTTTGAAGTATATGTTTTGCTCTATAACATACTATAATACCCCTAGGTGGATAACCTATATGATAAACATGGATTTTGCAAAAGTGCAAACCGAAGGCAGTCTGCGGAATCCAAACCGTCGACCCTTCGCTCACGAGTCCTGGCGCTTCCCTACTACGCCACCTGTGCACTGCGCTGACCCCGAGCCCTCATCCTGCGCGCGCCCGTCAGCTGCGGAGCACGTGAATCAACGTGCAGCCACTACACCCCCTTCCGTTGCCCCTAGCTCTGCGCAGAGTTGTATTGGAATCGAGATAGGTAAGCTTGCATGCTGTTTTATTCAAGGAATGTGCAGATGATATCCTGTTTCACCTCTTAGCCCTATACAGGATTCATTACTGCAATGGAGTATAGTGGTATAGTGGTACTACAGGTATCTCCCCGAGGATCATCAGTAGGGCAGGGAGCTGTAGTACGTCCTAGGCGCCGAGACCCGGGTTTATATACACCCTTAACTAGGTCAAGTGTGGCGGGAGATAGTATAGGTCACTGTTTATTGGGCCAGAGGTGATCTTTGCGGCGAGTAGACAACGTGGTTGACCGCTAATGGGCTAGAATTGATCTAGCAGCGTTTGTATGAATTTGCGAGTTTCTTTATACGAGCTTAAAAAACCATACTTGTAGGTGATGCTTTTGTTATGAAGAATGCACTTCAGTACACCTTGCAGAATAATTTTTTTATTATAGTTTAGTTCAATAAGGGAGGATATCAAGCTACTAAGCCTGTTTATGAAATCATCTTTTTTGGTGCAATTACGTGATATGCGAAGAGTTTCCGTATAAATTATGGCTTTTTTAAGAGAATAGCTTATATATGAATCGTAGTGTGGAAACCTTATCACTTTAAAGTTAAAGTAATCTGTCTTATTATATTGTTTGGTATATAATACTCCTTCGGAAATATTAATTGCTAAATCCAAGAAATTACATTCAGCAGAATTTTTATTAGTTCTACTGATTTCTAGACAATTTTTATAAGTATTTGATATAATACCATTTATACAATTATCTTCTAAATTATGAATAATTAATATGTCGTCCATGTACCTGAAAGGGTGGAACTCCTTACTGGGGAGGAATTTATTAATTGAATAATTGTATTCAAAAAATGAAAGTGTTAAGTCGGCAATAATTGGGCTTGCATTTCCACCTTGTGGAACACCTTTTATCTGTTTATAAACGGAACTACCTACTCTACAATAGGAGTTGTTCAACAAGTAATCTAACATGTATATTATGTCTTGCTTAGCATATGATCTGTAGTTACCAGAATGTGAGGCTTCGTCGCTATAAAAACATCTGTAACGGTTAACCGTCAGAAATTTTTTATTCGAATTTTTAAAGCAAATGTTAATAATTTCGGATATGTTTGCAATAATTATGTTGTGTGGAATATTTGTAAACATATCGACAAAATCAGCTGTATAGAGCTTCAAATTATTGTTGTGAATGGAGCAAATTGAACTTGATATGTTGATATCGTTGATAGCCCAAAATGTTTTAATACAGCCTTTATTGTTTTGGGCGCAACAGGTATAGTTTTTGAAGTGCTTTTTTACGTGCGTGAGTATATTCATAAGTTCGACAGCCAAGGGCTTAATAGTGCTATTTGATGCACCCGTTATAAATCTAAATTTGGTAGGAGTTTTATGAAGTTTGGGTATACATAAATTAACGGAACCGCACTCTCCACATTGGGTTTCAGATTGATGGAATTCAAAAAGTTATGATGTTTTTCTATGACATCATTAATGGATATATTACATTTAACATAAACATTTGAAGAGCTACTGTTCATGTTATCTATCTCCCTGCTTATTATTTCGTAGTAGAGTCGTTTACAAATAATACCGTAGTTTGAGGATGCTTTATCGAGAGGACAAAGGATGAAAGAATTTTTAATAAAGTTAGCATCAGTATTAATGTTATTAGGATTAAGTGTTCTATTAGGTTTACTAGTATATAAAAGTTTTCTGTATTTTCGTTCTTTAAAGAATTTATTAAACGTCGTTCTAATTGTATTAAGCTTAAGAGAATTGAGCTTATATCTATTTTTCATTTTAAGGATGACTTCGCTAAATAGGTTTTGCCAGAGAGTTTTAATGTCCTCAGTAGTAAATTTCGGCGGCGGTCTAAATTTTGTTCCTTTACTAAGAATTTTATATATCTTCAAACCATTGAATATTTCAGTATTACCTGTTAAAACATGGTTGTAATACGGATCTATAAAGTTTTTATAATTTTTGCAGTTACAAGACACATTGTCACTTGTAGTATTATCTATATTATTTATAAAGGAGTTGTAGTTAAATAACATTCTGGAGAGTGGTTTTTCATATTCAAATAATAATCGGAAGGTTTTGTACGACTTTTCACTAGACTCTTTTATTACTCCTATAACTGGCCTGCTATTAACTATTTTATTCAGATTAATAGTGTCTAGTACATTATTATAATACGGCATTTTTAAATATGTGTAGTCGTTCTTAAATAATTTTTTGTTTTTACTACAAACTGTTTCAAAATTACTAAAGTGGAAGTAACATAAGGTGCTAAGTAATAGGACTTGCGTCTCTTTAGAAATAACAAAATATTCCATGTTACTTAGAGTAATTTGAAATAGGGTTTTAATGTACTGCTTTGTTTTTGATTTCAGTAATCTAAAGAAATCATGCGGCGTGTTGGTATGATTATTGAGAAATATTGTTAATTCGTTCACAATATTGCTTTTATCATAACATCGTTCCTTATTTTTCTGTCTTCTATGATTTTTGTTTCTATTCGAGCGATCCTTTAGTATTTTAAGATTAAAGAATGGATGGTTCGATTTGTGAGAAAGTGGATTATCTATATGTGTAAGATTGCCGTATCCCTTAATGTTATCATTAAACCCGAAAGGATAAGGAGTGATAAGAAGTTTGATCCAAAAAAGTTCTTTTTCCCTTAGTACACTTCTGTCAGTGTTTTCTTTCAAATTGTCTAAAACTGTCACGCGAAAAGACCTGTTGTGACAATTATCACTAAAGTGATTGTAGAAAATCTTTCCGTTTTTGTCTTTATGAATATTATTTATATGTTCTTTGATTCTAAGTTTGAGTTTTCTTGTAGTAATACCAACATATTGTTTACCACAAGTGTCGCAAGTAAGACAATATACCACATTACACGACAAACAGTTAGCTAAATTAGTTTTATATGTAGGGATTGTATAATCTGTAGTATGGCATTTTACGAAATTATCTTTGTCTATCAACTTACACACTGAACATGTCATATTACATGGAGTGGTGGTGGTGGTTGTACCAAAATTTTCTATCCTATACCTGCCATTTACCTTGCACTTACGAAATTGCAGTACCTGAAAGTAAGGAGGATTGTGACGTGTGTTTGAGTTTGTTTTTGGCCCATATCAAACGTTAAGAACGGCCAAATCCCTAACGAGTGGAAAGGTTACCAGAGGTTTTGGAGGGGCTGCCTCCCGGGGTTGGCGCTCCCGAAAAACTAACTATAACGGAGGCGTAGCACTTACCCTCCCATGCCAGTGACTACTTGTATAACCCCATCGGTATAGCCAGGAGAAGAGACCCTGAAAGTGAGGAATGAAGATAGAAGAAAAACCCACCTTAGTGCAAGGCAAAAGCAGGTAAAAATTTTTGAAATATATGTACACCCTTATTTTTCTATGTGTATAAGTATTGAGAGCGCGTTTAATTTGAATATAGTTTTGTATTTTTATATGTTCTATATTAAACTCATTCAATTATTTCTATCCACATTCATTTTTAATTTAAAATTAGAAATGTCATTTTTACATTTTTGGTGATTTATATTTATATATATATATTTATTATTTTTATTCTATTAATTTTAAAAAATATTAATATTATGTTCACCTCCAAGCACAATGTAGGAGCAACTGTGAACATAGACTTATTATTATACATAATATTTTCTAAAATTAAAGCAGAAATTTATTAATGCTATTATTTGGAAAAGAGTAAGTGAACTGTCCAACCGGACAGATACGACCACCGGTCTGAGTATGGCCAACCGGCCTGCGGGCAAGCGTCACCGAGTACACTACCCATTTATTATAGAATAGTATGTAATTCATAAGACGACTCGGAGTGGACTCTATATACATCCCGGGTTTCCCTCTGGATGTATATATATATATCCAAGAGTAGCAATAGGTAAGCTTGCATGCTGTTTTATTCAAGGAATGTGCAGATGATATCCTGTTTCACCTCTTAGCCCTATACAGGATTCATTACTGCAATGGAGTATAGTGGTATAGTGGTACTACAGGTATCTCCCCGAGGATCATCAGTAGGGCAGGGAGCTGTAGTACGTCCTAGGCGCCGAGACCCGGGTTTATATACACCCTTAACTAGGTCAAGTGTGGCGGGAGATAGTATAGGTCACTGTTTATTGGGCCAGAGGTGATCTTTGCGGCGAGTAGACAACGTGGTTGACCGCTAATGGGCTAGAATTGATCTAGCTGCGTTTGTATGAATTTGCGAGTTTCTTTATATGAGCTTAAAAAACCATACTTGTAGGTGATGCTTTTGTTATGAAGAATGCACTTCAGTACACCTTGCAGAATAATTTTTTTATTATAGTTTAGTTCAATAAGGGAGGATATCAAGCTACTAAGAGATAGATACCTGCAGTTTGTTACTTCCTAGGGAGAGGCGGTTCTGCCCGTATACAACCCTTGGTCCGTTCTGACCTACCGTTGAGATAGTATCCTGGCAGGACTGGATAGGTGGTTCATTAAATCTAATGTTCACTGAGAATAAATTTTATCACACAATACTTCAAATTGCACGTCCAGTGACGTGCCTTGACATCTTGCTGCAGAATTTCCTCACTTCTCTGGGACTGCTCTTGAGTGGTACCGCCCGTCGAACCTATAGAACACAGTTCACCTTAATTACTGTACATTTTCCTAGAGCTATAATACCTCGACATCTCTGTCTACATTATATCTTCTTTCAGAATCACGCCTTCTAAGGCGCTTCATTTCATCAGGTATCTGAAAGCGATGGTAGAGTTCACATCAGTAGCCTGAAAGCATGCCTCGCAGTTAAATCTGACATAAATAAAAACTATTCAACGAAAGTTAGACAGCCCCTAAAAAAAACCGTTACAAGGGTTACTGAGGAAAGATTCTTTCTTGGATCATTCGATAGAGCTCGAAATTCTTATATAGGAGATGATAGGGTTCACATTAATCCGAATTTCTGGATCGCCACTGCAAGTCCTCTGATCCCCTCAGCTCTCCTACAATTGTAATCACACCAAATCTGGTCGATCTGCGGGCTCGAGTGGTGAGCCAGGTCATCATTGCCTCCGCGGCGAGGACTCCATAGCTCACCGCGAAGCGGCGGGTGTCACGACGCGAGTCGACGCTAATTGGCTCCGCAGGCACTGTCCCGCATCTGTGCCCGCGCCGCATTCAGGCAGATCGTTCCCTCCTCAATCCGGTGGTGCTTCTTCACTCTTGATCGAGACACGTACAGTTTATATATTTATTGCACGAGAATAAGCTCATGCGAAGATTAAAAAAAACCTTGTCAAACGCAAAAGAGAGAACAACACATTGGTCACCTTCCATCAAATAAGTGAGTGACTAAATCATAGCAAAAAAAAAGAAAAAAGAAAAGTTAAAACAAGGAACAGACAACGTTAAATAAAAACAAATAGGTATGGCAGAAATGTGATGATAGAGCGCGTGCATCAGGGACCGAGGTATCTGTTAACCATGTTTCTGAACGCGTTGATAGATGAGGGCATGATTTTGTTTTTAGAGAATTTGACGTAACTACTAACAGCTCTGTTCACAAAAAGTTTGTTCTACAACTGAGTTTGGCTTTAGGTGCAATGAGCTACGAAGTCGCCCCCCTGGTCAGAGACGGTCTAATAGTGAGAAGCTCACTCGGCATGATCCCACACCCACCAACAATAATTTTGTGGAGTTGAATGAGGTCGAACTTCTTTCGTCGCTCCTCAAGTGTGGGAAGTCTGAGGTTGAAGTTCCTTGTGTGGGAGGAAGGTAGTCCATCATATAAAAAACCAGTTCGTCGTACAAGCAACTTCCGAGTAAAGCTATTCTGCACGCTCTCCAGTAGCTTGATAATTTTAATCTTAGAAGGGTTAAAGATCACAGTGCCGTACTCTAACAGGGGCCGAACATAGCTCTTGTATGCTCGCAAGAGCACAGATGGGTTATCGGTAGAAAGAGCTCGAAATAAGCGATGGACAACACCATGGGCTGTTGCAGCTATACGCTCACAGTGACTGTCGAAGCTAAGGTCGCGAGTGATGAAGAACCCCAAGTCTCTAGTTTGGTCAACTTTGGCGATTGACACACCGTCAAATAGGTAGTCATACCTAGCGTTTCGTCTTCCTATGTGAAGCAACTTTGTCTTTTCACTCGAAAGGGGCAAACCCCACTCTGCTGACCAACCGATTACCTGGTTCAAGGCCTGTTGCAATAGAATACAGTCCTTAGGCGTCGAAATACTCATATATAACTTAATGTCATCAGCGAAAGCAACGCACTTGACACCAGACTGGATAATAAGCTCAGGGAGATCATAGGTATAGATATTGAAAAGTACGGGAGATAGCACAGCGCCCTGCGGGACACCACTAGTGACACTCCTAAATTCTGAAACTGTAGAGTTAATTCTTACAGCCATAAATCTATTGCTAAGGAATGCCTGGATCCAGGAAATGATGCGCGGATGGATACCGACTACTCGAAGCTTGCGCATAAGTTTACAGTGAGAAACCCGATCAAAGGCCTTTTCGAAGTCTAGATAGATAACATCCGTATATTCTCCACCATCTAGGGAGAGAGTCCAGTCATTAAGACATTGAAGCATAGCAGTTATTGTAGACTTCCTTTTTTGGAACCCATGCTGACAAGAGGGGATTATGGAAAACTCATTAAGGTGCTTAGTAATGCGATCTTTTAGCACTTTTTCGAAAAGCCTGGCAAACACCGAGGTGATGCTTATGGGGAGATAGTTGCTCGGTGAAGAAAGCGGGTCCTTCTTGGGAATAGGCGTAACATATGAAATCCGCCATCGCAATGGCACCTCAGGCCTCATGAGACTGAGATTATAAATGCAAACCATACCGAGTCTAGCATGAAACCATACCGAGTCAGACATTACAGGAAACCTGGGTGATATGTCAGGTAAATATTGCTCACTGTCCTTGGTGAATACTTGGGCAAAACTGTCAGCAAGCAATTCAGCCTTCTCGAAGTCGGAACGAGCAATCCTGCCATCAGTGTTTACGAGGGTACAAACTGTGTGCTTAGGTCGAAGTTTGTGCTTGAGAAACTTGAAGAAAGCTGATTTGTTGCTAGATTCGACGACTTTTCTTTCAATTGATTTATTATACTTGGCAAGCTTGCGTTCGAACCGAATTCTCAGCTTGTCGTATAATTTCCGGTGCTTGACAGAACCAGTATTCGTTGCCACCTTCCATGCATTAAACACCCTGATGTAGAGGGAATTGAGGAAGCCCGGTAAGGCGGAACGGCTAGGGGGAACTCTAATCATAGGTATAAATAGGGCAATGGCATGTTGAAGAGTTGCAATAAACATTTCGTACTTATCGTTGACACTGACTAAAGAGTCCAGGGAGGAATACCAATCAACATTTGCGAGAAAGTTTGCAACGGCTTGTAGGTTGACAGTGCTATAGTCTCTTTTGGCAACCATAAGGTCTGACTCCTTAGACAGATTCATTTTAAATGTGACAGAAGAGTGATCACTGGATCCAATGGGGGGACCAACTACGACGGAGTCAATTAAGCCCACCCGGTTACTTAAAACAAGGTCAAGAATATTATTTCCTAGTGTGCATTTGTCAACCAGTTGCTCTAATGAATGGGACTCACACATCTCAAGGAATGATTTAGACAAGGACTGTTTGGCAGTGGGATTGGGACTGGCTCTCCAGTCAATATCTGGAAGATTGAAGTCGCCCATAACGACAGTCGGGTGGCCACAGCTGATCAGGTCACTTATGGCCATGTACATCTGTCTTGTGAAACATGGGGAGCAGGACGGGGCTCTATAAAGTAAGAGTAGGCGAACAGCAGCAAACCGAACGGTGATGTCGCAACACAGGATCTCATAGACAGATTCAATTGACTCCTTAAAAATAAGAACGGGAGAATGCTTTTTCTGGATAAACATTGCAATTCCACCGCCTTTCCTGTTGAGGCGATCACACCGGAGGACTTCCAACGATGCAGCCCGGCGCCCCAGGGCAGTAGCAACATCGAAGCCGCACCCAAGCCAAGTTTCAGTTAGGCATAAGATGTCAAAATCGGAACGAGTAAGCAAGTTATGAGATGGTTGATGTTGTGAAGCGAACCTCCGTCGCTGGTAATAGTTGAACCCAAGTATCTGAAATCTTCCATTCTTTACAGTTCGACACCATCCACTGTGAGAGTCCTTGTCGTTCTCCTCGGTCCTCCTGACACTGAAACGTTATCCGAATGGTGTGAGTCGAGCACTTCAAGCCCACACGTGACTTTGCAAGTCATTTCAGCTTTCCGAGGCAATCATCATGTCGTCAACATAGTACAATGTCCAAAGCATCGGTTGTCGAAGACGTCCATTACGAGGATGAATGGAAGCGGCGATAGTGTGGAGCCTTGATGAACACCAACATTGATGGGACATGATATTCCAGCAGCTGTGCAGATACAGCTTTTGACGATGGCGCGTAGTTGTGTGACACAATTAACTTGCTTTTTCAGAACTTCATGCTTGCGAAGTGCAAACCAAATAAGTTCGCGAGGTACACGGCCAAGCACTCCAGATCTGGGAATTCAAAATGACTGGTTTCGTCCTTCTGTCAGCGTTTCTACAGTGATAAACTGGGGGAGTAAACTGCGTCGATGGTTCATAAATTGGCAAGACAACCGAAGTGGTTTCTACACATCTCGACGACGCTGCAAATTCTCTTCTCCAGAACGTGCTCAGAGATCTTCATCGCATGACACAACAAACGAAGTGGACGATGACTGAAGCAGCAGGGCTTCCTTTCTCCTTGAAAATCGGTCCCGTTACACTGTCTGTCAAGTCGTTCGGTATTTTGCCTCCCTACAAGGGAAGGGTCTGAAGCGTATGTCTGAACGGGGGGAGCGAGTCATATAAGGAGAATCCTCACCATATCATTTAGTATGAAAATGTGATTATTTTTTGCCAAGTCGTTAAACCCAAGGAGCAGGGGGTCACAATGGAATACGGCAGAGCACGCGTTTGGGGGTCTTGTACGCCCGCGATGCCTCTGCAGCCAGTGGCTTGGAGCGCAGGTGGGTAGAGGGTTGACTCATGCGAGGGAGTAGGGGGTTTGGTTTCTCTGCGGTGTTGCATTTTTGCATTTCCACTGATTGGTTGAGATTTGGGGATTCTGACGTCTATACCATTTTGGGCATTTTGCCTGCAGTACGTATGGTATTCAACATGGTGATGTATAAATGTTCAACACCAGTGATACACTGGTACAAAATGCTTGAAGCAGCACTGGGCACCACACGGTTAGCGTATAAAGGCTACAGGCTCCTCACAGTCTGTTTCCATACATGGACCAATGACCTCGGCAGAAGCCATCCTGCTCGGATTTTCAAAAGAGACCAGGATTTGGCGTCGGAGGAGGTTCAAATGAGAAACTTCGTCTGTGGATCCTGAAAATTAACCTTAATGGCATCAATACAGTCTTTCCCTCATCTTTGCCTGTCACCTGGAAATCAGAAGTCTGCTGAAGGTTTTCTAAAACCTAACACCAACAATGTCCGCCGATGCTAGAGTGGTGATCCACCTGCTCACGCTGAAATGTGGTCTACCTTTAGACAAGGAACCTTCCAGGGAAGAAATCAAGCTGGCCGAACGGATGGCCAGCATACTAAAGGACTTCGAAGCACGTCAACTTGAAGTTGACGAAGACGTTGTGGTTAAAAATCCGGTCGGTAATAAACAAGTCGCCGTACTCTCCACAGCTTACAGCTGGAAAATGCGCAGAAAACGTCTGAAAATGGTATAGACGTCGGAATCCCCCAAATCTCCACCAGTCAGTTGCAATGTAAAAAAACCAAACCCGTATCTCCCTCGCATGAGTCATGTCGCGCCAAACGCAACTTCAAAATTGGCGCCGTCTACCATCTCGTGCAATCTACCGTACCTCGTCAACGACTCAAACAATTTTGGGCCGGAAGTGGACCGAATACGACTGCTGCTGCCTGTCGACAGGACGCCGAATCCCGCTACTTCACTGCGACAGCCCGTCGAAAGGACGCCACGGATCCCGCTCTTTAACCCGAAATCCCCTCAATGGAATCCCGAGTCCCGCTCTGCCTCGCCGAGACCCATTCGACTGAACGTCCGAATCCTCACCTTCAGTCCGAGAACCTCCTCGTCGAGACTCCACATATCCCGCTCCTCCTTTGTCCAGCCTTCCCTTTCCGAGTCGTGTCGACTCGACCTTGAGGGGCTTCTGTTGATTGTTTAGGTTACTAAACTAGGAATCGTTCTTGTTGTGTTATTAACAGATAAAACTAATAACTTCAATATCGGGAGGCAAAACTGCAAAAGAACGGCCACCGCTGCGACAATGGTGCATCGGCCAAATCGGTGATCGGGATGACCAGTCGCCACGCGTTCTTTTTGTAGTGTTTGCGCGGCCAAGTTAAAGTAGTTACCATGGCCTTAGGTCGAGAAGCAACTTGTGGCAGGAGTTGTTTTTCGACTTAGGCCTCCCGGGATGGTATACTATTGAAACTTAAAAGCTTGCCACGGAGCGCGTTTGCTACGACGTGAGCGTTGGACCGTAAGGCTGGGATCCGGCGGCCGGGATGGCCCGGGGCCAAGGATGCAGCCGGGATGGCCCGGAGCCGTAGAGGCCCAGAAGTCGGGGAACGCTGTTCGCACCAAGTACCTCGTTGTAGCTAATTCACCTCTTTGTCAGACCGGCCGTTCAGCGAACGTTGTTTATTCTCACTGTTGTATTATTGTATTTCACATCTTCATTATCATCGAGTAATAATCGCCTAGCATCGACCACATCACATTCATCACATTTTTTCTCTTGATGGAGAGGATGTCTCTTTAGAAACTTGGAAATTGTCGACTGCTGTTGAACTGCGATAGGAAATGGCTACATTACGCAGCTGCAAGTCGCAGATTACAAGGACGCTCAATAAGCTGACCGCAACCTTGGACGGCATGGACGTCAGCTTATTGCAGTGGCACGAAATCCCCACCAACTGTAGTTCAGTTGAGGAACGCCTAAACTTTTTGGTTGCTAGGAAAGCAACTCTTGCTGAAGCGAAAACTCTCGTCGACTTACTCTTAGCTAACGCTAAAGATAAGTTCGAGATAGCTGTCAATTTCGCTAAAAGTACGCCTACTGACAGTGAGAAACTGATAAATGAGATCGATGAGCACTGGGAAGAGCACCATGGAGATGAAGTGGAGGAAAGAGCTTTAGAGTTTATTTGTAAGGTGAGCGCCCACTTGACACGAATATGGATGGTAGAAGAACACCTAAGAAAAGGCTCTAATAGAGATTCTTCTCATATGCCACTCGATTTTACTGCTGATCATCGTGTTTCTTTCAATACGCCTAATGATTCCGCTTCTTCCAATCATCATGACGCCTATAATGACCGTCGTGGTTCTTCTATGCTTGAAACGCCGCCAACGCAGAGTCATTCTAGATTCGAGGCCCACAATGCAGCAATTTCACCGGCTATAGAGGAAGTTTCCAACGTCTCGCCAGGACAAATCGAGAAGATTTCTGTGCAGCCATTCCATGGAGACGTGAGTCAGTTCAATGAATTTTGGTGCACCTTTGATACGCTGGTTCATTCCAAATCCTACCATTCCGGTGTCCGCCAAGTTCATTTACTTAAAATCATCACTGAAAGGAAATGCGGCCCACGTACTTCATGGCATCCACAACACAAAGCAGAATTATGGCTTGGCCGTAGAGCTTCTTCACAAGCGCTTCAATAAACCGCAATTCGCTCGTAATGGTCTTTTCTATCGAATCAGAGATCTGCCTGATGCTTCGTCTTCTTCTGTCTCGCAAAGAAATACTCTATGTCAATTACAGTCACTCCTAACCCAGCTGTCGAGATATGAGAACATTTCTACTTCAATCGCTATGATTCAAATTGTTTTGGAGAAATTTCCTCTCTCGATACGG
The DNA here is from genome assembly GCA_947359475.1 of Heligmosomoides polygyrus bakeri. NCBI lineage: Eukaryota > Metazoa > Nematoda > Chromadorea > Rhabditida > Heligmosomidae > Heligmosomoides > Heligmosomoides polygyrus. The sequence continues at coordinate 55,542,219 of OX375870.1, read as the reverse complement.
CAGGAAGTGGCAAAAAGAGAACACGCCTCTAATTCTGTTTGGACTTTAGAGCAACTTCTAGAAGGAATCGATGCGGTTATAGAAGAACTCGAAGCCGTTGAAAATTATCGCACTATCAAGTCTGTTGAAGAATATCCTGTCAACGCTGTTAATTCTTCGCCTTCATATAGGAAGTCTCCACTATCTAACTGGGATCCACAGACTTGTTGTTTCTGCCGTTCGGCGCGCCACCCATCTTTGAGATGCACAAGAAATATTCCATGTAGTGATCGTCGCCGCATCGTCAGGATGTACAATCTTTGCTGGAAATGCTTTGAAGACGACCATTCTAGCTGAGTTTGTACTCTTCCATCTTGCGAACGTTGCGGATTAGATCATAGCGTGCTGTTATGCAATTCCTATGATAAGCCAAGGTATTCGCCTGTACGTTCTCATCCATCCAATACTCATAGCCAAGGACGTTCACGACAGTTTCGCTCGAACAGCCCTCGACATAGAAGCAGCTCATGTGAACCATCTTGTGAATCTGTTAGGTCCCGTGACTCCTCTCGTAATAGTCATGAACCAACACGCCTTCCTAATCGTAAATCACCTTCTTCACCTTGAAGAGTTTCCTTCAACACGCCTATAAGGGATGCGTCACCCCTAACCCATTTTGATGAACGACATCACAAGGTGAATGCATGTTCCACCTCTTTTGATAGTCCTATGAACTCGGAGGATGAGTTAGAGAACATGATGAGGTGCCTCACAGTTGGAGTCGACTCCGTAGATGCAGGTCACACGCCTGTGAGACAGTCGAAAGGCAAAGTCACGCCTAGGCTTATGATAGTCGATGCTATGGCGTACAGTTACCAAAGTCGCACCTACGAATCTGTCTCCGTTCTGTTAGACACTGGTTCACAACCGAGGTTTATCACAGCAGCGGCTGTTAAGCGCCTGGGACTCTCAATTGAAGAATATCGTAACATCACCTTAGTGACACTAGGAGGACATCAAGTGACTGAAAGGTTAGGTATTGTCGAAGTAACGTTCATGGATTGCGATGGTCAACGACTACGCATACGCCTATATGTTAAGGATAGATTAACTGCCCCGCAACCTACGCTTATTATAAATCATGATGACTTAGCCTCCATTCAATCATGGAATATTTCAATTCCATGCCAAAGATCTAGTCTTCAGTCGCCTGAAATTCTGATTGGAATCGACCATTACTGGGAAGTGTTAACGCGAAAAACATCTCGTGTTCTACCATCAGGTCTTGCACTTACATTTTCCAGATTCGGTCCGATCATATCAGGAATGGAGTTCAATGTCACACTGCAAACTATTCAGGAGGACGATAACTCTAAATCAGACAATCTGGAGGACGACAACGTGAAGAATCTAGCAAGTAAGCTTTGGAAACTAGAGGTTGTTGGAATTACTGACGATCCAGATCCGCTATTCGACAGTCAAGAAAACGATCGCGTTGTTAAGGAGTTTTTCGAAACCGCTACTGAAATAGACGGATTCCTTCACGTGATATTCCCGTGGAAAATGGACCATCCGCCTTTAGCCGATAACAAACAGCTCGCTTACAAACGCCTACAAAGTCAACTCAAAGCTCTAAGTAGTCGTCCTGAAATGTTGAACGCCTATTCAAATGTATTCGAAAGTCAGCTTACCTCTGGAGTCATAGAAGAGGTAGACGAAGCTCCTCCGAATAGCACTTTGTGCTACTATTTGCCACACCAGGCAGTTATTAAGGAAAGCTCTACATCTCCAATCAGAGTTGTCTTTGACGCTTCATCTCACTATAAAGGATCGCCTAGTCTCAATGATTGCCTTCATCAAGGGCCTACAATCTTACCAAGTCTTATAGGAATTCTCTTGAGAATGAGAACCTATCGATTTCTCCTAATATCTGACGTGGAAAAAGCATTTCATCAAATACGCCTACTCAAAAATCAACGAGACGTGACTCGATTCTTGTGGATTAAAGACATTACGAAACCTCCAAGTAGTGACAACCTTCGTCACTTTCGATTTACTCGCGTTCCGTTCAGAATCAATGCTTCGCCTTTCCTTTTGGCAATATCGATTTTATACTATCTCAGAAAGGAACCAAATAAATCATTAAGTCAAGACATTGAAAGAAACACCTATGTCGACAATGTCATACTTGGTGCGGACGGCTATAATGAAGCTCTTCGAAAATACAAGGACGCTAAATCAACATTTGCTGCGATGCACATGAACTTACGCGAGTTCTTGTGCAACTCCGAGAAGATCAACGAAGAGATACTTCCGTCAGATCGCATGAAAAGCGTAGAAAAGGCAAAGGATCAGGGGTTAAAATGGAATGCTATCAATGACACGTTGGACATGCAACTTAGGATTGCCTGTATTGAAGTTTCCTCCAAAAGAACCGCTCTGCAAGCATTAGCATCAACATTCGATCCGCTTGGATTATTGTCGCCTTTTCTTGTCAAGTTCAAAATGTTCATTCAGGACCTGTGGTCCAGCTCATACGACTGGGATCAACCTATTTCAAACGAGGACGCAGGAAAATGGAAGGAACTCATCAACGAAGTACGTTTTCCTATCACACCAATTCCACGCCTGATATTACCATCACTTTATGACGAAAAATACGAGTTATACGTTTTTGCTGATGCGTCTAACCGTTCGTATGCATGTTGCGCATATTTAGCACACAAATCTGAGAACAACTTTTCATCGCATTTGATGATCGCCAAAAGTCGCTTAAATCCCAAGAAGAAGCTAACAATTCCACGATTGGAACTGCTCGCCATCTTCATTGCAGTACGCTTAGCAAAGTTCATTTTGTCGCAGTTAACTGCACTTCCACTTAATTTGCTTCACATTTTCTCGGATTCTCAAATCGCTCTTCATTGGATTCACTCAAAGAAAGCACAAAAAACCTTCGTCCAAAACAAAGTTGTTGCTATTAGGAAAAATTTAGATGAAGTTCGAAATCAAAACATAACGCCTAAACTTCATTACGTTCAGTCTTCCGATAACCCGGCAGACTGCGCAACGCGTGGTCTTAGCACTAACACAACGGAGCAACATATCTGGTGGCATGGACCGAGATTTCTCGAATTGCAGGAAGAAAAATTGCCACACAGTCAAATGGACTTCTCAATTCCCCCTAATGGGATAGACCAGGACGATCTCGAATTAAAGGTGCACGTTTTATGCAAGGCCGACACGGATGACACGTACGAATCTGTTGTTCCATTTCACTGCACCAATCGCTATGTAAAGCTCGTTCGTATCAGGGATGAGCGGATAACAAAATTTTCAAACCAGGATAACGGATAACGGATAATTTTGCCCAAAAATCGCCGGGTAACGGAAAAACGGATAACGAACAAACAACAAAAATAAAACTGTACTTAAACTGCTCTAGTTTCAACATCAGACATGGAACGCAACTGCTGTGAAATTATAAGTCCTTTCTAACGACTTTAATGGAGTTTTTTTTAACATAGTGCAGTCACCTTAACAAAGCCTTATGGGATTCTCACGAAACTTCAGTAAAAGAAACGCTTCTTCATTGCCATCCAAACCGATGCCGAGTTCGAATTGCGAACCACAATTCCTTCACCAGGTTCCGCGAACAAGACCACCAAGATGTGAAACTAAAACTGCTTTGCAAACTCCACTCTGCTGATGTTTCGCCATGATCACCTTAATCAAAGTCTGGAAAAGATAAGGAGAGATTGAGAATTTGTTCACCCAAGCACATTTCTGTAGTACAATTTACAATTTTTCAGTTTTTGCCGTTGAAATGAATGGGAAGACGAGGCAAAGGATGCGTAAAACAACCCAACTAACAGTATAGAAACATTCATAAGTCGCCCTTGGAGGGAAAGAATGTGAGACTCATTCACCTCTTATTCACTCACATTTCGTTCACTGAACAGCAACTTGTCGGCATTTTGTAAGTTTCCATTGTTGGGTTGTTTTACTGATCAATCGTCAGGTTTTCTTTTTGAATTAAGGCTGTGGCCAAACAGAATGATTCTTGGATGAATGGCTCCTCCAATGCCTCTTGACTTTTCTATGCTAAGCCGACTCAACCGAATAAAGTCTGCATAACAATCTTGGTTTCGCAGCTTCACACGGATCGATACTCTTGTTCGGCAGTATCCCAAGATCTAAGAAGAACGTGGAATGAGATGGATGAAATATCAGCTTTCTACAGGCTACCCACTACAAGCCATTGTGCACTCCAAATGCACATGCAGAGAGATCTCAAAACTAGAAAAGCAGAAGTAGAATGCCCCTAAAAGGAAATCTTAAATTAAAATGAAGCTCCAACATGCGCAGCGGGGAATCAGTTTTGCAGTTCAATTGCACTGCTTAGATTTTTAATAGAGAGGATCAATTTCTTAGGATTACGGAGGTGCTACTAGTACCAGCGTACAGAAAATTGTTTCAGGAAATCATTTCTCTAAACACACCTCAACCATTTGTAGGAGCGTAGCTTTTTCCACTCATTTAGATGGAACCTGTACCCATTTTGCTTGTATTCATTACTGCTCAGCGGTATGTGTTTAATGCGTTACAACAGTCTATCAGTAAAAACTAAAATACCTTTGCCGCATGCTATCTACCTACACATTGCAATCGTGGAAAAGAACGCTGAATTCGGCACTAAACAGTTCATCTTGTATGTGCCAGGACCTCCACTTGTGACCGTCAGTAATATTACCAAGGCAGCGTGTATGCATTCTTGGTCTGCATATGGCTTGTGGTGAAAAGCTCATGAAGAAATCAGCCCATAGTAGGTTTCATGGATTTATGGTATAAATGAACGACCCTGGAAGGAGGGAAGTTAGGCGTCTTTCCAACTACGTCACCAGTGCCTGAAGTCACCCACCTTCTAGATTTAAATGCCCTCTATTGTTGCTCGCGAACACTCCTATGATTATGAAGCTTACACAGCTATGCAATACCACGCCCAAACCTAGGTATCAGTCGATTTGTTGTTCGTTATCCGGCCCAAAATTGCCGGATAACAAACAACAAAACGGATAGGCCAAAACACCCCGGAAACCGGATAACGGATAACGGATAATCCGCTCATCCCTGGTTCGTATCGTTGTTTACGCCTTCAAATTTCTTCGAACTCGCATCTTTTCGCGTCTCAGGTCTCCCCTTTTGAAGGAACGTTTAGCCAGCAGCATACCTCTCGTCGAAAGTTGCACTACAAACGGTAACTTAACTGCTGAGGAGTTTCGTATGGCTGGCTGAGCATGTCCTTCTAATTGAACATTATCGAGAAAGCTCACTCGAGCTGAAGAAACTTCCACTCGAAAAGTTCAATGCGCACTGTACTGAAGAAGGCTTGATTAGGTGCCCAAATCGCTTACAAAACGCTAACATCGCAATGGACTCCAAGTGTCCTATTTTGCTGTCTGCAAAACACGCCTTGACGAAACTTCTCATTCTTCATTATCACAAACGCCTGATGCACTCTGGGGTGCCAACAACTGTTAGCGCGTTAAAAGCGAAGTACTTCATACCCAAGATTTCTTCAGTCGTCGCGAAGATCCTTAGGACGTGTACTATTTGCAAAAAAGCAAATGGAAACGCCTATCGTTATCCTAATATGCCTACCCTGCCCAAGGAGCGCGTAACTAGGTGCAGACCTTTCCAAAAGACTGGTCTGGATTACTTAGGCCCTTTGCCATATCGAAACAACTCAGGTGCAGTTTGCAAAGCCTGGGTATGTCTCTATACATGCATGGCAACAAGGGCTGTTCACCTGGAAACGGTCAAAAACAACACAGCGACGGAATGTTTCATGGCATTCAGACGATTCAGTGCTCGTAGAGGGATTCCAGAGGTCGTTATAAGCGATAACTAAAAAACATTTAAATCAGGCAGCGAATGCCTTACACACATTTTCGCCAATCAGTCAGTTAAGGAACAAACCACAATATTTCCTGGAGATTTATCACCCCTCTTTCTCCATGGAAAGGGGGCTTTTATGAACGCCTAGTAGGCATATTCAAAAACGCATTCAGGAAAACCGTGGGACGTTCAATCCTACCATTCGAACAATTCTACACATTAGTCGTTGAAGCAGAGTCGGTCATGAATTCTCGACCGTTGACACCAGTACGTTCGTCGGACTCTGACTTCAAAATAATACGACCTATCGACTTCATTTCTCCCGAAGTCGAGTTGAACTTCCCATGTTCGGATCCTTTAGATGAATGCGATTACTCAATTTCTGCAAAAGAACGCCTAATACAGTGGCACAATAGCAATATCCTCTGTCTTGAATACTTTTGGAAGCTATGGCATACTGACTACTTGCAAGCTGTCGCTGATCGCAATCAAAAACGGTTACGACAGGGACGCTCAACTCCTTGTGAAATCGCAATCAACGACGTCGTAATAATTGCCGACGAGTCACTATCTAGGAACCAATGGCCTTTAGGAATCGTAATAGCAACGAAGCTCAGCGAAGACGGTACCATTAGGTCCGCAGCAGTACGAAGGGAAATACATTAGAACGCTCAATAAACCACCTCTATCCGTTGGAAATACGTGCAGTAGAAAATTATGGCGAAAAGATACAACCGTCAACAAGTGAAAGGTGCAAACAACCATCGCGAACGTGCAAAAAACTAACAACTCATTGATTTGTTGTCATGTTGTGGTAGTTATCGTTCAGTTTGTTTTCCTGTTCTTCTTGTACTCACCATCCCCACAAAGGAATTCCATTACGCCTCTTGAATCAGTGAAGTTTGAGAAGTTTAAAGGTCTGTCCAAAACGTGCTCTAATGCTAACGGGATACGGTTAAATAGTATTTTACTATTTTCATGCCTTTCGCCCGATTCTGGGCTTATTTCTTAAAAATATGGTAAAACAAGGACACCAATGAAAAGACCTTATAAACATCCCTTCAACTTCAAAATTTCAAACCAATCTAGGCTAAAACACTCACGTTTCACACGTTTCCTCATCCGCTTCCCGTCTAAACGCCATTTGCTCGCTGTTTCGCACGTTAGGATGTTTCGGTGCAATTGCACACTAGGTCGCCTATTTCACGCCTATTATTAAACCACTTGTCCTTCGCGAGGAAATAAACGTTTTTTTTTTCAATTTTGGATTCCTAAGCCTTCACACGAGGTTGCTGGAACCTTCCTATGTCTAAGATCGCTCCTGATTTCCGCACATTACGCCTGTTTCACGGTCCAGTCTCCCATTTTCGCCCTTTCGTCAAGTTGTTTTTTTCGCTGTTTTCAGGTGAGTAAGGGTTCGAGTACCCACGTGGGCTCCGGTAATGGCATCCATCGACAAGTCCGGCTCAGTCAAGGATGGCCTGGCTCAGTCAAGGAGGTCAGTTGATACTCCAAGCTCAAACGATAATGTCGTGGATAGCAGTATAAACTCCATGGGGGTGGATAAACAACTACTGCTTAGCTCGTTATCAGCTTTCCCCCAAATGGCGGAGCAGAAGATAAATGGAGAGATTAGCTTAAAATCCACTTCGGACAAGAACGAGGCCCCCACGCTTTTACAAAAAATTAAAAATTTGTGCGAGGGTAGGGATCCTAATGTGATTGTGCAGCGGATTCTTCGAATACGACAATGGTTAACAACAACTGTTCCTTCGCGCTTGAGCTTCTTCAGTCGCTAACCCTGGCTGTCAATGTAGACCACGTCTTCTCTATTTCGCACCTCTCAAATTGCGATTTGAAGCACATTGACGCCTATCTCAAATTCTGTAGCTATATTTGTTCCTGAGGGAGAAAGCTACCGACGAAATTATAACGCCTACTCCAGCCCAAATCAATGAGGGGATGAATGGCGATTTCACCGTTTTCTGCGTGACTCAAGCGCTGAAATCGCTGAATTGCCATTGCAAAGCCCTAACATCGCTTCACATTGAGGTCGCAGGAACGCCTTGGGACGATGTCCGAAAAATATTGAGATGGATTCAAGATGCAACCACTAGCCAATATAAATTGCCAACGCAGTATAGTGGAAAGAAAACTACTACCACGCGTCTTCGAACCCTCCAAGGAGCTCGCCGATCTCGCCTCCAAGCTACACCGGTTTGGAGTCACGCCCTTGAAGATCAACACCCTGTTTGCTGATGCTGATACAACTCTCAACTACGCCTATGATATCATCTCAAAGTTGCGCACCTTCCTTGAATCGCACCTGGAGGACTGTGAAATCGCCAAAAAAGATCACCATGGGGCCAAATCAGACATCGACAACGTCTCAAGAAGAACACATGGACCTTCCTCCCCCGCCCCCCCCCCCCCCCCCCAGCCTGGATCGCAACGATCCAGAGATCAGTTTGTATCAACCACGCCTCCTCCGAATTATAATGGTTGCGTGTTTTGCGGAAGCCGGAACCATTACAGCGCACTCTGCATGAGGACGCCTAAACTTTCGGAAAGAGCCATGTCATTGGTGAGAGCAGGGAGGTGCCTTAAGTGCATTAGTCGCCACGAGCCAGGACAATGCAAACGAAGAAGCTGGTGCCTCACCTGCCATTCATATACTCATCATCAGGCCTTATGTGGTCAAGGAGATGTGATCATAAATGACGTTGAGGGCCCACTTCAGGAATACTACGACATGATGAGCCGTCTGTCTGAGTGTTCATACACCTCATACCGCTCGCGTAAGAGGGCAAGGTTAGACAGAGAGGGTTAGGAGACATTTTAAGATTGCTGAATTGCTGCTCAAACGAAACTGCTCATTTTTGACTCCAATTTTGCCGTTAGTTATTACACATGACTAAACGATAAAGGGAATGAACGCCTATACCAGACATGAATCAAGGACGCTATTTTAATCACGCCTAAATTGTTTGAGCCTGATTCATTGTTACAATAACGCCGCGTTATTGTAATAATATACTATTCACAGTTGCGAAAGCACTCGTGGAGGGAGACCACGTAAAGAATTTTTTAGCCATCAATTATCTTTCGTGTACTAAATCAAGTAGGCAAAGTTTTTGAGGAAATCTCTTCCCTCAAGCATTTTCATCACATAACGGTGCAAAACGGCACTCACTAGGAAATTTATCTGTTCTTAACTTGTCTGTGGTCTGTCGTGAAGTCAAGAATTTCCGAGGTCCCTCCGCGCCATCACGATCATGGTCTATCATCACGTCGTCACGAGAACGAATGGTCGATAATCGAAGTCCGGTCGAGTCCCACTCAAACTACGCGTATGGCTGCTGCTTTCGAAGTCCGACTCCTCAACAAGTACCCTCTACGATCTACTTCCACGGAATTCAGCCAAGAGATACGTCATCTTCGTCATGTTAAGTGTTATCTATTTGTGTTTCGAGTTACGTTTGCTACTGTTGCGATGATTTTATTGTTGACGTGTCGCTTAGTTAACCCGTTTGGTATGGGTAGACTAACTCGTAGTTCTGGGCACATACATATAGTGAGTTCTCCTCGAGTCGACACTTCCTCGTCCCCAACCTCATGCGTCGGACCTCATGCTCTGGAATCGCCTGTCTGAACAATCATCAGCATCGTCATCAGCATCGACTACGCTCAACTACTTCGTCATCTCGTATTCGGAAGGATACTTCGTCGGTGGCCCCCAGTGTCGCGCCAAACGCAACTTCAAAATTGGCGCCGTCTACCATCTCGTGCAATCTACCGTACCTCGTCAACGACTCAAACAATTTTGGGCCGGAAGTGGACCGAAAACAACTGCTGCTGCCCGTCGACAGGACGCCAAATCCCGCTACTTCACTGCGACAGCCCGTCGAAAGGACGCCACGGATCCCGCTCTTTAACCCGAAATCCCCTCAATGGAATCCCGAGTCCCGCTCTGCCTCGCCGAGACCCATTCGACTGAACGTCCGAATCCTCTCCTACAGTCCGAGAACCTCCTCGTCGAGACTCCACATATCCCGCTCCTCCTTTGTCCAGCCTTCCCTTTCCGAGTCGTGTCGACTCGACCTTGAGGGGCTTCTGTTGATTGTTTAGGTTACTAAACTAGGAATCGTTCTTGTTGTGTTATTAACAGATAAAACTAATAACTTCAATGTCGGGAGGCAAAACTACAAAAGAACGGCCACCGCTGCGACAACCCTCTACCCACCTGCGCTCCTAGCCACTTGCCGGCAGAGGCACCGCAGGCGTACAAGACCCCCAACGCGTGCTGCGCCGTATTCCATTGTAACCCAACGACTTGGCAAAAAAAACAAGTGGTATTTTGTACTAATGAGAATTCCACACACCTCAGTGTGATGTCGATCACGCTGAGATGTCGCAACAGCGTGATCGCCGGTCAAGCACGGGTACAGTAACCGTGTCACTCTAGGCTATTTCGCAAGAGTGCGACCTCGTCGCTCTCAGCTCCTCCCATCCATGGATGGAGGATGGAGAGCCATCCAGTTTACTTGAGCTAACCGTGAGCGGTGTGCCTACCCACCCACCCACCCACCCAGGGAGGAAACACGGGAAAGACAAAGTACTAATTATGTTTTCAGCAGGAAGATTTCAAGAAACAGTCAATCTCGGACTGAAAGCCGAGCATATGGGTCTAAATCGCGTCACGCGAGCTATTATCGATGCGGTTAACTGTGACAGAGCACCAGCAACGATCAAGTCATATACAACGGAAATGAAGAAGAAGTTTAAAATATGGAGGAATGGTCAATACATGCGTACTATTCCACTTCCTCAAGCTCGAAATCTATATCTCGCTAAACTTGCTGCCGACGGAAGGCAGAAATTAATGCCGACCGTCGTTGTCGCACTGAATTACTTATATGGGAATCTCCAAGGAGCGCCTAGAGAACTTCAATCCTCCCTACTAGGAACGGGGAGACGAGTCCGCCTTCGTACTGTGACCAGGGCCAAAATCAAGCCCTGCGAAATGAATAAATTCGTGCTTTTGGGGAACTGCGATATCAAAGTATTGCAGGCAGCAGCGCTAGCGCTTGTCCAATTTAAAGCTTTGTTAAGAATAAGCGAGGCTGGCAACCTACTTAAGGCCGATGTCATCCAGATCGACAGCAACACCTGGCACCTAACCGTAAGAAGGTCTAACCAGGATACTATCTCAACCGTAGGTCGGAACGGCGCAAATGTTGTATATGGGCAGAACCGCCTCTCCCTGGGAAGTAACAAACTGCAGGTATCTCGACCCCAATACAACTCTGCGCAGAGTTAGGGGCGACGGAAGTAGCCTGTTGGCGCCCTGTTGATTCATGTGCTCCACAGCTGACGGGCGCGCGCGGGATGAAGGCTGGTATCGCGGGATAGCGCAGCGCGCAGGTGGCGTAGTGGGGAAGAGCTCGGGCTCGTGAACGTGGGGTCAGTGGTTCGGATCCCGCGGTCTGCGTTTGCTTTGCACTTTTGCAAAATCCATGTTTATCATAAAGGTGATCCACCTAGGGTATTATAGTGTATTATAGAGCATGTTTACATATACATATATCACGCATACCGTTAACAATGGTGGTCCAGGCAGGGTCACCGATTTCGCTGAAACTTCGTTTAGTGGGGTTACTTGGGATGGTGATCACGAATCTGATATCCGTTCTTCACGATTCGGCTGGATAATATAAATACAGGAAGGCACAGGATTACATTTATTTATTTATTTATTTATTTTGATGCACGCAAATGTGCGTCTCACAAGAAAGGATTGAAAAAACTCAGAAACCAAGTGCAGTTGAAAGAATTCTGAAATATGATTAAATATAAATTAAATATATTATTATTAAATATTATTATTAAACACATTCCTAAAGTTATTAATATATTATTATTAAATACATTCTTAAAGTTTCTGCCGGTGACGGCAGGTAGAGAAAGAACGTGAAAAACGGATGTCAGATTCGTGATCAGCACCCCAAATAACCCCTCATACGAAGTTTCAGCAAAAAATTTTTTTGACTGAAGTCTTGTTGGTGGAGTCGGAACTTTTAACTAATGCCACAAAATATCTATCGTTACATAACTACAGCTTCACACAAAATAGGCTTAAAATAAGTGACACAGAAGTGAACATTTTAGCTAATCTGTAGTTTGAAGCATATGTTATATGTAAACATCCTCTATAACACACTATAATACCCTAGGTGGATTACCTATATGATAAACATGGATTTTGCAAAAGTGCAAAGGAAACACAGTCAAACCCCCACCCTCGCTCACGAGCCCGAGCTCTACCCTACTACGCCACCTGTGCTCTGCGCTAATCCGCGATACCAGCCCTCATCCCGCGCGCGCCCGTCAGCTGTGGAGCACGTGAATCAACAGGGCGCCAACCAGCGACTTCCGTTGCCCCTAACTCTGCGCAGAGTTGTATTGGGGTCGAGATACCTACAGTTTGCTACTTCCCAGGGAGAGGCGGTTCTGCCCATATGCAACATTTGCGCCGTTCCGACCTACCGTTGAGATAGTATCCTGGTAAGACAGATCAGCACGCTAAGGGAGCTATAGTAGCATTCTATTTTGATCCATTGGAGCATCAGCTATGGACCAAATACCTAGATGCCATAAGTACCAATAGTTTCCTATTCCAGTCTAAGTCAACGGGATTGTCATTATCCTTGTCAATCCTCCGGGATAGGCTACAAGGGCTGCTCACTAGGGCGAATCTTGAAAACCTCAACATCACCTCTCATTCGTTCAGAGGCGGTGCAGCGACTCAAGCTCTCAGTATGGGGATCCATCAGCTCGACGTGATGCAAGCTGGGAGGTGGAAAACTCTAGAGAGATTCCGTAACTACACTGAACCGAAAGTGCTCAACAATTCCTCATCAGCTCTCGATGTAAAAGTTACAATGATGTTTTCAACATTATCAAATCTGCTGCCAATTGTATATAGCCTATACTATTCGTATTGATCCTCATACATTATTTGTGATACGAGCGTATTGAAGGTAATCACGTACTGACAATGATACTCATCTATTGAATGACATAAGTGCGTCCAAGCACAAACCACTATGTAATGCTTATATAGCATGTATTCACTGTATACATATCAAAGAATATGTCTCAACACAGGAGACAGCACGTACCAACAGCGCAATAAACCTCTCTTCCAAACCTCGGTGTTATGTAACAATAATACAAAATAGATTTCATACCAGAGTGTAACGGACATTTTCATACTAATTGAGGGGTGAGGATTCTCCCTATATGACTCGCTCCCCCCGTTCAGACATACGCTTCAGACCCTTCCCCTGTTAGTGATCTTGTTGAAAGATTCTACCAGCCACGCTATCGTGCTCCAATGCCTGCTCTTACATGCGTCTGCAGCGACGTCATCTGGTCCAGTTGCTTTTCCAGCATTCGCCTTCTGAAGAGCTGCCTCCACTTCCTCAACGGAGATGGGAGATAAGGACCTTGTACCGGTGATATGAGTGCTATCAGTGGATGTGGAAATTTTTATTCGAAAATGGTTCGAAGTATTCATTCCATCGTCATCATTGATTCCAAAGGTCCTTTCTATGCCCTGTGTCTTTCAGTGATGCGATCTTATGGAGCGATAAGCACGTTCTCCATTTTTCGTGTCGAGTTTTTCGTAGAGATGTTGGAAGCGCTTTGTCTTCATAATTCCACTGCGAGTTCAGCCTCCTTCCCAGTAGGTGCGGCTCCATTTTCGCGAGTTTTCGAAGCAAGGAACTTGTGAAACAAGTGCCTCTTCAATCGAATCTTCGTATTGTCTTCGTCTGTCCAGATCCATGTTTGCCTGTCTACCATCTTATTTCCAGGTTTTCTGCAGTTAAGCTCAGACCGGACAGCATGGAGAACCGCGCTCGTTGTCCGGTTCGAGCCTTCATCCACGGTGGTGATATTTGGCAGTTGAATCCGCGATATAATGCGAATTTCCTCCTTGAGATGCCATAACTTGGTTCTTGTCATCATCGTCCTCTTTTCGTAACTTGCTTTTCGGTGTAGCGAATCTCACCGCACTAGTGGACGATGTTGGGGTGTTGTGCTTTCGTACGGAATAGCTTTGGCATCCACCACCAGTTTCCATTGCAACCGTCGAACATGCATGTAGTCGACTTGATACGAATTCTCTCCATAGTAGTAAATGATAAGGTGACTTGTGCACCTTCCTAAGCAACTGTTGACAACGATGAGACATTGGGATTCAGCATACTCCAGAGGATTGCGTTGTCATTTAGACTACCCTAAACCGTGTCCTCCATGGCTAGAATGCTGGTTCTTTTCGCTTCCGACGTGCTCGTCTCCGGCGACGATCAGAATGTACTCGCTTGTTACTTCAGACGTCTTCTCGTTCATTAATCTCCAGAAAAGACTTTCTTTGACGAAGAGCATTCTGTCTGTGGTGCGTACGCCGAAAGGAAGTGCACCTCTTGAGCTTCGATCACTACCGTAATCTTCATCAGTGCGCTGTAGCGCTCGACTGCCATTACTAAGTCATGGAAAGGATTCGATACTGCCACTGCGACATCATCCTTTGTTCTGGAGCTTCTGTGGTAGACGACCTTTATCCATGTCCAATACCCTTCGCCTTGGCTCCGCTGCAAAAAGGTCTCTTGGTCGATTGCCGAAATCTTCTTCTTCTTCTCCTGAACGTTTAGTCCCGCGCAGTCGCAGGGTCCGCTGTTCTTGTGATCTGTCGCCACCTCATCCTATCAAGGGAGTCGTCTGGCGTGGCGCCGACTTCGGCGAGATCTCTCTTGATGACCTTGGGGCTTTCCTTGGGGCTCCTCTCGGACGCTTTCCGGGTGCCTCGAAATCTAGGGCCAACCATGTGGGGTGATCCTCTGGTCTTCTGAGGACGTGTCCATACCACCTCAGGCGCTGCTCTCTCATCTTCAGCTGGATCGGGGCTGTCTTCATCACTGCCCTAACATCCTCGTTTCGCACCCTGTCCCGATGGGTCCATCCACATACCCACCTCATCATCCTCATCTCCGCCGCGTGCAGTTGCCGCTTCTGCGCCTTACCCAGGGCCCAGCACTCGCAGCCATAGGGGACGGCCGGCCCCACTACTGTTCTATATATAGCTCGCCTTTGAGCGTCCTGGAGCATCTACGGTCGCAGAGGATCCCTGTGGACTCCCTCCACTTGAGCCAGGCTGCGCTTATCCGTTCCCTGACCGCCTGGTCCACACTTCCTTCCTCGGATAGGTCACTTCCGAGGTAGCGGAATTCTTCCACCTTCTCGATCGTTTCTCCTTGGCAGTCTAGGATCGATCCAGCGCACTGCTCAGAGCTAATGAACTTCGTCTTCTTCACGTTCAGCCGTAGGCCGTTGTCTGCGAGGGCTCTCTGCAACAGCTGCACCTTCTCCTCCAGCTCCTCCTGGTTGTCGGCTACTAGCGCGATGTCGTCCGAGTAGAGGATCGTTCTGAGAGGGCCTTCCTCAAGGTGGTTCACTATAGAGTCAAGTGTCAGCAGGAAGAAGAACGGGCTCAGAGCCGACCCTTGGTGTACCCCCACTGTGATGTCCACTTTCCTTGTCACCACGTGTGGAGTTCGTATCGCCGCTTTCGAGCCCTCGTACATGTCCCTTATGACCGTGATCAGACGTTCCGGGACACCCCTCCCTCGAAGGGCATTCCAGATTACGGCCCGAGCTAGTCTGTCGTAGGCCTTCTCCAGGTCCAGGAATGCCAGGTAGCAGGGTTTTCGTTTCTCCCGATATTTCTCCATCACCTGACGAGCGATGAAGATGGCGTCTGCGGTGGACCTCTCAGGCATAAAGCCCCACTGCACCTGGGAGATGGGTACCATCTCCCTCAGCCTTGAGTCGACCAGTCGTTCGTAGATCTTCATCGTGTGTGAGATCAGTTTGATCCCTTGGCAGTTGGAGCATTCGGAAGCGTCTCCCTTCTGCTTGAAGATGGGGACTATGGTGCTGTTCCTCCAGTCATCCGGCATCTTACCTCCTTTCGTGATTCTGTTGAGGAACTGCGTCAGCCAGTTGATTCCGAGGTCTCCGAGCAGCTTCCAACCCTCTACTGGCACACCGTCAGGCCCTGCTGCCTTTCCGAGTTTCATCTTCCCTATGGCCTTGCGAACCTCTTCTTGCGTCCAGGGTGGGATGGGTCCTTCCGTTGGTTGTTCTTCTTCGGCCTCCCGACGAGGGAACTCCTCGTTCAGGAGTTCCTTGAAGTACTCCTCCCATCTCTCTCTGACCTCGACCGGCTTCCGTAACACCCTACCGTCAGCACTCTTCACAGTCTTCACTACTCGAATGTCGAGGCTAGCTCTATGACGCGCCTTGGCCAGGCGGATGGCGAACTTCTCTCCCTCTGGCCCGTCTAGTTTCTCGTACAGAGCATCCATTTCCGCGTTCTTTGCCTTCGCTACAGCTGTTTTTGCCAGCCTCTTCAGCTTCCTGTAGGCTGTGAGATGCTCGGGTGCTCTCGTCTTCTGCCACAGCTTGTAGGCCTCCTTCTTCCTCTTCACCGCAGCCTGCACCTCTTCGTTCCAGAACCATGCCGATTTATCCCCTCTGGTTCCTCCCTTTGTTTCTCCCAGGGTTTCCTTGGCTCATCTCAGGATTCAAATCAGTTTCTTTAAGCCTCAGTTGGCTGGTATCGAGGTTGTGAGCTGTCACAACGATGTTTTGTAGCGATCAAAACTTCTAGCGTCAGGCGGGACTCGAACCCGCACCTCCCTCTGACCTGCGTTCGATCAAACGGCGCCGGTGGTGTAATGGCGTAGAGCATTCCCGCCCGGTCAGAGGGAGGTGCGGGTTCGAGTCCCGCCTGGCGCTAGAAGTTTTGATCGCTACAAAACATCGTTGTGACAGCTTACAACCTCGATACCAACCAACTGAGGCTTAAAGAAACTGATTTGAATTGTTTCTATCAAGACCATCAGCTTAACTGGTTCCATGCTGATATCAGCGGCCAGCTCATCCCGGATACGGGTGGGTGCTGATCGGTCCCACGAGGTGTGGATGTTGCGTTCGATCAAACGGCGCCGGTGGTGTAATGGCGTAGAGCATTCCCGCCCGGTCAGAGGGAGGTGCGGGTTCGAGTCCTGCCTGGCGCTAGAAGTTTTGATCGCTACAAAACATCGTTGTGACATCTCAGGATTGTTTGGGCTACCCTCCTTCAGGTCTCATTCACGGGACCAGCTGGATCTGGAAGGCCTGCTTCGAGCACTGCCCTCCGTAGCTCGTTCCGCTCTGAACCCCGCACTCTCCACCATCGGATCCTGGGTTCCGTCCTCCACCATCGGATCCTGGGTTCCGTCCTCACTTTGGGCCTGGTGGGTAGAGGTATGCTAAGGTCGGCTACCAAGGGTCTATGCTGTGATGCCACGTCTTCTCCCGGAATGACCTTCAAATCCCGGACTGTTTTCAGGGCAGCCCTTCGAACCAGGATGTGGTCGACTTCCGTCCTTCTTCCTCCGCTAGCATAGGTCACCTTCTGGCTCTCCCTCTTCGCGAAGAAGGTGCTACAGACAGCCAGGTCGTGGGCGATAGCCAGATCCAGAATTCGTTCTCCATCCGGGTTTATCAGGCCGGTCCCTTTACCTCCATGAACCCTTTCCACTCCTCTTCTGCCACTCCCCACATGCCCGTTCATGTCCCCTGCTATGGAAAGCTAGTCGCCTTCTGGTACGGACCTTATGGCTTCCTCGAGCGAGAGGTAGAAGACATCCTTGTCGTGCTCGGAGCATCCGGTCTGCGGAGCGTAGACAGACATGATGGTCAGTAGCCCTCCTTCGTGTCCAGCCGCAGTGACATGATGCGGTCGTTTATTCTTTGGACAGCCGCTACTGAATCCTTGAGGGACTCCGCGACAGCTATTCCTACCCCGTTCCTCTTGGTGTCCTCTCCGTTGTAGTACAGCTTGACCCCTTCTCCGATCTCCCTGGCTTTCGCCCCTTTCCATCGCGTTTCCTGCAGACACAGGACTTTTATCCTTCTGCGCTTCATCAGGTCAGCCACTTCCCTAGATCTTCCGGTCAGCGTTCCCACATTCAGAGTCCCCAGTCGAACTAGCTTCTTTAGCCGAGGTCGTTCGGCCCTCGGTAGCCCTCGCATACTGACCACAGAACTCGGGCGGGGGTTCTGTGCGCCACTTCCGGGTGACGTCTTAGCCTTTACACTGATTCTATTGGGACTTGTGATCATGGTTTTGTGACGCGGTTTCTCCATCAGCCGGCCTGTCAACCTGGGCCTGACGCCGGAACCGTTGCCATTTTTGCAATTTTCGCAGGGTATGGCGTGCCGGAGCCGGGAGTCGAACCTGTGACCATTTGTACATGAAACTACACTACTAACCACTAGGCTAACTCGGCTTGGTCGATTGCCGAAATACTCACCGAAAATAGTTTCCTACCCGCCCCACCCAAGAATACTTTTTGAAAACTGCGTTTTATATAAGAAAGCATTTTTCTCTACTTTTCAAAACGCTATTGGCTTTTTCGAATTTAGAAAAATTAACTGAGTTATGGTCGTTTTTTGTGAACGTCCAATTTTGTCGCTCCAATGTCGAATGACGTCAGTGCCAGATCGACGGGAAGTCGATCCAACCAGTTCGATTGAGGAAATCATGATTTTTTTCTGTGGAGAGATCACTACGTAAGATTTTGTGGCAAAATTTTAGCTGTACAGGTGATCTCCTTAAGATAGAAAATAACTCTCTTTTCTTTTTTTTGCTCATGCAGTTACCGCACACTGCCGTAACTCGGAGATTTTGTAGCCGTTGAAAGGAATTAAAAACTAAAGCAGTGTGGATTCTATTCTTTAAAAAGCAGGTTATAGGAGTTGCTTTGTTTTTGGGCTGTGTGATTGTGAAAGTTCAATTTTAAGGACCTTTTCCCGGCAAATGATGCAAAATCGAGACGCCTGCTCATAGAGATCGTTTCAGAAAAACATGGTTTTATCACCACTGTGTGTTAAAAAGTGTTTGAAATTTTATAGGGCACAATTAAACTTTCTGACGTTGTTTCCATCAGATTGGAAAATATTGTTGCCGTGACAAGTCCATCCTTCGGTTGCGGCTCCGTCATCGAAGTGGTCATTGGCAAACAAGCACTCCGTCACGCCTGTCGGCGTGCCTTGCACTTGCGCGCTTCGCGCGGTGCTGCAGCACCACTAAGCTAAGGACAATCACATCAAGCTGGCTGCTCTATTGCTCTAGCCTTCTTCCCTTCCCAGCAGTACGAAAGGCAACATTTGAGAACTTTATTATGCTCCAACCATGCTCGACCTTCATTAAGATCAGTTGAGTAGTTTTTTTCTGAATGAAGCCAACCTGAAAAGCCTGACCCCCTCCACTCACTCTCCTACACTCATCTCCGAACCGTTCAGTGATGTCGTTGCTTGTGCTAATCAGTGCCTTCGGTCCGTCTGGCACTGACGTCATTCGACACTGGAGCGACAAAATTGGACGTTCACAAAAAACGACCATAACTCAGTTGATTTTTCTAAAATCGAAAAAGCCAATAGCGTTTTGAAAAGTAGAGAAAATGCTTTCTTATATAAAACGCAGTTTTCAAAAAGTGTTCTTGGGTGAGGCAGGTGGGAAACTATTTTCGATGAGTATTTCGGCAAAGATCGTCCAAAAATCGCACCCCATCCTCCCAGCATGAAGGCCTCATATTTAAATGCTGTTTTTTATACGGTGAGAAATTATTTTTCTTTTATTCAAAAAAGCTATAAGCTTTTTAGAATTTCGAAAAACTAACCAACTTGTGATCATTTTGTCGCTCCAATAACGTCGGATCGACCAGAGGTCAATCCAACCTTCACGATCATGATTTTTTTTACTGTGCAAAGATAAAGATTTAAGTTTTTTGAGGGCAAAATTTTAGTTGCAAAGGTAGTCCACTTCAGGTAGAAAATAATTTTACTTTTTTGAAAACCGAGAATTTCGAATACAATCCCTTTAATGACATCGAGCATCGTAGCGGAGAAGCTCGTTTTTTCACTGGGTGACACAGGAGGCATGAGCTTTTGTAGGGTACAATTTCACTCTCTAACGTTCTTTACTTCAGAAGCTATAAAAATGTTTTCGCGAGAAGTCTATCCTTCGGTTGCAACGCCGTTATCTGTTCGAAATACGCTTCAAAACATTTTCTATGATAAGCACTTAATCGTCGTTAGCAAGTAACGCTCGAAAATTCAGATATCCCTCTTCATATATCGTGTATGTACATGATATCTTGAAAAAATCTGAAGAAATTGAGCCTTCGTGGTTGGTTCGAAGTTCGCTCGTAGAAAATCTTTATTTTCAAATATAAAACGATCACTATTCAAAGTTTTAGACAATTTTATTTTGTGCTCATGACCTAACTGTCTTCTTCAGTGAATAAAGTTGCGCACGAATCGGTACAGTGTGGAATCCACACCTTCAAAGAAGAACCTATTAAATGGTACAAAAATCACATAAAAAATTGAAAAAAACTATTGCAGATAGGAAATAAACCAGTGACGGAGACAGTGGGATCGTAAATCTTCGCCAAAAATTGCACCCCATGCTTGAGTTTGGGCCCGACTTGTATTTGTCAGTCATTTTCATGGAAGCCCTGCAGGAAAGATGTGAAGCTTTTCGTTTTACTCAGCGAGGAGGAGCCATCATGGCACTCTTAGACGCGAAAGCGCCGAACGGAAACGTTGCCTGCACTGGCTGGAGCAATTTGATGACCAGTGGAAGGACAGGTAACTAAGATGGTATGGCTGACGGCGTATAATGTGTAAAATAGCAAGCCATGGCAACTCCAATAGATAGCGATGCCAAAACCGCCGCCCATGTGTATTGCGTGCAGAAATAGATCAGCACGAAAGTTGGAACGAGGAGGGAATGGGTCCTGGACCCAGGCGGGTCAGTGCTTTCATTAACGGCGAGGTACAGTTCAGGGGCCGGACAAATAGTGGCCCGTTCCACTAAAGCATTCCCTTGGCGTCACTCGTCCAGCTTGCTTTACCTGAGCTCGCAGCAATCATAAACGCGGCGCAATTGATTGCGGCAATATCGAACAAATGACTTACTCGTCGCGTTTACGACGTCTTCTCTCCATTCATAGGGCGTTCTATCGTGTCGACAAATATCATGCTAATGTAAGCGTAACGTAATGCTAGTGTAATGTTTTGTGGGAATGTTTTACAAGTGTTTAGTGCTGCGATGGAGGAGCTATACGGTGAGACCTCGGGATTGTTCAAAGTGGATCGATGCCTTTGGAAGGCGCTATGTACTTCCACATGCTTCAGAGTTTAAAGAGATGTGGAGCAAACAGTGCGAAGGTTCCTGTCGGCTACACTACAATTTGATGATCTTCGTCAACAAACGCTGTTTAGAAGTAACAGAAGATAAAGAAAAATCTATTAGGACGCATTGGAAGTCCCCGCCATTTTAGTGCCATGAATATTCCCATTGTTTCAGTTTTTTACTCCACGCCTTCATAAGAGGTTTCGATACCCTTACGTAGAACATGAGAAAACGATGTAGTTTTGAACACATATGTATGTTGGATGACTGCCAAAAATTGAAGGAAATGGACCACTTCTCGAGGCAACAGAAAAGCTCGGGTTTAGTGTCATGGAGCTGTAGGGCTTGAATCTCAAATACCACGTTGGAATCAAGTCAAAGACCAGCAAAGTACTGACTTGGATACTTAGAAATAGGGATGGAGAGCCTTAAGGTGACAGAAGTCCTTGAAGTGAAGAGAAATAGGTAAAAGCAAACCCTAAGCGGTGCTCCCTTAATTTGGCATAAGGTTTGAGGTAACAAAAACTATCTTGCTGAGACGCCTCCTTGCACAGGAACAGAAAAGAGGTTCACCTGCTTTGAACTCTGCGGCCTTTCGCCTCGACAAATGGATGTACCAACGGCAACTTCTTATTTACTTTCTTAGTGGGGCTAGAACGAAATTTTTTTTTCGAAAAAATATAGTTGTTTATTATAAACACCAGACAAACAATAACAGAAAATGGTTTGCGAGTCATTAGTGGGGGACAGGGTCAAGCGTGGGGTTCGATTTTTCCCGAAAATTTACGACCCCTCTCCGAGAGCGGATCTGGAACGACCCACTCCACTTGTGTAGATCACCTTTCTATTTCTTATCTGTGTGCATTTTTAAAATTTTTATGCGATTGTTGTACCCTCTAATAGGTTGTTTTTCTCCGGGTGTAGCAGCAACAGTGTAGAAATTGGTTCGTAGAAAAAGTCATATTATTGATTAATTTCTTGATTAGGTGGTTTGCTAGAAAAACGTTGGTTAAAGTTTTTAGTATGTATTATTTTGATAATAATACTTGGTTATTGTGCCACAGTTGGAAATAAAGAATTTTTACGAGCAGTTCTCGAATTAATCAATGCGAGTTCAACTTCTCAGAATTTCCGAGGGTCTCATGAACACTACATATTTTTTTTTTACCTGAAAGAGCAGCATCTGCATTGTAAATTGTACTCAATAAAATTCTGAGTGTTAATTGCTGATGCTGACTTAAGTGTTCTCGCTTCACAAATTCTTGAGGCGCTCTTCTAATCGATGACGGAGATGTAACTGTAGGATGGACTTGCCACGATAATAATTTTCTGTCTCCTGCAGGAAACAACATCAGAAAGTGATGTTGCACCCTATAAAATTCCAAGCCCTGCTTGGAACAGAGTGATAAAATTATGTTTTTTTGAAATGATCTTCATAATGATCGTGCATCCCAATCGGCGGTCGCCACCATTTACCGAAAGAAGTGTCGACCACCCTAACCACATGGAATTTGCTATTTTTAGAAGCTGCTTTTTAAAGCATAGAATCCGCATTTATTAAAGCTTTGTGCATTTTTCGGAGGCCCCAAAAATCTCTGAGTTATGACAGTTTTCTACCGCGTTCTCTGACATGATGGATCGCAACTGAAGGATGGACTTCTCGCAGAAAAATTTTCTACCTTCTGAAGAAAAGAACATCCGAGAGTGAAACTGTACCGTGTAAAATTTTAACTCGTGATTATTGTACAGGAAAAACCAAGCTTTTTTGCAGCGATCTTCGTTATGATTAGGGCGAATTGTGTTCAAAATGTTTGCTTTTCCTGGAAAAAAATATTTTCTACCTAAAACAGACTACCTGCAGTTAAAATTTTGCCACTAGAAGTTTCAATTCCTGGTCAGTGAACAGTGTAAAAAAATCATGATTTGCTGGATCGAACAGGTCGAATTGACCTCTGGTCCACTTTGCACTAACCTCATCGTAGCAATAAAATTAAACGTTCAGAAAAAGGTTCATAACTCGGTAAATTTTTCGAACTTTGGAAATTCCGGTAGCTATCGGAATTTCCAAAGTTCGAAAAAATGCTGGGTGCTTAGACAAGCACAGGTTGCTGGCTATAATAAAACCTAAGTCTCTAAATTCGTCAACCTTATTTAGAATGTGGCCACTGATACTGTATTCCTGTGTGTCGAGCACGGCTTCTAGGTCCAGCCGTCAGGTAGTGTGCCTTCTTAACTGCTAGTAGTAACTCCCAAATGACTGCTACAGTACCGGACGCGTCTTTTGAATAGACGCCGAAAAAACCGCACTTTTGCGGTTTTTGCGTCTCTTTGCTATAAATCGAGCAAATGTCATCGATTTGAAAAACCAAGAGTATATTTGAGTCAGGGGAACGAGCTCTATCGTTTGCTGTATACCCTTCATATGATAGATCAAAAATGACCAAATTTGAAAACTTGCGCTCCATTGGGAAGGCCGGCCGCGGAAGAGTTGTCGGCCGCAAGGCGTCGAAAACCGTTGCATGCTCACAAATCCTCTAATTTGAGATTTTTTTGAGAAACGGTTGGTACTGTTCGATTCGTCTCCTCGAGATCTACACAATCATATATACAGCTTTGCCAAACGCCCGCATTTTCGCAGTGGGTGGTCAAAGATGGCTGGAGCAGACTTTTTGCTATTGGAGAAGCTTGTATCCCAAGACTTGCATGTTTTCGGAGCATCTCGAGCATGGCGTAAAGTGTTTTATCATGCCAGGGATCCTCTGAGAGTGCGCCGTGCACAATGCATATAGGATCGAACCTATCAATCGAGGGGGGGGGGGGGAACAGTTTGTAGAGTGACATTTAGGGAGTTTTAGGAGAAATTCTTAGCCGCCCTACTCAGCAATTGCTGTACTTTGTCCTGGCGAGACTTTGGAGTGCGCTGTACACAATGTAAATAGGATCGGACCTATCAATCGACTGGGCGCGACAGCTCGCAAATTGCATCGCGAGCGTGTTCTGAGCGCAATAACTCTGTCAACTTCGAGTCTTTCCGGCTGAAAGTTGTGAATTTTGTATGCAGTAGAAAGTTCAAGAAGCGCGCTGAAAAATAGCGACGTAGCTTAAGAGTGGAAAAAGTTACAGCGGTGCGAAAATCCAGGTTAGGCATGTGTGCCACGATTTTTTCAGAATTCGGTCGACCGCTACGGGTACGACAGGCGAGCTAACGGCAGGCAAACTCGCGGAAGAGCAAAGCACCGAAGACACTTTACGATAATCTGCTCCTAACTCTCCAACTGCCTAAACTGGCTTAGCCCCATCTGTCATTTTAGAGCGGCGGACGGCAGCCGTAAAGCTTCTTCCGCCCTTACTCACCCATGTTCGAGCTCTCGAGCCCCATCCAGGGTACCATTCTGTTCAGCTCGAAAAGTCCTATAGGTATCAATTTCGGCCAATTTTGAAAACATCGATTTTTTGACAGTTTTTCATGGAAGACGGCGTATAGGCCGCGCCAGACGGGCGATGACGTCATCGAAAACCAGTGTTTCCGATATTGGTCTAGTTTGATACCGTTTCATAGAGCTTTTCGTGCTAAATTGAACGGTGTTACTATGAGTGGCGAGAACTGTTATCTGGGCGAGTAAAAGCACGGAGAACATAGACCGTTGTTGTGCTAAATTGCACGCGCGGGAGTGTTCGGAGCGCGATAACTCCGTCACGTTTGAATCTTTCAGGCAGCAACTTGTGGATTTTGTAGGCAGGAGAAAGCTTAATAGGTGCGCTGTAACACAACAAGGTAGCTTATGAATGGACAAAGTTACGGCGGGGCGAGTATGCTGGTAAACCTTGTGTGACACGATTTTTTCCGATTTCAGACGACCACTGTAGGAACACGCGATCAGCTAGCGGCCTACGAATGTGTTGGCTAGCAAATCAGCTAAGGTACTTTACGATGAAGTACCCAAAACTCTCCAGCTGTCTAGCCTGCCTTACCAGGAAACTATCTCAACGGTAGGTCAGAACGGCCCATGTGTTTTATATATGCAGAATCGCCTCTCTCTGGGAAGCAACAAAACGCAAATATCTCGACCCCAATACAACTCTGCATAGAGTTAGGAACGACGGAAGTTGGGCCGTTGGCTTCGTTAGTCCTATGCCTGGAGGCGGAGGGCGGGCTCAACTTGGCTGGAAACAGCGATGACGAGCGAGCGATGCTGGCAGTGTGCATAGAGGGGCGGAGTAATCACCGTGATCACTGTTTCCAGCCAACTTGAGCCCTCCCTCGGCATGCAGGCATAGGGCTAACGCCTCTAAGGCCCAACTTCTGTCGTTCCTAACTCTGCGCAGAGTTGTATTGGGGTCGAGATATCTACATTTTCTTGTTTCCCAAAGAGAGGCGATTTTGCCCATATACAACACATTGGCCATTCCGACCTACCGTTGAGACAGTTTCCTGGTTAGTCCCAACTGCCATTCTAGAGCTGCGGAGGCCAGCGGTGAAGATTCTTCCGCCCTTACTCGCCCACCTTTGAGTGTTTGACGCAAGAGATAGAACTATTCTGTTCAGCTCGAAAAGCTCTATCGAACGGTACCAATCTTGTCCAATTTCAGGAAAATTGATTGTTTGACAATTTCCAAGGAGGACGAGGGCGCTCACTCTTCGCCGAGCCTGCCCGGACGATGACGTCATCGAAAGTCGACGGTTTCGAAATTTGCCAGATGTTCTTGTCCAAACTTCGTCCAAAACCGTCTAGGGGGTTATTTGGTTACGAATCCGATGTCCCTTTTTGAAAAATTGAAAGATTGATTTTGGCGTGGCAGCTGGGACTAAGGCAGGCTAGACAGCTGGAGAGTTTTGGGTACTTCATCGTAAAGTACCTTAGCTGATTTGCTAGCCAACGCATTCGTAGGCCGCTAGCTGATCGTGTGTTCCTACAGTGGTCGACTGAATTCGGAAGAAATCGTATCACACAAGGTTTGCCAGCATATTCGCACCGCCGTAACTTTGTCCATTCATAGGCTACCTTGTTGTGTTTCAGCGCACCTATTAAGCTTTCTCCTGCTTGTAACGACGCCTCTCGACTTCGAGACTTCACAACTCCCATGTCTGCTCTCGTCTCACTTTTCCTTAATAAAAGTATTTTTTAGGATTAAATAATGCCCGGACGACTAGTTTTGTGAATGTTTCCGGCTTTTCCAGGCTCCGAAGAAGGCGAAACTTGCCGAAACGTCGGCCAAATATAAGTCGTTAACAATCTAGGTTGACACAGTTGCTGTAGGTTCTCTTCAGCTCTTCGGATCCGATTTTCCACACTAGGTAAGCTCGATCTCGCACGCGATAGATGTTCCGAAATCTCGTTACTCCTCTCGGGTAGCTCGCATAACGCCGAATGGTGCTCGTAACTGCCACAGTAGTAGTATTCTCGATTCTCGATAGTACTCGAGACATTCGTCACACCTTTTTCTGTCTTCGATGATACTTCAACCTTCTCTGGCTAATCTTACGATTGGACATTTGTCGGACTAGTGAATTCCGATTGCGAAACAGAAGGCGCAGCGCATAAAACGTCCAACAAATTCTTTGCGTGCACCATCGAGCTCCTGCCGTTTCTCGACCAACTCCTTGCGTAACAGCTTGGCCTCTCTCGTTTTTTTTCGAGCAGCTCGCGGCGTAGGTTTTCGGGTTCTGCATCACCTTGAACGGGTGTTGTATTGCGCATTCTTTCCTTCATTCTGCGCTCAGCTTGGGCAATTAGCTGATTGCCAGTGAGTATGCCCTTTCTCATAGTGCGAGTGCTCTTGCCAAAATGCAATAGTCTTTTGATGCTGCTCTTCAAGCTCTGGTTCAACGTCCTCAACCACCTGCTGATGAACCTGCGTAAAGTCCTTCCCCTGAACCAGACAACAATGCGCCAGCGCACGAGAATATTCCTGTTCAACAGCAAGAAGGAGAAGTCATTCACGACAACCTCGAATTCATGGAACAGATCGATGAGGATTTAGAGCCCCAATCCGAGGAGAAGGAGCCTGAGCACCAGGTTAACGATAACGCGAACCCTATGGAGTACGTCGATGGAATCAAGATGAACCGCAATAGAATGCGCACATTCGACAACAGATTGGGCAAGAACTTCAACAATTGCTCCAGGCTCGAAACGATTTTCACCTCATGACTGAGGAATTGCGGAATGAACCCGTATGCTCACCAAGAAGGTTTGGACGTGGTGCGATCCACCATGAGGATGGACGTTTTATGCACTGCGCCTTCTGTTTCGCAGTCGGAATTCACTAGTCCGACAAATGTCCAATCGTAAGATTAGCCAGAGAAGGTTGAAGTATCATCGAGGACAGAAAAAGGCGTGACGAACGTCTCGAGTACTATCGAGAATCGAGAATACTACTACTGTGGCAGTTACGAACACCATTCGGCGTTATGCGAGCTACCCGAGAGGAGTAACGAGATTTCGGAACATCTATCGCGTGCGAGATCGAGCTTACCTAGTGTGGAAAATCGGATCCGAAGAGCTGAAGAGAACCT